>JBBHAA010001547.1:587500-1187500 GCA_037953035.1 Aquarana catesbeiana
TTTTGAGTATGGGGGTAACCAGTACATGTTTGAGCGGGGAAGGAAAGGTGCCGGAGCAGAGGGAGAGGTTGAAGATGTGGGTTAGGGAGTTGAGGATAGAGTGGGAAGGTGGTCACAGTAATTGAGAAGGGACAGGGTCCAGGGGACAGGTAGTGAGGTGGGTCATGGAGAGGAGTTTATCAACTTCTTCTGTGGTAACTGGGCAAAAGGAGGAGAGTATTGAGTGTGGTGTTGGACCTGATATGTTGGGTAGGGGAGGAATTTAAATGCTGGATATCTCCTTGCGAATTGTGTTGATTTTGCTGTTGAAGTGGTTGGCAATATGTTGAGCGGTAAGTAAGTTGGTGGGTGGGGGCAGTGGGGTGTGAAGTAAGGAATTAAGGGTAGAAAAGAGTTGACGAGGTTTGGATGAGAGGGTTTTGATGAGAGTGTTGTAATAGGTTTGTTTAGCAGTGTGGAGGCAGGAGTTGTTTTTGAGAAGGGCAGATTTGTAGAGGGTAAAATCTTGCAGGGATTTAGATTTATGCCATGCTTGCTAAGAGCAGGGCTGTGTCTCTTGAGACTTCTGGTGTGGTCTGTTTGCCAGGGTTGTGGCAGATGGGGCCTGGTTCTGCGTGTAGAAAGAGGAGCAAGTACGTCTAGGGAGGATGACAACGTGGTGTTGTAGATGGAAGTGGTTAGGTCTGGGCAGGACAGGGGTGCGATTTTGTCATAAAGACCATCAGTAGCAGAGTGCAGAAGGGAAGGTTTGAGGTTGCGAAGGTTCCTGTGGGTAGTGGTTTGTGGGTTGGCAGCATGGGATGTAGGAGACAAGGAGAGTCTGAAACAGATAAGGTTGTGATCAGAGAGAGGAAAGGGTACGTTAGAGAGATTGGAGGGAGTGCAGCGATGGGAGAATACAAGGTCGAGAGTGTTGCCGTTGGAGTGAGTGGTGGTTTGTGTCCATTGTGTTAGGTTAAAAGAGGAGGTTAGGTTGAGTAGTTTAGAAGTGGTAGCATTATTAACATTGATTGGAATGTTAAAGTCACCTAGGATGATGGTAGGCACTTCGGATGAGAGAAAATAGGGTAGCCATGCAGAGAAGTCATCCAGAAAGCGTGACACTGGTCCAGGAGGCCAATAAATGACTGCTACCCTCAGACAAGCTGGAGAGAAAGGACGAATGCAGTGCATTTCGAAAGAGCAGGGGGAAAGAGAGGGAGGTGTGGGAAGTACCTGGAAGGTGCATTGTGGGGAGAGGAGAAGTCCGACACCACCTTCTTCTCGTCCACTGGGTCTGGTGGAAGGAGTCCAGATAAGAGCAATGAGATACTTGGCATATATTTTGCAGGCCAGAGGAGAGGCCAAAGTTGATGTCTGAACATCTGTAAACTGAGTAATGACTTGTGATGAAGTCTTTTAAGCATAAGAGGTCTGGCCGACCTTGATTATCTACTTCTGCTCTAGCAACTTTTTCATTTTTTTGCACACATTTAAAAATCTGCATTTTTGACCATAAAATTACTTAAAACCCCCGGAGCCTTATATTATTTCTGAAAGCAAAGGCCTTGTAGAATAAGAATAATATTTGACACTTTTTATGTTGTAAAATTTGTGCAACTGTTTATCAAACACATATTTCCATGAAAAATATAATAAAATTAATTTTAGTGCACAGAAACACAATACAATGTCTAATTTTTGGTAAAAATATAAAAGATGGGATTGTGTTGCATAAATATATATACAAAAAAATGCCTATTCTCAAAACTGTGTGTCCCTGTGATATTATAAAAAAAATATGGTATCCAAACAATCTCAATAGATGGCACTTTATAAGCCTTTCCTACTAACTCTCTACTAACCATGAGCTATGGCAATAGAATTATTGTTCTCACTCAGACATTCTCAACGATACCTCACGTGTGTTGTGCATTTGTGGTTTACATATACAATACCCTGTGTGCATGTTTGCATTTGTGGGTGGAGGTTATGGTTCTTTTTTTTGTTTTTAATAACATTTATTTAACAATTTTGTTTGTTTTACCTTTTTATTTATTGTAATTTATTGCTATTAAAAGGGGATGACAAACGAATGTGATAGCATTGAACAGGATACAGGTCCCCTTTATAGAGACACCGAGGGCTATCAAAGCACAGATTTGATTGGTTAGCTCATTTCCTGGTTGTACCAGCCAGAGAACAACAGTTGTGAAACCAGAACTGATGAAATCATCATTGCTTCTGGCTTCATTAACTGTAGGGGAGATTGATGACTGGAAGTTCCTTGGTTTCCTCCCACTCCCATCCTGTGTAATATATATGGTCCTGGGCTTCTAGTAAGAAAGGAAGAGCCCAGTAACCATGGGGTTGGGTGCCAACAGGGGGGACCGCATCACAATCTTTGTGAAAGTGATCAGGTGGCTATATAGATACTGGATTCATTTTCACTTTACAGATGCCATCCATCTGAAAAAAAACAAGAACAAGCTTGTGGCTGCCACAGCAGCCATGCATATGTGCTGAACCTATTACTTTCTGGATATTTAAAGAGCTGAAGTAGTTAAAGTTGGAGGTAATTTATGAATAATACTGACTGGGAAGGATTTAGAAGGGAGAATCGATATAGCACAGTGTCATTAAGGACTGTGATAAATACATTTTTTTAGACATATAGTGATTTGGGACTAATTGCAGTTGTATGGAATGGTAAATGTCACATTGTATGGATAGTTACATTAATGAAAGCCTTGGTGACCAATCATATCCTATATATTACTATTACATAACATGTTATAAGAAGTGTCTGTGAGCTTCTATTCTTTAAACTCACCTACTGTGATTGTCCTGCCTAGATGAATAAATCTGTATATTCCAAGGACAGCCTGGCTTCAAATCTGTGCTGGGATACCATTCATGGAGATTGATCAAGTTCTTTATGGCATAATCCCAAATAGAAATATAGAACAGGCCAAACACAAGAGTACCAGGACTTTAAAGTGGAGTTCCACCCAAAAATGGAACTTCCACTTTTTGGATTCCTCCCCCCCTCCGGTGTCACAATTGGCACCTTTCAGGGGGGAGGAGGGAGCAGATACCTGTCTAATGCAGGTATTTACTCCCACTTCCTGGCGGTGACCTATGCCACTTCCGCCGCCTACCCCGTCATCCCCCGCTGTATTCTGTGAGACACAGAATACAGCAGAGACCTGTGAGGACGCGCAGCGCGGCTCTCGCATGCGCAGTAGGGAACCAGGAAGTGAAGCCACATGGCTTCACTTCCTTATTCCCTTACTGAGGATGGTGGCGGCAGCAGCTGAGAGCCGAAGGACGGATCGGCTTCGGCTGCCGACACCGCGGGCTTCCTGGACAGGTAAGTGTCTATGTATTAAAAGTCAGCAGCTGCAGTATTTGTAGCTGCTGGCTTTTAATATTTTTTTTCAGCAAACCTCCGCTTTAAATATGCCTTTGAGAACTAAACCGACACTAGAACTTATATAAAAAAAATGTAAAATTGTATTACTTTAAGTATTTACTGTAAAAGACATAAACTCTCCATTAGGTATACCATACAGTATAGAATTACAAGGGTAAAATTAGTACAGAGCTGGAGTTCAGTTGATCATCAATTGCAAAGAAAGTTCATCTGATCTATGCATTTCATGGGAGCCTTGCTTCTTCAGGACCATGTAACATGAATTACATCTATAACTCTGACTACACATGTCTAAGGCTTCATGTATATGGGACGTTCAACCTATCATGAACGATTTAACATGACAGCTAGAAACCGGCTTCTAAACGAAATGCAGCTACTAGTTTCCGCGTTTAGCCATGTTTAGCGGCGTTTGAAATGCCTCTAAACACAGCTTCTAAATGCATTTATTTTGAGTTCCAAAAAAAGCCTCTTAAACGCAACTGCCTATAAACAACTATAAATTAACCTGTGTACATGTACTGATAAGATAACAGCAGTTGAAAAAAATGCCCAACTGTTTCTAAATGTCCGTTTACCAGGAGCAGTGTACATGAGGCCTAACAAAGAAGAGAGCAAGAAACCATAAACATATCATAAAGCAAATGTCCATCATAATATAAATATAAAATTACCAAATATGAATAAATTAAATAAACTCAATGATTTGCCTGGATGGGAAAAGGGGGGGGCATTATACAGGAAACCTATATTAATATAGAGACTGTAAAAACAAATAAAAAAAAAGGAAAAGTCTCCTACTCACACCAGGAGACTTTTGCTTTCTTTCAACATGGACATTACATTACAAAATACAAGTTTGAGGGATCATCCTCAGCATTTAGAATTTATAAAGAATGCAAAAAGAAATGTAAGGGTGCAATTAGGACGGCTAAGATAGAACATGAAAGACACATAGCGGAGGAGAGCAAAAAAAATCCCAAGAAATTCTTTAAGTATGTAAACAGTAAAAAAGGGAGGACAGATCATATTGGCCCCATAAAGAATGAGGAAGGACATCTCCTTACAAAGGATGGGGGGATGGCGAAGGTATTGAATTTATTCTTCTCCTCAGTCTTCACAAGTGAATCAGGGGGCTTCAGTACCGTATATACTCGAGTATAAGTCGTTCCGAGTATAAGTCGAGGCCCTAATTTACCACAAAAAAAATGGGAAAAACTTATTGACCCGAGTATAAGACGAGGGTGAGAAATGCACAGCTACTGTAAGTGGAAAAGAGGGTCAACAATGCCTATTTGCAGCATCACTGTGCCCATTTGCAGCCATAGGTCCCCTGAACTTCAAACTCTGTAGTTAAGGGTTCCTAGATGCCTCCTAGCTGTAGCCAAAATTTGGGGTCTCTGAACCCAAAGGGTCCCCAAAATGACATTGCTGCAGATGGACACAGTTGACTGAATTTGGGGCCCCGTATCTCGGGGCCACTTAGTGCCAAGAACCCCAAATTTGGTATGCAAACCCAGTGGAACTAGCACCATAACATTTCCAAAGCTGGGGTTTCTAGCACCAAGTGGCCCCGAGATACAGGGCCCCAAAAATCAGTTCAGAAAATGTCAAGCACTTTTCTGCAGCAGAGAATGACATTTTCCGAACCGATTTTGGGGCCCCGTTTCTCAGGGCCACTTAGTGCTAGGAACTTCAGCTTTGGATATGTTATGGTACCAGTTCCACTGGGTTTGCACACCAAATTTGGAGTTCCTAGCACCAAGTGGCCCTGAGATATGGGGCCCCAAAATCGGTTCAGAAAATGACAAGCACTTTTCTGCAGCAGAGAATGACATTTTCCGAACCGATTTTGGGGCCCCGTATCTCGGGGCCACTTAGGGCTAGGAACTTCAGCTATGGATATGTTGTGGTATCAGTTCCACTGGGTGTGCACACCAAATTTGGAGTTCCTAGACCCAAGTGGCCCTGAGATACGGGGCCCCAAAGTCGGTTTGGAAAATGAAATTTTTTGCTGCAGAAAAGTGCTTGACTCGAGTATAAGTCGAGGGGGGCACTTTCAGCACAAAAAAATGTGCTGAAAAATTCGACTTATACTCGAGTATATACGGTAACCAAAACTGCAGTGTTTATCCTCATGACACAACACATGAAGCACCTCCATGGTTAACAGAGGACAGAATTCAAATTAGACTTGAGAAACTTAACATTAATAAATCACCGGGACCAGATGGCTTGCATCCGAGGGTACTTAGGGAACTCAGTCAAGTGATTGCCAGACCGTTGTTCCTAATTTTTACAGACATTCTACTGACTGGAATGGTACCAGCTGATTGGAAAAAAGCCAATGTAGCACCAAAATTTAAAAAGGGCCCAAAATACATCCCTGGGAATTACAGACCAGTTAGCCTAACATCAATAGTATGTAAACTCTTGGAGGGGGTGATAAGGGACTATATACAAGATTTTAGTAATGAGAACGGTATCATTAGCAGTAATCAGCATGGATTCATGAAGAATCGTTCTTGCCAAACCAATCTATTAACCTTCTATGAGGAGGTGAGTTGCCATCTAGATAAAGGAAGGCCCGTAGACGTGGTGTATCTGGATTTTGCAAAAGCATTTGACACAGTTCCCCATAAACGTTTACTGTACAAAATAAGGTCCGTTGGCATGGACCATAGGGTGAGTACATGGATTTAAAACTGGCTACAAGGGTGAGTTCAGAGGGTGGTGATAAATGGGGAGTACTCGGAATGGTCAGGGGTGGGTAGTGGGGTCCCCCGGGGTTCTGTGCTGGGACCAATCCTATTTAATTTGTTCATAAACGACCTGGAGGATGGGATAAACAGTTCAATCTCTGATTTTGCAGATGATACTAAGCTAAGCAGGGCAATAACTTCTCCGCAGGATGTGGAAACCTTGCAAAAAGATCTGAACAAATTAATGGGGTGGGCAACTACATGGCAGATGAGGTTCAATGTAGAAAAATGTAAAATAATGCATTTGGGTGGCAAAAATATGATTGCAATCTATACACTGGGGGGAGAACCTCTGGGGGAATCTAGGATGGAAAAGGACCTGGGGGTCCCAGTAGATGATAGGCTCAGCAATGGCATGCAATGCCAAGTTGCTGCTAACAAAGCAAACAGAATATTGGCATGCATTAAAAAGGGGATCAATTCCAGAGATAAAACGATAATTCTCCCACTCTACAAGACTCTGGTCTGGCCACACCTAGAGTATGCTGTCCAGTTCTGGGCACCAGTCCTCAGGAAGGATGTACTGGAAATGGAGCAAGTACAAAGAAGGGCAACAAAGCTAATAAAGGGTCTGGAGGATCTTAGTTATGAGGAAAGGTTGCGAGCACTGAACTTATTCTCTCTGGAGAAGAGACGCTTGAGAGGGGATATGATTTCAATATACAAATACCGTACTGGTGACTACAATAGAAATAAAACTTTTTCGTAGAAGAGAGTTTAACAAGACTCGTGGCCACGCATTAAAATTAGAAGAAAAGAGGTTTAACCTTAAACTATGTAGAGGGTTCTTTACTGTAAGAGCGGCAAGGATGTGGAATTCCCTTCCACAGGCGGTGGTCTCAGCGGGGAGCATCGATAGCTTCAAGAAACTATTAGATAAGCACCTGATTGACCGCAACATACAGGGATATACAATGTAATACTGACACATAATCACACACATAGGTTGGACTTGATGGACTTGTGTCTTTTTTCAACCTCGTCTACTATGTAACTATGTAACATTATGTTGTGGTGGACATCTTTTACCACTACAGGTAAGGTTTATTTGTATCTGATTTTTGTTGGATTATATCATCAACAAACAGATCTGATGATCTCCTATTGTGTTTATGTGCACATGACATGCACAGATATATACATGTTTTTTACAGTCTCTATATTAATATAGATTTATAATGTCCCCCTTTTTCCCCCATCTAGGCAAATTATTGAGTTTATTTAAATGTATTCAGATTTGGTAATTATATATTTATATTATGATGGACATTTGCTTCATGACATGTTTATGGTTTCTTTCTCTCCTTTGTTAGACATGTTTAGTCAGAATTATATATATGATATTCATAAAAAAACCTTTAAGCAAAATAAAATTTAGCTCATCCGGCACTTCTGCAAAGATGATCTCTAGTAGAATTTAGCAGCTGCTATAATAAAATGGATAATTAAACACAAAGCTCTAGAAGTCCATTGATGTAATTCACAAGTAGGGATGAGCCGAACATCCCCGGTTCGGTTCGCACCAGAACTTGCGAACAGACCAAAACTTTGCACGAACGTTAGAACCCCATTGAAGTCTATGGGACTCGAACGTTCAAAATCAAAAGTGCTCATTTTAAAGGCTAATTTGCATGGTATTGTCCTAAAAAGTTTTGGGGACCCGGGTCCTGCCCCAGGGGACATGGATCAATGCAAAAAAAGTTTTAAAAATAGCCTTTTTTTTGGGAGCAGTGATTTTAATAATGCTTAAAGTGAAACAATAAAAGTGTAATATTCCTTTAAATTTCGTATCTGGGGGGTGTCTATAGTATGCCTGTAAAGGGGCGCATGTTTCCCATGTTTAGAACAGTCTGACAGCAAAATGACATTTCAAAGGAAAAAAGTCATTTAAAACTACTTGCGGCTATTAATGAATTGCCGGTCTGACAATACACATAAAAGTTCAAGGATAAAAACTGCATGGGATTTCCCCACAGGGGAACCCCGAACCAAAATTAAAAAAAAAAAAAACTGGCGTAGGGCCCTTCAGGTCTGGTATGGATATTAAGGGCAACCCCGCGCCAAAATTTAAAAAAAAAATATGACATAGGGGTCCCCCTCAAAATTCATACCAGACCCTTCAGGTCTGGTATGGCATTTAAGGGGAACCCCACACCAAAATTCCTTTATTTAAATGCTTCTTCTTTCCATCTTCTTTCTGCTATCTTCCTTCAGTTTCTTCCTCCATCTTCTTCTTCCTCTGCTTCTTCCTCTGATCCTCTGCTTCTTGCTCCGGTGTTCTCGTCCGGCATCTTCCTCCATGGCGTCTTCTTCCCTTCTTCGTTGTCGGGCCGCTCTGCATCCATGATGGGAGGCCCCTGCTGTGTGATGCTTCTCGTCTTCTGACTCTTCTTAAATAACAGAGGGTGGGGCCACCTGGTGACCCCACCCCCTCTGACGCACGGGGACTTGATGGGGACTTACATAACGGGTGACCCCGCCCCCTCTGACGTCACGGGAATGCCACAGGGAAGTCCCCGTCAAGTCCCCGTGCGTCAGAGGGGGGCGGGGTCACCGGGTGGCCCCACCCTCCGTTATTTAAGAAGTGTCAGAAGATGAGAAGCGTCACACAGTGGGAGCCTCCCGTGGATGCGGAGCGGCCCGACAATGAAGAAGGGAAGAAGCTGCCGCAGAGGAAGATGCCGGACGAGAACACAGGAGCAAGAAGCAGAGAATCAGAGGAAGAAGCAGAGAAAGAAGAAGATGGAGGAAGAAACCAAAGGAAGATAGAAGAAAGAAGATAGAAGAAAGAAGATGGAAAGAAGAACCCTTTAAATAAAGGAATTGTCAAAAACTGTCTCTTGTCATTTTTAACATTTTTGACAGTTTTTTTGTGAAATGGTAGGCCCTTACCATTTCACACAGGGGGGGGCCGGGATCTGGGGGTCCCCTTGTTAAAGGGGGCTTCCAGATTCCGATAAGCCCCCCCGCCCGCAGACTCCCACAACCACCGGCCAAGGGTTGTGGGGATGAGGCCCTTGTCCTCATCAACATGGGGACAAGGTGCTTTGGGGGCCGCTACCCCAAAGCATCCTCCCAATGTTGAGGGCATGTGGCCTGGTACAGTTCAGGAGGGGGGGCACTCTCTCGCCCCCCCTCTTTTCCTGCGGCCTGCCAGGTTGCATGCTCAGATAAGGATCTGGTATGGATTTTTGGGGGGACCCCACACCAATTTTTTTTTAATTTTGGCGCGGGGTTCCCCTTAAAATCCATACCAGACCTGAAGGGCCTGGTATGGAATTTAAGGGGGACCCCCACGTCATTTTTTTTTTAAATTTTGGTTCGGGGTTCCCCTGTGGGGAAATCCCATGCAGTTTTTATCAATTAACTTTTATGTGTATTGTCGGACCGGCAATTTAATAATAGCCACGAGTAGTTTTAAATTACTTTTTTTCCTTTGAAATGTCATTTTGCTGTCAGACTGTTCTAAACACGGGAAACATGCGCCCCTTTACAGGCATACTATAGACACCCCCCAGCTACGAAATTTAAAGGAATATTACACTTTTATTGTTTCACTTTAAGCATTATTAAAATCACTGTTCCCGAAAAAATGGCCATTTTTAAAACTTTTTTTGCATTGATACATGTCCCCTGGGGAGGGACTCGGGTCCCCAAACCCTTTTTATGACAATACCATGCAAATTAGCCTTTAAAATTAGCACTTTTGATTTCTCCCATAGACTTTTAAAGAGTGTTCCGCGGCTTTCAAATTTGCCGCGAACACCCCAAATTGTTCGCTGTTCGGCGAACTGGTGAACAGCCGATGTTCGAGTCGAACATGAGTTTGACTTGAACTCAAAGTTCATCCCTATTCACAAGCTATAGCAGTGCTCTGGAAATAAAAACAACAAAGTCCAATGGTGATAATATGCCCTCTGAAGAGCGAGTCCAAAGTGCATCAGGTGATTGGTGATATGGTGTTTTTCCAAAGAATAAGAAACCTTCACCACACCATGTGAGACCGCTCCCCTCAAAAAACACACTCACCAGAACAATGTTTTAAAGACGCCTTGTTACAATGATGTGTCATTAGCCTGTAGCAAGCCCGCGTCTTCAATCAGCATACAACAAGGACTACTCATTCAGAGCGGGGTGTTCATTTGTTGTCTTGTTTATCACAAACCATAAGGAAACAGAGAAGGAATCCTCATAGCATAAAACCGTTTTTATTTTTATTTTTAAAAAAGAAATATGCTTACATCAAATAAAAAGTAAAATAGCATCTCATAATATTCTGGTGAGCGAGTATCGTTATAGGCTGCAAATGATACAAAAATTATGAGATGCTATTTTACTTTTTATTTGATGTAAGCATGTAAGCTGACCCGCGATCGCTCGTGACAGAGCGAGAACCAGGATTTGTGTGTGTAAACACACAGATCCCGGTTCATTCAGGGGAGAGGAGACAGATTGTGTGTTCATACTATGTATGAATACTGATCTCTCTCTCCTCCTAGACAGTCCCATCCTCCCACAGTTAGAAACACACATAGGGAACACAGGTAACCCCTTTATCGCCCCTTAGTGTTAACCCCTTCCCTGCCAGTGACATTTACACAGTAATCAGTGCATTTTATAGCACTGATCGCTGTATAATTGTCAATGGTTTCAAAAATGTGTCAAAAGTGTACAATGTGTCTGTCAAAATGTTGCAGTCCCGATAAAAATCGCAGATCGCTACCGATACTAGTGAAAAAATAATAATAATAAAAATGCCATAAAACTATCCCCTATATTGTAGACGCTATAACTTTTGCACAAACGAATCAATATATGCTTATTGCAATTTTTTTTTTACCAAAAATATGTAGAAGATTACATATTCTAAACTGAGGAAAAAAAAATATTTTCTTTTATAAATAAATGTGAAATATTTTTTATAGCAAAAAGTAAAAGATATTGTGTTGTTTTCAAAATTGTTGCTCTTCTTTTGTTTATAGCACAAAAAATAAAAACCGCAGAGGTGATCAAATATCACCAAAAGAAAGCTTATTTGTGTGAAAAAAGGACGTCAGTTTTGTTTGGGTGCAATGTTGCATGACCGCAAAATTGTCAGTTAAAGTGACGCAGTGCCGAATGGCAAAAAAAGGCCCGGTCATTGAGCAGCTAAATCTTCGGGGCTGAAGTGGTTAACATGTTCAGTTTATTCCAGATTGATGTATAAAATTTGTGTTATTTTTGAAAAGTTTAAATGTACAAAATATTGGCAAATAATATCGGCTATTGGAGGTGGCCGAAATATTGGTATTGTATCGGCACTGAAAAAACTATATCGGTCGATCCCTAGTTACATTGTCCTGAAGAAGCAGAGCTCCCATAAAACATGTAGACCAAATAAACTTACTATGCAATTGCTGATCAACTGAACTCCAGCTCTGTACCAGTTTTATTCTTGTAATTCTATACTGTATGGTATACCTAATGAAGTGTTTATGTCTTAAATATTTAGGGTAATAAAATGTTGCATTTTTATTACACAAGTTCCAGTGTCGGTTTAGTTCTCAAAGACATATGTAAAGTCCCGCTACTCTTGTGTTTGGCCTGTTCTACACTGACTTCAAATCTTGTTTTTTTAAACTTCATTGCACCCCTGTAGATATAATCTATGTAAATTATTATATATAGCAATGGAAAAATATAGATTACCTTGCTTGAAATATATAACAAGTACATAAATGGGTGAATAGATGTATTCAGTATTTGATGCTTCATAAAATTATGTTCCATAAAACTGATCATATAAATAAAATAAAAACAGTGACTGATCTCTGATTACCAGGAATGGTGGCTCCTCTCCATATCTCCGTCATCTCTTTGCTCGGTCTTAGTTCTTCTACATCTGAATCCCAGTCATGTCACGGAACACCTAGACACAGAGATACATTGTCACTAATGGTTACTATATTGTTCAGATCCCTCGGATGTAATATGTCTAATGGGGCATACCCAGAGTCGGACTTTTCAGCTACAAAAGTCCGACAGCCTGTCCGACAGACTTTCAACAGACTTTCAACGGGCTTTCTAACGACCGGACTTGCCTAGACATGATCACACCAAAGTCTGACAGATTCGTACGTGATGACGTACACCAGACTAAAATAAGGAAGTTGATAGCCAGTAGCCAATAGCTGCCCTAGCGTCAGTTTTTGTCCATCGGACTAGCATACAGACGAGTGGATTTCTGGGTCCGGCGGAGTCACGACGTAAAGATTTGAAGCATGTTCCAAATCTAAAGTCCGTCAGATTTGCGACTGGAAAAGTCCACTGAAAGTCCGGGGAAGCCCACACACGATCGGATTGTCTGCCGGATTTGGTCCGTCGGCGTCCGTCGGACTTTTGTAGCCGAAAAGTCCGACCATGTGTATGTACAAAAGGGGTTTCATTTCCTGCTGCAGACTGAAATCTTTATGGAACTTTATTTTTAGAACAATTGTAGCACTAACCCCCGAAGGAGCTGCTGGTATTTGATCGGGCCTGTACTCTGATTTCTCAAGCCCCAGTAACTTTACTCAATCCCCTTGACACAGCTGTAGTGTATTGTTGGTGTGAAACAAAACAACAGAGAGTGACCCCACAATGTACAGTATAACAACAGTGTACCTTTACCATACCTAGGGCTCCACCTGGGGAAAAAAAAGGAACAAGACTACACACCAATTGTGATTAACCGGGTTGTATGTTTTTACTGAACTGGTATGAAGCAATAATTACAATGACTATGCTGCCACACAAACGTAATGCGGCAGCACAGTGAGTACTCACAACAACTTTAACAGGTAAAGACTTTTCTTTAAATAACCTCCATACACGTGTTTCCAAATTGGGCCGACACGCAGAGTGACAATGCTTTAACTCCGGACACCTCCCCACTTCCAGCATGCTGTAATCAACATAAGAGCACACAGGTATCAGCACCACCCAATACAATTGCTAACGAGCTCCCCCTGCTTTATAATACAGTTGCGTCCTTATAGTGACTAAATATAAGGGCTTGCAATAACAGACGTGTTCTTTATTCTTCAGTCTTCTGCTAGATATTGTGTTGAGGTAATTGTAATCCAAGAGGGTTTAACAATCAAAGAATCATGCAAAGTAAATGTGGAGATAATTCTGGTGATGATGATATCTGACTTCAGCGCAGCAGCTTCTAATCCACAAAGTATAAAATCTCCATAGAGCATATGCATACAGCCTGTGTGAACTCAGTCTAGCTTGATAGAACAAGTTCTGCGGAACTACAGGTCCCAGCAAACTGTGGTATGCAACTACGTATATAAAAAGTGCGTCAATAATTATGGGCGGCAGCCCTCTCACCAAACTAGGCCTGGAAGAATGGGAACCCTCTGCTCTGGTTGCCTCGATCCTGCTTTAAGCCAGCTCTGTCACGCTGCTTCTCTCTCGCAAGATGACCCGGACTCTCCGATGGCTCTGGCAGAAGTCTCTGGATCCTTCCCGATTCAGTGACACACTTACTCGGCACACAGATACCAAACAGAGTCATTGATTGTTCCGCTCCACAGAATTTAACCACTTCAGCCCCGAAAGGATTTACCCCCTTCCTGACCAGAGCACTTTTTACAATTTGGCACTGCGTCGCTTTAACTGCTAATTGCGCGGTCATGCAATGCTGTACCCAAACGAAATATGCGTCCTTTTCTTCCCACAAATAGAGCTTTCTTTTGATGGTATTTGATCACCTCTGCCGTTTTTATTTTTTGCGCTATAAACTGAAAAAGACCGAAAATTTTGAAAAAAAAAAGATATTTTCTACTTTTTGTTATAAAAAAATCCAATAAACTCAATTTTAGTCATACATTTAGGCCAAAATGTATTCGGCCACATGTCTTTGGTAAAAAAAATGTCAATAAGTGTATATTTATTGGTTTGCGCAAAAGTTATAGTGCCTACAAACAGGGTACATTTTCTGGAATTTACACAGCCTTTAATTTATGACTGCCTATGTCATTTCTGGAGGTGCTAAAATGGCAGGGCAGTACAAAACCCCCACAAATGACCCCATTTTGGAAAGTAGACACCCCAAGGAAATTGCTGAGAGGCATGTTGAGCCCATTGAATATTATTTTTTTTTTGTCCCAAGTGATTGAATAATGACAAAAAAAAAAAAAATTACAAAAAGTTGTCACTAAATGATATATTGCACACACAGGCCATGGGCATATCTGGAATTACACCCCAAAATACATTCAGCTGCTTTTCCTGAGTACGGGGATATCACATGTGTGGGACTTTTTGGGAGCCTAGACGCGTACGGGGCCCCGAAAACCAATCACCGCCTTTAGGATTTCTAAGGGCGTAAATTTTTGATTTCACTCCTCACTACCTATCACAGTTTTGAAGGCAATAAAATGCCCAGATGGCACAAACCCCCCAAATGACCCCATTTTGGAAAGTAGACACCCCAAGCTATTTGTTGAGAGGCATGTTAAGTCCATGGAATATTTTATATTTTGACACAAGTTGTGGGAAAGTGACAATTTTTTTTTTTGCACAAAGTTGTCACTAAATGATATAGTGCTCACACAGGCCATGGGCATATGTGGAATTGCACCCCAAAATATATTCAGCTGCTTCTCCTGAGTACGGGGATACCACATGTGTGGGACTTTTTGGGAGCCTAGCCGCGTACGGGGCTCCGAAAACCAATCACCGCCTTCAGGATTTCTAAGGGCGTAAATTTTTGATTTCACTCTTCACTGCCTATTACAGTTTCGGAGGAATGGAATGCCCAGATGGCACAAACCACCCCCAAATGACCCCATTTTGGAAAGTAGACATCTCAAGCTATTTGCTGAGAGGCATGGTGAGTATTTTGCAACTCTAATTTTTTCTGAAAATGAAGAAAGACAAGAAAAATTTTTTTTTTTTTCAATTTTCAGAACTTTGTGACAAAAAGTGAGGTCTGCAAAATACTCACTATACCTCTCAGCAAATAGCTTGGGGTGTCTACTTTCCAAAATAGGGTCATTTGGGGGGGGTTTGTGCCACCTGGGCATTCCATGGCATTCCGAAACTGTAATAGGCAGTGAAGAATGAAATAAAAAATTTATGCCCTTAGAAAGCCTGAAGGCGGTGCTTGGTTTTCGGGGTCCCATACGCGGCTAGGCTTCCAAAAAGTCTCACACATGTGGTATCTCCATACTCAGGAGAAGCAACAGAATGTATTTTGGGGTGTAATTTCACATATTCCCATGGCATGTTTGAGCAATATATCATTTAGTGACAACTTTGTGCAAAAAAAAAAAAATTGTCTCTTTCCCGCAACTTGTATCACAATATAAAATATTCCATGGACTCGACATGACTCTTAGCAAATAGCTTGGGGTGTCTACTTTCCAAAATGGGGTCATTTGGGGGGTTTTGAACTGTCCTGGCATTTTATGCACAACATTTAGAAGCTTATGTCACACATCACCCACTCTTCTAACCACTTGAAGACAAAGCCCTTTCTGACACTTTTTGTTTACATGAAAAAATACGTTTTTTTTTGCAGGAAAATTACTGTGAACCCCCAATCATTATATATTTTTTTAAACCAAATGCCCTACAGAATAAAATGGTGGGGGTTTCATTTTTTTTTTTACACAGTATTTGCGCAGCGATTTTTCAAACACATTTTTGGGGAAAAAAACACACTTTTTAAAATTGTAATGCACTAAAACACACTATATTGCCCAAATGTTTGATGAAATAAAAAAGATGATCTTAGGCCGAGTACATGGATACCAAACATGACAAGCTTTAAAACTGCGCACAAATGTGCAGTGGCGACAAACTAAATACATTTTTAAAAGCCTTTAAAAGCCTTTACAGGTTACCACTTTAGATTTACAGAGGAGGTCTACTGCTAAAATTACTGCACTCGATTTGACCTTTGCGGTGATACCGCACATGCATAGTGCAATTGCTGTTACAGGTACTCTTTTTTGAAAAAAATGGGGTCTATTAGACCCTAGATCTCTCCTCTGCCCTCAAAGCATCTGACCACACCAAGATCGGTGTGATAAAATGCTCTCCCAATTTCCCAATGGCGCTGTTTACATCCGGGGAAATCAAAGTCATGAAATGCTCGTAGCTTCCGGTTTCTTAGGCCATAGAGATGTTTGGAGCCACTCTGGTCTCTGATCAGCTCTATGGTCAGCTGGCTGAATCACCGGCTGCATTCTCAGGTTCCCTGTTGGGACAGGAGAGCCAGAGAAAAACACGGAAGACGGTGGGGGGGGGGCATTCCCTCCCACTGCTTGTAAAAGCAGTCTAGAGGCTAATTAGCCACTAGGATTGCTTTTACATGAAAGCCGACTGCTGGCTGAAAAGAATGATACCAAGATGATACCTAAACCTGCAGGCATCATTCTGGTATAACCACTCAAAGTCCAGCAACATACCAGTACGTTGCTGGTCCTTGTTGGGCATATATTGTAATCTTTTTTTTTTCATGCAGCCTGTGGGCTGAACGAAAAAAAGAGATTGATCGGTGGGTATGCCCACCATTAGAATACCTCCCTTCATCCACCCACTTCTAATGATGGGCATACATGCACCGTTTATATATGCCGAAGCATGGGGGCATCCTCCTGCAAAAGGTAGGAGCAAATCGCTCCTCCGCCCCTGCTGCCCCCATGCTTCGGCATATATCACCTCCGCTGGAGTCACGGCTTTATATATCGTGGAAGCAAACGCTGTTGCTGTAAAGATAAATAAATCCGTGCTGCAGCGGAATGGCGAACCTGAAGACAAAAAAATGGTTAACAATAAAACCCAGTAAACGGTAAAGTATAAAAAATTGCATACCTGAAAAGCAAACATGATAAAACATAATAACAATAAAACATTGCAGAATAGAATACAGTAAAAAAGAGCAGAACAATAGAAAGAGAATAGAGAGAGAGAGAACAATAAAACAACAACTGTTTTTTTTTTTTTATATTTTTTTGTGTTTTTTTTTTTTTTTAACACGTTTTTTTGTAACTGTAACTTTTGTAACTGTAACCGGTTCCAGGTTCGGGTCTCCCAAAATGCGATGCATCTTGGGAGACCCTGTGAAAGTGTGCCTAGTCTGTGCAATGCTCTACCCTATGCTAATAACTAGTGCATGGTAGAGTTCAAAACATTCACCAATGCAAAGACCAGGATTGTCAGGACAGGAGGGACAATAATAGCGGGTGTCACGCCTATATCCGCGCTTGCTGCAGACACAACATCTTTTTTGGGGGGGTTCGCTGGGTAGGGGTACTCGGGATGGCATAAAGAAAATGCCTCTCATGCAGCTGACTGCATTTGGTTGGGGATGTGAATGGGGGGAGTACGGGTGCTGCAGAAGTGGTGGGTTCCCAATTATTAGGATTGGCGAATGCAGCAGGAAGGGCATTATGGGCACGACGGGCCTGTGTCTTCTTCTTGGTGGCAGCGGGACACTACTTGTGCTTGCCACCTCACCAGCTTGAACTGCACTTATGGGACTCGCCACGTCACCAAGTGTTACTGCAGTGCTGGTTTGACTACGACCGGGGTGTACTAGGCCACTGGTGCTTGCCAGTTCACCAAAACGCTACCAAAAAAACTGTTAGCGATCGCAGGGATCAGGCCTGACTCTGTGAATGCTGCAGTTATGCGTTTAGTGTTTTGTAAGTGACAGTGATCGATCGATACTGCACTTGGGTGGGCTGGGCTGGGCTGGGCTGGGCGGAGGGGCAAAACGCAGGTGCTAGCAGGTATCTGGGCTGATCCCGCTAACACTGCGTTTTTGGGAACCCTAAACTCCTGGGGACGCTAGTATAGATCTGATCGGATCAGATATTGATCCGTTCAGATACTATACCACTAAGGGAGGTGTACGGTGCGTGCGTGGGTGTTAGCGCTACTGGCACTAACCTGACGCTGCTTGGGGCTGGTGCTTGCCAGTTCACCAAAACGCTACCAAAAAAACTGTTAGCGATCGCAGGGATCAGGCCTGACTCTGTGAATGCTGCAGTTATGCGTTTAGTGTTTTGTAAGTGTCAGTGATCGATCGATACTGCACTTGGGTGGGCTGGGCTGGGCCGGGCGGAGGGGCAAAACGCAGGTGCTAGCAGGTATCTGGGCTGATCCCGCTAACACTGCGTTTTTGGGAACCCTAAACTGCTGGGGACGCTAGTATAGATCTGATCGGATCAGATATTGATATTGACCCTAAAATCTAACTTATATCACGGCCGGGCGATCAGGGGGCAAAATCTTTATTCGGTAATAAACGGCGGGTGCCCTGACACTATAAAAAATAAACAAACTAACCAGCGTCACCCGTAACAGTTATACGGTGATCAGTGGTGAAAGGGTTAACTAGGGAGCAATCAAGGGGTTAAAACCTTTATTAGGTAGTATATGGGGGTCCCTGACGCTATAAAACGCTGACGGCGAACCTAAATATTTAGCTCCCTAACTAGCGTCACCAGTGACACTAATACAGCGATCAGAAAAATGATCGCTTAGTGACACTGGCGACGGGGGGTGATCAAGGGGTTAAAACTTTATTAGGGGGGTTATGGGGGTACCCTAGACCTAAAGGGGCTAACACAAACTCCCCTACCACACTAACTGTCACAAACTGACACCAATGCAGTAATCAAAAAAAAAAAACTGCTTGGTGTCAGTGTGACGGGGGAGGGGGGTGATCGGGGGGTAAAGGGGGGTGTACAGTATGCCTGGCATGTTGTAGTGTTTGTGCACACATATCGATGTCTTCTCTCCTTGGCGCTGGAACGGAAAATACCGGGCCGAGGAGAGATGTTATCACTTCCTCCGCTTCTGTGTACTATGCAGAAGCCGAGAAGGCCTGTCATTCGCCAGGAGCGATCGCGAGGGGGAGCCACGAATGAGTGGCCTCCCCCTCACCTCTCATCGCTCCTGACGAGAATCCAACCGCCGCAAGCACCGGGGGGTCCGATCGGACCCCCCACCCGCGGGAAGGCAAGGACGTACCTGTAAGTCCTTTTGCCTGCACGTGCCATTCTGCCGACGTACATCGTCGTGCAGCGGTCGGCAAGTGGTTAAAGGCTGTGCTCTCCGGAAGGCCTCCTCACAGACCTTTGCAGGCAGGCCACGCATTCCGAAGAGAGAAAAACATGGCCGGCGGTGTCCTTTATATCCTACCCAGCATGCAGTTCAGCACTAAGTGTTCATGGGTAGGCTAACTAGCCTTTTGGGTACATGAGTCCCTTAGAATGTAAACAAAACAAGTAATTTCCTATGACATCTTACTTAAAGCGGGATTCCAGACAGCAAATTTTTTTTTTAAGGTCAGCAGCTACAAACACTGGTCCCCCTCAGGTCCTGTGTGGACGGGTCCCCCTGGGTCCTATTTGGATGGGCCCCCCCGGGTCCTGTGTGGTTGGGTCCCCCCCTGGGTCCTGTGTGGACGGGTCCCCCCGGGTCCTGTGTGGACGAGTCCCCCCCGGTCCTGTGTGGACGGGTCCCCCCCGGTCCTGTGTGGACGAGTCCCCCCCGGTCCTGTGTGGACGGGTCCCCCCTGGGTCCTGTGTGGACGGGTCCCCCCCGGGTCCTGTGTGGACGGGTCCCCCCTGGGTCCTGTGTGGACGGGTCACCCCCGGGTCCTGTGTGGACGGATGCCCCTGAGGTCCTGTGTGGACGGGTCCGCCCCTGAGGTCCTGTGTGGACGGGTCCACCCCCGGGTCCTGTGTGGACGGGTCCCCCCCGGGTCCTGTGTGGATGGGTCCCCCCCTGGGTCCTGTGTGGATGGGTCCCCCCCCGGGTCCTGTGTGGATGGGTCCCCCTGGGACCTGTGTGGATGGGTCCCCCCGGGTTCTGTGTGGATGGGTCCCCCCGGGTCCTGTGTGGATGGGTCCCCCCTGGGTCCTGTGTGGATAGGTCCCCCCTGGGTCCTGTGTGGATGGGTCCCCCCCCGGGTCCTGTGTGGATGGGTCCCCCCTGGGTCCTGTGTGGATAGGTCCCCCCTGGGTCCTGTGTGGATGGGTCCCCCCCTGGGTCCTGTGTGGACGGGTCCCCCCTGGGTCCTGTGTGGATGGGTCCCCCCGGGTCCTGTGTGGATGGGTCCCCCCCTGGGTCCTGTGTGGACGGGTCCCCCCCTGGGTCCTGTGTGGACGGGTCCCCCCCTGGGTCCTGTGTGGACGGGTCCCCCCCTGGGTCCTGTGTGGACGGGTCCCCCCTGGGTCCTGTGTGGATGGGTCCCCCCCTGGGTCCTGTGTGGACGGGTCCCCCCTGGGTCCTGTGTGGACGGGTCCCCCCTGGGTCCTGTGTGGACGGGTCCCCCCCTGGGTCCTGTGTGGACGGGTCCCCCCCTGGGTCCTGTGTGGACGGGTCCCCCCCTGGGTCCTGTGTGGACGGGTCCCCCCCTGGGTCCTGTGTGGATGGGTCCCCCCCTGGGTCCTGTGTGGATGGGTCCCCCCCTGGGTCCTGTGTGGTTGGGTCCCCCCCTGGGTCCTGTGTGGACGGGTCCCCCCGGGTCCTGTGTGGACGAGTCCCCCCCGGTCCTGTGTGGACGGGTCCCCCCGGTCCTGTGTGGACGAGTCCCCCCCGGTCCTGTGTGGACGGGTCCCCCCTGGGTCCTGTGTGGACGGGTCCCCCCCGGGTCCTGTGTGGACGGGTCCCCCCTGGGTCCTGTGTGGACGGGTCACCCCCGGGTCCTGTGTGGACGGATGCCCCTGAGGTCCTGTGTGGACGGGTCCGCCCCTGAGGTCCTGTGTGGACGGGTCCACCCCCGGGTCCTGTGTGGACGGGTCCCCCCCGGGTCCTGTGTGGATGGGTCCCCCCCTGGGTCCTGTGTGGATGGGTCCCCCCCCGGGTCCTGTGTGGATGGGTCCCCCTGGGACCTGTGTGGATGGGTCCCCCCGGGTTCTGTGTGGATGGGTCCCCCCGGGTCCTGTGTGGATGGGTCCCCCCTGGGTCCTGTGTGGATAGGTCCCCCCTGGGTCCTGTGTGGATGGGTCCCCCCCCGGGTCCTGTGTGGATGGGTCCCCCCTGGGTCCTGTGTGGATAGGTCCCCCCTGGGTCCTGTGTGGATGGGTCCCCCCCTGGGTCCTGTGTGGACGGGTCCCCCCTGGGTCCTGTGTGGATGGGTCCCCCCGGGTCCTGTGTGGATGGGTCCCCCCCTGGGTCCTGTGTGGACGGGTCCCCCCCTGGGTCCTGTGTGGACGGGTCCCCCCCTGGGTCCTGTGTGGACGGGTCCCCCCCTGGGTCCTGTGTGGACGGGTCCCCCCTGGGTCCTGTGTGGATGGGTCCCCCCCTGGGTCCTGTGTGGACGGGTCCCCCCTGGGTCCTGTGTGGACGGGTCCCCCCCTGGGTCCTGTGTGGACGGGTCCCCCCCTGGGTCCTGTGTGGACGGGTCCCCCCCTGGGTCCTGTGTGGACGGGTCCCCCCCTGGGTCCTGTGTGGACGGGTCCCCCCCTGGGTCCTGTGTGGATGGGTCCCCCCCTGGGTCCTGTGTGGATGGGTCCCCCCCTGGGTCCTGTGTGGATGGGTCCCCCCCTGGGTCCTGTGTGGATGGGTCCCCCCCTGGGTCCTGTGTGGATGGGTCCCTCCCGGGTCCTGTGTGAATGGGTCTTTTTTGAATTTCTTAATTTTCTCATGAATTAGGATGTACATTGAGAGAACACTGGGCGGTAACCTATGATCAGCTCCTCCCATCCTGTATACACCCACTGGCTACACAGGAATAGCGTCCCTCCCAGGAAGTGATATCATTAGCTTTCAGTAACCCATTGGCTGATTTTGGAATCAGAAAGAAGTAGAATTGAAGTCATGTGACAGCACTGGATACTGCAAAATACAGATAGAAAAACTGTGATTTTTTAAAAATTTTGAGGCATAAGGCTGAGCTCACATTAATGTTTGCAGGGGAGAATTTAAGGGTTAGGCTGGACTTCCACTTTAAAGGGGTTGTAAAGATAAAAATTTTTTCACCTTAATGCATTCTATGCATTAAGGTGAAAAAACTTTTGACAGTACCGCCGCCCCCAGCCCCCCCGTTTTACTTACCTGACGCCTCGAATCTTCGCTGCTCGTCCTCATTGCAGCTCAGCCTGGTCGCTGATTGGCTGCAGTGGATGGATTGAAAGCAGCGCAGCCATTGGCTCGCGCTGCTGTCAATCACATCCGATGACGCGGCGCGCCGGGGGGCGGGGCCGAGTGATACAGCCAGCGGCTATAGCCGCTGGCTGTATCACGGGAGCGCGCCCGCAAGCACTCACCACCGTGCGAGGGAGCTCGCATGAAGGTGGTAAATGCTTGTGGGGAGGAGCTGAAACAGCCGCCGAGGGACCCCAGAAGACCAGGTTCGGGGCCACTCTGTGCAGAACGAGCTGCACAGTGAAGGTAAGTATGATATGTTTGTTATTTAAAAAAAAAAAAAATAATTACCTTTACAACCCCTTTAAGTAATGCCCTTTTATAATTACCTGCCTGCTGGACACCTGTTTAATGAATAATTACACTCACCTGTAGTTGAATTCTTGTTAATTCCAATTTTGATGTCTAAAATGTAGCTTTGCTCCTAAGCCCCCATTCACATCAGCGCAATTTGACCGGTCAGATCGCATTTCAAATCAGAGCCTATTGCCGGCAATAGGAGTATATAGCACCGAGGGAAGGCAAGTTGTAGTTTTTCTGGTCAGGGCATGCTCAGTTGTGTCACTACTGAGTAAGGATGAGCTCAGGCGTGTTCGCAAGTCCACATGCCCACACCCACCAGGAAGCCGACACTGTGCAGTGCTAATCACAGGCAGTGAGACATTTCCCAAACTGTGCAGCCGCAGATCGGGAAATGTCTCACTGCCAGTGATTAGCGCTGCACAGTGTCGGCTTCCCGACGCTGGGGTTGCAAACATGCCCAAGCTCATCCCTACTACTGAGATGTGTAAACTAGAAGTCAATGCCTGTTTGAATTTTTTTAAATATATCACTTTATACAGACAAATATGAAATTCTTTTAAAGCAGGTATTCTTTAAGGCCTCATGTACACTGCTGTTGCTAAACGGAGTTTCAAGCACCAAATGCTTCTAAACACGGTAACTCGAGTTTATCCGCACTTTGTTTAGGGGGGGTTTCCTTTTTGGCTTTTTTGAAAAAAAAATTAATATATATATATATATTAAACGCTTCTAAACCTGGCAAAACACAGCTAAACGTGGCATGTAAATGCGGCAAAACTGACATTTTAAACGTGGGTTTCTATCTGCCAAGTTAAATCATTCAGGAGAGGTCGTAAAAACGTTCCGTGTACATGAAGCCTTAAACATTCAACAAACGCATAGGAAGTATCAATTATTGAGATTGTATTTTAACCAACGCAATACTGGCCACTTTCACCCCCTTCCTTCTCAGACCAATTTTCAGCTTTCAATTACTCAGTCATGCTACACTGTACACAAATTAAATTTTTATAATTTTGTTCACACAAATAGAGCTTTCTTTTGATGGTATTTAATCACCACTGGGTTTTTTATTGTGTGCGATATAAGCTAAAAAAAAAACGAACATTTTGGAAAAAAAACACAATATTTTCTACTTTCTGTTTTCAATTAAAATTTCGACATAAATTTAGGCCAGAATGTATTCTGCTACATGTCTTTGGTAAAAAAAAAAAAATCTGATAAGTGTATGATAATAGGTTTGTGTGAAAGTTATAGAGTCTACAAGCTAGGCTACATATCAGTGAAAATTGATCAATCCTGATGCACTGATGGCCTATCATTTCTAGAGGCCCTAAAATACCATGACAGTACAGATACCCCCCAAATGACCCATTTTTGTAAAGATGACAGTCCACGGTATTTAGTAAGAGGCATTGTGAGTTTTTTGAAGTTATAATTTTTTGCCCACAATTGTTTGGAAAATTAAGATTTTTAATTTTTTTTATTTTTTTTCCACAAAATTGTCATATTAACAAATTATTTCTCACACATGGCATAGATAAACTGGCAATTACACCCCAAAATATATTCTGAAATTCCTCCCGAGTATGGCAATAGCACATGTGTGAGACTTTTCCACAACCTGGCCACATAGAGAGGCCCAACATACAGGAAACACCATCAGGTGTTCTAGGAGCATGAATTACATATTTAGTTTCCTGACTACCTATCACATTTTTGAAGGCCCTGGAGCACCAAAACAATGAAATTACCCACAAAATGACCCCATTTTGGAAAGTAAGCACCCCAACTTATATAATACGAGACATAATGAGTCTTTTGAACAGGTAATTTTTTCCACAAGTTTTTGGAAAATGTGGAAAGAAAGTGAAAACTAATTTTTTTTACATAAAGTTTACAATTTATAAGATTTTTCGAACACATAGCATGCACATCGCAAAAATTACACCCCAAAATACATTCTGCTACTCCTCTCCACATGTGTGAGACTTCTACACAGCTTGGCCACATAGAGAGGCCCAACATGCAGGGAGCACCATCAGACATTCTAAAGGCATAAATTGCTCATTTCATTTCCTGATTTCCTATCACAATTTTGAAGGCCCTGGAGCACCAGGACAATGGAGTTAGATGTGGCAGATGATCACGGACAGATGTGTGCCAGATGTATGCAGATGATCACAGACAGATGTGCGCCAGATGATCACAGACAGATGTTTACTCAGACAGATGTTTACTGGGACAGATGTGGGACAGGTGTTTACTGGGACAGGTGTTGGTGTTTTCACTGTTTGGGGACACTAGCTGGGTGATCAGTGTGTAAAAAGCTGTAAAAAAACAGCTCATACACACTGATCCCTAGCTCACAGATTTGCTCTCCTTCTCACTGATGCTGTGTGGGGAGAAACAGAGCCGATTGCTTGGCAATGGCTCTCTGCTTACATTGAATAAATAAAAATAAAATATGTTGCGCTAAAAATTCTTGGCACCAATTAATTCAATTAAAAATACGTATCGGCTTAAACTGAGGGAAAAAAAATTATATATTTTTTGGGGACATTTATTATAGCAATTTTTTTGTTTATAGCACAAAAATAAAAACCGCAGAGGTGATCAAATACCACCAAAAGAAAGCTCTATTCGTGTGGAAAAAAGATGACAATTTTGTTTGGGAACCATATCACGCGACCGTGCAATTGTCAGTTAAAGCGACGCAGTGCTGAATCGCAAAAAGTGCTCTGGTCTTTGGCCAGCCAAATGGTCCGGGGCTTAAGTGGTTAATGGCAGCAGACCGGATGATGGATACAGCAAGCCCAGGTATAACTCTCCTTATTCAAAGGTACACTCCAGCAGTAATCACCACATATGTATCTTCAAATTGAAATATCGTGCATAACCGGAGACGATTAAAAATATATAGGCGGGGTAGTTTCTCTGCTTACATTACATGACAGCTGTGATTGGACACAGCCGTCATGTGATCAGGAGGGCCAGTCACAGAGCCCTTCTGCCATGCATGTTGCCCTGTGTCTGGGGAACACAGGCACATCGGGATCGCACTGCTGCAGGGCACGCATGAGTGCCCATCAGTGCAGCCTTTCAGTGCCCATCAGTGCCACCGTAGAAGTGCCCATCAGTGCAGCCTCTCAAGTTCCCTTAAGTGCTGCCTCATGAGTGCCCATCAGTGCAGCCTTTCAGTGCCCATGAGTGCCCATCAGTGCCACCTCATCAGTGCTGCCTCAATAGTGCCCATCAGTGCCGCCTGTCAGTGCCCATCAGGGCCGCCTGTCAGTGGCACTGCATGAGTGCCCATCAGTGCCGCCCATCAGTGCCACCGCATGAGTACCTCTCAGTGCAGCCCATCAGTGCCAATCAGTGCTGCCCATCAATGCCTTCTCATCAGTGCCACCTACCAGTGCTGCCTATGAGTGCCCATCAGTGCCGCTTGTCAGTGCCACCGCATGAGTGCCCATCAGTGCCGCCTATCAGTGGCACCGCATGAGTGCCTCTCAGTGCAGCTTATCAGTGTCAATCAGTGCTTCCCATCAATGCCTTCTCATTAGTGCCACTCATCATGCCACCTACCAGTGCTGGCTATCAATGCCCATCAGTGTTGCCTATCATTGCCCATTAGTGCCACCTATCATTGCCCATTAGTGCCACCTATCAGTGTCCATCAGTGCTGCCCATCAGTGTAGCCTATCAGTTTCCATCAGTGCCACCTCAGCAATGTCTATCAGTGCAGCCTATCAGTGTCTATCAGTGCCCATCAGTGCAGCCTATCAGTACTGCCTCTTGAGTGCCCTTGAGTGCTGCCTCATAAGTGCCCATCAGTGCTGCCTGTCAGTGCCCATCAGTGCTCCCTGTCAGTGCCACTGCATGAGTGCCCATCAGTGCCACCACATGAGTGCCCATCATTGCCGCCTATCAGTGCCACCACATGAGTGCCTCTCAGTGCTGCCTATTAGTGCCACTGCCTGTTAGTGCCGCCTATCAGTGCCACCACATGAGTGCCCATCAGTGCCACCTGTCAGTGCCCACCAGTGAAGGAGAAAAATTACTTACTATGTTAGCTGCTAGCATACAAACTCACCTGCTTCTTGTGCTTGTGGCCATTCACTCTGTAGCTCCAATCCCGCCCCTCTGGACTACAATTCCCATAGTTCCTTGCAGTACTGAAGGGAAGGGGAGGAACGCTGTGCTCTGTTCTCTCCCCTATGCTGCCAGAAGAGTGATTGGAAGAGGGAGCAGAGGTAGGAGGAGAAGGGCAAGAACCTGGAAGAGGGGGCGGTCATGTGTCCCCGGGATCGTGTGTTTTTTAGCTGAAGAGGCGTGGCTACTACAGTAGCACATAGTCAGGCTGGAGCCACTCCAGCTCCTCCTCTCCAGATCTGCAAGTACTAGCGCTGGCTTCTCTCACAGACAATGCCCCAGTCCACCGGACAACTCCCCCATTCACCCTGTTCACCAGACAACACCCCCGTCCATCAGGAAACTGCCTGGCTGCCCAAGTACCGACCGATGTGGCAAAACCAGGGACGAACGGGGTCCGGGATCATACCCTCAGTCCAGGGACGGGGACATCTGGTCACCATAGACTAGGTAGCAAATCACCCCAGAATGACAGAAAGATCGTCCTCCATACATTTCCTCATTACACATCTTTACTCTCCATCCCTATCCTAACACTCAGTATTATCACTCAGTATATTAGATCCGGTTCTATGTAATCTCACCTTTCCGGTCACACCGGTCTGTGAAGAGACGATCTGGAAGCTCTGAACACAAACAATAAAATAGAGAATTTTGGGAGGAGGAGAGAAAGAAATGTGACTGAGGAAGTTTCACTTTTAGTTTTCACCGAGATCCTCCAATCTACAAATATTGTACCCTGTGAGTGTAACTGTCACATCTCGGACTGTCATCTTTTATTCAAAGTGGTAATAAACCTAACGCCAAAAATGTCATCCTGTATATTGCAGTTCCAATCATTAGATGTGGCGGCTGCATTGTTTTTTTTAAAGTCTTTCTTCCCCTCTTTTTCCCCTGATCTGGCCAGTGACACCCTTCCTGTAAAAGCCTCGGTCCGCACTATGAACTGCATGTGAATCGCATCAAAGATGTGCATGCAGCTTTTTTGAACCGCAGCGCAATCACATCACATCACATGACATCACATGGTCATTTTGTACCATGCAAAACAGTGCAGGTATATATATATATATATATATATATATATATATATGTGTGTGTGTGTGTATATATGTGACTTGAATTTGAGGTGTTAACTTTGTTTTGACACCCGCAGCAGATCTCCTGGGTTGTGCGATTTGCAGGCAGTGTGGGAAAAGCACACAGATCTCTGTTTCCCACACCACATAGGTGTGAACCTTTACTTAGAGTGCTGCCACTCTGGATGAAGGAGAACAGGGGGCAACTTTGGACAGCAGCATTGTCAGTCTGGGGGAGGGGAGTGTTAGATGGACTAGCAGATTTAAATACACTAACAACTTGAAGCCAAACTCCAACTTTGTAAACAGTTCCAGTAAACCGTTTTCTTTTCTTTTTGGGATAAAGGTTTTAAATAAATAAAAGCTGATCATTGTAAGCACCCCTATCAGTGGTATTGGTTTGTCCCTAACTGGTAGATTTGCAGAACAGCTTGTTTTTTGGTAAAACAACAGACTTACTGGCAGGATCACCAAATGAAAATAGAAGAAAGAAAGCCTAAAAAAGAAACCTAACACAGCCATCACATCTAACAATTGGTAAGATGCAGTATATTAAATGCTTACTTTTAGGTTTAACCACTTCAGCTCCGGAAGATTTACCCCCCTTCATGACCAGGACATTTTTTCCCCGCATTACTTTAACTGACAACAGCAACGCTGTACACAAATTAGATTTATGTCCTTTTTTCCCACTAATTTATTTTGGTGGTATTTGATCACCTCTGCATTTTATTTTTTTGTGCTATAAACAACAAAAAAATACATTTTGAAAAAACTATATTTTTAACTTTCTGCTATAAAACATATCTAATAAAAAAATTGAACAAGATCTAATATCTTCATCAATTTAGGTCAATATGTATTTTGCTACATATTTTCGATCAAAAAATCCCACTAAGCGTATATCTATTGGTTTGCGCATAAGTTATCGTGTCTACAAACTATGGGAAATATACTGGAATTTATTTATTTTTATACTAGTAATGGAGGTGGTCAGCGACTTATAGTGGGACTGTGATATTGGGGTGGACTGTCGGACACTAACTGACACTTTTGACACTTTGTGGGAACCAGTGACACTAATACAGAGGTCAGTGCTCAAAATATGCACTGTCACTGTATTAATGACACTGGCTGGGAAGGGGTTAAACATTTAGGGTAATCAAAGGATTACACGTGTGCTTATCGGAATCTGGAAGACCCCTTTAACAAGGGGACCCCCAGATCCCGCCCCCCCGTGTGAAATGGTAAGGGGGTACCTACCATTTCACAAAAAAACTGTCAAAAATGTTAAAAGTGACAAGAGACAGTTTTTGACAATTCCTTTATTTAAAGTCTTCTTCTTTCCATCTTCTTTCTGCTATCTTCTTTCAGTTTCTTCCTCCATCTTCTTCTTCCTCTGCTTCTTCCTCCGATCCTCTGCTTCTTGCTCTGGTGTTCTCGTCCGGCATCTTCCTCCGTGGCGTCTTCTTCCCTTCTTCGTTCTCGGGACGCTCCGCATCCATGATGGGAGGCTCACGCTGTGTGACGCTTCTTGTCTTCTGACACTCCTTAAATAACGGAGGGCAGGGCCACCCGGTGACCCGCCCCCCTCTGACGCATGGGGACTTGACGGGGGACTTCCCTGTGGCATTCCCCGTGACGTCAGAGGGGGAAAAGAAAGAAAACAAGAAGACTTTAAATAAAGGAATTGTCAAAAACTGTCTCTTGTCATTTTTAACATTTTAGACAGTTTTTTTGGGAAATGGTAGGCCCTTACCATTTCACACAGGGTAGAGGGCCAGGATCTGGGGGTCCCCCTGTTAAAGGGGGCTTCCAGATTCCAATAAGCCCCCCGTCTGCAGACACCCACAACCACCAGTCAAGGGTTGTGGGGATGAGGCCCTTGTCCCCATCAACATGGGGACAAAGCACCCTCCCAATGTTGAGGGCATGTGGCCTGGTATGATTCAGGAGGGGGGGCGCTCTCTCGTCCCCCCCTCTTTTCTTGCTGCCTGCCAGGTTGCGTGCTCGGATAAGGGTCTGGTATGGATTATTGGGGGGGACTCCACGCCATTTTTTAAAAAAATTTTGGCGTGAGGTTCCCCTTAAAATCCATACCAGACCTGAAGGGTCTGGTATAGATCTTGAGGGGGACCCCCACGCCATTTTCTTTTTTACATTTTGGCCAGGGTTCCCCTTAAAGCGGGGGTTCACCCACACCGCTAAAAAAAAATATTAAAAGCCAGCAGCTACAAATACTGCAGCTGCTGACTTTGGTCCCCGCTCTCTCCTGGGAGCTTTGTGTTCCCAGCAGACAGCGCGGTCGAGACAGGAAGAGGCATAGACTCCCATGGGAGTCTATGCTGGAAGTGGGTGCAAATACCTGTCTTAGACAGGTATCTGCACCCCCCTCCCCCCTGAAAGGTGCCAAATGTGACACCGGAGGGGGGGAGGGTTCCGAAAAGCGGAAGTTCCATTTTTGTGTGGAACTCCGGTTTAATATCCATACCAGAACTGAAGGGCCTGGTATGGAATTTAGGGGGACCCCCACAACATTTTTTTTTTAATTTTGGTTCGGGGTTCCCCTGTGGGGAATTCCCATGCAGTTTTTATCAATGAACTTTTATGTGTATTGTCGGACCGGCAATTCATTAATATCCGCGGGTAGTTTTAAATGACTTTTTTTCCTTTGAAATGTCATTTTGCTGTCAGACTGTTCTAAACACGGGAAACATGCGCCCCTTTACAGGCATACTATAGACACCCCCAGGTATGAAATTTAAAGGAATATTACACTTTTATTGTTTGACTTTAAGTATTATTAAAATCACTGCTCCCAAAAAAACGGCCATTTTTAAAACTTTTTTTGTATTGATCCATATCCCCTGGGGCAGGACCCAGGTCCCCAAACACTTTTTATGACAATAACTTGCATATAAGCCTTTAAAATTAGCACTTTTGATTTTTCATGTTCGAGTCCCATAGACTTTAACGGTGTTCGCGTGTTCGTACAAATTTTTTGCCTGTTCGCATGTTCTGGTGCGAACCGAACAGGGGGGTGTTCGGCTCATCCCTACCCGGCACCCACCCATTGGACGGCCCCTAGGCAGAAGTGTCAGAACCACAGATTTATACACATTATTCTGCACAAGAGGGCTGCCTTGTAGCAGTATATCTTCTATAGGGTGGTCCTTAAGTGGGCAAAGTGGTTGTAAAGGCTGAAGATGCATTCTATGCATGGAGGTATGTAACCTTCTATGTGCAGCTCCCCCCTCAGTCCCCCTAATACTCACCTAAGTATCATCTCACTCCAGCGATGTTCTCCATAGCAGAAGCTCTCTGGGATCTCTCCTTACTCATTGGCTGAGACACAGCAGTGAGGAGGGAGGGGGGCAGGGCCATACTTTGTCTCTTATAGACACACAGAGGGGGCTCAGGAGTGAGCATGCATGAGTACCCGAAGCGCAAGCAGCTTTCTATGGGGGCACTCAACAGGGGGAAGAGCAAGGATTGTCAGCAGGGGACCCGTGCTTGGGTGTAACTTTATTAATATGCAAAAAAAAAATTGTATTGAACTTTAACAAAAAGTCCCCTATGTGATGATTTTTAGGTGACAGGTTCTCTTTAATAATACATGCAGGGTTTAAATGACCCCCAATATCTCCTCTGGGCTCCACTGAATGTATTGCAATGCAGATTGCACTGCAATACATCCCCTCCCAGCTAAGTGACAGGTGATCCTGAAGTGACATCATACACATCACTTTCTGGGTCACAGCAAGAAGGGGAGGAGAGCGGATGTGTGTCAGCTCTTCTCCTTCCCCTCCACCTGCTATGTCAGTCCCGGACCCACAGATGGGCAAGTGGTGCCTGGAATACATGGCAAGGTACACATGTGGGGGGGTGCCAGTCCCGGGGTGTGTGGAGTCAATCAGGAGGCGGCACAGCCACTGCAGGCAGGAGTCTGCATGTCACTTGTACACACAATCCCGGGGGCTGCAGTCATACATTGTGTGTGTGAACCCCCCCGCTGTCAAGTCCGTACAACGTATAGGCCTGGCAGTGAAAGGGTTAATGCTTTGCTCTTCAAAACATGTAAAAAAAAGGGGGAACTTTACAAAATGAAAAGTCAGAAGTTTCAAATCCTGAAGCAGAACAGATATTTTACCAGCTCACGCAGTCCCGTGTTTTCTTCTGTGGTGGAGATTTTGAAATCCATATTTATATCTTCAAGGGAACTCTCTAATAAAAGGACTCTCTAATTATCTAATTATCATGCCCCATTGGATATATATATATCTATATATATATATAGATATATATATAGATATATATCTATATATATATAGATATTTATCTATCGATCTCTCTATATATATATGTAGCAATACCCTCCTTAGTGGCTGCTGATTTATATCGGGCTGTTGCCGTTACATTTTTACCTGCAGTTTCACCAATACCAGACTTATGCCCTGTACACACGATCGGACATTGATCGGACATTCCGACAACAAAATCCATGGATTTTTTCTGACGGATGTTGGCTCGAACTTGTCTTGCATACACACGGTCACACAAAGTTGTCGGAAAATCCGATTGTTCTAAACGCGGTGATGTAAAACACGTACATCGGGACTATAAACGGGGCAGTAGCCAATAGCCTTTGTTTCTTAATTTAATCTGAACATGTGTGGCACTTTGTGCGTCGGATTTGTGCACACACGATAAGAATTTCCGACAACAGATTTTGTTGTCGGAAAATTTTATAGCAAGCTTTTAAACTTTGTGTTTCAGAGATTCCTATGGAAAATGTGTGATGGAGCCTACACACAGTTGGAATTTCCGACAACAAGATCCTATCACACATTTTCCATCGGAAAATCCTATCGTGTGTACAGGGCATTAGAGTCAATGTTGAGCTTTGCATCCACGATGTATGAACCAGTCACTTTAGTACTTTTCCAATGCTTTAATAGGGGATGAATAAAAGAAGTAGCAGGAAAGAGGTAGAAGAAGAGTTGCAGGGAAGTTCAAATACCTTTTCTTGATGTAGCACTAAGGAATTGAAATCCCAGGGACGAATGTACCTTCAGTCCAGAATTAAATCTTTTGCTCGCTCGGATAGATCTCTCTCACTGACCTAGCAGCCGGAGCGTAGCATGAGCAAAAAGTCTCTGCCACAGACTTGAGTAGAACAAAACCGTATGATCCTCTGCCACAGGATATAGTAGTTTTAGATGAACAGCAAACACAGTACCAGAACCTTTAAGCCGACCCGGCGGTACTTGTGCCGTAGGTTAGATTAGGATGCGTCCTCCAATCGAGTCACCAGGCCCCTCTTAAGACCAGCCTTGCATGGTCCCTTCCAAGATTGTTCCTCCCCTGGATCTTCTCAGTTGTCCGGCTTCTTCCCTCAGGACAGACAGCACAGGACCATTCCTGCAGCAGCAATAGTAGGCCCCAGACAGACTTCTAGACCTACCTGCACAGTTGTAGCAACGCGGCCCCTCCAGGCTGGAGGGCCAAGCGGTAGAACTCCTAGCACATACCTTTAGGCCAGGAGGGCCAGCAGGCAAAAGAGAAAGAAAAATGGCATCTCCTACTTAAGTACCCTCTCCCAGAATGCACCACAGAGGACCACCTCTGCAGAGTTGTCTCCGAGAAAGAAGAGCACTCAATACACTTCAGCATGTTGCTTTCCAACACTGACCTATCGTGAAAACGACACCTACAGGCAACAGTGTGGAACTGCACGCAACACAGCCAAAGCTGGAATAGAGGCCAATCTAGCTATAGATTAAATCTGAACTATATACAGAACAGATGACCCACTAAATTTACATATAGGCGGTAGATTAAAAATCTACCAGCGCCACACACACACACACATATATATATATATATATATATATATATATATATATATATATATATATATATATATATATGTGTATATATGCATGTATGTATATGTTTTTACAGGACTTTATATATTTTGTGATATCAGGTTGAGCCCAGCTTAGATTTTAAAAATACTTCTTTTTTTCCTGGTTCTCAAAAGCTGTTGAATGTTTTAGGCAGGTGATAATTAAGTTACTCTTCAGACTTTGTGTCACCACCTGGTTGGAGGTCTTTTGACATGCTAATTTTGGAACTGGTTATATTAAGATCAAAGAGGACTAACTGTTTAAAGACCCCTTTCACACTGGGACACTTTGCAGGCACTACAGCGCTAAAAATAGTGCCTGCAAAGCTCCCTGAAAGAGCTGCTGCTGTGTCTCCAATGTGAAAGCCCCGGGGGTTCTCACACTGGAGTGGTGCGCTAGCAACATCTTTGGAGCTCCTTCACCGTTCCTGCCCATTGAAATCAATGGGGCAGTGCGGCTATAGCACTTTGCGGTGGTTTTAACCCTTTTTTGGCCACTAGCGGGGGTAAAAGCGCATCGCTAGCGGCCGAATACCGCCGCTAAAATGACGGTAAATCAGCGCCCGTTTTACCGCTGCCGCCACCCCCGCCCCATTGTGAAAGAGGCCTTAAAGCAGACACAGAGGCACCGGAAATAGCCTCTTCCTTGTGTGGGAAGCATGCTTAAATTTCAGCCAATCAGGATTCAATGCCACTTCTGAACCAATGAGGTGGTCCAGGGTTTTGATTGGCAGGGATGGGTAGAGAAGGAACAGAAAAACCAAAGCCTAGAGATGCTAGCTCTCTTCAGCTCATGGTCTAGATGAAACATGGTAACATAAGGGATGTCTAGGTAATGTATCTGTATTATCTATATGTCTCTTCTCTCTAACTTTTTTCTATCCTAGGTAATAAGTTGATAGCATGTGTATGACCATTATAGCAATATTTTGTATCATTGGTAACATCGTTGGCTTTAATGTTGTATCAGTTATGTTATAGTTGCTAACCTCGGATTAATACAAGTTTCTTTTCTGTACAATAGTAAGTTTAAATAAATTAGATTGTTATCCTTTTAGCACAGGTATCATTCATCCTTAATTTCATGGGTTGATTCATATAGAGGAAAAGGTTTTAATCATTTATGTTAGGTATCATTAACCATATAAGTGAGGTAGGTAAACGTAGCCTTGTCACTTCCACACAGAAAATTCTACTCTTTCACCCTAGAGATTATAGATGGGTGTATATTTTACTTCCTCTTATTATGTATCTTTATCTGCTAGTCTGGATTGGACTTTGTCATGCACTTGTCTATACCCTGTATGTGGTTGCTTGGATTCAGTGGGCTGATCCTTTCCCCCTTTTTTGACTTGTCCCCTCCTATTTAAGGGGTGGAGTTCTGGGTCCTTATGTCATGTGAAAAAAAAATGTTGATGCTCCAGACAAAAGCTCCCTGAAGCACACGCCCTAGCAAGGCTCACAGGTATAGGCTCTGCAATGGATCAAGAAGCAAAGAGGAGTCCTGGATGGCCGCACACTGATACAACACCTCTATTGATCATTTAAAATCCAAATTCAGTCCATATGGTACAGAGGCAGGGCTGGATACACGTTTCACACCGTATGTTGGTGCTTAATCATAGCTATGATTAAGCACCAACATACAACAAATTATCAATAAAGGTGTTGTATCAGTGTGCGGCCATCCAGGCCTCCTCTTTGCTTCTTGATCCTTATGTCATGTATAAGAGTATACACTGTACAGGACGCCAAGGTTGGGTCCTAGACGGGTACTATATATCACCAATATTTAGGTTATGGTCCCTTTAAGGGAAGTGTGATAGTATTCAGGGGGTCACCCAGGATGGGTGAGGAATTCCTGGGAATAGCTTTAATCAGGAGAGGACTGACTCGCAGTTCTCTCAGTGTTAATAGAGAGAGATATTTGGGACCCGGAATTTCGGACACTCTGAAGTGATATTCAGGTGGGAAAGAGCCTCCACCTCTGACTACAGGGATTCCAGCACACACGGGGTTAAGAGCCTCCATGAAGCAGCTCTTAAAGACAGGAAGTAGTGCTAGGAGTGGTGGTGAGGAGGAGAGCTGTAAGTTTGCTGGAGGTGGCTAAAAGATTTAACAAGGACTGTTAAAACCTTGGGGCGAAGACCCATCCCCAAAGTGTATGTGCCTTTTTACTTTGTGCTGAAGATAAGCGAACTTTATTTTGTATTTTTGTACTTGTGTTCTGCTGGAAGCCTTATTTTTGATTTGCTTGCTGAAAATAAAAGCCTTTTTGTTTAAAGTTTAACGGTTTTGCACTCGGTCCTGTGGAGCTACAACCCCCCGCCCCAAACTTTACAACACTATATTGCCAAAAGTATTGGGACGCCTGCCTTTACACGCACATAAACTTTAATGGCGTCTTAGTCTGTAGGGTTCAATATTGAGTTGGCCCACCCTTTTCAGCTATAACAACTTCAGCTCTTCTGGGAAGGTTGTCCACAAGGTTTAGGAGTGTGTCTATGGGAATGTTTGACCATTCTTCCAGAAGCTCATTTGTGAGGTCAGGCACTGATGTTGGATGAGAAGCCCTGGCTCACAGTTTCTACTCTAATTCATCCCAAACGTGTTCTATCAGGTTGAGGTTAGGACTCTGTGCAGGCCAGTCAAGTTCCTCCAACCCAAACTCACTCATCCATGTCTTTATGGACCTTGCTTTGTGCACTGGTCTAAATCATTTGGTGGAGGGGGATTACGGTGTGGGGTTGTTTTTCAGGGGTTGGGCTTGGCCCCTTAGTTCCAGTGAAGAGAACTCTTAAGGCGTCAGCATTGTCATGGACCCCCGTCCTCGACAGGATTATGTCTGCCATAAATCCTTCATTTGTCTGGAACCAAGACCCTTTAGCCCACCCAGCCACTAGCCGTAACTTAGTGTAGGGTGAAAACATCAAACTGTTTACTGAAACACAGGTACACAGAAGTAACACTCAGGCAACAAACCCTCCTCCCCAGTGGCAGTTGGTGAAGTTTTAGGATGGGGCACCAGACCCGCCCTTCCTTTTTGACCCCTCCCACTTCTCATAAGCCCCACCCCTTATAGAATCCATCCATGCCATCCCCTGTATTCCACTCATAGTGTCAGGAGTATACAGCTCAGCATCACAGGACAGGAGTATACAGCTCAGCCTCACAGATCAGGGTATATAGCTCAGCCTCACAGATCAGGGTTTATAGCTCAGCCTCACTGATCAGGGTATATAGCTCAGTCTCACAGATCAGGGTATATAGCTCAGCATTACAGATCAGGGTAAACAGCTAAGCCTCCCAGATCAGGGTATACAGCTCAGCCTCACGGATCGGGGTATACAGCTGAGCATTACAGATCAGGGTCTATAGCTCAGCCTCACAGATCAGGGTATGCAGGTATACATCATCTGTCCTGTTTACAGCTAGCTATATACACCCACCTTCCTTCCTGTATATAGAGACCTTCCTCTATCATCACAGACTGCATATATATATATATATATATATATAATCTGTCCTGTATACAGCTATTTGTACAGTAACAGGACAGATTATGATTATTTGCAGTCAGTGATGATGGAGGATGGTCTCTATATACAGGAAGGAAGAAGGTGGGTGTATATAGCTGTATACATTACAGGACAGATGTACTCACAATTTGTGACTATTATGTAGTGTAACGTAGTCAGTACATGGCATGGCAGAAATCCCCAAAATCATGTATTGCAAAGCAGCCAGTGAGGCATGATGTGGCACCAGTAAATGGCACACTCCCTGACACTGTCTGACACCCTGGTGCTCCAATCATTGTATAATACACCCATCATTGTTATCCCCATATTTTACACCCATCATCACTATCCTTATCCCCATATTATACACCCATCATCATCATCCTCATCCTTGTATAATACACCCATCCTCATCATTGTATAATAAACCCGTCATCGCTATCCTCATCATTGTATAATACACCGATCATCATCCTCATCATTGTATAATACACCCATCATCATCCTCATCATTGTATAAATACACCTGTCATCATCATCCTCATCATTGTATAATACACCCGCCGTCATCATCATCATCCTCATTGTACAATACACCTGTCATCATCATCCTCATCATTGTATAATACACCCGTCATTATCATCCTCATCATTGTATACTACATCCATCATCATCCTCATCATTGTATAATATACTCATCATCATCATCCTCATCATTGTATAATACATCCATCATCATCATCCTCATCATTGTATAATACACTCATAATCATCATCCTCATCATTGTATAATACATCTGTCATCATCATCCTCACAGGCACCTCAGTTCTGTCATTCCTCATTTGTTTGGGGCATTCACTGGTGAGTAGGGATGAGCTTCGAGTTTGAGTCGAACTCATGCTTGACTCGAACATCGGCTGTTCACCAGTTCGCCGAACAGCGAACAATTTGGGGTGTTCGCGGCAAATTCGAATGTCGCGGAACACCCTTTAAAAGTCTATGGGAGAAATCAAAAGTGCTAATTTTAAAGGCTTACATGCAAGTTATTGTCATAATAAGTGTTTGGGGACCTGGGTCCTGCCCCAGGGGACATGGATCAATGCAAAAAAAGTTTTAAAAATGGCCATTTTTGCGGGAGCAGTGATTTTAATAATGCTTAAAGTGAAACAATAAAAATGTAATATCCCTTTAAATTTCGCACCTGGGGGGTGTCTATAGTATGCCTGTAAAGGCACACATGTTTCCTGTGTTTAGAACAGTCTGACAACAAAATGACAATTTTTTTTTTTTTAAATGGCGTGGGGTCCCCCTCAAATTCTATACCAGACCCTGCAGGTCTGGTATGGATTTTAAGGGGAACCCCCCAAAAATCCATACCAGACCCTTATCCGAGCACGCAACCTGGCAGGCCGCAGGAAAAGCCCCCCTCCTGAACTGTACCAGGCCACATGCCCCTAAAACACCTTGTCCCCATGTTGATGGGGACAAGGGCCTCATCCCCACAACCCTTGGCCAGTGGTTGTGGGGGTCTGCGGGCGGGGGGCTTATCGGAATCAGGAAGCCCCCTTTAACAAGGGGACCCCCAGATCCCGGCCCTCCCCCCTGTGTGAAATGGTAAGGGGGTACCTACCATTTCACAAAAAAACTGTCAAAAATGTTAAAAATGACGAGACAGTTTTTGACAATTCCTTTATTTAAATGCTTCTTCTTTCTTCTATCTTCTTTCTTCTATCTTCCTTTGGTTTCTTCCTCCATCTTCTTCTTCTGGTTCTTCTGGTTCTTCCTCCAGAGTTCTGTCCGGCATCTTCTTCCGCGGCGTCAGCGTCTTCTTCCCTTCTTTTTCTCGGGCCACTCTGCATCCATGATGGCATGGAGGGAGGCTCCCGCTGTGTGACGCTTCTCTATTCATCTTTTTCTCTTCATCTTCTTCTATTCATCTTCTTTTCGGGCTGCTCCGCATCCATGATGGCATGGAGGGAGGCTCCCGCTGTGTGACACTTCTCCTCTTCTGATGGTTCTTAAATAATGGGGGGGTGGGGCCACCCAGTGACCCCGCCCCCCTCTGACACGTGTGGACTTGACGGGACTTTCCTGTGGCATTCTCCGTGACATCAGAGGGGGGCGGGATCACCCATTACGTAACCCCGCCCCCTTCTGACATCACGGGGAATGCCACAGGGAAGTCCCCGTCAAGTCCCCGTGCGTCAGAGGGGGCGGGGTCACCAGGTGGCTCTACCCCTCATTATTTAAGAACCGTCAGAAGAGGAGAAGCGTCACACAGCGGGAGCCTCCCTCCATGCCATCATGGATGCAGAGCGGCTCAAAAAGAAGATGAAGACAAGAAGATGAAGAGAAGAAGAAGAAGATGAAGAGAAAAAGATAAAGAGAAAAAGATGAAGAGGGAAGCGTCACACAGTGGGAGCCTCCCTCCATGTCATCATGGATGCGGAACGGCCCAAGGAGAAGAGAAGAAGATGCCGACACTGCGGAGGAAGATGCCGGACGAGAACACCAGAGGAAGAACCAGAAGAACCAGAAGAAAATGGAGGAAGAAACCGAAGGAAGATAGAAGAAAGAAGAAAGAAGAAGCATTTAAATAAAGGAATTGTCAAAAACTGTCTCTTGTCATTTTTAACATTTTTGACATTTTTTTTGTGAAATGGTAGGGGTACTTTTGTACCCCCTTACCATTTCACACAGGGGGGAGGGCCGGGATCTGGGGGTCCCCTTGTTAAAGGGGGCTTCCAGATTCCGATAAGCCCTCCACCCACAGACCCCCACAACCACCGGCCAAGGGTTGTGGGGATGAGGCCCTTGTCCTCATCAACATGGGGACAAGGTTTTTTGGGGGGCTACCCCAAAGCACCCTCCCAATGTTGAGGACATGTGGCCTGGCACGGTTCAAGAGTGGGGCGCTCTCTCATCCCCCCTCTTTTCCTGTGGCCTGCCAGGTTGCGTGCTCGGATAAGGGTCTGGTATGGATTTTTAGGGGGACCCCACGCCATTTTTTTAACATTTTGGTGCGGGGTTCCCCTTAAAATCCATACCAGACCTGAAGGGTCTGGTATAGATTTTGAGGGGGACCCCACGCCTTTTTAAAAAAATTTTGGCCGGGGTTCCCCTGTGGGGAATTCCCATGCCGTTTTTATCAATGAACTTTTATGTGTATTGTCGGACCGGCAATTCATTAATAGCCACGAGTAGTTTTAAATGACTTTTTTCCTTTGAAATGTCATTTTGCTGTCAGACTGTTCTAAAAACGGGAAACATGCTCCCCTTTACAGGCATACTATAGACACCCCCCAGGTACGAAATTTAAAGGGATGTTACACTTTTATTGTTTCACTTTAAGCATTATTAAAATCACTGCTCCCGAAAAAACGGCCATTTTTAAAACTTTTTTTTGCATTGATCCATGTCCCCTAGGGCAGCACCCAGGTCCCCAATCACTTTTTATGACAATAACTTGCAACTAAACCTTTAAAATTAGCACTTTTGATTATTCATGTTCGTGTCCAATAGACTTTAACGGTGTTCGAACAAATTTTTTGCCTGTTCGCAAATTCTGGTGCGAACCGAACAGGGGGGTGTTCGGCTCATCCCTACTGGTGAGTGTGTGCATAAAATGTATAACTACTCCAATGTTACATCGTATTTTAACTTAGCATTTTTTGAATATAATTATAATCATTTATCTTCTTAGATGTTATGTATAGACATCTCCTGAAGAAGCGGCTGTTGCCGCAAAACTGTTAAGGCTAACGTCCGCCAATACATCATTGTGCCTTCAATACTAGGGATGAGCTTCCTGTTCGAGTCGAACCCATGTTCGACTCAAACATCGGCTGTTCGGTCGTTCGCCGAATTGCGAACGATATGGGCCGTTCGCGCCAAATTCGTGTGGCGCGTTACGGCCCATAATTCACTGCGGCTTCGCAGTGCATTGCTTGCTGATGATTGGCCAAGCATGCACTATGACCCGCATGCTTGGCCAATCACAGCGCCGCCTGAACAGAGAGCCGTAATTGGCCAAAGCCAAGGAGGCTTTGGCCAATTATGGCTCAGGGGATTTAGTACACGCCCCACACTATATAAGGCCGCCTGCACGGCGGCCCTGTGCAGTGTGTTCTGGTGTGCTTAGAGAGAGAGAGAGACAGTGTCATTTCATTTGAGTTAGCTAGATTAGGCAGGACAGTCAGTCAGTTAGCTGCACTTAAAGTGTATTGTGTATATATATGCATCCCAGGTGTTGCATATATATATATACACTGTATTCAGTTTAGCTAGATCCGTTCCTGTTATCTTCTAGACTATTTACATTTAGTGCAGTGCGTCCTGCTCACAGTGTTCAGCTAGATCTGTTCCTGTTATCTTCCTACTGACAGGCAGGCTTGTCTTGTTACAGTATTTACAGCTACCTAAAGAAAATTACTGGTGTTCTTTTGATACTATTAGTACCACGGTCAGGCAGCTAGACTATTTACATTTAGTACAGTGCGTCCTGCTCACAGTGTTCAGCCAGATCCGTTCCTGTGATCTTCCTACTGACAGGCAGGCTTGTCTTGTTACAGTATATAAAGCTACCTGAAGAAAATTACTGGTGTTCTTTTGATCCTATTAGTACCACGGTCAGGCAGCTAGACTATTTACATTTAGTACAGTGCGTCCTGCTCACAGTGTTCAGCTAAATCCGTTCCTGTTATCTTCCTACTGACAGGCAGGCTCGTCTTGTTACAGTATATAAAGCTACCTGAAGAAAATTACTGGTGTTCTTTTGATCCTATTAGTACCACGGTCAGGCAGCTAGACTATTTACAGTTAGTGCAGTGCGTCCTGCTCACAGTGTTCAGCTAAACCTACAAGTTAGTGGGGTGCGTCCACCTCACAGTGTTCAGCTAAAGCTACCTGTAGAAGGTTGGTGGTGTTCTCATACTACAGGCAGGCAGTTGATTTTGCTAGCTGCAGTATCAGTACATATATATATATATATATATATATATATATATATATATATATATATATATATATCCCAGCTTAGTGCAGCTACAGGCCATTAGTATGTCTGGAAGGCCAAGAAGGAGAGGCAGACAGTCACAAGCCAATAAGAGAGGGCAAGCAGGCTCTGTGTCTAGTGCTGGTCGTGGAGACGGTGCATCCTCATCAGCACGTGGCCATGGGACACGCTTGGCCTTTTTTTCGGCAGCTGGCCGTGTTGAGCCGCAACATGCGGAAGACTTGGTCGAGTGGATGACCAAGCCGTCCTCATCCTCCTCATCCTCTCTCACCCATGCCCAGGGTGCTTTGTCTGGCAAAGCAGCGGCCTCTTCCCTCGGCTCAATGTCATCAGTGACTCCTTCCCTAGCTCCACCATGTCCTCCTGAGGAGTCCCTCGAACTGTTTGACCACAGTGTTGGGTACATGCTCCAGGAGGATGCCCAGCGTTTGGAAGGCTCTGATGATGATACTGAGCTCGATGAAGGCAGTAACATGAGCACGGACAGAGGGGGTGCCCAAGAAGGACAGCAATCTGGCAGTCATGCTCCCCCTGCTGCAGCATACTGCCAGGTTTGCTCCAGTGATGAGGAGGGAGGGGATGATGAGGTCACTGACTCAACGTGGGTGCCTGATAGAAGAGAGGAGGAGGAGGTGGCACATCACCAACGAGGCAGGATGCCCTCCAGGGGCCAGCCTAAGGGCAGCACATTGACTGCATCACACCCCAAAGCTCCACATGTGCAGGGCACTGCAGTCTCTGCGCGTTATTCAAAAAGTTCTTTGGTGTGGGCCTTTTTTGAGACGAGTGCATCAGATCGCACCGCTGCTATTTGCAACATATGTCTCAAGCGTATCTCACGTGGCCAAAACATCTCCCGCTTGGGTACCACATGCTTGACCAGACATATGTTGACCTGCCATGCAGTTCGTTGGCAAGCATATCTAAAAGACCCACACCAAAGAACAAAGAGGACCTCTCCTTGCTCCTCATCAGCTGAGATTTCCAACCCCACTAGACCTCCAGTCCTCTCTGAGACCTGCACTGAGAGGAATGAAGGTGTAGAATTAGGTGTGTCACAGCCAAGTACTTGTGGGCAATCTGCTTTTGGTACACCGACGTCAGATTGTACCAGGCAAATTTCCCTGCCCCAGCTGCTGCACCGCCGAAAGAAGTTCGCTCCCAGCCATCCACATGCCCAGCGGTTGAATGCTAGCTTGGCAAAATTGCTAGCACTTCAACTGCTGCCTTTTCAGTTGGTAGACTCTGCCCCCTTCCGTGAGTTTGTGGAATGTGCGGTTCCTCAGTGGCAGGTACCCAAACGCCACTTTTTCTCACGGAAGGCGATTCCGGCTCTCTACCGGCACGTGGAAGGCAATGTCCATGCCTCGCTGGACAGGGCGGTCAGCGGTAAGGTGCATATTACCGCTGACTCATGGTCCAGCAGGCATGGACAGGGACGTTACCTAAGTTTCACGGCGCATTGGGTGACTCTGCTGGCAGCTGGGAAGGATGCAGGACAAGGTGCAGTAGTGTTGGAGGTTGTTCCGCCACCACGCCTCCAAAATGCTAATGATTGTGACACACCTCTCTCCTCCACCCCCTCCTCTTCTTCTTCCTTCATGGCCTCTTCCTCGGAACCAGCGGTACTCCGTAGTCGTTCAAGGGGCTACGCAAGTACGCAGGCCAAAAGATGCCATGCGGTGCTTGAGCTGGTGTGCTTGGGGGACAGGAGCCACACTGGGGCAGAGGTTCTGTCAGCTCTGCAGGGGCAGGTTCAGAGGTGGTTGACGCCACACCAACTTAAGGCAGGAATGGTGGTTTGCGACAATGGCACCAACCTCCTCTCTGCCCTCCGACAGGGACAAATGACCCATGTGCCCTGTTTGGCTCACGTCCTTAACTTGGTGGTGCAGCGGTTCTTGGGCAGGTACCCGGGCTTACAGGATGTCCTGAGGCAGGCCAGGAAAGTCTGTGTGCATTTCCGCCGGTCATATAATGCCAGTGCTCGGCTGACGGACCTCCAAAAGGAGTTTATCCTGCCCAAGAACCGCCTAATCTGTGACATGCCCACCAGGTGGAACTCAACGTTGGCCATGCTGCAGCGGCTGCACACACAGCAGAGGGCCATCAATGAGTACCTGTGCGACAATGGCACCAGGACAGGGTCAGGGGAGCTTGGTTTTTTTTCCCCACGCCAGTGGGCCATGATCAGGGATGCATGCACTGTCCTGTCACCATTCGAGGAGGCCACGAGGATGGTGAGCAGTGACAGTGCATGCATCAGTGACACTGTCCCCCTTATCCACCTGTTGGAGCACACGCTGCGTGGAATAATGGACAGGGCACTTGAGGCAGAACAGAGGCAGGAAGAGGAGGACTTCCTTAGCTCTCAAGGCCCCCTTTATCCAGACAGTGTTCCTGCGTGCCTGCCGATCACACAGGAAGTGGACGAGGAGGAGGAGGAGGAGGAAGATTGTGTCAGTATGGAGGTGGAGCCTGGCACTCAGCATCAGCAGCAGTCTTTAAGGGATCAGTCCCAAGAAACACATGGACTTGTACGTGGCTGGGAGGAGGTGGCTGCGGACATTGTCGTCCTTAGTGACCCAGAGGACTCCGGACCGAATGCCTCAGCAAACCTACGCTGCATGGCCTCCCTGATCCTGCAAAGCCTGCGTAAGGATCCTCGTATTCGTGGTATCAAGGAGAAGGACCAATACTGGCTGGCAACCCTCCTTGATCCACGTTACAAGGGTAAGGTTGCGGACCTTATCTTGCCATCGCAGAGGGAGCAGAGGATGAAACATCTTCGGGAGGCCTTGCAGAAAGGTCTGTGCAACGCGTTCCCAGAGACTGGGAGGTTACAAACTCCTGTTTCTGGACAACGTGTTGCTGAGGCTTTGGTCAGTCAAAGAAGGAGCGGTGGAGAAGGTGGCCGTCTGACCGATGCGTTCAGACAATTTTTTGGTCCGCAGCCCCAAGGTATGATCGGTTCCAGCAACCATCGCCAGCGTCTGTTTTACATGGTGCAGGAATACCTAGGGGCAAGATCAGACTTGGACACCTTTCCCACCGAAAATCCTCTGGGTTACTGGGTCTTGAGGATGGATCACTGGCCAGAGCTTGCACAGTATGCAATTGAGCTACTGGCCTGTCCTGCATCCAGCGTGCTTTCGGAACGCACATTCAGTGCTGCTGGAGGCGTGGTAACCGATCACAGGGTGCGTCTGTCCACCGACTCGGTCGATCGACTGACCTTCATAAAAATGAATGAGTCTTGGATCACCACCAGCTACCAAGCACCTGATGCTGATGTAACCGAATAATTTTTTTTGAAATCTCAGATCCCTTCAAAGACTGCCTATGCTGATGCTGAGTGACTATCCCTGAGTAATTATCCTCTTCCTCCTCAATCATCACGCTGATAGCTTGTAAGAACATTTTTGGTTCTGGGTGCCACCACCAGTGCCTAAGGCACAATTTTTCAGCCCCTGTTTAACAGGGGCATGTAATTACAATTTTTGATTTAATACTTTGCAGCAGGGCTCGTTCCTGCATTCCAACTAGAGTGTCTGTGAGGGGTTGCAGTGTTGTGGCACCAGCACCAGTGCCTAAGGCCCAATTTTTCTGCCCCTGTCTAACAGGAGCGTGTAATTACAATTTTTGATGCAATACTTTGCAGCAGGGCTCGTTCCTGCGTTCCAACTAGAGTGTCTGTGAGGGGTTGCAGTGTTGTGGCACCAGCACCAGTGCCTAAGGCCCAATTTTTCTGCCCCTGTCTAACAGGGGCGTGTAATTACAATTTTAGATGCAATACTTTGCAGCAGGGCTCGTTCCTGCGTTCCAACTAGAGTGTCTGTGAGGGGTTGCAGTGTTGTGGCACCAGCACCAGTGCCTAAGGCCTAATTTTTCAGCTCCTGTTCAACAGGGGCATGTAATTACAATTCTCGATCTAATATTTCACAGCAGGGCCCTGTGAGGGCTTACAGTGTTGTGGCCACAGCAACACCTAAGGCCCAAATTTCTGCTGAGTATATAGGGCAGGACCCTACTTTCAAACATCTAACTTACAAATGACTCCTACTTGCAAATGGAAGGAGACAACAGGAAGTGAGATGAAATCTACCCCTAGGAAGGGAAATTCTCTCCTGTAAGAGTTAATATGGGAAAAAAATTTCTCCTTTCCACTGATGCTTTCCAATCCTTGTTCCACAAAAAAACCCAAATTTTCAAAAAACATTTTTCATTGGGACAAAAAGTGAGGTGAAATCTTCTGAAGAGGAGGAAAGACAGCAAAACAAATGTCACAGGGGTGATAACCCTTCCCTATGTTTTCCAAAAAGCTTAAAAAAGATTTTTTGGCTGGAGCTAAACAAGTTAAAAATGTACCCGTTCAAAATTACAAAGAGATTCTACTTAACAACAAACCTACAGTCCCTGTCTTGTTTGCACCGCCTGTATACTGCTGTTCAGAGTATATAGGGCCTGGTGGCCCCACACCTTTCCTTATTTTAATTTGGGTGCGGGGTTCCCCTTAATATCCATACAAGACCCAAAGGGCCTGGTAATGGACTGGGGGGTACCCATGCCGTTTGTCTCACTGATTTTCATCCATATTGCCATGACCCGACATTACATTAAACTCGCAAGCAGTTTTAAATGAGATTTTTTCCTTTGAAAATGACATTTGGTGCAGGGACTGTTCTAAGCACGGGAAACACGCGTCACTTTACAGGCATACTATAGACACCCCCCAGGTACGATATTTAAAGGAATATTTCACTTTTTTTTTTTTACTTTAAGCATCATTAAAATCACTGCTCCCGAAAAAACGTCCGTTTTTAAAAGTTTTTTTTGCATTGATACATGTCCCCTGGGGTAGGACCCGGGTCCCCAAACCCTTTTTAGGACAATACCATGCAAATTAGCCTTTAAAATGAGCACTTTTGATTTAGAACGTTCGAGTCCCATAGACGTCAATGGGGTTCTAACGTTCGTGCAAACTTTCGGTCCGTTCGCAGGTTCTGGTGCGAACCGAACCGGGGGGTGTTCGGCTCATCCCTATTCCATACACATGTGGGCTGTAATTATTATGTGTGTTTTGCACATCATCTGTTGCAACAACTCCCAAGTTGACTTGTTGTATATTGTGTTTACACATTTTATTAATTGTATCTCAATAAATTTTGAATTTTTATATATAATTTGATGGTTTAATTGGGTACCACTATAGTCCACTAATCTACCTTGGGGAGGCAGGGCTTAATTGGAGTAGCCCTTGCTCCTTTCTCCCCTCCCTTCCCTTTCAATTTATCAATTTAGGATGATGGTACTCGGTAATTAAAACGCTAATTTACCTTCGTAGCAATATCCCTCTATTGTATAATACACTCGTCATCATCATCTTCATTGTATAATACACCGGTCATCATCATCCTCATCATTGTATAATACACCGGTCATCATCATCCTCATCATTGTATAATACACCGGTCATCATCATCCTCATCATTGTATAATACACCCATCATCATCATCCTCATCATTGTATAATACACTCATCATCATCTTTATTGTATAATACACCGGTCATCATCCTCATTGTATAATACACTGGTCATCATCATTCTCATCATTGTATAATACACCGGTCATCATCATTGTATAATACACTCATCATCACTATCCTCATCATTATATAATACACCCGTCATCATCCTCCTCAGCAAAGTATAATACACCTGTCATCATCATCATCGTATAATACACTCATCATTGTATAATACACCCATCATCATCATTAGGGATGAGCTTCGAGTTCGAGTCGAACTCATGTTCGACCCAAACATCGGCTGTTTGCCAGTTCGCCGAACAGCGAACAATTTGGGGTGTTCGCGGCAAATTCAAAAGCCGCGGAACACCCTTTAAAAGTCTATGGGATAAATCAAAAGTACTAATTTTAAAGGCTTATATGCATGGTATTGTCATAAAAAGTGTTTGGGGACCGGTCCTGCCTCAGGGGACAAGGATCAATGCAAAAAAAGTTTTAAAAACGGACGTTTTTTCGGGAGCAGTGATTTTAATAATGCTTAAAGTGAAACAATAAAAGTGTAACATTCCTTTAAATTTCGTACCTGGGGGGGTGTCCATAGTATGCCTGTAAAGGGGCGCATGTTTCTAGTGTTTAGAACAGTCTGACAGCAAAATGACATTTCAAAGGAAAAAAGTCATTTAAAACTACTTGCGGCTATTAATGAATTGCCGGTCCGACAATACACATAACAGTTCATTGATAAAAACGGCATGGGAATTCCCCACAGGGGAACCCTGAACCAAAATTTGAAAAAAAAATTACGTGGGGGTCCCCCTAAATTCCATACCAGGCCCTTCAGGTCTGATATGGATTTTAAGGGGAACCCGGCCAAATTTTTTTTTAAAAATGGCGTGGGGTCCTCCTCAAAATATATACCAGACCCTTCAGGTTTGGTATGGATTTTAAGGGGATCCCCGCACCAAAATTTTAAAAAAATGGCGTGGGGTACCCCCAAAAATCCATACCAGACCCTTATCTGAGCACGCAACCTGGCAGGCCACAGGAAAAGAGGGGGGATGAGAGAGCGCCCCCCCTCCTGAACCCTATCAGGCCACATGCCCTCAACATTGGGAGGGTGATTTGGGGTAGCCTCCAAAACACCTTGTCCCCATGTTGATGGGGACAAGGGCCTCATCCCCACAACCCTTGCCAGGTGGTTGTGGGGGTCTGCGGGCGGGGGCTTATCAGAATATGGAAGCCCCCTTTAACAAGGGGACCCCCAGACCCTGGCCCTCCCCCCTGTGTGAAATGGTAAGGGTACCCCTACCATTTAACAAAAAAACTGTCAAAAATTTTAAAAATGACAAGAGACAGTTTTTGACAATTCCTTTATTTAAATGCTTCTTCTATCTTCTATCTTCTTTCTTCTATCTTCCTTCGGTTTCTTCCTCCTTCTTCTTCTTCTGGTTCTTCCTCCGGTGTTCTCGTCCGGCATCTTCCTCAGCGGCGCCTTCTTCTCTTCATCTTCTTTTCTCGGGCCGCTCCGCATCCATGATTGGTTCTTAAATAATGGAGGGTGGGGCCACCCGGTGACCCTGCCCCCCTCTGACGCACGGGGACTTCCCTGTGGCATTCCCCGTGACGTCAGGGGGGTACCAGTTACGTAACGGGTGACCCCCTCTGACGTCACGGGGAATGCCACAGGGAAGTCCCCATGTGTCAGACGGGGCGGGATCACCAGGTCGCCCCGCCCTCTGCTATTTAAGAACCATCAGAAAACGAGAAGCATCACACAGCGGGAGCCTCCCATCCAATCATGGATGCGGAGCGGCCCGAGAAAAGAAGATGAAGAGAAGAAGGCGCCGCTGAGGAAGATGCCGGACGAGAACACCGGAGGAAGAACCAGAAGAAGAAGATGGAGGAAGAAACCGAAGGAAGATAGAAGAAAGAAGCATTTAAATAAAGGAATTGTCAAAAACTGCCTCTTGTCATTTTTAAAACTTTTGACAGTTTTTTGTGAAATGGTAGGGGTAGTTTTGTACCCCCTTACCATTTCACACAGGGGGGAGGGCCAAGATCTGGGGGTCCCCTTGTTAAAGGGGGCTTCCAGATTATGATAAGCCCCCCGCCCGCAGACCCCCACAACCACCGGGCAAAGGTTGTGGGGATGAGGCCCTTGTCCCCATCAACATGGGGACAAGGTGTTTTGGGGGCTACCCCAAAGCACCCTCCCAATGTTGAGGGCATGTGGCCTGGTACGGTTCAGGAGGGGGGCGCTCTCTTGTCCCCCCTCTTTTCCTGTGGCCTGCCAGGTTGCGTGCTCGGATAAGGGTCTGGTATGGATTTTTGGGGGTACCCCACGCCATTTTTTTTAAATTTTGGCACGGGGTTCCACTTAAAATCCATACCAGACCGGAAAGGTCTGGTATAGATTTTGAGGGGAACCCCATGCCATTTTTTTAAAAAAAATTTGGCTGGGGTTCCCCTTAATATCCATACCAGACCTGAAGGGCCTGGTATGGAATTTAGGGGGACCCGCACATCATTTTTTTTTTAAATTTTGGTTCGGGGCTCCCCTGTGGGGAATTCCCATGCCGTTTTTATCAATTAACTTTTATGTGTATTGTCGGACCGGTAATTCATTAATAGCCGTGAGTGGTTTTAAATGACTTTTTTCCCTTGAAATGTCATTTTGCTGTCAGACTGTTCTAAACACGGGAAACATGCGCCCCTTTACAGGCATACTATAGACACCCCCCCAGGTACGAAATTTAAAGGAATATTACACTTTTATTGTTTCACTTTAAGCATTATTAAAATCACTGCTCCCGAAAAAACGGCCATTTTTAAAACTTTTTTTGCATTGATACATGTCCCCTGGGGCAGGACCCGGGTCCCCAAACACTTTTTATGACAATAACTTGCATATAAGCCTTTAAAATTAGCACTTTTGATTATTCATGTCCGTGTCCCATATACTTTAACAGTGTTCACGTGTTCGAACAAATTTTTTGCCTGTTCGCACGTTCTGGTGCAAACCGAACAGGGGGGTGTTCGGCTCATCCCTAATCATCATCTTCATCATCGTATAATACACCCATCATTATCCTCATCATTGTATAATACACCCGTCATCATCATCATCTTCCTCATGCTTGTAATACAACCGGGTTCAACAAACAGTTGAATTGTAAATTCCAAATTCTAAAATAGTGGATGCTTCTAATCTAGAAGCATGGAGCACCAGCCTTGGTTTTATGAGATGATCTTTCCCCTTTAGCCCGGGTTCACACTGATGCGATGCGGGAACCAGTGCGATTCCAGCACTGGTTGTCATTACAATGTTAATGACACCCCTAGATCGGTTCACAGATCGCAGTGCGAACTCTGAACTCGCATAGGAATCAAGTCGTCTAGATGAAAACAGTGTGGGAGGGAAAAGTCCCTGCACTTTTTTCCTGTGAATCTAATGAGAGTTCAGCCTAGGGTTGCCACCTTTCGCCAAGCCAAACCCGAACACTTTAGCAGCGCACGCCAACATTTTTTTGTAGTACATTAAATTCATTATCTTGGTACAAAGCAATACACCGCAATTTTTATGTAGTATACACTATACATATATTTTGTTATTAAATAACACTTCTAATCATATAGAGTTCCCCTTTACATCTGAATGCACAGGGTTTGTTCCCCTTTACATCTGATTCTGTAGGAGAGGAGTGCGGAGGGTATGATGGGGGCAGTACGTATAGGGGAGGAGTGTGGAGGGTATGATGGGGGCAGTATGTACAGGGGAGGAGTGTGGAGGGGATGATGGGGTCAGTATGTACAGGGGAGGAGTGTGGAGGGGATGATGGGGGCAGTATGTATAGGAGAGGAGTGTGGAGGGTATGATGGGGGCAGTATGTACAGGGGAGGAGTGTGGAGGGGATGATGGGGTCAGTATGTACAGGGGAGGAGTGTGGCGGGGATGATGGGGTCAGTATGTACAGGGGAGGAGTGTGGAGGGTATGATGGGGTCAGTATGTACAGGGGAGGAGTGTGGAGGGTATGATGGGGGCAGTATGTACAGGGGAGGAGTGTGGAGGGGATGATGGGGTCAGTATGTACAGGGGAGGAGTGTGGAGGGGATGATGGGGTCAGTATGTACAGGGGAGGAGTGTGGAGGGGATGATGGGGTCAGTATGTACAGGGGAGGAGTGTGGAGGGTATGATGGGGGCAGTATGTACAGGGGAGGAGTGTGGAGGGGATGATGGGGTTAGTATGTACAGGGGAGGAGTGTGGAGGGGATGATGGGGTCAGTATGTACAGGAGAGGAGTGCGGAGGTTATGACTGTGGCAGAATGAGGAAGGATTTCTTGCAGTGTCTATGGGGTGACCAGGGATGGATGTTGGGAAGATAAGGGAAGGAAAGTGACTATGGAATGATGTCCCTCAGCTGGGGGGTAAGAAGCAGCTTCGAGTGATGTCTGTCAGCTGGGTGTATGAAGTGGTGTGGGGGTGATGCAAGCTGGGGGGCATTGGGGACAGAGAAGTGGTCAGATAGTGGTCTATAATCAAATAAAGTTCTTGTGCTCATTCACTAATACATACAACAATAAGAGCCCTTTAACACTGAGCCGCCTGCCACGTTAGCGGTAGGGATGGGCTGTCTGTTCAGGTCGAACATGAGTTCAACTCGAACACTGGCTGTTCGCCCGTTCGCCGAATAGCAAACAATTTGGGGTGTTCGCGTCAAATTTGAAAGCCGCGGAACACCCTTTAAAAGTCTTTGGGAGAAATCAAAAGTGCTAATTTTAAAGGCTAATAGGCTAGCGCTAGTGCTAGTTTTGAATGACTTTTTTCTCCTTTAGAAATGTCATTTTGCTCTTGAACTGTTGTAAACACAGGAAACATGCGCCACTTTGCAAGCATACTATAGACACCCCCAGGTATGAAATTTAACTACTTGCCGACCGCCTCACGACGATATACGTCGGCAGAATGGCATGGATCTGCCTCCCGCAGGCGGGGGGTCCGATCGGACCCCCCGGTGCCTGAGGTGGTCGGCATATCTCCCCCGGCGATCAGAGGTGAGGGGGAGGCCAACCATTCGTGGCCACCCCCTCGCGATCGCTCCCGCCCAATGAGATCATTCCTCTGCTGCTGTATGGTAAACAGCAGCAGAGGAAATGATGTCATCTCTCCTCGGCTCTGTATTTTCCGTTCCAGTGCCGAGGAGAGAAGACATCAATGTGAGTGCACAAACACTACACCACACAGTAGAACATACCAGGCATACATTACACCCCCCTTTACACTCCGATCCCCACCGATCACCCCCTAATCACCCCTCCCCCGTCACACTGACACCAAGCAGTTTTTTTTTCAGATTACTGCATTGGTGTCAGTTTGTGACAGTTATTGTGGTAGGGCAGTTAGTGGTAGCCCCCTTTAGGTCTAGGGTACCCCCTAACCCCCCCTAATAAAGTTTTAATCCCTTGATCACCCCCCGTCGCCAGTGTCGCTAAGCGATCATTTTTCTGATCGCTGTATTAGTGTCACTGGTGACGCTAGTTAGGGAGGTAAATATTTAGGTTCGCCGTCAGCGTTTTATAGCGTCAGGGACCCCCATATACTATCTAATAAATGTTTTAACCCCTTGATTGCCCCCTAGTTAACCCTTTCACCACTGATCACTGTATAACTGTTACGGGTGACGCTGGTTAGTTTATTTTTTATAGTGTCAGGGCACCCGCAGATTATTACCTAATAAAGTTTTAGCCCCTGATCGCCCGGCGGTGATATGCATTGCCCCAGGCAGCGTCAGATTAGCGCTAGTACCGCTAACACCCAGGCCCGCAGCATACGCCTCCCTTAGTGGTATAGTATCTGCACGGATCAATATCTGATCTGATCAGATCTATACTAGCATCCCCAGCAGTTTAGGGTTTCCAAAAACGCAGTGTTAGCGGGATCAGCCCAGATAACTGCTAGCACCTGCGTTTTGCCCCTCTGCCCGGCTCAGCCCAGCCCACCCAAGTGCAGTATCGATCGATCACTGTCACTTACAAAACACTAAACGCATGACCAGTGTAGGAACTAATGTCCCCAACTTCCACCACCCACTCTTTATTTACTACTCCCCTTTTCCCTTTCTTATCTATAATAATTAGATAACGCACACAGGAGTTGTTTTGGAGTAAAACCGGCCATAGCAGCCTCCTTTATTATAAAATATAAAACCAACTTTTAAATAACTTTAAATAACTCTTTTAATGAACATTTTGTACAACTATGTATAACTTTTAACCGACAGTTCTTACACCTCCCAATCTTTGGTCTTCTGATGGCACTCTTAACTTCATCTCCTCCATTTTAACAACTTCACCAAACACCATACACTGCGGTACATAATTTTTACCATACCAGGCCACCAGCCGTATTTAAAAAACAGCTCGGTGACAACACCCTTCCCGCAGTGTAACATCTGTCTTCCAGCCTCGCCTTCCGCTGTAAGAACAGAACACACCAGAGGGGCCCAGAATACTGAAAACCCCCCACCATTTACCATCACCTCTTTGCATTTTTATCACCATCAGAGACCAAAGATGCCGCCACAGCCCGCAAGGATGACCCCTTAGCCTTAAGGGCACCTCCACACCCGCAATGCCCTCTCAATGCCATCTTGAAGCCCCAGAGCCCAAAGATCAATGCCTACTGCGGTAAGGTGCACCCCATCTCCCCTTAGATACATCCCCACATTAACCTCCAACTCCGTGTGCCTCACCACCAATCCCCCATTATTAACCACAAACTTTCCAATTGCCTTGTTTACTTTAATTCTCGCTTTGTTGATCCTAGGTACCGATCTAGCCATGCGCCATGACGTCCTTGCCACTATGTCAGACCAAACTATGATCATGCCCGGGAAGGCCACCCGAAGTGCCAAAAAATCGCACTTGACGGCCGACACCAGTTCCCTGGTAGATCGGACCCCCAGATCATTCCCTCCTGCATGTATCACTAAAACATCCGGGGGTCTATCGAGTCGAGTGTATCGTTCAAATTCCTGAACCACTCTACCCCACCCCATGCCTGGAAAGCCCAACCAGCGAATACATGCCTCCCTCCTGGAAATCCCCAGTTGCCTGCCTTCTGGTCTGACGTCCCCCCTTTTTGCACCCCAGAAAACATAGGAGTGCCCCAAGATCCAAACGAGGCATGGTTGACCCCCATCTGCAAAGACATAACACAACAAAAGACAAATTGAAACATGTGAACTTCCCCTACCCCTGTCATCAAATGCATGTAATCATAATATCTATGTATATTATTATTTATTTTTTTTTTTTATATCGCATCTGATGACAATTGAGGGCGCACATAAGACTGGAACCTCCTGGATTCCCACCTCCCAATCCTCTTGATTGCTGCCTCATCCAACCCACACCTGGCAGCTTCAGTAGCCGCCCCGATACGGAAGGAGTGTGAGGCGAATTGCCTACTATCCAACCCTGCAGCCCCAATGCATTTTCTAAACACTGCAATGAATTGAAACCTAGATAAGAAAGTTCTATCTTCATGCACAAACAACGGCCCTTCCCCGACCGGGCGAATTAGCAGAAATTCCTCAACTACTTGAACCGGGCAAATTCCCGACCCTGGTAACCTGAACAGTTGCACTTTTACCCCTTTTCCGGCTTGGTCTGTTTTTGACCTGCCCAGTTTCAGCAACACCCTATCCCGTTTTACTTCCACATCCTGCATCTTCAAACCCCCTGCTACTTGTTTTGCTGGGCTCACCAACTCGCCAACCCGAAACGCTCCAAAAAACGCGATAGAAAAAACCGCCTTGAACAAAATCACTTCATAACCCGACTTACATACCCCACCTAACTTATTACACAATACCTGCAATAATGAAAAAGATACCAGCCTCCTCGAATCCTTCTTCGCATGGCTCTTCCTATAACCTTTTAAGGCCTGTTTTACCCAGAAATCCTTGGTAAAATCAGTCAGGCCCTGTAACTTGAATAAAAAGGCCAACCCCGCCAATTTCCGCTCAATTGCGGACACTGAACCACCCCCTTCCATGTGTCGTGACACAAAATACACAACCAACAACCTCAAGTCCTGTTCTCCCAGCCCGGCGTCCGCCAGCCGTGTAAACGTGGCCCATTCCGACCATACTTTTCTATATGCCGCCCATGTCGACCCACTCACCGATTTCCTGATCCATCCTGCGGCGATTCCAATACCGTCTCCCAAAGCCACCCCGGACAAGGAATCCCCTCTGTTTCCGCGGCGGGCGCCAGCTCCCTGAATCTGTCCCACTGGAACCGAGACAAGGAATCAGCCAAAGTATTATCTACGCCCGGGATATGCACAGCATATAGAAAAACATTAATTTGTAAGCACCTCAACACCAGGTGACGCAACAATCGTATTACCGGCGGGGATGATGCCGATAGCCGATTGATGACCTGAACTACCCCCATATTGTCACAATTTAAACGTATTTTTAAGTTCCGCCATCTCTCCCCCCACAATTCTACTGCTAATACCACCGGGAAAAATTCCAATAGCACCAGATTCCGAGTAAATCCCGACTCTACCCAAAATTCAGGCCATGCCTCCGCACTCCACTGCCCTTGGAAAAAAGCCCCATACCCCGTAGATCCCGCGGCGTCCGTCACCAAATCCATGTCACAGTTACTTACCGGTCCTTCCATCCACACCGAGCGCCCGTTGTAGCTTTCCAGGAACGTGTGCCACACCTTCAAGTCCTCCCTATGTTCCCTGGTAAGCCTGATAAAGTGAGTCGGAGACTGTATCCCCGCTGTGGCAGCTGACAACCGGCGGCAAAAAACTCTACCCATTGGAATAATGCGACACGCAAAATTCAACTTACCTAAAAGGGATTGTAATTGCCGCAGCTGCACTTTCCTCTGTCCCATCAAATCCCTGACATCCCTTTTTAACCCGTCCACCTTATCCCCTGGCAACCTGCACTCCATGTCTCTGGTATCTATTTCGATGCCCAAAAAACTCAAAACTGTCGTCGGGCCCTCTGTTTTATCCGCTGCCAATGGTACCCCAAACTTACCTGCAATGTGTTCCAAGGTTGCCAACAGAATCGCACACCCCTTGGACTCACGAGGCCCCACGCAGAGAAAGTCATCCAGATAATGAATCACAGAATCCATCCCTGACACATCCCTAATCACCCATTCAAGAAATGAGCTAAACAGCTCAAACTTGGCGCAAGATATCGAGCAACCCATTGGCAGGTACTGATCGACGTAGAATTCCCCCTGCCAACAGCAACCCAACAGCCAAAAGCTGTCCGGATGTACTGGAAGCAAACGGAATGCCGCCTCAATGTCTGCTTTTGCCATGAGTGCCCCCTGACCGTAATGTCTCACCCATCCCACCGCTGCATCGAACGATGTGTACGACACTGAACAATCTTCAGGATTGATACCATCATTCACAGACGCCCCTTTTGGAAACGAAAGATGGTGAATAAGGCGAAACCTGTTTGGTTCCTTTTTAGGCACCACTCCCAACGGTGACACTACTAAATTCTGTAACAGCTTAGTTGCGAAAGGCCCACTCATTCGTCCCAACGCAACCTCCTTGGCCAGTTTTTCCGAAACCACCCCTGGATTCTGCAGTGCAGACCGCAAGTTCTTGGCCATCGGAGGTATAGCTGTCAGAGAACATGGAATTCTGAAACCCACTGAAAAACCCTCCCCCAACTCCCTCGCTGCCTCTCTGTCCGGGTACCTATTTAAAAAAGGCCGCATCCTTACCTCCTTCACTGGCGTTATCCCTCTTCTGAGCAGGTTCCCCTGTCTTCTTTCCTCTTTTGAAGCAGCGTGACAAAGCGTGGTTCCCCCCACATCCTGAGCATTCATGTTTAAAATGACAGGATCCCCCAAACTTGCAGGATCCTTCGTTAAACTGCCAACACACCCCAAATTTTTTCCCGGCCGGGAGTCCAGAGGTAGACGATCCCCCGGCCCCCCCATGAAAAGGCTGGTTTGGTGCCCTGGCGGAAGACATCAAACGCATCCATAAGCTTATATCCTTATGGTCCCACCTAAGGGCCGGCCTCACCGCCCTGCGTTGCCTAAATTGCTCATCGTATCGAAGCCACGCAGTGCCCCCATACACCCTATGTGCCTCGCCTATGGCATCCATGTAGCAAAACAACGCAGAGCAATGCTCCGGGTTCTTTTCGCCAATTACACTCACCATAATGGCGAACGCCTGTAACCAATTACTAAAGGTCCTAGGGATCAGACGATACCTTCGCTTCTCCTCATCCTCTTTTTTGGAATCGTCCGGCTTTACCCTATCCAAGTTGAACTTCTCTAACGGTAACAAGGAAAAAATTTCCACATACTCACCTTTTACTATTTTCTCCCGCACTTCTTGTTTTAAGTGTGCTCCCAGCGGGCCTTCATAGCAGACGTACACTTCGCATTTAGCCGCATCCGCTATCCTGACCACATCCTTCCTGACCGCCACTGCAGATTCCCCCGTGGCGGTGTTTTCCGCCACCCCTGCGTCTGAGTCGGCGACAGCCTCACCCCTTGTCCCCGTTGTTCCCCCAACACCCGACTGCTCCACCTGCCCTCCAACCCACGGCGCCACTATCGCTGGCGCCGTCTGGTTGGTTGCAAATCGTTGCACCAAATCCCTTAATCCTCCTAACAATTCCTGCAATGTTCCCCCTGTCCCAGCGGCGACAGGCTGAACGCCCGTCCCCCTTAAGCCAGGCGATCCCCCCGCCACGGCCCCTAGAACTCCCCCAGGAGCCGTCGTGTCCCCCCCATCACCCCTATCTACCCAATTACCACCATCAACATTGATAACAGAATCAGTTAAAACATGTAACTCACCAGGCTGACTGGGTCTGCTTCCCATCGCCGCTGCACTGGATCCTCCAGAAGGCGCGATGTCCTGGCGCACGTCCTCATCCGAACCCGACAGCTCTCCTTCCGACCGAACTTCCGTGGCTTGGAGCATCGACGAGAGTAACCTCCCAGGTGAAGCTTGCCTAGGGGCTGTGGATTCCCATCTTGTGGCTGTTCTCCCCCTTTCCTTGCGACCACCTGCTGCTGTGCTCTGCTGTCCCACACTGCTGTCTCCTCTGCTGGCCCCTGGACCTCTCCTTCTGTCTTCCACTGGCTCTCTTCCAATCCTGGCTGCATGGGGGCTGCCAGCAGCGTCTGGTAGCTGACCTCCAGCCGTGCCCCTGCTCCTCCCCCGTCGGATCTCCCCCCTAGCAGATGCCTGTGCTGCGGGGGGGACCGTTCCGCTGCTGTCCTGTCTTCTGGGTGGCGAAGCCCGGGCGCCATAACGGCCCGAAGCCCCGCCCCCGCGCTCCGCCGTTGTGGAGGATTCCGCCCGGTCCCCCCAGGGGTGACGGCGGCCACCCGTTTTGCTGGTGGGGCCGACGGGTCCGTTCCCGGGCTCCTATGAGGGCGAGCTGAGCTGGATGAGGGGCCTGGTGAAAAACGCTCAGGCGGCCTAGACCGCCTGGCGCGTGGCGTCGCTCCCCCCCCCCGCGCCGGACCCCCCCGCTTCGTCTAGCAGTAACGGTGTTACCTGAGCCTGTAGCCATTCCTGTCCCCTCGTGGCCGCCGCCGACCGCAGCCTTGCTAAGAGCAAATCTATGTCTGCCATGCTGCTGGAAAATGCTTCTCTCCCCTTGTGTCCAACTTCCCCTTTGTCTCCTCACACTGCTCCTGCTTAAACCCCGCCTATTCCTTTTATATCTCCCCACCCCTAAAGTTAACTTCAATCCCCTCCCTCTTACTTCCTTTCCATTTTAACCCTCCGTTGTCTCCTGTTCCACCTTGTCATGCCCAGCCCTTCATTACCATTCCATATTTCCATTACCATTCCGGGCTTCCCTTAACTGCAGCGTTCGCAGTCAGGCCTGATCCCCGCGATCACTAACAGTTTTTTTGGTAGCGTTTTGGTGAACTGGCAAGCACCAGCCCCAGGCAGCGTCAGGTTAGTGCCACTACCGCTAACACCCATGTACGCACCGTACACCTCCCTTAGTGGTATAGTATCTGAACGGATCAATATCTGATCCGATCAGATCTATACTAGCGTCCCCAGCAGTTTAGGGTTCCCAAAAACGCAGTGTTAGCGTTATCAGCCCAGATACCTGCTAGCACCTGCGTTTTGCCCCTCCGCCCGGCCCGGCCCGGCCCAGCCCACCCAAGTGCAGTATCGATCGATCACTGTCACTTACAAAACACTAAACGCATAACTGCAGCGTTCGCAGAGTCAGGCCTGATCCCTGCGATCGCTAACAGTTTTTTTGGTAGCATTTTGGTGAACTGGCAAGCACCAGCCCCAGGCAGCGTCAGGTTAGTGCCAGTAGCGCTAACACCCACGCACGCACCGTACACCTCCCTTAGTGGTATAGTATCTGTACGGATCAATATCTGATCCGATCAGATCTACACTAGCGTCCCCAGCAGTTTAGGGTTCCCAAAAACACAGTGTTAGCGGAATCAGCCCAGATACCTGCTAGCACCTGCGTTTTGCCCCTCCGCCTGCCCAGCCCAGCCCACCCAAGTGCAGTATCGATTGATCACTGTCACTTACAAAACACTAAACACATAACTGCAGCGTTCGTAGGGTCAGGCCTGATCCCTGCGATCGCTAACAGTTTTTTTGGTAGCGTTTTGGTGAACTGGCAAGCACCAGCGGCCTAGTACACCCCGGTCGTGGTCAAACCAGCGCTGCAGCAACACTTGGTGACGTGGCGAGCCCCATAAATGCAGTTCAAGCTGGTGAGGTGGCAAGCACAAGCAGTGTCCCGCTGCCACCAAGAAGAAGACAAACAGGCCCGTCGTGCCCATAGTGCCCTTCCTGCTGCATTCGCCAATCCTAATTGGGAACCCACCGCTTCTGCAGCGCCCGTACTTCCCCCATTCAGATCCCCAACCAAATGCAGTCGGCTGCATGAGAGGCATTTTCTTTATGTCCTCCCGAGTACCCCTACCCAACGAACCCCCCCAAAAAAGATGTTGTGTCTGCAGCAAGTGCGGATATAGGCGTGACACCCGCTATTATTGTCCGTTCTGTCCTGACAATCCTGGTCTTTGCATTGGTGAATGTTTTGAACGCTACCATTCACTAGTTGAGTATTAGCGTAGGGTACAGCATTCCACAGACTAGGACACACTTTCACAGGGTCTCCCAAGATGCCATCGCATTTTGAGAGACCCGAACCTGGAACCGGTTACAGTTATAAAAGTTACAGCTACAAAAAAAAGTATAAAAAAAAAACACAAAAAAATATATACAATAAAAAAAAATAGTTGTCGTTTCATTGTTCTCTCTCTCTATTCTCTCTCTATTGTTCTGCTCTTTTTTACTGTATTCTATTCTGCAATGTTTTATTGTTATTATGTTTCATCATGTTTGCTTTTCAGGTATGCAATTTTTTATACTTTACCGTTTACTGTGTTTTATTGTTAACCATTTTTTTGTCTTCAGGTACGCAATTCACGACTTTGAGTGGTTATACCAGAATGATGCCTGCAGGTTTAGGTATCATCTTGGTATCATTCTTTTCAGTCGGCTTTAATGTAAAAGCAATCCTAGCGACTAATTAGCCTCTAGACTGCTTTTACAAGCAGTGGGAGGGAATGCCCCCCCACCATCTTCCGTGTTTTTCTCTGGCTCTCCTGTCTCAACAGGGAACCTGAGAATACAGCCGGTGATTCAGCCAGCTGACCATAGAGCTGATCAGAGACCAGAGTGGCTCCAAACATCTCTATGGCCTAAGAAACCGGAAGCTACGAGCATTTCATGACTTAGATTTCGCCGGATGTAAACAGCACCATTGGGAAATTGGGAAAGCATTTTATCACACCGATCTTAGTGTGGTCAGATGCTTTGAGGGCAGAGGAGAGATCTAGGGTCTAACAGACCCCAATTTTTTCAAAAAAGAGTGCCTGTCACTACCTATTGCTATCATAGGGGATATTTACATTCCTTGGGATAACAATAAAAATGATTAAAAAAAAATGAAAGGAACAGTTTAAAAATAAGATAAAAAAGCAAAAAAACAATAAAGAAAAAAAAAAAGCACCCCTGTCCCCCCCTGCTCTCGCGCTAAGGCGAACGCAAGCGTCGGTCTGGGGTCAAATGTAAACAGCAATTGCACCATGCATGTGAGGTATCACCGCGAAGGTCAGATCGAGGGCAGTAATTTTAGCAGTAGACCTCCTCTGTAGATCTAAAGTGGTAACCTGTAAAGGCTTTTAAAGGTTTTTAAAAATGTATTTATCTTGTTGCCACTGCACGTTTGTGCGCATTTTTAAAGCATGTCATGTTTGGTATCCATGTACTCGGCCTAAGATAATCTTTTTTCTTTCATCAAACGTTTGGGCAATATATTGTGTTTTAGTGCATTAAAATTTAAAAAAGTGTGTTTTTTCCCGAAAAAATGCGTTCGAAAAATCGCTGCGCAAATACTGTGTGAAAAAAAAAAATGAAACACCCACCATTTTAATCTGTAGGGCATTTGCTTTAAAAAATATATAATGTTTGGGGGTTCAAAGTAATTTTCTTGCAAAAAAAAAAAATTTTTTTTCATGTAAACAAAAAGTCAGAAAGTGCTTTGTCTTCAAGTGGTTAGAAGAGTGAGTGATGTGTGACATAAGCTTCTAAATGCTGTGTATAAAATGCCAGGACAGTTCAAAACCCCCCCAAATGACCCCATTTTGGAAAGTAGACACCCCAAGCTATTTGCTGAGAGGCATGTTGAGTCTATGGAATATTTTATATTGTGACACAAGTTGCGGGAAAAAGACATTTTTTTTTTGCACAAAGTTGTCACTAAATGATATATTGCTCAAACATGCCATGGGAAAATGTGAAATTACGCCCCAAAATACATTCTGTTGCTTCTCCTGAGTATGGGGATACCACATGTGTGGGACTTTTTGGGAGCCTAGCCGCATACGGGACCCCGAAAACCAAGCACCGCCTTCAGGCTTTCTAAGGGTGTAAATTTTTTATTTCACTCTTCACTGCCTATCACAGTTTCGGAGGCCATGGAATGCCCAGGTGGCACAAACCCCCCCAAATGACCCTATTTTGGAAAGTAGACGCCCCAAGCTATTTGCTGAGAGGTATAATGAGTATTTTGCAGACCTCACTTTTTGTCACAAAGTTTTGAAAATTGAAAAAAGAAAAAACATGTTTTTTTTCTCGTCTTTCTTCATTTTCAAAAACAAATGAGAGCTGCAAAATACTCACCATGCCTCTCAGCAAATAGCTTGGGGTGTCTACTTTCCAAAATGGGATCATTTGGGGGGGGGGGGGGTTGTGCCACCTGGGCATTCCATGGCCTCCGAAACTGTGATAGGCAGTGAAGAGTGAAATAAAAAATTTACGCCCTTAGAAATCCTGAAGGCGGTGATTGGTTAGCAGGGCCCCGTACGCGGCTAGGCTCCCAAAAAGTCCCACACATGTGGTATCCCCATACTAAGGAGAAGCAGCTAAATGTATTTTGGGGTGCAATTCCACATATGCCCATGGCCTGTGTGAGCAATATATCATTTAGTGACAACTTTGTGCAAAAAAAAAAAAATTGTCACTTTCCCGCAGCTTGTGTCAAAATATAAAATATTCCATGGACTCAACATGCCTCTCAGCAAATAGCTTGGGGTGTCTACTTTCCAAAATGGGGTCATTTGGGGGGGTTTGTGCCATCTGGGCATTTTATGGCCGTCAAAACTGTGACAGGTAGTGAGGAGTGAAATCAAAAATTTACGCCCTTAGAAATCCTGAAGGCAGTGATTGGTTTTCGGGGCCCCGTACGCGGCTAGGCTCCCAAAAAGTCCCACACATGTGGTATCCCCGTACTCAGGAGAAGCAGCTGAATGTATTTTGGGGTGCAATTCCACATATGCCCATGGCCTGTGTGAGCAATATATCATTTAGGGACAGCTTTTTAAATTTTTTTTTGTCATTATTCAATCACTTGGGACAAAAAAAATAATATTCAATGGGCTCAACATGCCTCTCAGCAATTTCCTTGGGGTGTCTACTTTCCAAAATGGGGTCATTTGGGGGGGGTTGTACTGCCCTGCCATTTTAGCACCTCAAGAAATGACATAGGCAGTCATAAACTAAAAGCTGTGTAAATTCCAGAAAATATACCCTAGTTTGTAGACGCTATAACTTTTGCGCAAACCAATAAATATACGCTTATTGACTTTTTTTTACCAAAGACATATGGCCGAATACATTTTGGCCTAAATGTATGACTAAAATTGAGTTTATTGGATTTTTTTATAACAAAAAGTAGAAAATATAATTTTTTTCAAAATTTTCGGTCTTTTTCCGTTTATAGCGCAAAAAATAAAAACCGCAGAGGTGATCAAATACCATCAAAAGAAAGCTCTATTTGTGGGAAGAAAAGGACGCAAATTTCATTTGGGTACAGCATTGCATGACCACGCAATTAGCAGTTAAAGCGACGCAGTGCCAAATTGTAAAAAGTGCTCTGGTCAGGAAGGGGGTAAATTCTTCCGGGGCTGAAGTGGTTAAAGGAATATTTCACTTTTATTGTTTCACTTTAAGCATTATTAAAATCACTGCTCTCGAAAAAACAGCCGTTTTTAAAACTTTTTCGCATTGATACATGTCCCCTGGGGCAGGACCCGGGTCCCCAAACACTTTTTATGACAATAACTTGCATATTAGCCTTTAAAATTAGCACTTTTGATTTTTCATGTTCGAATCCCATAGACTTTAACGGTGTTCACGTGTTCAAGCAAATTTTTTGCCTGTTCGCATGTTCTGGATGGGAACCAAACTGGGGGGTGTTTGGCCCATCCTTAGTTAGCAGTAGAGCGCCGCTAGTTTTAGTGATGCTCTACTGTCATTTTAGCGGAGCTTTTTAGCTGCTAGCAGTGTGCTTTTAACCCCCACTAGCGGCTGAATAAAGGGTTAATAGCACCCGTGTAGTGCCGCTGCTGAGACGCTTTTTAGGTGCTTTGGCAGTGGTGCCCATTCATTTCAATGGGCAGGGGTGGTCTGGGATTGCTGTATACACCTAGGGTTGCCACCTCATCCCTTTAAAACTGAACACATATTAATTACACGGGTTCTGTGGCTGATTAAGGTGGTAATTAAACTCACTTGGTGTCTCATCTGCATTAAATTAGCCTCAGAACCTGTGTAATTCATGTGTTCGGATTTAAAGGGATTAGGTGGCAACCCTATATACACCGCTCCCGCACCGCCCCAAAGATGCTGCATGGAGGACTGCTTGCAAGTGCACCACCCCAGTGTGGAAGCACTCAGGCTTTCACACTGGGGAGCACTGAGAGATGTTTTTTAGGCGCTTTACAGGCATTATTTTTAGTGCTAAAACACCTGAAAAACACCTCAAGTCTGTTGTAAACTGTAAGTACAGATCTATATAATCCAGCCACTAGCACTCTGTATGCCCAGATGATGTGAAGATAATTGATGACCATTCATATAACCCCGTGCTATCCAAGCTCTGAGTCTGTACAATCAGAAGTGTATACTCTCCACATATATACAGGGTTACATGAATGGTCATTGATTACTTCACATTGTGTGGTCTGAACAATTGGAAGATGTTTGCATAGACAGACATGTGTGCTCCTTAGGAGTTATCTGTCAGATGTGATCCGGCTGCAGACTTTCGCCTCCCACACACACTCACTCTCTCCTCCAATTCTCCTATCACTTTAACCCTTCACTGCATCATCTAAAGAACACATCCTCCTGAAAGTTTGCAACTTTCCACCCAAGGAGAATTCTCTCAGAAAAATCTCAGCTCACCTCTCCCTGCTTGTAGTGTGAGCAGCAGCCAGCCTGACAGGAGCTGCAGTGAGCTCCACCTCCCAGTCCTCTCAACACACCACACTGGTGATTGGGGGGTTGAGTCAGAGATCAGAGAGACCCTGCAGGAGACTGGAGGGGGGGAGAGACAGAAAGGAGCTTCTGATTCCAACACACACCACAGGCACAGTGCACAGTACTTATAAGTAATGCCACTGCTTCTGTATCCACAGTCACAGGTGTGCTGATGGTCCCCCCTGCCTGAATGGTCTGTCCCTGGTCTGGACGGAATCATGTGCCTTGGTTACAGGCAGTACAAAACTCAGGCACATGATTCAAGACCCGTACTGTCCGGGTAAGTCCCGGACAGGTGGCAACCCTATTTCAGCCATACAACTCTATGGCTGAACATGCATCTCACAGACATTGCACGTGATCAGCAGCGCAGGCGTGGGTGCAAATCACATGCCATGTCTTAGATTGCAGTAGTCTGAACCTGGGCTCATACTCTACCTCCAGTAGGTAATAAGAGAACCCAACAAAACAAATGCAGGGAAGTAAAGGGTTCACCTCCTCACCTGATAACAGAATATTCACTGCACACTCAGGCTTAGCCTTATTTACTGCTGGGACAGTATAACTCCATAACTGGAGACAAGTTCAACAAACAGTGAGATAGCTGAATTTAGCAGCACTCCCACAGTCAACCTGTCACAGGGGAAGATCGGTGTCTCTCTAGCAATAAATAAGGCTGAGCCTAGAGTGTAGTGATTAAGGATGAGCTCAGGTATGTTCGTAACTAGCACGTGCAGAGCCCACCAGGAATTCGGCACTGCACACTGCTAATTACAGGCAGTAAGACATTCCTCGATCTCTGCAACCACTCATCGGGAAAATGTCTCACTGCCTGTGGTTAGTGGTGTGCAGTGCCGACTTCCTGGCAGGCTCTGCACATGCTAGTTGTGAACACGCCTGAGCTCATCCTTAGCAGTGAGCTCTGTTATCATGTGAGTGAGTGAAAGATTTACTTCCCTCCATTTGCTTGTTGCTACTGCTAAAGAAGAGAGGACACCCCTGCATCTATACAAAGCCGCTTCTCCTCCATCCATGCCTTGTTACTTCCCTGTATAGGGGCTTACCTCTGCCGTTATGGAGCTGCGCTGGCAGTCTCAGTCCGTCGATCCGTGTCCACTCCACACTGCAGTGAGCCGGGAAACCGGAAGTGACGTGGAGGTGCTGAAAAAAGCACCGCCCACCATCCTCCGATCCCCGCCAATTAAAATACAGGAAGGGAGGAAAGAAACAAATCAGTGAAGAGTGGGAGTGTTTGCGGGCACATTGTTTGCACCCTGAGCACACCCTAAACACGGGCAAATCAGCTTCCCAGCTCGCAATCAGATGATTACAAGCTGGGAAGCTTCCCATAGACTGCCAGCGCCCGGAAACTCTTAAAGGGCACTTTTTTTTACAGCTTGGGGGGGCAGCGCCAATGCACCCCCTATGGACGGGCCGCCACTGCCCCTCCCTTTGCATTGAAGGCGGGTTAAAATTTACCTACTTCAGTAGCATGACACACAGGTATTCAACAGTAGACTGTCTTTGGGAGGGGCTGCTGGAGAAATCCCCCCTCTCACAGCTAATCCACATAGACATACATCCCATAATAGGTTGCTCCTAAGGCAGACACAAACAATAGAACAATGGGATACAGGCACCTAAACACAAAAACAACCCCCACTCCATCTCTAACTATCTAGCAATGGTCTGTGAAATACTCCTACAAGAGTCTATTTCTTGATGGATATTGCTCACAGACATTAATGTCCCAAGTAAAAAGAGCCCCCTCCTCCCTTCAACACAAACCACACACACACACAGAACCCAGGACTAGGGATGAGCCGAACACCCCCCGGTTCGGTTCGCACCAGAACCTGCGAACGGACCGAAAATTTGCACGAACGTCAGAACCCCATTGACGTCTATGGGACTCGAACGTTCGAAATCAAAAGTGCTCATTTTAAAGGCTAATTTGCATGGTATTGTCCTAAAAAGGATTTGGGGACCCGGGTCCTGCCCCAGGGGACATGTATCAATGCAAAAAAAAGTTTTAAAAACGGACGTTTTTTCGGCAGCAGTGATTTTAATGATGCTTAAAGTAAAAAAAAAAAAGTGAAATATTCCTTTAAATATCGTACCTGGGGGGGGTCTATAGTATGCCTGTAAAGTGGCACGTGTTTCCCGTGCTTAGAACAGTCCCTGCACAAAATGTCATTTTTAAAGGAAAAAAGTCATTTAAAAGTCATTTAAAACTGCTTGCGGCTTTAATGTAATGTCGGGTCCTGGCAATATGGATGAAAATCAGTAAGACAAACAGCATGGGTACCCCCCCAGTCCATTACCAGGCCCTTTCGGTCTTGTATGGATATTAAGGGGAACCCCGCACCCAAATTAAAAAAGGAAACAGCAGTATACAGGCTCTGTACTCTGAACAGCAGTATACAGGCAGTGCAAACAAGACAGGGACTGTAGGTTTGTTGTTAAGTAGAATCTGTAATTTTGAACTGGTACATTTTTAACGTGTTTAGCTCCAGCCAAAAAATCTATTTTAAGCTTTTTGGAAAACATAGGGAAGGGTTATCACCCCTGTGACATTTGTTTTGCTGTCTGTGCTCCTCTTCAGAAGATTTCACCTCACTTTTTGTCCCAATGACAAATGTTTTTTGAAAATTTGGGTTTTTTGTGAAATATGGATTGGTGATAAAGCATCAGTGGAAAGGAGAAATGTTTTTCCCATATTAACTCATACAGGAGAGAATTTCCCTTCCTAGGGGTAGATTTCATTTCACTTCCTGTTGTCTCCTTCCGTTTGCAAGTAGGAGTCATTTGTAAGTTGGATGTTTGAAAGCCTGCCCTATATATTCAGCAGAAATATGGGCCTTAGGTTTTGTTGTGGCCACAACACTGTAAGCCCTCACAGGGCCCTGCTGTGAAATATTAGATCAAGAATTGTAATTACATGCCCCTGTTGAACAGGGGCAGAAAAATTGGGCCTTTGGTGGTGGTGGTGGTGCTGGTGCCACAACACTGTAAGTCCTCACTCGCTCTTGGTGGGCGCAGAAACGGGCTCTGCTGTGAAATATTAGATCAAGAATTGTAATTACACGCCCCTGTTAAACAGGTGCTGAAAAATTGGGCCTTAGACACTGGTGCTGGTGCCACAACACTGCAACCCCTCACAGATACTCTAGTTGGAACGCAGGAACGAGCCCTGCTGCAAAGTATTGCATCAAAAATTGTAATTACACGCCCCCAGGGGCTGAAAAGTTGGGCCTTAGGCACTGGTGGCGGCGCCCAAAACCAAAAATGTTCTTACAAGCTATCAGCGTGATCATTGAGGAGGAAGAGGATAATTACTCAGGATAGTCACTCAGCATCAGCATAGGCAGTCTTTGAAGGGATCTGAGATTTCAAAAAAAATATTCGGTTACATCAGCATCAGGTGCTTGGTAGCTGGTGGTGATCCAAGACTGATTCATTTTTATGATGTCAGTCGATCAACCGAGTCGGTGATCGGTTACAAAGCCTCCAGCAGCACTGAATGTGCGTTCCGAAAGAACACTGGATGCAGGACAGGCCAGTAGCTCAATTGCATACTGTGCAAGCTCTGGCCAGTGATCCATCCTCAAGACCCAGTAACCCATAGGATTTTCGGTGGGAAAGGTGTCCAAGTCAGATCTTGCCCCTAGTTATTCCTGCACCATTTAAAACAGACGCTGGCGATGGTTGCTGGAACCGATCATACCTTGGGGCTGCGGACTAAAAAATTGTCTGAACGCATCGGTCAGACGGCCACCTTCTCCACCGCTCCTTTTTTGACTGACCAAAGCCTCAGCAACATGTTGTCCAGAAACAGGAGTTTGTAACCTCCCAGTCTCTGGGAACGCGCTGCACAGACCTTTCTGCAAGGCCTCCCGAAGATGCTTCATCCTCTGCTCCCTCTGTAACGGCAAGATAAGGTCCGCAACCTTACCCTTGTAACATGGATCAAGTAGGGTTGCCAGGCAGTATTGGTCCTTCTCCTTGATACCACGAATATGAGGATCCTTTTGCAGGCTTTGCAGGATCAGGGGGGCCATGCAGCGTAGGTTTGCTGAGGCATTCAGTCTGGAGTCCTCTGGGTCACTAAGGATGACATGGTCCGCAGCCACCTCCTCCCAGCCACATACAAGTCCATGTGTTTCTTGGGACTGATCCCTTAAAGACTGCTGCTGATGCTGAGTGCCAGGCTCCACCTCCATACTGACACAATCCTCCTCCTCCTCATCCTCTTCCTGTGTGATCGGCGGGCACGCAGGAACACTGTCTGGATAAAGGGGGCCTTGAGAGCTAAGGAAGTCCTCTTCCTGCCTCTGTTCTGCTTCAAGTGCCCTGTCCATTATTCCACGCAGCGTGTGCTCCAACAGGTGGACAAGGGGGACAGTGTCACTGATGCATGCACTGTCATTGCTCACCATCCTCGTGGCCTCCTCAAATGGTGACAGGACAGTGCATGCATCCCTGATCATGGCCCACTGGCGTGGGGAAAAAAAACAGGCTCCCCTGACCCTGTCCTGGTGCCATAGTCGCACAGGTACTCATTGATGGCCCTCTGCTGCTTGCGCAGCCGCTGCAGCATGGCCAACGTTGAGTTCCACCTGGTGGGCATGTCACAGATTAGGCGGTTCTTGGGCAGGTTAAACTCCTTTTGGAGGTCTGCCAGCCGAGCACTGGCATTATATGACCGGCGGAAATGCACACAGACTTTCCTGGCCTGCCTCAGGACATCCTGTAAGCCCGGGTACCTTCCCAAGAACCGCTGCACCACCAAGTTAAGGACGTAAGGACGTGAGCCAAACGGGGCACATGGGTCATTTGTCCCTGTCGGAGGGCAGAGAGGAGGTTGGTGCCATTGTCGCAAACCACCATTCCTGCCTTAAGTTGGTGTGGCGTCAACCACCTCTGAACCTGCCCCTGCAGAGCTGACAGAACCTCTGCCCCAGTGTGGCTCCTGTCCCCCAAGCACACCAGCTCAAGCACCGCATGCCATCTTTTGGCCTGCATACTTGCCTAGCCCCTTGAACGCCTACGGAGCACCGCTGGTTCCGAGGACAAAGCACAGGAAGAGGCCATGGAGGAAGAAGAAGAGGAGGGGGTGGAGGAGAGAGGTGTGTCACAAATCATTAGTAGTGGCATTTTGGAGGCACCGTGGCGGAACAACCTCCAACACTACTGCACCTTGTCCTGCATCCTTCCCAGCTGCCAGCAGAGTCACCCAATGCGCGGTGAAACTTAGGTAACGTCCCTGTCTATGCCTGCTGGACCATGAGTCAGCGGTAATATGCACCTTACCGCTGACCGCCCTGTTCAGCGAGGCATGGATATTGCCTTCCACATGCCGGTAGAGAGCCGGAATCGCCTTCCGTGAGAAAAAGTGGCATTTGGGTACCTGCCACTGAGGAACTGCACATTCCACAAACTCATGGTAGGGGGTAGAGTCTACCAACTGAAAAGGCAGCAGTTGAAGTGCTAGCAATTTTGCCAAGCTAGCATTCAACCGCTGGTTATGTGGATGGCTGGGAGGGAAACTTCTTTCGGTGGTGCATCAGCTGGGGCAGGGAAATTTGCCTGGTACAATCTGACGTCGGTGTACCGAAAGCAGATTGCCCACAAGTACTTGGCTGTGACACACCTAATTCTACACCTTCATTCCTCCCAGTTCAGGTCTCAGAGAGGACTGAAGGTATAGTGGGGTTAGAGATCTCAGCTGATGAAGAGCAAGGAGAGGTCCTCTTTGTTCTTTGGTGTGGGTCTTTTAGATACGCTTGCCAACGAACTGCATGGCAGGTCAACATATGTCTGGTCAAGCATGTGGTGCCCAAGCGGGAGATGTTTTGGCCAAGCAAGATACGCTTGAAACTTTTGGAATAACGCGCAGAGACAACAGCGCCCTGCACATGCGGAGCTTTGGGGTGTGATGCAGTCAGTGTGCTCCCCTTAGGCTGGCCCCGGGAGGGCATCCTGCCTCGTTGGTGATGTGCCTCCTCCTCCTCTCTCCTATCAGGCACCCACGTTGAGTCAGTGACCTCATCATCTCCTCCCTCCTCATCACTGGAGCAAACCTGGCAGTATGCTGCAGCAGGGGGAGCATGACTGCCAGATTGCTGTCCTTCTTGGGCACCCCCTCTGTCCGTGCTCACGTTACTGCCTTCATCTATCTCAGTATCATCATCAGAGCCTTCTAAACGCTGGGCATCCTCCTGGAGCATGTACCCAACACTGTGGTCAAACAGTTTGAGGGACTCCTCAGGAGGACATGGTGGGGCTAGGGAAGGAGTCACTGATGCCATTGAGCCAAGGGAAGAGGCCGCGTTGGCAGCTGCTTTTCCAGACAAAGTACCCTGAGCATGGGTGAGAGAGGATGAGGAGGATGAGGACGGCTTGGTCATCCACTCGACCAAGTCTTCCGCATGTTGCGGCTCAACACGGCCAGCTGCCGAAAAAAAGGCCAAGCGAGTCCCACGGCCACGTGCTGATGAGGATGCACTGTCTCCACGACCAGCACTGTTGCCTCTAGACACAGAGCCTGCTTGCCCTCTTTTATTGGCTTGTGACTGTCTGCCTCTCCTTGTTGGCCTTCCAGACATACTAATGGCCTGTAGCTGCACTAAGCTGGCATATATATATATATATAGATAGATAGATAGATAGATAGATAGATAGATAGATAGATAGATAGATAGATAGATAGATAGATAGATAGATAGATAGATAGATAGATAGATAGATAGATAGATAGATAGATAGATAGATAGATAGATAGATAGATAGATAGATAGATAGATATACTGATACTGCAGCTAGCAAAATCAACTGCCTGCCTGTAGTATGAGGACACCACCAACCTTCTACAGGTAGCTTTAGCTGAACACTGTGCAGAGCTCGCAAAAAACTAACTTGTAGCTTATTTAGCTGCCTGCGGTAATGATAGGATCAGGAAAACACCACCAACCTTCTACAGGTAGCTTTAGCTGAACACTGTGCAGAGCTCGCACTACACTAACTTGCAGGTTTAGCTGAACACTGTGTAGAGCTCGCAAAAAACTAACTTGTAGCTTATTTAGCTGACTGCGGTAGTGATAGGATCAGGAAAACACCACCAACCTTCTACAGGTAGCTTTAGGTGAACACTGTGCAGAGCTCGCAAAAAAATAACTTGTAGCTTATTTAGCTGCCTGCAGTAGTGATAGGATCAAGAAAACACCACCAACCTTCTACAGGTAGCTTTAGGTGAACACTGGGTAGAACTTGCAAAAAACTAACTTGTAGCTTATTTAGCTGCCTGCGGTAGTGATAGGATCAAGAAAACACCACCAACCTTCTACAGGTAGCTTTAGCTGAACACTGTGCAGAGCTTGCACTACACTAACTTGTAGTTTTAGCTGAACACTGTGAGGAGGACTCACTACACCAACTTGTAGCTTATTTAGCTGCCTGCTGTAGTGATAGGATCAGGAAAACACCACCAACCATCTACAGGTAGCTTTAGGTGAACACTGTGCAGAGCTCACAAAAAAATAACTTGTAGCTTATTTAGCTGCCTGCGGTAGTGATAGGATCAAGAAAACACCACCAACCTTCTACAGGTAGCTTTAGCTGAACACTGTGCAGAGCTCGCAAAAAATAACTTGTAGCTTATTTAGCTGCCTGCGGTAGTGATAGGATCAGGAAAACACCACTAACCTTCTACAGGTAGCTTTAGCTGAACACTGTGCAGAGCTCGCACTACACTAACTTGTAGTTTTAGCTGAACACTGTGGAGGACGCAGTACATTAACTTATAGCTTTAGCTGAACACTGTGCAGAGGTTGCACTACACTAACTTGTAGTTTTAGCTGAACACTGTGAGGAGGATGCACTACACTAACTTGTAGCTTTAGCTGAACACTGTGCAGAGGTCACACTACACTAACTTGTAGTTTTAGCTGAACACTGTGAGGAGGACACGGTATGCGGTAGTGATAGGATCAGGAAAACACCACCAATCTTCTACAGGTAGCTTTAGGTGAACACTGTGCAGAGCTCGCAAAAAATAACTTGTAGCTTATTTAGCTGCCTGCGGTAGTGATAGGATCAGGAAAACACCACTAACCTTCTACAGGTAGCTTTAGCTGAACACTGTGCAGAGCTCGCACTACACTAACTTGTAGTTTTAGCTGAACACTGTGAGGAGGACGCACTACACTAACTTGTAGCTTTAGCTGAACACTGTGCAGAGGTCGCACTACACTAACTTGTAGTTTTAGCTGAACACTGTGAGAAGGATGCACTACACTAACTTGTAGCTTTAGCTGAACACTGTGCAGAGGTCGCACTACACTAACTTGTAGCTTTAGCTGAACACTGTGAGGAGGACGCACTACACTAACTGTAAATAGTCTATCTGCCTGACTGTTGTACTAATAGGATCAAAAGAACACCAGCAATTTTCTTCAGGTTGCTGTAAATACTGTAACAAAACAAGCCTGCCTGTCAGTAGCAAGATAACAGGAATGGACCTAGCTAAACTGAATACAGTCTATATATATATATATATATATATATATATATATATATATATATATATATATATATATATATATATATACACACATACATACATATACATATATATATATATATATATATATATATATATATATATATATATATATATACACACACAACACCTGGGATGCATATATATACACAATACACTGTAAGTGCAGCTAACTCACTGACTGTCCTGCCTAATCTACCTAACTTAAATCAAATGACACTGTCTCTCTGTCTATCTCTTTCAACGCCGGAACACACACTACACAGGGCCACCATGCAGGCGGCCTTATATAGTGTGGGGCGTGTACTAAATCCCCTGAGCCATAATCGGCCAAAGCCTCCTTGGCTTTGGCCAATTACGGCTCTCTGTTCAGACGGCGCGTCACGGCCCATAATTCACTGCGGCATCGCAGTGCATTGCTGGCTGATGATTGGCCAAGCATGCACTATGACCCGCATGCTTGGCCAATCATCAGCCAGCAATGCACTGCGATGCCGCAGTAAATTATGGGCCGTGACGCGCCGCACGAATTTGGCGCAAACGGCCCATATCGTTCGCAATTCGGCGAACAGACGATGTTCGAGTCGAACATGGGTTCGACTCGAACACGAAGCTCATCCCTACCCAGGACAAGAGTGTCAAAGGGAATTGCTGAGTCCAGTGTGGTTGTATTGTGAGTTGGGTTAAGCAGACCCAACTGGGGTTCTCAGTCACCCTGTGCCCCTAATAGACACAGGATAACTTACACATAGAAGGGGCCAGGGGAGCCAGACAAGGAGGTTCCAGAGCTCTCCAAGGTAAGCTGGGTTCCACTACCCCCCTGCCCAAAAGGTACTCCCAGCATAAGCATACCAAGACATTTTGGACAATTTCATGCTCCCAACTTTGTGGGAACAGTTTGGGGATGGCCCCTTCCTGTTCCAACATGACTGCACACCAGTCCACAAAGCAAGGTCTATAAAGACATGTATGAGTGAGTCTGGGGTGGAGGAACTTGACTGTTCTAACCTCAACCCAACAAAACATCTTTTGGATGAATTAGAGCAGAGACTGCGAGCCAGGCCTCCTCATCCAAAAGCAGTGCCTGAATGCACAAATGCACTTCTGGAAAAAACATTCCAATAGACACACTCCTAAACCTTGTGGACGGCCTTCCCAGAAGAGTTGAAGCTGTTATAGCTGCAAAGGGTTGACCAACTCCATATTGAACCCTACGGACACTCATCTAAGTGAGGAAGTGGGAGCAGGTACCACCAAAAAAGTATTCATTCCCCCCAAAAAAATCTTCAATTTTTTAACAGGCTGGAGGAGAGGAAATAGAAGAAGTAACTTTTTAGGTAAAGGTCCACTTTAACTGTTTGCTGACCACCCACAGTACTGTTACTGCAGATGGGCGGCTCATACAGACACAATTATGTACCTGTTTGTAGTGGTCTTCTTCTAGGTTCATGCACACCCCCGTTAACCCAATGATTTTGTCCAGGACCCTGCCGATCGCCTGCAGCCAATGATAGACCAGCCTCTGCCTGAAGAGAAGAGAGAACACCACAGTGAGAAAAAGCCGCAAACTTTGCATCTACACACCTCAGTTAGGCACATTTAACCTTTTGATCACCCCTGTCATCCCGCCATTGTCATTAGTAGAGTGTCAGTGTGCAGTATCTTCACTGATCACTGTATAATGCTGCATACACACGATCGGACATTCCGACAACAAAATCCATGGGTTTTTCTGACGGATGTTGGCTCAAACTTGTCTTGCATACACATGGTCACACAATATTGTTGGAAATTCTGAATGTCAAGAACACGGTGACGTACAACACACACGATGAGCCGAGAAATATGAAGTTCAATAGTCAGTGCGGCTCTTCTGCTTGATTCAGAGCATGCGTAGAACTTTGTGCTTCGGAATTTTGTACACACCATCGGAATTTCCGACAACGGATTTTGTTGTTGGAAAATTTGAGATCCAGATCTCAAATTTTGTGTGTCAGAAATTACGATGGAAAACGTCCGATGGAGCCTACACACTGTCAGAATTTCCGACAAAAAGCTTCCATCGAACATTTTCCGTTGGAAAATCCGACCGTGCGTACGGGGCATTAGCATCACTTGGGACATCAGAGGTCTGTACAGATCAATATCTTGTTCACAAACAAAACTAGACTAGTGTTCCCCTTAGTATAGTGTCCTCAAAAATTCAATGTTCAAAGCATCAGCAACATTCGCTGCCAGCACTTGTGTTTATCCCCCCCAACAAGTGCAGTGTCAGTAGAATGTTTCTGATCACTGCCACCTCCGATACATTATACACCAAAAAACTGTGTTAGAAAGGTCAGACCTGATTACTGCAAGCTTTAGACCCCCTTAACATTGTGCCGTCCCGGGCGTCAGCGGTAAAGCGCCGCTATTTTTAGCACCGCTTTACCGTTGTTTTAGCGGCACTATTCGGCCGCTAGCGGGGTGGTTTTAACCACGTTAGTGGCCAAAAAGGGGTTAAATGCAGCAGTGTTTGGCTGGCGGTATGACAGCGCTGCCCCATTGACTTCAATGGGAAGGAGCGATGGAGGTGCGGTGAGTTCACCGCTCCAAAGAAGCTGCTGGCAGGACTTTTTCTGACCCCCTGACAATGCACCGCTCCAGTATGAAAGCCCTCAGGCTTTCTCACTGGAGTAAATGGAGCAGCTGTTTTAGGGCAGTTTGCAGGCGCTATCTTTAATGCTATAGCACCTGCAAAACGCTCCAGTGTTAAATGGGTCTTAGCAGGTACATTTTATTTTAAGCAGTCACTGACAGCCAGGTGCTCTTTTTTCCCATGAGTCACACTAATTACCTGTAAGTTTAGTGCCCAAAATGTCCCAAAAAACTAGTGAAGAGGCCTACAGGATTCTGAGCATGAGAGATGAGATCGATGGGGAGTCCTCACTGTCAGAACCCACCTCAGAATATGAACCTGTAGAGAGCAGCAGCACCCCGCCAGATAGGTCAGATGATGGAGGAGAGGTCACTGCTAAGATCAGGGGTACCGGACCTCAGGTAGATGAAGTTCTAGGAACACATATGATTCTTCTTATATGAAGCAGGGTGCCAGTGCTAGCTCTGCACTACCTTTCCATGAGTTGGCAAGCACCAGCGGCCTACTACATTCTGGCATTTTGGTCATCAGCACTGCAGTATTACTTGATGACATGATGAGTCCCAGCAGTGCAGTCCAATATATATATATATATATATATATATATATATATATATATATATATATATATATATATATATATATATATATATATATACACACACACAGTGAGGACAGAAAGTATTCAGTACCCCTTAAATTTTTCACTCTGTTATATTGCAGCCATTTGCTAAAATCATTTAAGTTAATTTTTTCCTCATTAATGTACACACAGCACCCCATATTGTACATACAGCACCCCATATTGACAGAAAAACACAGAATTGTTGACATTTTTGCAGATTTATTAAAAAAGAAAAACTGAAATATCACATGGTCCTAAGTATTCAGACCCTTTGCTGTGACACTCATATATTCAACTCCGGTGCTGTCCATTTCTTCTGATCATCCTTGAGATGGTTCTACACCTTCATTTGAGTCCAGCTGTGTTTGATTATACTTATTGGACTTGATTAGGAAAGCCACACACCTGTCTATATAAGACCTTGCAGCTCACAGTGCATGTCAGAGCAAATGAGAATCATGAAGTCAAAGGAACTGCCTGAAGAGCTCAGAGACAGAATTGTGGCAAGGCACAGATCTGGCCAAGGTTACAAAAACATTTCTGCTGCACTTAAGATTCCTAAGAGCACAGTGGCCTCCATAATCCTTAAATGGAAGACATTTGGGACAACCAGAACCCTTCCTAGAGGTGGCTGTCTGGCCAAACTGAGCTATCGGGGGAGAAGAGCCTTGGTGAGAGAGGTAAAGAAGAACCCAAAGATCACTGTGGCTGAGCTACAGAGATGCAGTCGGGAGATGGGAGAAAGTTGTAGAAAGTCAACCATCACTGCAGCCCTACACCAGTCAGGGCTTTATGGCAGAGTGGCCTGACAGAAGCCTCTCCTCAGTGCAAGACACATGAAAGCCCGCATGGAGTTTGCTAAAAAACACCCAAAGGACTGATGAGTGAAGTGAATAACTGAAGAACAAGATGGTGAGAATTAAGATTCTCTGGTCTGATGAGACCAAGATAGAACTTTTTGGCCTTAATTCTAAGCGGTATGTGTGGAGAAAACCAGGCACTGCTCATCACTTGTCCAATACAGTCCCAACAGTGAAGCATGGTGATGAAAGCATCATGCTGTAGGGGTGTTTTTCAGCTGCAGGGACAGGACGACTGGTTGCATTCGAGGGAAAGATGAATGCAGCCAAGTACAGGGATATCCTGGATGAAAACCTTCTCCAGAGTGCTCAGGACCTCAGACTGGGCAGAAGGTTTACCTTCCAACAAGACAATGACCCTAAGCACACAGCTAAAATAACAAAGGAGTGGTTTCACAACTACTCCGTGACTGTTCTTGAATGGTCCAGCCAGAGCCCTGACTTAAACCCAATTGAGCATCTCTGGAGAGACCTAAAAATGGCCGTCCACCAACGTTTACCATCCAACCTGACAGAACTGGAGAGGATCTGCCGAGGAGGAATGGCAGAGGATCCCCAAATCCAGGTGTGAAAAACTTGTTGCATCTTTCCCAAAAAGACTCATGGCTGTATTAGATCAAAAGGGGCTTCTACTAAATACTGAGCAAAGGGTCTGAATACTTAGGACCATGTGATATTTCAGTTTTTCTTTAATAAATCTGCAAAAATGTCAACAATTCTGTGTTTTTCTGTCAATATGGGGTGCTGTGTGTACAATATGGGGTGCTGTGTGTACATTAATGAGGAAAAAAAATTAACTTAAATGATTTTAGCAAATGGCTGCAATATAACAAAGAGTGAAAAATTTAAGGGGGTTTGAATACTTTCCGTCCCCACTGTATATATATATATTGTACACCATAGTTTGCAGACGCTATAACTTTCATACAAACCAATTAATATACACTTTTTGGGATTTTTTTACCAAAGACATGTAGTAGAATACATTTTGGTCTAAATGTATTAAGAAATTTGATTTGATTGGACATGTTTCATAACAGGAAATGAAAAATTATCTTTTTTTTCAAAATGTAAAAAAAAAATTGAAATGAAAAAAAAACTGTGGTAATCAAATACCACTAAAAGCTCTATTTGTGTGAAAAAAAAAAAAATCTACATTTCATTTGGGTACAGTGTTGCATGACTCTGCAATTGCTAGTTAAATTAGCACAGTGCAAAATAGCAAAGAGCAAGTAATTAAAGTTCCAAGTGCACATTACATAAGTAGGGTTGCCACCTGTCCGAGATTCACCCAGACAGTACGGGTTTTGAATCATGTGTCCGGGTTTCAGTCCACCTGAAACCCAGACAAATTATTCAGACAGGAATGTGGCTTGGAACAGGGGTTGACAGGAGGGTTAAGGGGCACCATGTGCACCGCATTACTATTCTCTTTGGAGTTCCCAAAAGGTGTCCCAGGTCTGTTACAATCCTATAGTGTATACTAAAACAAAAAAATGCTGTAAAGTGTTCGGGTTTGGCTTGAAGAAAAAGTGGCAACCCCATACACAAGTGCCATAAATATACGCTCCACATGTCCCAGTGATAAGTGAATCCAACAAATAAATATCTCAGAGAAATCTCTCAGTGCATCGGAAACATGTCAGCCAGAGCGACTTTCCCCAGGCCCTCCTGGTAGAGGATGTCCAGCTCATATCCATAACAAACATAAAAACATAGGGAACAATTAAAATCAGTTAAAACCTCTCATATTTCCATACTGCGGTAGTGCTCATCTGTATAAACCAGCAACAGTCCCAATCAGCAATGCCAACATGCGTGATGACGTCACCTCATCCTGGCTCTGTCCTATGTGTTTTGTGATCAGGGGCTCAGAGCCTTCTTATCTTATTTACTATAGGTTGGCAGCAGAGGGGAAGTTTATACATGAGATTCACAAGATTTAGCGCTGCCTTCTTACCTTATACAACCTCACAATGTTTAGTTTTATTTTGCAATTAAAGATGCATACAGTTCACAATGATCAATTCATGAAATTTAGGGTGGGTTCACACTTGTGCGAACACAGACATTCCATGTGATTTGCATTGCATTGCTGTGCAGATCACATGCGATGTCTGTGCGATGCAAATTCAGCCATACAGTTTTTATGGCTGAATTTGAATTGCGTTCGGACCAAAATGGTACAGGACCTTTTTTTTGGTCCGCACTGGAATCGGATCGCATGAGTGTTCACTCCCATACAATCCGATTCCTGTACTATGTCACAATTCACACTGTCATCTGTAAACTGATTTGGGGGTGCCATTAACTTTACATTGACACCCAGAGCAGTTTGCAGAGGACAGTGTGAACTGCCTGCGAATGACATGAGATGCGGGAAGCCGCACTGGAATCATGCTTGTTCCCGCATCACACAAGTGTGAACCCAGCTTAAGTGCTGCCGTCCTACATCACCTACCACAGGTTGGCACCAGCGAGGGGCTTTATATACACTCCTCTGCTACAGATGTTTGTAAATCTGACAAGCCGACTGTTGGCTGTCAGATGGAATTGATCAGGTGACTGTAGAGACAACTGATCACTGCCACCCTCACATTCTCCCATCATGTTTCTTGGGCTTCCTGCTGCCACTGGTGGACCAATGACTGTATGGTAGGTGCTGCTGGGTGGAGGGGATGGAAACCAGCAAACATCTATTCATTGGTCTCCCCATCTAGTAAAAATCAGGTGAGAAAACATTATATCTGTGATGGATCCGTCAAGCACCCAGCTTGGGTGCTCCCATCAAGATATATCTTCCTCCAGTCTGGGCCCAGGAACCAGGTAATATAGCTGAAGATCGCACCCAAGAATCTAGCTGACACTAGCTTAGGTTCTCTGGAATTGAACAGAAATACAAGTTTTTATTCATTTCAGAAATAGGGGCAGTCCCCACGTGAACTATAAAGCAAATATTACACATACACGGTATATGGAAATACCGTCAACTGACAGACTTGTTCAATAAGTGGAAGCATGAGATCAGGCCAGCGAACCCGCTTACTACTTTTGAGGAATGGTGTGTTAACTTATCAGAGCCGGGTCATATGTTGTCTCAAATGTATAGGCTGGTTCTGAGTGCCCAAAATATGACAACTCCCTATTTCATTTGAGAATGGGAAAGGGAACTGGGTTATAATTTTACATACAAACTAATTAAAAGGCTGATGAGATCGACACACCATACTTCAAAAGGTTCCCATATACAGGAGATGTCTTATAAGTTCCTGACAAGATGGTATCGTACACCGGCTCGATTGCCTCAGATATATCCATTGGCAGATGTTAATTGCTGGAGGGGATGTAACCAAAGGGGTTCATTTCTGCATGGGTCCTTGGACCTATAGAATTCTCCCCATTATATTTTCTTTTTCATGGGATGCCATCATCTGCTAGGTGTTACATAGTAGGTGAGGTCGAAAAAAGACAAAAGTCCATCCAGTCCAACCTATGTGTGTGATTATATGTCAGCATTACATTGTATATCCCTGTTGTGGTCGTTCAGGTGCTTATCTAATAGTTTCTTGAAACTATAGTTTCCCCCCTGCTGAGACCACCGCCTGTGGAAGGGAATTCCACATCCCCAACGCTCTTACAGTAAAGAACCCTCTACGTAATTTAAGGTTAAACCTCTTTTCTTCTAATTTTAATGAGTGGCCACGAGTCTTGTTAAACTCCCTTCCGCGAAGAGAGAAGCGTTACTCCCCATTTGTTAAATGCAGCTAAATTACTGATACCTAGATTTTGGAAACAGTCTGGATGTCCCACTATAATGGACTGGAAAAGGGAGGTAGAAAAAATAATGGAAGCAGAGAGATGGATACATATGGTTAAAGACCAACAGAATAAATGTAAAGATACATGGGCAGGATGGCTGTATTACTCCTCAGAAATAGGGGTGGATCAAACCCTTTTGGGGGTAATGCTGCATTACGGATCAGATAGTCTGGGGGGAAATTGGGAGGAGGTGGGGGTCTTTTTTTCCTCCCCTGGGAAGCACAGTGGAGAGATAATTGATGTCATTAAAGGAAAAGGATCATTTATAATAGTAAATTAGGCACGGGATGGAATCGCATAAAGAAGGGTAGATTGAAATGAAAGGTGGAGAGGTATAAAAATGAAATAGAAGGGGGAGGTTATATTGAATTATAACTCAAAAAGAGGTTTCACCAAAAGTGGACTGAGGTGTTGCCACCATCCCATACATAGGTATGTAAAGAAAGGTCCCCCAAAGAGGGTTGGGACTTTGAAGGCAATTAGATATAGGTACAAAAACATACAAGGAAAAGAGAGCGCACGGCTGCCCTAGTGTAATTCCATTTTAATGATACAAATGCAAAACCAAACAATAGAGGATTGCACTCACAAACATGGGACTTAGATCGCATGTACAGCAGGATGTATGTCTCCCTTCCTGGCCTGTATAACTGGGTTGGCTCCCAAGAACAAGTGGTGATAATATAAGAAGTCACTGCGGATTCTGTTTCCTCGTCTCGTCAGGCTGTGTCTGCTGTAGGGCACTCACACGGTCTAGCTGGTGCTGCGTGACATCACTCGTGGCCAGAGAGGAAGGACAAGGTGAGTGAGATGTCCTTCCTCTCCGGCCGCGAGTGACATCATGCAGCGCTGGCTGGACCGCGCGCGTGCCCTACAGCAGACACAGCCTGACGAGAAGAGGAAACAGAGTCCGCAGTGACCTAGAGCAAGAGAACTTTTTCTATATAGACAATGAACATTTGAGAGTTGGTTGTGGGGTCGGCGTTTTGTTTTTTTTGTGTTTGGACATAGGTACAAAAACCAAGTTTATAATAAGGTAATTTATTAATTATTATGATAAGAAGTCAATGTATGATGACATTACAATTGACTGGTTAAGAACAATATCAAACCATAAACAAAACATAAATGATAGATACAAAATGACACTGGTATAATCTTCTGGTTGGAAATGAACCCTGACGCGTTTCAGGATTTTATCCTTTCTTCAGGGGCATTCCTTTGTGGAGAACAGTATACATCTATGATAAAAACATATGTAGCGCTGGTAGATTTACAATCTACCGCAGATTAGGTAAATTTAGTAAATTGTGTGTTAGGAAGGTTAAAAGTTTGCCTCTGTTCCAGCTTGGCTGACGTTGTGTGTGCTTCCATGCTGACCGGTGGGTGTCGCTGTTACCATTAGTCAGTGTTGGAAGGGCGACATGTCGAAGTGTATAGATGGTCCTCTGTCTCAGAGGCAAACTTGGTGGAGGTGGTCCTTCGAGTTGCATTCTGGGCGAGGGTATTTATGGGACAGACGCCATGTTCTAAGGTCGTTTTGCAGCCACCTGCTGGCCCTCCTGGCCGATAGGTATGCGTTAAGGAACTTCCTCATGGTCCTCCGATCGGGAGGCCCATGATGCTGCGGTGCAGGGGTGGGTCCAGAGGCTTGTCTGGGGCCTACCACCGTGGCCGAGGAATGGTCCTGAGCTGTCGGCCCTGTGTGACGAAGCTGGACAGCCGAGGAGATCCCAGGGGAGGACCCGCCTTGGAGAGATCAAACAGCGTGCTGGTCTATAGAGGGGCCTGGTGACTCGGCTGGAGGACGTATCCAAAAGAAGTAATTATACAGCATAGTGTCGCCGGTTCGGCTTAAAGGTTCAGGCACTGTGACTGACTGTTCACTGCAGAAGATCTGATACATCCTGTGGCAGAGGATCGTGCAGATTTACCCCCCCAAATGAGTCTGTGGCAGAGACTTTAGATTTGTGCTGCGTACTGGCTGCTAGACCGGTGAGAGAGGCCTATCCAGACGAGCAAAGAGTGCGTCCAATGAGGGGAACACATTCCACATAATTATCTGAAATCTACCAGGACATTTGTAGCTAAGGTTTTGTAAGAAGATATTTGAGTTTCTCCTGAAAGTTTCCTTTTCCACCTCTTTCCTGCTACTTCCTAAAGTTTGACTGTTCAATAAAGCATTGAAAACGTACTCCAGTGTTGGTGCCTGTGTGATCCAGAATTAAACTCAACGGAACCCCTAGACTCGGTGCCTGTGAAACAGAGGGAAGCAAAGTGAAGGTAACAGACCTGCTTAAACCAGCAGCTCCACCGTGAGTTAGTGTTACACATACATTAGCGTTGAGACACATAGAAATAAGGGGCAAATAGTGAGCATCGCTGAGGACAGAAAAGCAATCAAAATCTCCCACTAACCACCAAAAATAGAAAACAAATGTAACCTAGTATAAAAAGAGGACGATTCACTGCTGGATTTCACCCAAAAGTAGAGTGAAGCAAGATCCAAACGTCAAGTTGAGACAAACCCCTGGGACCAGATACTGATTGGTAACAGTGGATTCAGCTGGTAGCTGTCAAGAGGCAACCAAGATCAGGTGTTGGATTTGCAGGAAGCCCATACATGAACAGATAATTGTTCAAGAAAAGGGATAGTATTACCTGTTTGGTCAATAGAATTATAAAAAATAAATAAAAATAATAAATTGTAAAGCATCTAAGTTTATCTATATTCAAAATTATATATATATGGTAACGTGAACTGTCATAAATGGCATAGATTGAGTGACAGTTAGCCACCAATCTAGACTAGAGGCATCTAATTATTGTCCTCCAGTCAAGGCATAAAAAGTCAGAACCTTTATAGTCCAAATAGCATTATTATGTTCTGTCTCATATAAATTTAAAAACAGCCTCCAACAAGCAAACAGTAACATAGAGAGCTTGATATATGGTGCTGAAGTCCAAGCAAATATCAGAGTAGTAACCTAAAAAGGATAACAGCTCTAATCCAATCAAGGCAAACACATACTACTGCAAAATTGCCAGAAAACAAAAGGAAAAGAAAATAGGTTCAATATAGAAGAAAACAAATATAAATCTATATACCCAGGGGTGCCAGAAACCGACGTATAAGGGGATCCTTCCGTCAAAGAACAGCAGTGCTAATGACCATCTTTAATAGGGAGCTTTTTATATGGGCTGAAAAGACGCCGGAATCTGCACAATACAGCCCAGACATCAGCAGTAATACATTTCAATGATGGGCAGTGTGTGGTAACGGCAGAGGAGGCGTGGGTGGCGTCCAAAGCGTTGAATCATACAGCGGCTATATGTACAATGACGCATGCGTGTGAGTACAAAAAAGTAATGGAAACCACATTGCGCTGGTAAACAAGTGGGAGTGTCAGTGACGTGGACGGCAACAGAACAACCACCGTATGTCTAGAACTGGCACCTTACGTGCAGGTACTGAAGCCTAGTGACATCAGAGCCACGTAGGAGAGCGGCACCAAGAGGTCACACTAATGAAGCATTATCATTACACTATGCAAAAACACCAACAAAGACAAAGGAGGTCTTCCTTGAAGCAAAAGTCTGCCGGGCAAAATATATCTAAAAATGCAAGTGCAAGAATAAAGCAGCGTGCTTGCAGCAAACTCATAAAATACATGAGGATAAAAGGAATTATCATTATTAATTTCCAAAACAAAAATGGCTGGGTTTATCGAATCATTCTACAAAAATAGTCCCATTAAAAGTGACCAATAAATAAAATTCAATTCAGGTCACAAGATATGAAAAGTGTAAGTGGTGGTAGAAAACATGCATTGGATAGATACGTAGATAGAACGCTAATCCATCCTCAAGGGATGATGCCGTCACCATCAGCAGGCACAACACATGACAACATCCCCTCCTAGTCAATCTCACTAAAAAAGAAGGAACAATCAGATTCAATGTTTCATAACAGCATATTGTAATCTTACATTCGTCATACATTTTGGTGTTACATAGAGGCTGGGTTCACACTAGTGCGACAAACACTCCGACATTGGGTGCTCATGTCACATGACGTGTGAAAACCAATGTTTCCCTAACTGGTCCGACACAAGTCGTTCCAACTTTAGAAATGCTCCCTGTACTACTTAGGTCCGACTTTGATCCTACTTCGGCCCATTGACTGTCATTGAAGTCGGATCAAAGTCGGATCGCCGTCTCGCATGATCCGACTTGTGCTCAGATGATCTTGAGGGGGAACTCCACGCCAAATTTTAAATAAAAAAACGGAATGGGTTCCCCCTCAAAGAGCATACCGGGCCCTTTGGTCTGGTATGAATTGTAAGGGGAACCCCTACGTAGAAAAAAACGGCATGGGGGTCCCCCAAACCCATACTAGACCCTTATCTGAGCACGCAGCCCAGCCGGTCAGGAAAGAGGTTGGGGATGAGCGAGCGCCCCCCCCTCCTGAACCGTACCAGGCCGCATGCCCTCAACATGGGGGGTGGGTGCTTTGAGGCAGGGGCCCCCACCCGACCCCCACCCCAAAGCACCTTGTCCCCATGTTGATGAGGACAAGGAGCTTCTTCCAGACAACCCTGGCCGTTGGTTGTCGGGGTCTGCGGGCGGGGGCTTATCGGAATCCGGGAGCCCCCTTTAATAAGGGGGCCCCCAGATGCCGGGCCCCCCACCCTATGTGAATGAGTATGGGGTACATCATACCCCTACCCATTCACCTAGGGAAAAAAAAGTGTCAATAAAAAAACACACGACAGGTTTTTAAAGTAATTTATTAAGCAGCTCCGGGGGTTTTCTTCCGACTGCGGGGGTCTCTTCCTTCTTCTCCATGCTCTCCGGCCTCTTCTCCATGCTCTCCGGCCTCTTCTCCCGCTCTCTGGTATCTTCTGCCAGGCTCCTCCGCTATCTTCTGCTCTTTTGTCGGCTCTTTTGCTAGTGGTGGCCCGGTCTTTCCCGCCGTCTTTTTCCCTCTTCTCTTCTTCCAATGTTGACACGACGCTCTCTCCCACTGTAATGCCGTATGCGCGGTCCGCAATGACATATATAGGGATGGGGCGTGGTCACCGGGTGATGTCACCTGGTGACCCCGCCCATTATTACGTCACAGTCCCAGCATGCCCCATGATGTAATAATGACGTAATAATGGGTGGGGTCACCGGGTGACATCACCCAGTGACCACGCCCCATCCCTATATATGTCATTGCGAACCACGCATACGCCATTACAGTGGGGGAGAGCGTCGGAGAAGAAGCTGGAGAGCACGGAGAAGAACGAAGAGACCCCGAAGAGACCCCTTATTAAAGGGGGCTCCTGGATTCCGATAAGCCCCCGCCCGCAGACCCCGACAACCAACTGCCACGGTTGTCGGGAAGAGGCCCTTGTCCTCATCAACATGGGGACAAGGTGCTTTGGGGTGGGGGGCGCAGGGCGCCCTCCTGCCCCAAAGCACCCATCCCCCCATGTTAAGGGCATGCGGCCTGGTATGGTTCAGGAGGTGGGGGGCCGCTCACTCGTCCTCACCCCTTTTCCCGACTGGCCGGGCTGCGAGTTCGGATAAGGGTCTGGTATGGATTTGGGGGGGACCCCCACGCCGTTTTTGCAGCGTAGGGGGTTCCCCTTAAAATCCACACCAGGCCCTCCCTTGCTCTTGGAGGGGGGACCCATGCCGGTTTTTTATTTAAAATTTCGCGAAGAGTTCCCCCTCAAGATTCATACCAAACACAGTGCCTGGTATTGGCGGGGATCCAAGTCGGATCACCGTTCATTGAAAGTCAGGTGTATGTCGGCTTTAAGTCACGGAGCAAAGTCGGATCCAAAGTAAGACGGCTGTCGTGCCGCACCAGTGTGAACCCAGCCAGAGTTACATTGTCAAAAAGGTATGCAAAAACATCAAAACTCACTTGCCGTATCTTTTTCACATACCCCAGAGCTGAACCCCTCAAGAAACAGTCTATAGCTTAACACACTGTTGAGGCCCTGATGCAACAGTCACACATAACTCCACGATCCCACGAGATTCCCTCTGGAGAAGTTTATTCCAATCTCCACCTCTCACATTTGGATGAACCCTATCAAGGATTATAAAAGAGAATTTAGGGGTTTTACCACTATGAAGATCCCTGACGTGTCTGCCAAGAGGAAGTTCTGGGTTGGCTGTGGTTATACTTTTCATGTGTCTCAATGCCCTTTTGTGAAACTCTAGTTTCGTTTTGCTAAAATAGAAACTCTGGCATTGGCATTGCAACATATAGATCCCACAAGAGGTTTTGCAATTAGCAAAGTGCCGGGGTTTGAATATTTTGCCATTAGGAAAGACAATGTGAGGTCTGGTGATGACTAATGTATTTGTACTAATCTTATTTAAATGGACCTCTAAGCTGCTGCAAATACAAATTGTGTTGTCACAATGATAAGTGCTGATTGAAATAAGGTGAGTATTTGTGCTGCTTAAACCAGATTGTCTAATTCTATGACAACCTCTGATATTAAAGGAAAAGTCCGGCCTGAGCTTGTTTGTCTTCTCCTCGGGGTCACAGGAGTGGAATTTGATTTGCACTTCTGTGACCGGTTTTCAGCAGAGCGCGGTCTGAAGTTGATCGGTCTGAAGTCGGTGGGTCTGAAGTCGGTGGGTCTGAAGTCGGTGGGTCTGAAGTCGATGGGTCTGAAGTCGGTGGGTCTGAAGTCGATGGGTCTGAAGTCGATGGGTCTGAAGTCGGTGGGTCTGAAGTCGGTGGGTCTGAAGTCGGTGGGTCTGAAGTCGGTGGGTCTGAAGTCGGTGGGTCTGAAGTCGGTGGGTCTGAAGTCGATGGGTCTGAAGTCGGTGGGTCTGAAGTCGGTGGGTCTGAAGTCGGTGGGTCTGAAGTCGATGGGTCTGAAGTCGATGGGTCTGAAGTCGATGGGTCTGAAGTTGGCTCTCTGGTGACGTCACACAGATCAGTCCAGGCTCCGCGTCATCCCGAAACTGAGAAAAAAATGGTTCTCATACTTCTACTTTAAGTGAACATAATCAAAGGAGCTTAAATATATTATAGAAAAACTCTCATATCAAAAACATCTTCATATGACATCAACCCCCTTTATACACTTAATGACAAAAAAAATCCAAAACATGAAAAACAGCAATAAAGTGAAAGTAGCGCTCCCTCATAAACTATGTGCTACAGTTCAAACAAGTGTCAGTGTTTAGGGCCCGTCACCCTTATAAACAATGTGCTTCACTGAAAAAGCTTCCAAATAGTCCGCAGTTTATATCCAAAACCATAAAGAAAAAAAGGTGCAAGTGTTGGAGGCTCTTCACCCTTATAAACTATGTGCTCCTCCACCAGATAAAATGATCTCTCACCGTGCGAGTGACTCACATCCTTCACTCTAATAATTCGTATTTTCCCTTTTATAAGAATAGAACTTTTATCTCTGGGTGATCGGAGTTCTTCAGACTTGGTAGATGTAAAGGAGATTGTACAATCAGATTGTAATGTGTGTGGAGAGATTTATATAAAAACAAGTCTTTGCCATCAGCGGTTACATATCTGAGATGTGTAAATATATATAAATGGGGTAATGGCGCTCCCTGACGAGTAGATGGGTAGATGAGTAATATAGGGTCCCAATAATAATTGGGATCAGTAACAGACTTTACGACATGTAACCCCGCCTACATGAGTTGAACAACCACGGAGTAGCAAGACTCCCTTTACGTTCGTGGATGTGCAAATAAATGATTTAGAAATTAATTAGTGATACTGCTGGTAGAAATGCCTACCCTTTTAAACATAATCTGTGTAGGTGCATGAACCGTGAATGCTTAATCCAATATGTCACTCATAAGCGTGTGCACACTCCAAACATATATAATACTAACCTATACCCAAACACAGTGTTGATACCTCAAACCATAGATACCACTGAGCCGTTAAATGTATGTTACCTAACCACCCAAACATACATTAGGCTTTTGCCAGATAAAAATATAAATCCTCCGACATGTGCATAGACAACATGCATAAAGATAAAAACATATAAAAATTATAATTTATATTTTAGCCACTCAAAGAGTGTACATTTTAACCAGTCCGTAATTGTGAAGAAAATCTTGCGGTGAATAGGTAAACCAGGAAAAACTAATAAAGTTAACTTTCAATTGTGACTTGAGTGAATTCAAAACGTCCTTGGTGACTTGGTGCTCCCCCTCAAGGATCCCCACTCACCAGATCCATTCACCCCAGAGGGGTAGTTTGCATGAAACGGTAATCCTTTCGATCTCCCTGTCAGCGTGGTGGATGGATTTCCCAGGAAGGTCCCATGCTTGCTGTTTTTGTTTTAATACACTTGATTATGTCTTTGTATGATATTCGTATTGGTTGTATTCTTTATTTTTGCCACTAGAGTGCAGTGTTGTAATTTGAAGCTTTTATGGGAGTTACAGAGCTTCAAATTACAACACTGCACTCTAGTGGCAAAAATAAAGAATACAACCAATACGAATATCATACAAAGACATAATCAAGTGTATTAAAACAAAAACAGCAAGCATGGGACCTTCCTGGGAAATCCATCCACCACGCTGACAGGGAGATCGAAAGGATTACCGTTTCATGCAAACTACCCCTCTGGGGTGAATGGATCTGGTGAGTGGGGATCCTTGAGGGGGAGCACCAAGTCACCAAGGACGTTTTGAATTCACTCAAGTCACAATTGAAAGTTAACTTTATTAGTTTTTCCTGGTTTACCTATTCACCGCAAGATTTTCTTCACAATTACGGACTGGTTAAAATGTACACTCTTTGAGTGGCTAAAATATAAATTATAATTTTTATATGTTTTTATCTTTATGCATGTTGTCTATGCACATGTCGGAGGATTTATATTTTTATCTGGCAAAAGCCTAATGTATGTTTGGGTGGTTAGGTAACATACATTTAACGGCTCAGTGGTATCTATGGTTTGAGGTATCAACACTGTGTTTGGGTATAGGTTAGTATTATATATGTTTGGAGTGTGCACACGCTTATGAGTGACATATTGGATTAAGCATTCACGGTTCATGCACCTACACAGATTATGTTTAAAAGGGTAGGCATTTCTACCAGCAGTATCACTAATTAATTTCTAAATCATTTATTTGCACATCCACGAACGTAAAGGGAGTCTTGCTACTCCGTGGTTGTTCAACTCATGTAGGCGGGGTTACATGTCGTAAAGTCTGTTACTGATCCCAATTATTATTGGGACCCTATATTACTCATCTACCCATCTACTCGTCAGGGAGCGCCATTACCCCATTTATATATATTTACACACACCTGAAACACCTTGGGGAGTTTCTTTAGGGGGGCTGCATACCTCGCAACTGTCCTAAGCGCAGTCATATACGTTATCCACATATCTGAGATGACAGATTTTTCGAGGATCCCTCAGCCCGGCTTCACATCAGTGCGGCTTTGAAACTCAGCGACGTTCAAGGCCAAACATCAGTGCGATTTGCACCGCCGATTTCATTGCTACTTGTAAATTCATTGGACAGAAGTCCATTCAATTCGCAGTGAAATCAGTAAAAAGTCATCCAGGAACCTTTTTCAGAATTGCTGCAACATGAGGAGTGTCAGCGATAGAAATGGATCCATCGCCTGCAATGGGGTGTCGCTTGTCATGCAGTTTGGAGATGACAAATCACATGAGAAGTGGCCCCGGTGTGAACGGGGGGCTCACCGACCTCCAGAGGAACCCTGGGGAAGAAAGTCTTCTCTAGATGATCCCACCAATCCTCATCATTGTCTCAGTCCAGCTGGAAGAAGATTGTTAGGGCCGGGATCACATAGGTGTGAATTAGATGCGGCTTTCATTGCATGTCAAGTCACATGACGTGTGACCGGCTCTCAATGTCCGGGGCGGCCGCAGTGCGGATTACAAAAGGGTCCGGTGCGTTTTTTGGGTCTGGTTCAGGTGAGAATTCAGCCAAAAAAAATCAGACCCGAATCGCACCTGAACAGGTGAAGAGAAACGCACCGGACACCAGGCTGAAAACCACGGCTGTACATATGTGAACCCGACATAAAACCTCTTGGATAATCCTCAGGGAGGTCCTCATTTTATGGAGAGAATTCATAAATCGCACAGAGATCACCAATCAGACGTCTGACATGTGACTTCCTAATCCATAGAAAAGAAGACCTTTCTAATACAATGGGGGATACAATCCATAAAATAATCACATTATTTCCTCACCTCCACTGAAGGGTGTGACTGGATCCTCGGGGCCCAACCTGCACACACATGGGGCCCTTTGGCCCTTGATGAGGGGCCCTTTGCAGACCCCCAGCAGTCGGTAGCGGCGCTATTCATCTGTAAAGAAGATATAATGTCGCTGATTTCTCTCATGTCACATGTCTGCAGTCTCTGATCATCTCCTCCAATAGGATTGAAGTCTCTGACAGTCTTCTGTCATATACTGAATAGAATGTGTGGCCCCTGTGGAGGTGTCAGGGGACACAGTTGGGGCCCCTATACATTATAAGATGACAAGCACTGAACGAGGGGTAACATTGCTATAGCCGGCAGCACTGATGGAGCGCGGAGAATCCTACAGGGAGGATGTATAGAAGTCAATTGTTAGATCATCTTCTGTACAACCAGCCTGCCCATACATGCACCAACATTCAACTGGACCCCGCTGAGCCGGCTAAATCTCCATCCATGGAGGGCGGCTTTAGGGTGGCAGTGCTGGATGTAGAATTCCTCCAATGTGTTGCAGGGATGTGGAGGAGGAAGCGATGGAGGATTTGATGTCATTGTGATGTTAGTTTGTATGGTGTGATGTGTCGGCTTCCTCTATAGAGTCCGGTGTGTCTGATTGGTGCTGTAATAAGAACCTTCACATGAGAGCCGCTCTATTGGCTCACTCCATACGCAGCCTCTGCTTCCTGCTTAGTAGATCTGCACAATGCATGTGTCCTGCTGAGCCCTCATCTCACTGCCAGCCTACCACACAATACTGGACTGTCCTCAGACTGGAAATATGAAGGGGTCATACAATTGGGGGGACTCCATGATGGAGAAGGATCTGGGGGGTCACACTTCTATCTGATAGAAAAGAGAGAAATGAATGCAGCTCCGTGTTTAGGAAGACATCATGCAGACAGTGGAAGGATCTGAAGCTGACCTGGTATCAGCCTCTTGTAGTCCCTGTACAGCCACATCCTGAGTAGAAAGGCCTGTCCCCGGCCAGCATGATGCAGAGAAGGAGCTTTGCTCTCTGTGTGGAAGCAGTGGTCTCTCTGCAGAGGTCTGACCCCCCCCCCCCCCGCTGACTCAGAGCCCTCCAATCAGCTGATGGGGATGTATACATGTAAAGTGCTGTATAAATGGTTGGCTCTATAGAAATAAATAAATCAGTGAGGAGGGTGAGCTTTGCTTATTGCAGAGCTAGAGATGTGACTCAGCAGGGGGTGTGTCAGACCTCTACAGAGAGACCACTGCTTCCCCATAGAGAGCGAGGCTCCTTCTCTGCATCATGCTGGCCGGGGACAGGCTTTGGACACGTGCGCTTCATTTTGTTTCCAAATTGAAATTCGGATGAATTTTATGTTATTCGGAATTTCAGATGCATCCGAATTTCCAAATTACATTAGAAACAAATTTTAATCAAATTCGAAATAACAAAACCAAATTTCAGCTGAAATTCAAAAAGCTTTTGACTCAAATTCAATTTTTTTTTAAATTCAAATAGTTTTCGAATTCGGATTTGAATGGTTTTCAAATCAAATTCAAATTTCCGAAGATAAAAAAATAGAATAGAAAATAAAGGAATAGAATTGAAAAGAATATAATATAATAGAAAAGAATAAATTAGAAAAAAATAGAATAGAAAATAAAATAAAATAGAAAACAATAGAGTAAAAAAAAGGAAGAAAATAGATACAAAAAAAAGAATATAATTAAAAAAAAAGAAAATAATCAGCTTCTGAAATTCAAATTTCAAATAGAAAAAAAGTCTATTAAAACAGAAAATAATAGACTAGAAAAGAGTAGAATAGAAAAAAATAGAATAGAATGAAATAGAATAGAACTGCTTTCTGAAATTCTAATAGAATGAATTCAAATTTGAATAGAAAATAAAAGAATAGAATATAACCATTTCTCAAAATTTGAATAGAATAAATTTGAATAGAATAGATTAGAATATAAAATAATAGAATAGAACAAAATAAAAGGAATATAACTATCCTCTGAATAGAATAGAATAGACAATAGAATTGAATATAACATGATAACCATTTTCCAAAATTCTAATTTTGAATGGAAATCTATTGAAATTCAATTTGAATGGAATTTGATTTGAATTTGACTGCATTTTGAATTTTCTGAATTCAGTGAAATTGGGTTCAATTCGAATGAATTCTGAAAATTTGAATTTGAGTAAATAAAACAAATTTTGAATAGAAATGAAACGATTTGAATGAATGTAAGGAAATAAATTGATGTAAATAACAAATTGAAACAAAACAAATGTTTGCGCTCTGCACATGTCTCAGGCCCCTCCCCACGGGGTGTGTCTATTTCTACAGACAATAATGGGCGAGTCTTTGGACACGCCCCCTGGAATGTATGATGGGTGGGTCTTTGGACACGCCCCCTTGAATGTATAATGGGCGGGTCTTCGGACACGCCCCCTGGAATGTACTTCTCGGATATAAAGCGATATTTACACCCAAACCCAGAAATGTCGGATATTGCAGATCACCGATCATTAGATGTGGCGGCTGCATTCCTTTTCATTAGTCTTTTCTCCCCTTCTGTTCTCACCTGGTGATCTGACCAGTAACACCCCTCCTGTATTAGAGCCCCTCCCCCCACTCTGGAGGAAGGAGCACAGGGGGCACCTATGGAAAGCAGCATTGTCAGTCTGGGGGGAGGGTTAGACGGACTGGCAGATTTAGATACACTAACAAACTGAAGCCAAACTCCATCTCACACTTTATAATCAGTTACAGCGACTTTTTTATATTTTGGGATGAAGGTTTTCCATCAATAAATAAAATCTGATCATTGTAAGCACCCCTGTCAGTGGGGAATGGTTTGTCTCATTATGTGGTAAACCCACAGCTAAACCCCCACATTTTACCATTCCCCTACTTCCCAACCATAAGTGTAGGCGGGGCCTCAGGCTCCAATCACATCTCAGGGTTTTGTGTATTTTTTGCGCACATTTCTGAAACACGCTAAAAACACGCATTGCGTTTTGTGGTTCTATTCATTATTAATGGCGCCCCAAATGCAGCGAGCAGACGCACATTTTGTTGCATTCAAAAAATACACAACAAACGCCGCAAAAGTGATGGCGGCAGAAACGTCTGTGAGCGACTTTCCCACATGAAGGGCGTCTCATTGAAATGAATGGAGTGTGGGGTGTGGGGGGATGGGAATGGGGGATGGGAGTGGGGGATGGGAATGGCTCCTCAGGGCTGGGAGAGGATTTCTACATCAGAAGGATGAGGTGTCTTCTCTGTACTTTGTATATTCATCAATAATGGAGAAGAAAAGTCCATTCATTTTATAAATGTTACTCGGTATCTCTAGCTGTGGGGGGCGCCGTCCCTGGAGGGGACATTTCTATGGAAGATGAAGGAGAAGATTTCCCTCCAATGAGCTCTGACCTGACACAAGATGGAGGACGGCTCCTCACTCTGAGGTGTCACTGAGAAATCCTTCCCCCCCACACACAGAGCAGGAAGTAGAGTTCCCCCTTCTAGTGTTGTGTGGAATGTGTCCCCCCTCTTCCCTCCTCTTATTACTGTCCAGTGTAGATTGCGGTGTATTCCCTGTCAGGGAGCCCCACACACGCTCTATACACACTCCTATACAAGTCAATGGCTGGGCCTAAACTACCTCAGTCACCACAGCTGTGCGCCCTCATTTCTCCTCCCCCCACACACGCTCTATACACACTCCTATACAAGTCAATGGCTGGACCTAAACTACCTCACCACAGCTGTGCGCCCTCATTTCTCCTCCCCCACATCTTTCTAGTCAGGTAGTTGTGTGATGATTGGCGGCTGTGTGCGGCACCTGTGGGCTCCCTGGAGGGTGAAGAGGTCACATTTATACTACAGGCCGGACACAGCCGTCTACATGAGTCCAAACAAGGCCCAAGACAAAAGAGGACGGCGCCCTCTAAGTGCAGCGTGTATCATACAAAACATTTATTATAAGGGATTAAAAGCATCAAAATTTCAGCAGATAAAGTCCAGCATTGTAAGGTGAGGAGTATTTATTTATTTGTTAGGGTGTTAATACTACTACTATCCCTGCTCATATCACTACTACTCCTACTAATACTACTATTCCTACTACTACTACTCATTCTACTACAACTAATAATAATAATAATACAACTCATACTACTACTAATAATAATACTACTACTACTAATGCTACTACTCATTCTATTACTACTCATGCTACTAATTATTCTACTACTACTACTCCTACTAATACTATACTACTACTCATACTACTACTATTGCTCATTCAACTACTATTACTTATTCTACTACTACTACTACTTATACTACTAATACTACTATTCATACGAATACTACTACTACTCCATACTACTACTCATTTTACTAATTACTACTTCTCATTGCTCATTCTATTTCTCCTCATACTACTACTGCTACTGCTACTTATACTACTACTACTTATACTACTACTGCTACTGATGCTACTACTACTTCTCATACCCCTACTACTACTACTCATACAGCTGCTCCTACTACTACTACCCCTGCTCATATTACTACTACTCCTACTAATACTACCTATACTATTAGTACTACTACTCATACAGCTACTCCTACTACTACGTATACTACTACTATTCCTACTAATACTACCTATACTACTACTACCACTCATACTACTACTACTACTACTCCTACAGCTACTACTACTAATATTACTACTATTGCTACTACCTATACTACTACTACCACTCATACTACTACTACTACTACTCCTACAGCTACTACTACTAATATTACTACTATTGCTACTACCTATACTACTACTACTCATCCCCTGAAGAAGTCACGTGATCGGTGATGTCACGCGTAGGGACGGAATAGGCTGTTTCACATTGCTAGACACAGAACGAGTTCGCTGCTCGTAGGAGAGAGGTTTGCTCTGCATTGTTTTTATGTGAGTACATCTACTTAAAGATTTTTAATAAAGCATTACCTGGTTAATACATACTTCACTATCAAGTACCTTTGTCCTGCATATTCCTGTACATACATACCTGAGATGTGGAGGCTGAGCTAGGATCCGCGCTGGTCCAGGACCCCTGATAGGACCATAGCCACTTGTAATCATCTGCCATTAGGATAACCCAACACCGGCAAGCGTGGATATAAGGACGCGGTGGAGGCTCAGGACCTGGCGTTTTAGCTACAATTCATGCGGTTGACCTAGCACCGCTAGGTAAGGGGCCACTGCTTACATTAGTGTTTTATGCACGAAGAGGACACTGAGTGAATTGCATCCCAGACACCTCACTGTTGTTTTGAATACACCAGAGCTTTCTTTTGCACCTTCAATGACTTTTACACTGGCACTTTAAGTTTGCTGCACTTACTGGCATGTCATTGGTCATTTGTTTCGCAGGCCAGCACAATATATTTTATATCACTATTATTGGGACATTTATTTATATTATTTATTATCCATATTGCGTTGGATTGATGTGTTTTATTTGCGATATCTAGATCACCTTCAAGCACTGGCACTTTGTACGTTTTGCACCATTTATAAGGATATGTTTTTGATGGTTATTTCTGATTTATTCTATGTATTTTTATTAGAATTATTCACATGAAGTAGTGTTTATGTCCCTTTGTGCACCTACACATGATTATCTAGATTTATATGTTTTTAGTGTCAACACTTATTTATGCGATTTTACATGCAATTTTTTTTTTGTCATTTAGTATATACCAACTGAAAAGGATTTTTTATGCAATTTTTTTTCACATACACATGATGCTGATTATTAAGACTTGAATGTTTTTAGTGTCAACACTTATTTATGCGATTTATGTGATTTATTATGCGATTTTATGTCATTTTATTAATTGACCACAGACAGAGATTTACAGCTTTCTTCTGGTTAGCGCAGCACCTGCCCCCCTATACTACTCATACAGCTACTACTACTCCTACTAATACTATCTATACTACTACTACTTCTACTGACACTACTACTACTACTACTACTACTTATACTTCTACTCCTCCTCATACTACTACTACTCATTCTACTACTCTTTCAGTACTACTTTCAGTAGTATTAAACCCAGACACATGATTTAAACCCCAGACTGTCTGGGTGAATCCGGGACGGGTGGTACTCCTAGTTGTATGGAGGGAGGAGAGTATACATACAACTCCGACACAAATACACAACTCATCTGCAAATACAGAGATTGAACTGTTTATCCCATCCTCCAGATCATTTATGAACAAATTAAATAGGATTGGTCCCAGCACAGAACCCTGGGGAACCCACCCACCCCTGACCATTCTGAGTACTTCCCATTTATCACCACCCTCTGAACTCGCCCTTGTAGCCAGTTTTCAATCCATGTACTCACCCTATGGTCCATTCCAATGATCCTTATTCTGTACAGTAAATGTTTATGGGAAACTGTGCCAAATGATTTTGTAGAATCCGAATCCACCACATCTCCGGTCTTCCTTTATCCAGATCCACCATGTCTCTGGGTCTTCCTTTATCCAGATCCACCACATCTCCGGGTCTTCCTTTATCTGGATCTACCACGTCTCTGGGTCCTTCTTTATCTGGATCCACCACGTCTCCGGGTCTTCCTTTATCCGGATCTACCACGTCTCCGGGTCTTCCTTTATCCGGATCTACCACGTCTCCGGGTCTTCCTTTATCTGGATCTACCACGTCTCCGGGTCTTCCTTTATCTGGATCTACCTTTATCTGGATCTACCACGTCTCCGGGTCTTCCTTTATCTGGATCTACCACGTCTCCGGGACTTCCTTTATCTGGATCCACCACGTCTCCGGGTCTTCCTTTATCCGGATCTACCACGTCTCCGGGTCTTCCTTTATCCGGATCTACCACGTCTCCGGGTCTTCCTTTATCTGGATCTACCACGTCTCCGGGTCTTCCTTTATCTGGATCTACCTTTATCTGGATCTACCACGTCTCCGGGTCTTCCTTTATCTGGATCTACCACGTCTCCGGGACTTCCTTTATCTGGATCTACCACGTCTCCGGGTCTTCCTTTATCTGGATCTACCACGTCTCTGGGTCTTCCTTTATCTGGATCTACCACGTCTCCGGGTCTTCCTTTATCTGGATCTACCACGTCTCCGGGTCTTCCTTTATCTGGATCTACCACGTCTCCGGGTCTTCCTTTATCTGGATCTACCACGTCTCCGGGTCTTCCTTTATCTGGATCTACCACGTCTCCGGGTCTTCCTTTATCTGGATCTACCACGTCTCCGGGTCTTCCTTTATCTGGATCTACCACGTCTCCGGGTCTTCCTTTATCTGGATCTACCACGTCTCCGGGTCTTCCTTTATCTGGATCTACCACGTCTCTGGGTCTTCCTTTATCTGGATCTACCACGTCTCCGGGTCTTCCTTTATCTGGATCTACCACGTCTCCGGGTCTTCCTTTATCTGGATCTACCACGTCTCCGGGTCTTCCTTTATCTGGATCTACCACGTCTCCGGGTCTTCCTTTATCTGGATCTACCACGTCTCCGGGTCTTCCTTTATCTGGATCTACCACGTCTCCGGGACTTCCTTTATCTGGATTAAGGATGAGCTCCGGCGTGTTCGCATGGCGCACGTGCCGAGCCCGCCAGGAAGTCGGCACGGCGCAGCGCTAATCACAGGCAGTGAGACATTTCCCGATCTCTGCAGCCGCACATCGGGAAATGTCTCACTGCCTGTGATTAGCGCTGCGCCGTGCCGACTTCCTGGCGGGCTCGGCACGTGCGCCATGCGAACACGCCGGAGCTCATCCCTAATCTGGATCTACCACGTCTCCGGGTCTTCCTTTATCTGGATCTACCACGTCTCCGGGTCTTCCTTTATCTGGATCTACCACGTCTCCGGGTTTTCCTTTATCTGGATCTACCACGTCTCCGGGACTTCCTTTATCTGGATCTACCACGTCTCCGGGTCTTCCTTTATCTAGATGGAACTCCCCTCCTCATAGAAGGTTCATAGATCGGTTTGATGAGATTGATTCTTCATGAATCCATGCCGATTACTGCTAATGATTCCGTTCTCATCACATTCCCACCAAACTCGGGCAGAACCATTTTTTTTCTCTGCACCAGAATCGGATCGGATTGGATGATCACACCCATGTGATCTGATTCTGCAAATCGCACTGCATTTTACAATCCGATTGCGGGGTGTCGTTAAGTTACCATTCACTCCGCAATCAGTTCACATGAGCAGGTTTGCGATTTATCCCCCGTTCATATCGGTCGGTTTGACATGACAAATCACAGCCTATTGCCGGCAATGGCTCCATCCGAATCCCAAAAGTGGTTCCTGAACTACTTTTGGTGACTTCAGGGGGGCGATTTCAATAGACATCTGTGCATGAAGCCGCAGAGATTTCTCTCAAATCGCCCCCCGAAGTCGCACTGAAATGCCGGTATGAAATGGTGCGACTTCAGCTGAAACCGCATTCAGTGTGACCCCCGGCTTAGATGAGGGGCGGATCTGCAGGAAATTCGCTGTGAAGTCGCACCACATCCAGTGTGAACCGGCCTCATCCAGTGTGAACCAGCCTCATCCAGTGTGAACCGGCCTCATCCAGTGTGAACCGGCCACATCCAGTGTGAACCGGCCACATCCAGTGTGAACCGGCCACATCCAGTGTGAACCGGCCACATCCAGTGTGAACCGGCCTCATCCAGTGTGAACCGGCCTCAGGGGCTTTTATAAATGCAAAACTGTGATTTTTTTGTGTTTTTTCAATGGAGAAGCCGCAGAAAAGCATGTGGTGCGTTTTTACCACCTTTTACCACAATTTTCATTTTGCATTTTTAAATCTGCCCAACAAAAATTTAAAAAAAATTAAAATAAACAACTAAAAATGCAAATTGCTGTAAAAAAACGCAAAAAGCACTGCAGAAACGCTGAAAAGCGACATGAATAGATATGAATGGAGGCGGAGCCCCGATCACACCGGTGCAACTTGCCATACAATTAGACAGTTCCAAATCACAAGACAAGTCACATCCTATTGTCAGCAATGGAAACATTCCAATCTCTGCGACTCCGACTTTGTTCTGCCGCACTGATTGGAAAAAAAAGGTCCCTGCAGTATTTGTGGTGATTTCCGGTGTGATTTCCATAGACATCTGTGTATGAAGAGGATCAGATATCAGCCAAGTATGACCTGGAATTGTGCTGACCGGATACTATGAAATCCGGAGACTTCAAGTGAAATCTCACAATATGAAAGTCACATCAATGTGAACCACGGCTTAAAGTGATTGGAAAACAATTCATTCCAATTACATAGAAACAAAATGCAAAACATTTTTGTATAGATAAAAAAAACATTATAAATATTTTTTTCTTTATATAAGTGATCACATTCCCTCTATATAAGAGCTGGGGGAGGAGAAGCAGCTGCACACTGGTCTTCCCAGTGAATGACTGTGCAGGGGGGTGTCAGGACAAGTCTGATCATTGGGGGAGAACACACTGAGTTCCCAGCATAGCTAGAGAACTGACCATGGTGTGCACTCCTGCTTAGTGTGGTCAGTTTTTAAAGCGGTAGTAAACCACTGGCTTTTTTTAAACCTGCAAGGCAATGTCATAATGTGCTAGTATGCAGCACATACTAGCACATTATGTGAGACTCACCTTAGAACGAAGCCCTCCAGTGGCTCGCTGTCACCACTGACAGGACTTCCATCTTCACCCTCTTCTGTCCGGGTTCAGACTTCATGTCATGTGACTGGGTGGAGCCACGATGATGTCACTTCCGGTGATTATGGCATACGACTCGCCCATCCATGTCTTTATGGACCTTGCTTTGTGCTCTGTGTGCAGTCATGTGGGGACAGGAAGGGGCCGTCCCCAAACTCCTCCCACAAAGTGGGGAGCATGAAATTGTCCAAAATGTCTTGTATGATGACGCCTTAAGAGTTCCCTTCACTGGAACTAAGGGGCCAAACCCAAGAGCCCTGAGGAACAACCCCACCCCATCATCCCCCCTCCCCCCACACCATAATCCCCCCACCCCCATAATCCCCCTCCCCTACACCATAAATCCCCCTCCCCACACCCTAATCACCCCTCCCTACACCATAATCCCCCCCACCCCCACACTATAATCCCCCTCCCCCACATCCCATAATCCCCCTCCCCTCACACCATTCACCATAATCCCCCTCCCCCACACCATAATCCCCCTCCCCCACACCATAATCCCCCCCACCATAATCCCCCCTCCCCCCACACCATAATCCCCCTCCCCCACACTATAATCTCCCCACACCATAATCTCCCCACACCATAATCCCCCTTCCCCCACACACACCATAATCCTCCCTCCCCCCACACCATAATCCCCCTCCCCTACACCATAATCCCCCCACACTCCACACCATAATCCCCCTTCCCCCACACCATAATCACCCCCTCCCCCCCACACCATAATCCCCCTCCCCCACACCATAATCCCCCCTTCCCCTACACCATAATCCCCCTCCCCCACACCATAATCCCCCTCCCCCACACCATAATCCCCCCTCCCTACACCATAATCCCCCTCCCCCATACCATAATCCCCCCCTCCCCCACACCATAATCCCCCCCCTCCCCCACACCATAATCCCCTCCCCCACACCATAATCCCCCCTCCCAACACCATAATCCACCCTCCCCCATGCCATAATCCCCCCTACCCCACACTATAATCCCCCTCCCCCACATCCCATAATCCCCCTCCCCTCACACCATAATCCCCACACCATAATCCCCCTCCCCCCACACTATAATCCCCCCACACCATAATCCCCCTTCCCCCACACCATAATCCCCCCCTCCCCCACACTATAATCCCCCCTCCCCCCACACCATAATCCCCCTCCCCCACACCCCATAATCCCCCCTCCCCTACACCATAATCCCCCCACACTATAATCCCCCCCCACACATAATCCCCCTTCCCCCCACACCATAATCCCCCCTCCCACACACACCATAATCCACCCCCTCCCCCCCACACCATAATCCCCCTCCCCCACACCATAATCCCCCCTCCCCTACACCATAATCCCCCTCCCCCACACCATAATCCCCCCTCCCCCCCCTCCCCCCCAACACCATAATCCCCCTCCCCCACACCATAATCCCCCCTCCCCCATACCATAATCCCCCCTCCCCCACACCATAATCCCCCCTCCCCCCACACCATAATCCCCCTCCCCCACACCATAATCCCCCCTCCCTACACCATAATCCCCCCTCCCCATGCCATAATCCCCCCTCCCCCACACTATAATCCCCCTCCCCCACATCCCATAATCCCCCTCCCCTCACACCATAATCCCCCTCCCCTCACACTATCCAATCCCCCCTCCCCCCACACCATAATCCCCCCTCCCCCACCCCATAATCCCCGTTCCCCCCCACCATAATCCTCCACCCCATAAACCCCCCTCCCCCCACACCATAATCCCCCCCCCCCCCACACCATAACCCCCCTCCCCCACACCCCATAATCCCCCTCCCCACCATAATCCCCCCTCCCCTACACCATAATCCCCCCTCCCCCACACTATAATCCCCCCACACCATAACCCCCCTCCCACACACACCATAATCCCCCTCCCCCACACCATAATCCCCCTCCCCCACACCATAATCCCCCCTCCCCCCACACCATAATCCCCCTCCCCCACACCATAATCCCCCCTCCCTACACCATAATCCCCCCTCCCCCATACCATAATCCCCCCTCCCCCCACACCATATCCCCCTCCCCCACACCATAATCCCCCCTCCCCCATAAAATAATCCCACCTCCCCCATACCATAATCCCCCCTCCCCCACCCCATAATCCCCCTTCCCCCCACACCATAATCCCCCACCCCATAAACCCCCCTCCCCCCACACCATAATCCCCCTCCCCCCACACCATAATCCCCCTCCCCCACACCCCATAATCCCCCCTCCCCTACACCATAATCCCCCCCTCCCCCACACTATAATCCCCCCTCCCCCACACTATAATCCCCCACACCATAATCCCCCTTCCCCCCACACCATAATCCCCCTCCCCTACACCATAATCCCCCCTCCCCCACACTATAATCCCCCACACCATAATCCCCCCTTCCCCTACACCATAATCCCCCTCCCCCACACCATAATCCCCCCCTCCCCCTCCCCCCACACCATAATCCCCCCTCCCCCTCCCCCCACACCATAATCCCCCCTCCCCCACACCATAATCCCCCCTCCCTACACATTAATCCCCCCCTCCCCCATACCATAATCCCCCTCCCCCACACCATAATCCCCCCTCCCCCCTTCCCCCCACACCATAATCCCCCCTCCCCCATACCATAATCCCCCCTCCCCCACACCATAATCCCCCTCCCCCCACACCATAATCCCCCTTCCCCCCACACCATAATCCCCCTCCCACACACACCATAATCCCCCTCCCCCACACCATAATCCCCCTCCCCCACACCATAATCCCCCGTTCCCCCACACCATAATCCCCCGTTCCCCTACACCATAATCCCCCTCCCCCACACCATAATCCCCCCTCCCCCCACACCATAATCCCCCTCCCCACACCGTAATCCCCCCTCCCCCCTCCCCCCACACCATAATCCCCCTCCCCCACACCATAATCCCCCCTCCCCCATACCATAATCCCCCTCCTCCACACCATAATCCCCCCTCCCCCCACACCATAATCCCCCCTCCCTACACCATAATCCCCCCTCCCCCATATCATAATCCCCCCTCCCCCATACAATAACCCCCCCTCCCCCACACTATAATACCCCTCCCCTCACACCATAATCCCCCCTCCCCCCACACCATAATTCCCCTCCCCTCACACCATAATCCCCCTCCCCTCACACCATAATCCCCCCTCCCCCACCCCATAATCCCCCTCCCCCCCACACCATAATCCCCCACCCCATAATCCCCCCTCCCCCAAATGATTTGGACCAGTGCACAAATCAAGGTCGATAAAGACATAGATGAGTGAGTTTGGGGTGGAGGAACTTGACTGACCTGCACAGATTCCTGACCTCAACCCCATAGAACACCTTTGGGATGAATTAGAATGGAGACTGTGAGCCAGGCCTTCTCATCCAACATCAGTGCCTGACCTCACAAATGCTCTTCTGGAAGAATGGTCAAACATTCCCATAAACACACTCCTAAACCTTGTGGACGGCCTTCCCAGAAGAGTTGAAGCTGTTATAGCTGCAAAGGGCATTGAACCCTACGGACTAAGACTGGGATGCCATTAAAGTTCATGTGTGTGTAAAGGCAGGCGTCCCAATACTTTTGGTAATATAGTGTAGATTAATTCCTGTATCATGAGCGCCACCTAGAAGACAAAATGTGGAATCATTTTCCATACTGAAGTCTTGACTCGACCCGTAGGGGTCTCCATCTGAGGTGAGAGGTGGGGGAATCGTGTGGTGCACCTCGGATATTATATATGTGATCGGAGGAATTTGACATCGATCGAAAGTTGTTTTTGCACAATTTTTTTTGCCCACGGATTTAATTCATGAACTTTTATATGTGAACTTCTTCATATTAGTGATTATCATTGTTGGACTTTGTTTTTTGAAGAATTTCATCTTTTATACTCCAGGAGAACAGAGGATTTATTCAGAAATGTTTATATTTCACGTATTTTTTTATGTCATTCTATCATTCTATTCTATTCTATTCTATTCTATTCTATTCTATTATATTCTATCATTAGACACGGATTGTCATATATTTCTTCACTTGGTGCACTTTATATACACATTGGATGTTATTTTAGATGTTTGGAATCTGTGACATTGATGGACTTTACCAGAGATCTAGAGAAGAGAAGAGAAGAGAAGAGAAGAGAAGAGAAGAGAAGAGAAGAGAAGAGAAGAGAAGAGAAGAGAAGAGAAGAGAAGAGAAGATTTCTTATTGTTATTTTCACTTGTCTGTTCTACAGATTTGTCAGGTATGTGAGCCGTTCTATTCAGTATTTATATACATATTGATTCATTTCTGCACTTTGGTTATCACCACCTACTTCACTTATCTGTATATTATATCTGTGTGAGAACAGCTTCTCCCATCCTTATATATACTATTCTATACACTTTGGTTTTGTGTATTAGTTCCCCCATTTCTTTCTAGTTCTCTTCTTGATTCCTCTGACAAGGAACGATCGCTGATCCTAGAAGAGAGGATATAAAGAGTCATCAGATCTCCCAGAATTCTCTCCACTATTTCCCAGCATCCTCCAGGATATCTAATACTCACCACACACATTACAATCTGATTGTACAATCTCTGTTTGATCTTCCAACAAGTATGTAGAGTAAGGATCTGTCTGATTGTATAGAGACTGATATGATAGTTTAGGTAGGTCCTCATATTACATCGTTCTGGAAGATATAAAGCTGATTGTATAAAGATTGTATGGTCAGATTGTACTGTGTGTGATGATCTTACACCATCCTGTCACCTTCTTGTAGGACTTTACCAACTAAGAAGTGACACTGCACAATGGAGGATGATGGGAGATATCAGATTATATAACAGGAAATATTCCTCCTCATTGGTCATTTGTTCTGTGATGTCCCAAACCCACCAATCACAGTCACACTTCTCTTTCTTTCTCATCCAATGAGGGACACAGCAGTTCAGATAAGTTTGGGTTATACTGCCACCTACAGGACAATCTGGCACTGGCAAATGAAAAAATTGTGGGTGCGGCCAGGATAATCCCTCCTACTCCCAGCATGCCTCAGTTTTTTGCTAGTGTCCTAGGAGGACGGATGTCTTTTCTCTACTCTGATGAGAAAAGTTTAAAGTGATATTAAACCCAAAAACAAACATTTATTATATTGCAGCTCACCGATCCTTAGATGTGACGCTTTATTAAAGTGATTGTAAACACTCGTTTTGTTTTGTTTTTGTTTTTTGAAAAATAACAAAGATGTCATACTTACCTGTGCAGTGATCATCATCCAGGCAGCGGTGGCAGGGGCACAGAGCAGGGACAAGGGGAAGAAGAAGGATGACAGTAACATGTGAGCGAGGGGGGAGGAGCGTTTCTGCCGATACAAGGATGACAGGAGTAGTGACAGCGGCATCAATACTCCTGTCAGCTTGGTGCTGGATGAGAAAAATCAAATCAGGAGATCAGGAGAGAGCAGGGAGGAGGTGCGGGATGTGCTCTCATTCGTCTCCAGCTTCATGCTCTCACTGTAGGACTCCTGCATTGGCACCGTCTGTCACTTCGGAACTTTACAGTTTGCTTCCCCACCCCCATCTCCTCCCAGCAAAAGAAAGGTAATCAAACTGTGTAAAGTGGTGATCTGATATCCAGTGGTGAACCCGAGTCACGTCCCCAATACCCCTTCATGAGCGGCATCTCTCCCACCAGCTGCCCATAGGAAACCTTAAAAAACGGCTCCTCAGCTCTGACATGATGAGGAGCCTATAAAGAAGGACAATACACGGCTATATCTGAGGTCTGTGTGTGGGGGAGGGGAGACTGCACTGGGGACACAATTGAGGAGGGGGAGGGGAGAGTATTTGTAGTAGCGGGGGAGGGAGAAGATGATTATTTTTAGATGGGGTGTGCCCGTCTATTCTCCTTTGGTCTGATCTCTCCTCCCTGCCATCCTGGTTCAGTCACATCTCTTCTCTGCTTTCCTTCCCCACAACTAATTCTCCGGCTCCCAAACTCCTTTCTCTACAACCAGTGACTTTTGTCCTGCTCCTCGCTTTTCCAGCTCTCCTCCCCTGCCGATCCAACGCCCTCCACTTACTGGAACACTGGAATCCAGCCTGCAGGATCTCTCTTTCAGCTCCCTACATCCTAATCTTAGGATCCCTATCCCAGTCCTTATCAGGGCTGGTGCAAGGATTTTTGACACTCTAGGCAAAACCTCATTTTACCACCGCCCCCTTGGCTGCACCGCTGACTCCACCCCCTTTGCCATGCCCATGCCCAACCTTTTTAATGAAGCGCCCATCAAATGCAGCTTCACCAGCGGCCATCAATGCAGCTTCACCAGTGCCCATCAATGCAGCCTCACCAGCGGCCATCAATGCAGCTTCACCAGTGCCCATCAATGCAGCCTCACCAGCGCCCATCAATGCAGCTTCACCAGCGGCCATTAATGCAGCTTCACCAGCGGCCATCAATGCAGCCTCACCAGTGCCCATCAATGCAGCCTCACCAGTGCCCATTGATGCAGCCTCACCAGCGCCCATCAATGTTGGCTTGCTTCCATTCATTCAGGAGTCAGGACACAGACACAGTCCCCTGGAGGGACTCCTCATGTGAGCAGAGGAACTCCTGATGTGAAGGGGGACTAATAATTTGAAGAAGGGACTCCTTATGTGAGGGGGAACTCCTGATGTGAAGGAGGGACTCGTGGTGTAAAAGAAGGGGGTCTTGTGGTGTGAAGGAGGGGACTCGTGGTGGGAAGGAGGGGATTCGTGGTGGGAAGGAGGGGACTCGTGGTGGGAAGGAGGGGATTCGTGGTGGGAAGGAGGGGACTCGTGGTGGGAAGGAGGGGATTCGTGGTGTTAAGGAGGGACTCGTGGTGGGAAGGAGGGGACTCATGGTGTGAAGGAGGGGACTCGTGGTGTGAAGGAGGAGACTCGCGGTGTGAAGGAGGGGACTCGCGGTGTGGAGGAGGGACTCATGGTGTGGAGGAGGGGACTCGTGGTGTGAAGGAGGGGACTCACGGTGTGGAGGAGGGGACTCGTGGTGTGAAGGAGGGGACTCGTGGTGTGAAGGAGGGGACTCGTGGTGTGGAGGAGGGGACTCGTGGTGTGAAGGAGGGGACTTGTGGTGTGGAGGAGGGACTCGTGGTGTGAAGGAGGGGACTCGTGGTGTGAAGGAGGGGACTCGTGGTGTGAAGGAGGGGACTCGTGCTGTGAAGGAGGGGACTCGTGGTGTGAAGGAGGGGACTAGTGATGTTAAGGAGGGGACTCGTGGTGTGAAGGAGGGGACTCGTGGTGGGAGGAGGGGACTCGTGGTGTGAAGGAGGGGACTCGTGGTGTGAAGGAGGGGACTCGTGGTGTGAAGGAGGGGACTCGTGGTGTGAAGGAGGGGACTTGTGGTGTGGAGGAGGGACTCGTGGTGTGAAGGAGGGGACTCGTGGTGTGAAGGAGGGGACTCGTGGTGTGAAGGAGGGGACTCGTGCTGTGAAGGAGGGGACTCGTGGTGTGAAGGAGGGGACTAGTGATGTTAAGGAGGGGACTCGTGCTGTGAAGGAGGGGACTCGTGGTGTGAAGGAGGGGACTAGTGATGTTAAGGAGGGGACTCGTGGTGTGAAGGAGGGGACTCGTGGTGGGAGGAGGGGACTCGTGGTGGAGGAGGGGACTCGTGGTGTGAAGGAGGGGACTCGTGGTGTGAAGGAGGGGACTTGTGGTGTGGAGGAGGGACTCGTGGTGTGAAGGAGGGGACTCGTGGTGTGAAGGAGGGGACTCGTGGTGTGAAGGAGGGGACTCGTGCTGTGAAGGAGGGGACTCGTGGTGTGAAGGAGGGGACTAGTGATGTTAAGGAGGGGACTCGTGGTGTGAAGGAGGGGACTCGTGGTGGGAGGAGGGGACTCGTGGTGTGAAGGAGGGGACTCGTGGTGTGAAGGAGGGGACTCGTGGTGTGAAGGAGGGGACTCGTGGTGTGAAGGAGGGGACTCGTGGTGTGAAGGAGGGGACTCGTGGTGTGCACCCCTGTCAGTGGTAAATAGTTTGTCTCAACACACTAACTGCTACATCTGCAGGACAGCTTGTTCTTTTGAAAAACAACAGATGTACTGGCTGGATCATCGGGTGAAAAAAGAAGAAAGTATAAAAAAGAAGGAAAAAGGAAACGAATGCAGCCATTACATTTAGATTCTTTGTATCCATGCTTCTTTAAGCCCCCTCAATATTAAGCACTTTTTATCCCCACCAATGTTTGTGGCGGTTCCCTCCGTGTGTCTTCTCCATCCCTCGGTGTCCCTCATTCCCAACTTCCCAAGTTGGTTGTAGTGAAATTGGTGAAAGTTCCGTCATCTACAAATGATGGTTCTGTACAGTGAGGGGCGCTCATGCAGGGCACAGGGGTGCCGCCCCCCTAATCTACATGCGGGGTGCCAGACACATGGATTCCAATGCTATTTTTTTTCGAAGCATGTGATTGGAACCTGAGGCTCTAATTGGCTCCATAAAGGTTGGTCTCGGGGAACAGAGCACTGCACCCGGAGACCACCCAGTTGTGATGACGATCGATTGAGCGAGCACCGGGGGGTGGTTGGCTGGGGGGCCGCCCACTCAAGGAAATTGAGCACCAGCCACCACTGGTACTGTATATACAGTATATATACTGGAATTTTTTATTCTTTATGCTACTAATGGCTGGCAATCAGTGACTTTAAATGGACTGTGATAGTGCGGCGGACAATCTGACACTAACTGATGGTTGCTAGGGGGCAAATTAAAGCAGAGCTCCACCCAAAAAAGGGGAAGCTCCACTTATCCACCTCCCCCCTCCACTGCCACATTTGGCACCTTATGGGAGGGGGAGGGGAGAGGCAGTAGGAAAGCGGCTGTGAAGTGGCAAGTCTTCACTGCTGGTTTCCCTTAACCAAGATGGCGGCGCCAGCACCCGAGAGCCAGTTAAAGAATCGTCTCAGATGAGGACACCGCTGGATCCCTGGACAGGTAAGTACCCCAATAGTAAAAGTCAGAAGCTACAGTATTTGTGGCTACTGACTTAATTTTTTTTGGGGGGGGGGCGGAGCTCCGCTTTAACTGCCACTGATATCACCAGTGACACCAATACAGAGATGAGTGATAATACTATGCACTGTCACTGTACTGATAACACTGGCTGGGAAGGGGTAATCAAAGGGGTAACTGTGTGCCTAACAATGTGTAATATGCCCGGCTTTTACTGATCGATGTAGCAGATTTTTTCCCTGCTTTGCAGGGAGAACAAACAGATACATGTCTGCTCCGTGTACAGAGTCCTGTGTTGTTAGTAAACACAGAGCTCTGTATTATGATTCGCTGAGCCAATCAGGAGGTCCCGGCCAGGCTGCAGTTTTACCCCTCCCCCACTGATCTATGCAAATTCTAACAGGGCTGTACACATGCTGCGCCCATTTTGCTTTCCTTTGCGGCTGCTGCAGTTTTAGGTTGGCCCATAGAGTGTGGTTGGCAGCATCACCTGACAAACATGACCACTGAGGTCAACAGCCACAGCACACGGCCTGTGGTTGCAGCGCTGTATGTTCTGCCCCTTTCACACTTGTAGGACCTGAAAGTCGCACGACTTGACGCAATGCCTGTGTAATCTTGAGGTGTATGGACCTTGCATCAGTCGCAGCAAAGTCAGACCAAAGTAGTTCAGGGAATACTTTGAAGTTGCACAGATATGAACGGTACTCATTGGAAATCATGGGCAGTCCCAAGTCGCAGGACAAGTCCCACAAGTGTGAAAGGGGCCTTAATACAAAAAAAAAGACATTCATGAGGTGGCCGTATTGTCTTCCTGAATGCCTGCCATCCACTGGTATACTGCCCTCTGAAGAGCGATCAACCACAGATCACTTTTCAGAGGGCGGTGAGCATTCCGGGTTCTCATTGTTAGCTCTTGGCATTGATTTTTCTAAAAGTCGATCTTTGCCTGATTTTGGGATGAAGATCACCATGGGGGAAGGGAAATGGTGACGGCTAGTCCCTCCTTTCTATGGGTCAGTTTGGAGAAGGGTGGTGACACGTTCTTACACACTTGTTGGTCTCGTTTGTTGTCACCGTTGTCACCACCGCCGTGCACTTTCTAGGATAAGAGCCCTGTGATTGGCTGTGGGTTAAGGGCACCGCGTGACCCCCACCAGCACAGAGCAGGGAAGGGTGAAGGGGGTCCGGATGGCAGTTGGTCCCCTCCTTGTATCTGACAAACTATTTCTTTCCAACAGCTGGAGGGCAACCTGGGGCAGAACTACAAGTCCCATCATGCCTCTGGGAGGAATTGTAACTGCCAGCCTTGCAATGCCTCATGGGAAATGTAGTTCCACAACAGCTGGAGGGCTACTGGTTGCCTCCCCCGCCCTAGAGAGTAAGAAGAAGAGACAACAAGGACCCACCAGAATGAGGACAATGTGCTCTGCCCCCCTGAGGGCAAATCCTTGTCGGTAAGGGCCATTGTACATGAGAGCCGCGGTGCAAGCTCCGCCCTGCATCAGTGTTATTGCGTTGCATAAACGAATACATTTTTTTTCCAAATTTCGTAATCCTAAACTATCCAATCATTTGTATCCAATCAGGAACATTACATAAAAGAGATCATACAATCCGATTGCACAGTGTATGGCTAGCTTTAGGATGACTACATATTTCAATCTGATTGGACCATCGTTGGCCATACATTCTACAATTCTCCTTTAGATTTACCAAAACCATATAACATGGAGGTCAAAGCTAAACATTTTAAATGTGGATGTAATCAGGCTGGTCCTTGTACTACGTAGCTGAAGGTAAATCTAAAGGAAATGGAATAAGAAAATTGTATAATGCATGGCCATCTTTATATACGCTATATTACCAAAAGTATTGGGATGCCTGTCTTTACACACACATGAACTTTAATGGCCTCCCAGTCTTAGTCCGTAGGGTTCAATATTGAGTTGGCCCACCCTTTGCAGCTATAACAGCTTCAACTCTTCTGGGAAGGCTGTCCACAAGGTTTAGGAGTGTGTTTATGGGAATGTTTGACCATTCTTCCAGAAGCACATTTGTGAGGTCAGGCACTGATGTTGGATGAGAAGGCCTGGCTCACAGTCTGAGCGCAAATTCATCCCAAAGGTGTTCTATCAGGTTGAGGTCAGGACTCTGTGCAGGCCAGTCAAGTTCCTCCACTCCAAACTCTCTCATCCATGTCTTTTTGGACTTTGCTTTGTGCACTGGTGCTCAGTCATGTTGGAACAGGTGGTGGTCCAGGTGTCCTACGTGGGAGTTGAATGCTTTCAGTTTGAATCTTGGATTCTTGGAAGGACTGATTTGGTTTTCCTTTGTTGTGTGTGGTTTCACCCCTTACTTGATCTTCATGGTCAATCAGCACCTACAAATTATGTCCCGAAGAAGCAATTAGATGTGAAACGCGTTGACAAGCAAGCATGGAGGAGTTTTTGGACTTTACCTTTTTGAATATTATATATACTCCTTTTGTTTATACTTTTAATGGAGCTCTCACCAACCAAACAATAGGTTCCATACCTCCATGTCTGTTTATTGGGTATCTGTTGACCTTTTTCTAGTAGAGGGTGTTGTGTTTGTTATATCTTTATGTGGGTTTAACCTTTTTGTAATAAATATATGAATTTTTTTGAATTACCGCCTCCTGTTGTGCCCACAAAGTCCATTCTTTTTTTAACCTCCCTGGCGGTTTTCCCGAGTGTGGCTCGGGGTTAAAATTCAGTACCATTAGCGGTAACCCCGAGCCACACTCGGGATCGCATTGCAGGATCCTGGGGCGGCGTTACTTACCTTGTCCCTGGGATCCTGCGATGTCCCCCGCAGTGTCCGTGGGCTCCGTCCTCTGCCCGAAGCCTCTCTGTGCCAGGCTCCGTTCCCTGCGAGCGGCGCGACGCACGGGGGCGGAGCCTGGCGGCAAATTCAAAAAAATGTAAAAATCATAACACATACAGTACTGTAATCTTACAGATTACAGTACTGTATGAAATGATTGCACATCCCTTTTGTCCCCAGTGCTCTGGCCCATGCCCTGCATGCAGTTTTACATGATATACACTGTTCTTTCTGCCTGGAAACTGGAGATTGTCCATAGCAACCAAAAAGTGTCCCTTTACGTCAAAAGTGGCTTTAGACCAGCTAGAAAACAGCGATAGTAAATTAGAACACTTGCAGAATTGAGCGATAGTGAATTGTGGGGAAATTTATTTTATTACTATTTTTTTTTTTTTTTAATTATTTATTTTTATTTATTATATTATAATTTATGTTTTTGTATTTCAAACTTTATCATACCCGGGATATCTACTAAACTCTGGTTTGGACAGATTTAAGTGTGTTATTGTTAAGAATTACAGACCTACAATATAAAATGCCAAATTTCCAAGCAAAATAATTGTACCGCTTTCAGCACCTAAAATCCGAAATAATCATACCGCCAGGGAGGTTAAGGAAGTCACTCTCTCAATCCTTTTTCTCCAATCATTAGATGTCGGCATGGTGGGGGTCCTCCTGTCTTATAAAATTAAAATGGCATTTTATTCAAAAGACGATGACTAAAACTAAATTGAAATTTGACGTAAAAATGAACACTGCACTACCACATAAGAATAATTAGGGGGCATCTACTAAGCTGCTGAAAGAAAAAAAAATTAAGAAAAAGGCTTTTCTTATTTTTTTTCATAATATTTAATGTTGGTAATATATTCAGGTAATATGTGCAATGAGTACCATAGTACGAAACATGTCGGGTACACAGCCTGCTTGGCTCTACATACCACTCTATTTTACTTGTTCGCAATCATGCTTTGTACGCATCTTGAGTGATGGTCTGTACATTTTTTATCTATTTTATTTAAATACATTTTTATCTCAGGTTTACCTGCACTAGGTGGAGCTGTTTTTTCTTTTATTTTTCCCATGATTGATGCTGCTTTTGGGATGACTACTAACATCTTCTCATTGGAGCCCCTACGGTGACAACTCATTATCGATCTGGAAGTGAATGCTGCCTATACCATCTTACCTGCAGGTGTCCTGGTTGGAGAGCTCATTTTGAAGGATCTTTTCACGCCTGATTGACCCACCGCCACCGGCGTGTGTGTCCACGTTTTGGGGTAAGAATACCCATCCCCCACCCTTCCTTGGTGTTGGATACACAACCCAGATTGCTGTGTGTGAAAGTCACTTCCTATACCGTATACCGCCAATTCTCTTCACAAGAATGATTGCATCCCATTACTATGTTTGACAGACTATATACCTTTCATTTAATGTTTTCATGGACCTTCCAATAAGATTGCTATAGATAGATTTCAATGCTGTGCAAGTATGAGGGTAAATGATGCTACCTATATAATGAAAGGCGACAGACCCTGTTCACTTGTTAGGTGCTATGTGCCTCTATAGTGACTATTGAATGTGCATATACCAATACTGCCTCAGAAGACGTTTGATAACGAAACATGCGTAAGGCGGAGTCACGCACTGACATCATTTCCGGGTGCGATAGCGGTCAGTGCGCCTGTGGAACGCAGCTGGAGCGCACGCTGCAAGCGAGACACACTATGGGTCTGAAGCTGTCATTTCTCCTGTAGTTGTAGGACTTTGTGAGGAGTTTCCATAGTATGGAACATTTGTTTTTATTTTTACTTTTTTTGTCTTCCTTTTTTTACTGTTTTAACTTTGGAATAAAAACATTTCCTTATTTAAATATTACACTATTGGAGCCCATATCTCATTTCTTGCATGAAAACCTTACCTATACTAGATATTGGAGAGAGCATTAGGAGAGGAGTACAGCTGGTTGATTTGGGCTTGGAGAAGGATCTTTTGCACACACAATTTGATCCAGCTGCGGGATATCCTTGGAAGGTCCATAGGAGCTAGATACCGGTTGGTAAAGTTGGAGCCTGGCTGCATGATCATCAAGCCTAAATGCTATGCGAGATACCCCTGTAGGGGTTACTGGAGCTGGTGAGTAGGGACCCAAGAGGGGGAGCACTTAAAAACACTCGTATTGTGTTCCTGTGTACCGTCACCAAGCACTTAACTATCACATAAGGCTTTGGTTGGATTTATTTTTTTGAAGTACTTTTTAGACTTGGCACGCTAATTTTTTGGGGTCATTTCATATAATTTCAACTATTTTCTAATATTTTATATTTGTCTTACACTTTTGGGATTATTTATTATTTTTATTTGATTTTTATTTGATGTATTTATTTATTTTCATATACCTGTATTGTTGTTATTGTAGTATCACGTTTTTTGTATCACTTCTAAACATTTATTTATATCTAGTTTATTTGGCAACCTAGTAAGGTTTGCAACACTAGCACATGCACATTGGTAATTTATTAGGATTGCACTATTGGTATATGCACATTCAGTAGTCACTATAGAGGCACATAGCACTTTCATTATATAGGTAGCCACATTTACCCTCATACTTGCACTATTATCACTCTAGTCCCCTATTGGGGACCTAGCAGGGTAGGCTGCACACCAAATTTCCACTTTTGCCTAAATGTGGATATATTATTTTATTTAAGATTTCAATGCTGATCAGCCTTGGTCAGACTACATCTTATGTGCAATTATTATATGGACTATATCATTCTCTTTTGGTCCATGGGGTTGTTCTGTGCTCACATAAGTCTATTTATTGTTTTCACTCATGCACTGAACACGTTTAATATATTATAGTAATTGCATATTCATATTGCTATTCACTATTTCATTTGTGAATATCCACTCTATTAGGGTGGTTATACTCTTCTTAGCGCTGCATTTTTTTACTTCTAAATGTGTGCAATGGCAATACAGCCAACAGAGTTTAGAGTTTTTGGATTCTTTATATTTTCAACTTCTGCTTGTCAAAAAGCAATATTTTTGTTTGTTTATGAAACTTGGTTTTATCTATAAAGACATTATATATCACAACGGCTAAATCTGTGTCTGTAGTGCATGTTCAAACCTTAATACCAAAAATAATAAACATCTTATTAGATTTCTACTCCAGGAGTATATAATGTTTGGCAATTCTAAAGAAATAATGCATTAACCACTTCAGCCCTGGAAGGATTTACCCCCTTCATGGCCAGGCCATTTTTTGCGATACGGCACTGCGTTGCTTTAACTGACAATTGCGCGGTCGTGCAACGCTGTACACAAACAAAATTGACGTCCTTTTTTCCCCCACAAATAGAGCTTTCTTTTGGTGGTATTTGATCACCTCTGCTTTTTTATTTTTTGCGCTATAAACAAAAAAAGGGCCAATTTTGAAAAAAAAACATATTATTTTTTACTTTTTGCTATAAAATTAAAAAAAAAAACAAAACAAATTTCTTCCTAAGTTTAGGCCAATATGTATTTTTCTACATATTTTGGTAAAAAAAATCGCAATAAACATATATTGATTGGTTTGCGCAAAAGTTATAGCATCTACAAAATAGAGGATAGATGGCATTTTTATTGCTTATTTTTTTTACTAGTAATGGCGGCAAGCTGCAATTTTTAGCAGGCGTGCGACATTGCGGCGGACAGATCGGACTCTTTTGACACATTTTTGGGACCATTGGCACTTATATAGTAATCATTGCAATAAAAAGCACTGATTATTGTATAAATGTCACTGGCAGGAAGGGGTTAAACAGTAGGGGTGATCAAGGGGTTAAGTGTGTTCCCTGGATGTGTTCTAACTGGGGGGGGTGGGCTCACTACATGACAGAGATCACTGCTCCCAATGACAAGGAGCAGTAGATCCCTGTCATGTTGCTAGGCAGAACAGGGAAATGCCTTGTTTACATCTCTCCGTTCTGCCTCTCCTCGATTCAGTCGCGGGCCGCCTGCGAACATCGAGTTTGTGAGTCCCCGCAAGTTCACAGGATATCCCGGGCAACACCCCCATATGTAGCGCTACCCCCGCAGGAGCCACTGATGAGTAAAGGTATCTCCCACCCTGCACGGCCTGACACACAGAATCTTCCACACACACTGGAGACAAGAATCAGTCCTTGCAGCTTTGGTTTTTGTATTTTATTAGGGGTATTGAATTTGGATGGGTTGAGGGTATTTATGGGATGCCCACTTGATCAAGGTAGTAGCAAAACTCTTCATGGACACAACTATTTACAGACTGTACACACTTTTCTCCTTCTACCTCCAGAACAATCTTGCTTGTAGAACTACAACTCCCAGGACCAGCTGGCACCGTTTGGATGATCTAACAAAGGCTCAGTTAGATCTGTAGCAACCACCCTTTATGGGCAGGGACCGCGGGCCTCTCTAGTATTGTAGCAAAAAGTCCTAGTGCCCAGCTGTCCTCCTCCTGTGTCTTGTGATCCCAGTACCACCTCTTCAGGCACTGCCAGCCCACCTGGCTGCAGCTACCCCTTTCACCAGCCCTCCTGGCTAAAACTTTACAGTCTTCCCAGACTGACTCTGCATACATCCCAGACTGCTCTCACCCACTCCTCTCAGGTATGCCTCTCAGCTGCAATACTCACCAGCCCATTTGGCTGTCTTCTTTCCTGGAGATTTGCCTGGCAGTGTTCTCCGGCTGTCTTTTACTTGCTCCTGTGCCTCTGGACAGGACACCCTCATGCACCATAAAGAAGATTCCTTACGCAGCTATGCTCAGGCCCAAGGACACCACCCAGACTAGGGGGCACCACTCCAGGACCACCAACAGCCTAACACTACATCTCTATCTTCCACCCAAACTCCACACTGCCCCAGCTTGGCTGACCCAGAGTATTTGAGGGCCTGCCCCCTGCCAACCCATCTGTTGGGGATTGGTCAGGGCCCTCGTGAATACTCCAAACAGCTCCTCCTCCCCTCCACTCCCATTCTTCTAGAATCTTCCACCAGTTTCTAGAAATATAGGAAGGTCTTAGAGATGCTGCCTGTGAGTCATACCAGCCTCCCTGAGTCACTCCCCTGACCCAGATAAACCAAAACAACACAGGCTTGGATGTCAGCCAAACCTGACAATTTACCTTCACTTAACAAAAAAACTATTCTACTTCTAGCCCACTAGAGGGTGCTACACTAGCATTGCCTCGCTAGTATATACTGTATATATTTGACAGGATATCATCTACGACAACTCTACAAGACCCATGGTCCTACCTAAGGGTGGTGATCATCTCCCCTTTTCTCTGGTTTTATTCACCGGAGATCCTAGTATCCTCATTTTTACTTCACACTTGGATTTCTCTTTCTTGAGCTTTAATTAGTGAGAGGTTACCCAGTGATCCTTCTACCATACCTATCTAATTATTCTACTTTGCTACCTATAGCTTTTTACATCTGTAAGAAATGAGATGTTGTATGATCCTCCTGAATGTCCCCCCCTTGTGAACCTTATTCCTTTAAGGGCTGCGTCCCTCTCATTGCATTATGGTAGATCCTGTCTTATCCTCTCTATGATGGCAATTTTCTCTTTTGTTCCTTATCTATGTATACTTATTCTATTCTTCAATAAAATGTCTGAACAAGAGAAAATATATGAAAGATTCACCAAAATTCTAATCAGCCACTCAACTGGTAAGAATTATTACACACCAGTACACCATGATAATTGTATTACATGTATGACCATCTCAGCCCGATTTATCTACTCCATAGGAATCCTCACATTACAGGGAGATGATAAATGTGTTTATTTTACAATGTATCACCAGTCAGGTTCTTAGCAGTAAGGCCCCTTTCACACGATCAGATCGATCGGATCCACCTGTCCATTTTTCAGGCCGATCCGATCGGGCCATCCATTGACTTCTATGGTGAGACGGATGTCAGCGGATCTGTGTCTGCTGACACCCGCCTGGCATCCGATCCAACAAGATCCGCTGAAAACAGACGTATAGCGATACGTTCACCATCCATCCAGTGGGTTGGATGGGATTGGATGAAAATGGACAGACGGTCGGTTTTCACCGGATCTCCCCATAGAGGAGAGCGGGACTCTTCCAGGTCCATCTCTGCACAGTGAGCGGATCCCCCCGTGTGAAAGGAGCCTAAAAGATAAAATGACATTTTATTTATTACAACTTTATTCCACATTAAATTGTATCAAAACCCCGGAATGTCCCTCTGATATGATCTGCAGTATATGGTCTGCGCTCCATTAAATGTTCCTCAATAATATCACTGCACTAATAGCTGCTTCTCTATTTATATTCCATTAATATATAGAATGTCACTCAGTATTATAGAGAATGAAATCCCAATCCCTGCTGTGTATGTAATGATGAATACATAGACTGATGATATACAGTAAGATTATCAGAAACTTCCCTCCCATCCCCCATTGGGGTCCCCCAGCACTCTTCAAGGGCTCCTCCCCCCCTGATTTGGGGGCTCCCAGGCTGATCGATCGTCTGATGAGTCCTCCTGTATTGTCCTCCTCCAGCACACAGCTTCATACAAACCCAGTTCTGATCTCTCCTGCAGGGATCAGTCCATGTGGGTGACACGGAGTCCGTGTGGAAAGGCCGGCAGTGACACATCGGGGGAGGGGAGACTCCATTCAGAGAACAAGGATCCCCCCACCATGGGGGAGGGGGAGGGGAGACTCCATTCAGAGAACAAGGATCCCCCCACAATGGGGGAGGGGGAGGCGGCTGTGTAAGATAAATACCAGGATGACAGATAAATGCCGGCTGTGTTCCCTGAGTCAGATTATATATGAAATGTTCAGTTTTTATCTTCTTCATTACAAAACAGAATCCCCCATCCTGTCCTGGTGTATTGGTTCATCTGTGATGATTCATTTTCCTCTTGGGTCGGGTTTGTTCAGATTTATATCTCATCCTCATCCAGAGCAATGTCCCCTCCTCCATTCACAGCAATGTCCCCTCCCCCCTCCTCAATTCACAGCAATGTCCCCTCTCCCTCCTCCATTCACAGCAATGTCCCCTCCCCCCTCCTCAATTCACAGCAATGTCCCCTCCCCCTCCTCAATTCACAGCAATGTCCCCTACTCCATTCACAGCTGTAGCCGAGTCTCCTCCTCCAAGGTTATCATTAAAAAATCTTCATTTCTGGTCGGAGCTTTTGCAGATTTTCTAGTTCTCTTCTTGATTCCTCTGACAATAAGAAGTCAATGATCCTAGAAGAGAGGATATAAAGAGTCATCAGATCTCACAGAATTCTCTCCACTATTTCCCAGCATCCTCCAGGATATCTAATACTCACCACACACATTACAATCTGATTGTACAATCTCTGTTCAACCTTCCAACAAGTATGTAGAGTAAGGATCTGTCTGATTGTATAGAGACTGATATGATAGTTTAGGTCGGTCCTCATATGACATCGTTCTGGAAGATATAAAGCTGATTGTACAAAGATTGTATGGTCAGATTGTACTGTGTGTGATGGACCTTACACCATCCTGTCACCTTCTTGTAGGACTTTACCAACTAAGAAGTGACACTGCACAATGGAGGATGATGGGAGATATCAGATTATAGAACAGGAAATATTCCTCCTCATTGGTCATTTGTCCTGTAAGATCTGTTCTGTGATGTCCCAAACCCACCAATCACAGTCACACTTCTCTTTCTTTCTCATCCAATGAGGGACACAGCAGTTCAGATAAGTTTGGGTTTTACTGCCACCTACAGGAGAATCTGACACTGGCAAACGAAAAAATTGTGGGCGGGGCCAGGATAATCCCTCCTACTCCCAGCATGCCTCAGTTTTTTGCAGCTGTCCTAGGAGGACGGATGTCTTTTCTCTACTCTGATGAGAAAAGTTTAAAGCAATATTAAACCCAAAACCAAACATTTATTATATTGCAGATTACCAATTCTTAGATGCGATGGCTGTAAAAGATTTCCTTTTTTTGTCTTTCTTCTATTTTCATTTGGTGAACCAGCCAGCAGGTCTTTTCAAAAGCACAAGATCTCCAGCAGAATGTATCAGTTTACATGGATGAGACAAACCATTTAACACTGGCAGTGGTGATTAATATGATCAGCTTTTATTTATTCATGCAAAACTTTTATCCCCCAAAAAATGTTTGCTGTAACTGACTATAAATTGTGAGCTGGAGTTTGTCTTCAATTTGTTAGTGTATCTAAATCTGCTAATACATTTATCACAACCATTCAGCCGACTAAAAATGCTACTGTGCCTCCTTTTTCTCCTTCCTCCAGAGTTGTGTCTCACTAATACAGGAGATGTCTTACTGGCCAGACCACCAGCAGATAATAAAGGAAAGAAAATGAATGCTGCCACCACATCTAGTGATTGGTAAGCTGTGATATGACATTTTTGGCTTTGGGTTTAATACCACTTTAACTTTTTTGTAGCTTTTTTCTTCCATTCAATAAAGATTGTTGTACATTATTACTGATTACTGTGTAAATACAGATAAGTGGCTCCTCCCCATGAGACTGGAGATGTGTGAAGGATGTGTGTTCCCCGGTGACTGGTCTCTCTCACCTTCTGTCTGCAGGAATTCTATTACTTTGCTGATCTGAACTCTCTCTACAAGCTTGAGCTGTTTCCTGTCCTCTGCTCTGTACATTCCAGCTTTGGAGATCTCAGAGTCCATCCACTGTCCATGTTGTAGTTCTTATTATCTAATCATCAGTCAGATTTACATGTCATAACTATCACCAACAATTCCATCGTCTGTGGACAGAGGCGGCTCTCTAATTAGGCAAATTAGGCGGTCGCCTTAGGCTTCGCCCCCAAAGGGGCCTCGCGGCCGCCTAATTTGCCTATGCCGCAACCTCAATGATTCGCCGGGACTGCCCTGCATTCTCGATCCAGGGTCCCGGCAAATCAGATTCCCGCAATGCCCGCGGCTTGTGCGGGGTGTCTCCGCACCCGCACACCGCAAGCTCCACTCCACTCCACTGTGCATTGCGGCTGGCATCTCTCCACAGCTGCCTGATACATAAAGTGCACTGTGGAGCGACCTGAACCCGCCCCTCCTCCTCCTGTGCTGTGATGTTTTCCTGTGCACATAGGAGGAGGAGGGAGGGAGTCACACCACTGTACCGAGAGGCGCGCTGGTCTGAGGTCTGTGTCATCTAAAAGTGAGTCTTGGCAGAGAGGAGAGCATGAAGAGGAGGGCGAGGGAGGGGGAACAAGCAAAGAGTTCACTTGGAGTGATTTGGGGGAGAGGATATCCATCCATCCCCCATACCATCCTGGCTCCATCCACTGCACCTCAATCCCGGCTCCATCCATCCCCCGATCCAATCCCAGCTCCATCCATCCCCCATACCATCCCGGCTCCATCCACCCCACCCCCATCCCATCCCGGCTCCATCCATTCCACCCCAATCCCATCCTGGCTCCATCTATCCCCCGATCCAATCCTGGCTCCATCCACCCCACCCCAATCCCATCCCGGGTCCATCCATCCCCCCGATCCAATCCCAGCTCCATCCATCCCCCTATACCATCCTGGCTCCATCCACCCCACCCCAATACCATCCCAGCTCCATCCATCCCCCCGATCCATACCAGCTCCATCCATCCCCCCATATCATCCCGGCTCCATCCACCCCAATCCCATCCCAGCTCCATCCATCTCATCCCGGCTCCATCCATTCCCCGATCCAATCCCAGCTCCATCCACCCCCCATACCATCCCATCTCTATCCACCCCACCCCAATCCAGTCCTGGCTCCATCCATCCTCCCGATCCCATCCTGGCTCCATCTATTCCCCCAATCCCATCCCGGCTCCATCCATTCCCCCTGATCCCATCCCGGCTCCATCCACCCCCCCATCCAATCCTAGCTCCATCCATTCCCCCAATCTCATCCTCGCTCCATCCATTCCCCCGATCCCATCCATTCCCCCCAACCCATACTGGCTCCATCCATCCCCCCAAACCATCCTGGCTCCATCCATCCCCCGATCCCATCCTGGCTCCATCCATCCCTTGATCCTACCCCAGCTCCCTCCATCCCCCCATTCCATCCCTTCTCCCTCCATCCCCCGATCCCATCCTGGCTCCCTCCATCCCCCCAATCCTTTCCCGGCTCCATCTACCACCCCGATCCCATCCCAGCTCTATCCATCCCCCGATCCTATTCTGGCTCCATCCATTCCCCCGATCCCATTCCAGCTCTATCCCCCCAGAACATATCTTCTCCCCTCCCAAAACCCCCCTAGAACATATCCTCCCCCCAATCAAACAGATGCTGTCTGCCACAAAGGGGGTGGCATCCATTTGATGGGCACAGTGGCTGCATTTGATGGCACAGTGGCTGCACTTCATGGGCACAGTGGCTGCTTTTGATGGGCACAGTGGCTGCTTTTGATGGGCACAGTGGCTGCATTTGATGGGCACAGTGGCTGCATTTGATGGGCACAGTGGCTGCACTTGATGGAACAGTGGCTGCATTTTATGGGCACAGTGGCTGCAATTGATGGCACAGTGGCTGCATTTGAGGGCACTGTGGCTGCATTTGATGGGGACAGTGACTGCATTTGATGGCACAGTGGGTGCACTTGATGGAACAATGGCTGCATTTGATGAGCACAGTGGGTGCACTTAATGGACACAGTGGCTGCACTTAATGGGCACAGTGGCTGCACTTGATGGACACAGTGGCTGCACTTGATGGACACAGTGGCTGCACTTGATGGACACAGTGGATGAATTTCATGGGCACAGTGGCTGCGATTGATGGTACAGCGGCTGCATTTATGGTCACAGTGGCTGCATTTGATGGTCACAGTGGCTGCATTTGATGGTCACAGTGGCTGCATTTGATTGGCACAGTGGCTGCAATTGATTTTTTTTTTTTTTTAGAATTTTTCAGCTTGTTTGTACCCCCCCCCAAGAATTGTGAGCACCAGCCACCACTGATCTTTGTATCATGTCTGCAGTCTCTGATCGTCTCTTGTATCATGTCTGCAGTCTCTGATCATCTCCTGTATCATGTCTGCAGTCTCTGATCATCTCCTGTATCATGTGTGCAGTCTCTGATCATCTCCTGTATCATGTCTGCAGTCTCTGATCATACCTTGTATCATGTCTGCAGTCTCTGATCATCTCCTGTATCATGTCTGCAGTCTCTGATCATCTCCTATAGTATGTCTGCAGTCCCTGACCATCTCTTGTACCATGTCTGTAGTCCCTGATCATCTCCTGTATCATGTCTGCAGTCTCTGACCATCTCTTGTACCATGTCTGTAGTCTCTGATCATCTCCTGTATCATGTCTGCAGTCTCTGACCATCTCTTGTACCATGTCTGTAATCTCTGATCATCTCCTGTATCATGTCTGCAGTCTCTGATCATCTCCTGTATCATGTATGCAGTCTCTGATCATCTCCTGTATCATGTCTGCAGTCTCTGACCATCTCCTGTATCATGTCTGCAGTCTCTGACCATCTCCTGTATCATGTCGGCAGTCTCTGACCATCTCTTGTACCATGTCTGTAATCTCTGATCATCTCCTGTATCATGTCTGCAGTCTCTAATCGTCTCTGTGACCTTAATGTAAATCAGGGGTCTCAAACAGGCGGGCCTCCAGCTGTTTTAAAAGTACAAGTCCCATCTATAAATATGCGTGTAATATATATGTAATATATATATTTGATTAAAGAAGAATTGGTAAGAGAAAATTCTATAAACGGTGAATTTATAGTTCATAGAATTTTTAAAACTCTTAAGATATGCAATTTATACAGTTAATTTTTATCGCTTGAATTATTTTTCCCATTATGGATGTGAATGGGGCCTCATGTCTTAGATTTGCCTAGGGCCTCACAAAGCCTAGAGCCGCCTCTGTCTGTGGAGGATTATCAGCAATCAATGCTGGAGACTAGAGGGGACTTCCTCAGACTGCACTTGTACTTTAGCATAGTACCAGTACTGGTATGGGGGATGGGTGTTGTATGGAAGGCTGGGGGGGTGACAATGCTGTCACCTTTTATTCTCATAGGGGGTTATTTTTGATAGGGGGCTTCAGTACATTATCCACTATTAATACAATTATTTAGTACATGAGCTTCCCATTGTACCATTTTATATTCCTCTTTTTGTCATTTAAAGTATATCTAATCCGAAGAAGAAGACTTGAATGTCTTGTATCTCCATCATGTGTCCTCCTCCTCGGATGTATCTAGGAAGGATTTCAATGCAGTCATGCAGCACTGAGGATTTCTCACTCTGACAGCAAAGGCCATAAGCTCCTCCCCCACCTTCCCCTGTAGAATCTCTATCTGATCTGCACATAGCATTAGCAGCCTTTCATCTTTCATCTATCTAGACTCTATTGGATGCAGAGTCTCTAAAGCCCATGAGAGATGAACCTGTACCTGAGGAATCAGTCTTCTGCCATTACTCCCAATATAAACACTCTAAGGGCACTTTCACACTGGGGCAGGCGGGCGTCGGCGGTAAAGCACGGCTATTTTTAGCGGCACTTTGCTGTAGTTTTTGTGGCACTTTTCGGCTACTAGCGGGGCACTTTTAACCCCCACTAATGGCCGAAAAGGGGTTAAAAGTGGGCAGGGGCACTTAAAAGCAGGCATGGGTGCTTTAGGAGCAGTGTATACACCGCTTCTACATCACCTCAAAGATGCTGCTTGCAGGACTTTTTGGAGCCTCCTGCCAGCGCACCGCTCCAGAGTGAGAGCCCTCGGGCTTTCTCACTGGAGTGAGAGGAGAGGCGCTTTGCTATAGCACCTGTAAAGCTCCTCAGTGTAAAAGTAGCCTTATTGATGTGGTGAGCACCACTTTAAACCTTGGAGAACAGCCAGTCCCCTCCACCAGTGCTCTCCCCAGTCTAGGCTCCTTAGGGGCTCCTAAGACCACCAAGGCCTTTCCAGTGCATCTTCTGGTTGCAGTCTTCCTTTATGGAAAAACCTGACAAGCTCATTTTGCCTCCCAAGCAACCTGCCATCCTTGTAACCATTTGAGAAAGAGTTTGATAAAAAGTGGTGTGCCCCCTCCATGGAGTCAGCAGTATGACCCATCACTTGAAGTATCTGGATCTAATCCTAGAGTATTTCATAGAGTATTTCTTCCTCGGGTGAAACTTCACTCTCTCTGCTCCCAGACCGGGACTCTTCAGTCCAGGAGTCTTTTATGAGGGGCTCACCCATACGTGCAGCTACATCTCTTATAACTATGAGGTGTAAATGTTTTATAAGAGTTCACAATGTCCTTAGTGGTGGTTGTTGATTTTTAAGGAATTTTGGATTGCACATGATGTTTCACTTTTGCACTATAACTATACAAATTGCTAATTGTGTTATGTGTTTATATTCATTAACTGCAGTTTTACAGAAGGTTCCTAAAGTGTTATAATAGATATACATCTTATATCTTATACCAGGATATTTTGTGGAGTGTGCACTGGTGGACATTAAGGCTCCACACTTGAGTGATCCAAATCTGGGGCGGATTCACCGCAATTCTGCCCGCAATTAGAAAATGTGGCAAATCACGGGACGCTTGTGTGATGCCAATACTTCTTAATAGCACTCCAATCGTGGTGCAATTTTGCCACGAGATAAATCGTGCTGCAATTGAGGAAAGTTGCAACACGTGAAGCAGGTGCTTCCTTTGAGCACCAGCATCGCGTGTTGCAATTTGCTGTGATTGCAGCAAGATTTATTGTGTGACCATCACGGTCAAATTGTGCCGTGATTGGGGTGCCATTAAGAGGTATTGGCATCGCACAAGCATCCTGTGATTTGCCACAATTTTAATTCGCGGGCAGAATCCTAGTGATTCTGCCCCAGATTTGGATCGCTGAGATGTGAATGGAGCCGAATGTAAAAATGTGGGTGCGTTTTCTTTTAAGGGAATAATACTTCCCTCATGTCTCACTTTGGCCGGCTCCCTTCATCTGTGTGACTGATCCCCCAAAGGCTCTTGTCTCAAGCACTCTGGCAGATATATGAAAGAATGTATCAGGCACACTCCACTCTTAGCTCCTCTTGCCATGTTTATTGATTGTCAACATGACGACTGCATAGAACAATGTCTCCACCTGAGAACCAACCTTCCTTGACACATTTCCCCACTCCTGGCTTGCTGACAATGATAGGATCCACAGAGAATGAAGACAGACTATAGGGGCCAGAACCGCATTGTCATTGTATAAGAGGGATGAGTCTTGAGCAGAGCTATGGATTTGGCTCTGGCAGACAGTCACACAATGATGTAATAAAGTACAATGCAGAGCTAATGGTCCTACATTGTAGGTGAGGATGGTGAGGAACCACTCATAAGCTGGAGCATCAAATAGAAAAGGAAAGCTCTGAATCCTGTCAGAGTGTAGAATAGGGAAATATCATTCCATATTCCTCTACCACTTTGCTTTTTGAACCGAGGGGCCTAACTGCAAGGGTAGATTTTTTTACTGCATGGAGTTGGGTCTTATGGGGATTTAACACATTATGATGTTTGGGAAAATGGGCTACACATTCAAAGTTTTATAGTAGACAAGTTGAAAAGAGACACAGGTCCATGAAGGTCAAACTTTGTGTGTGAGTTATATGTGTTTGATCCAGAGGAAGGCAAAAAACCCTCCATGAATAGTCTAATTTTCTGAGGTTGCGAAAAAACGTCCTTAGTTATTGGTGATCAGAAAAATTCCTCCAACAACCTCCTATCAAATGTAACAATTTCCATTAGACTGTATTGTGCTCACTGAGGAAAATATCTCCCTTTTTTAAAATTCATTCACCTCTCAGCTAATACTACAACCTGGGGGAGGGAGTTGCTCATTTGCACTGCTCTAACAGTAAAGAATCCCTTTCACGGTTTAAAAATTCAATCTTGTTCCATCTAGTTTTAAATCATGGCCATGGGGGTCAAAGAGCTTAGAGTAAACAGGTTGTTACAGTTTATATAATCACCTTTTATATACAGTATTTATACATTGTGTCATATTCTTCTTTACTTAAATTATAATTGTTAATATTGCCTGATAAGAAGATCTCATACACTACTCTAATAACATCCTGTACTACTTCAACTTTACATATGATTACATCATACTATTGGTTTCTGAATACTGATACTCTGACTTTCTTGTACCTGTTTTGATACACTTATGGTTGTTTATGATATTGTATTATATGTTACAGACTAATATCAATAAAAAAAACATAAAAGATCCTGTTCTATGGAACTTCAAAACTGATCCATCAACTCACCATGAGACCAGAACAATTAAGGGTCTCTCCACCTCTCTGCTCATTATCTTATCTAGTAATACAGAATTGTATTTATTTTCATGGAGATCAGATTACTTTATAAAACTCCAGTGAATATAATAAAAAAAAATTAATGGACTACAGACCCCAATATTGTCATCCATGTGTAGAGACGGTGATAATGCCATACACAGGATGAGCACAGAATACACTATAATCTCCTTGTGTATGGAGCATTAATGGTATCAGCAGACTGTGTGAGGCCGGAATCAGCATTGCTAGTGATTGGACGGGATGATTATCTGATATTCTATTTATCTCTGCTGATAAGAGCTCTGTACTCATAGGAAGTAATGGGGAGATCCCCTGACACTTAATAGCAGATGGTCATCTCAGGTGACAGGAAGCTCATATGAGGCTCTGATTGGTCATTGCAGTAAATAAACCTTTTGACTATCAGGAAGAACTAAACAGACAGTTGAGTGATGCCAGAAACTGCCTGGTAATCCAATAGTACGATATAAAGATGATCTAGCTTATTTAGTAGAAAGAGGGAAGTCAAAAGGTTTATTAAACAAGAAAGAAGCAAAATATTTGCAGCCGTGTGGATGTCGTATTCCAGTAATATATACTCTCCCTAAGATTCATAAAAATAAAAAAAAACCACCTGGAAGGCCAATAGTAAATGGAATAAATTCGGTTGGAGCAAGAATAGGGGAATATATAGACTGGTTTCTACAACCGCTAGTAAGGAAAACTAAGTCTTACCTAAGAGACAAAACATATGATACAGCTACTTGATACTATCACATTTAGTGATAGGCTTGTGTACCTTGCAACGGCAGATGTAGCATCGCTTTACACTATAATTAATCATGAAGAGGCAATACAAGCAACCAAATGGGCCTTAAAGGAATTTAGTGGTTTGAAAGCAGTGCAGAGGAAGTTTTTGATAGATTGTCTGAGATACAGCTTGGACCATAATTACTTTTGGCACGAAAGTGATTTTTATAAACAGATCTGTGGAATAGCAATGGGCGCGAAATACGCATCCAGTGTAGCTAATCTCTACATGGCTGAGTGGGAGGAGGAAGCCTTATATAAAAACAAGCCACAGCAACTCCTCCTATTTAAGAGATTTATTGATGATATTATTGTAATCTGGGCTGGTGACAGAGAAAGTTTGACGGATTTTGGCTTTAATCTGAACTCAAATAACAAAAATATCAGTCTGACATGAGAGATCAATGATGAGAAGATACAGTTTTTAGATCTGGAAATTCTGAAAGAAGATGGAAAATTGATTACGCAAACATTCTTTAAACAGGTTGATAGGAATAGCTATCTTTAATTAGACAGTTGTCACCATGTTCCCTGGTTAAATAATATACCTAAAGGCCAAGTTATTAGGTTGAAAAGGAATTGCACGAAACAGGAAGTATTTATAAAACAAGCGGAATTTATTGGTGGAAGATTTGTCCAAAAGGGATATCGTTCTAACTTTATTAAAGAAAAAATTCAAGATGTAGTGGCCTTGGACAGAAATAAACTGATTGAGGATGCAACTAAAGAGAATGAGCCTTTATACGCTGTACCATTAGTTATGGATTACAATATGCAGCATAAACAAGTAGAAACAAATTTCAATAAATATTGGAATATTGTGAAAGCAGACCGACATTTGGGAACTATACTACCGGAAAAGCCAAAATTCACATATTGAAGAGCACCATTGTTGAGGGACCTTGTTGCAAAGAATGTGCTGGATCCCCCTACCCAAAAAAAGTTTAGATCGATATAAACCCCATTGGAGGGGTGACAACAAAATAATAACACTTAGCCAGTCAGAATCTCGCTGGATATATGAGCTTCGTACATTGACGCCATTAGGACACAACGTGGAATTTGATCTCAATTGCTTCATTTCAGATTATTGAATCCCCCATTTTTTCTTTAGCTCATCTTTTGGATCTAATATAATTTTAGTCTTCTACCTTCTCCTATTCGTAATCATGGAAATGTTTTTTTAGTATTAATTTTATCACTGTATTAATTGCCAGCTTTTATTGAATAATTTTTAGTAGGAACTGGTGATGTTTGTCTTTGTGATATTATTGATTGATCTTAGCCTTAACCTACTTGGCTTTTTGAGTTTCCATCAAATATTCCTGTACATTTTATCTCTAATGAATTTTATTGGTTATTTTAAGAATATTGAGGAATATTTTTAATTGCGGTGTATTTGTTTCAATGTTACCAATCGTTCTATTGCTGCATTTTTTCTTGTGTTATACTTTGGAGTATTTAATCTGTCCACTAGATGGCAGTTCTATTTGAAAAGTAGCTATGAGATTGTTTGTAGTGTATTACTGCCCATTAGAGGGCGTTTATTTCCGTGAATATATCTTTTTTATAATTTAATATAAATTTAATATATATTTAACTATTACTGTATATTAGAGGATGACACATTACCTTGTTCATTCTTTATTTTATTTGCAATCTATTATTTAGTTTAATATCATTGTATGTAAATGTTTTTTATGAAGCGATAAACCAGTAATTGGAGGCCACGTTCTGAAGTTTGTTGTGCAGGGTTTACCACAGTTACCTCCCCACTATATGAGTCATCTTCTCTACACCCTTTGAGAAAGTGACGTGACAGTCACGCAACGCGTCAGGGAGGAGAGGCGGGCTTCATTCGGCTGCATTCGGCTTCCCGATCACGGCCGGGATTGGTGAGCAGCTGCAGTGTTCGCTCTATGGAGTGCTTCCCCCTTTGTTTTATATTGAGCTGATTAACCAGAGTAACCTGGGAGCAGAGTACAGTTTAAGTTTAGAGATCCCTAGGGGAGCTGCCATCAAGGAGATCGTGAAGCTGATTTTACCATCTGTGTTAGCTTACAGGGCTGTTATCGCTCAGCCCTGAGGTGAGAGGCTGGAGGGACCACATCTTCATATACACCTTTGATTTATAAATGGCTACTCCTGGAGGAACTTTCTTTTTTAAATGCTTTCTATTGAAATTGTCACGATTTGGATTTAATTGTTTATGGGACACTTTTTATTGAAGACACTGTGTTTGTTTTATATTCACTATTTTTGGAATTTAATTAATGTATTCAAGCTATTACCGTATTTATCGGCGTATAACACGCACTTTTTTCCCCTTAAAATCAGGGGAAAGTCGCAGGTGCGTGTTATACGCCGATCCCCTGCGATCCGACCTGTCAAATTTTCAAAATCGCCGATCGCGATTTGAAAATGGCGCCGCCGGCGCCGAAATACACAGTGCCGGTCCTCGGCTCTTTCCGGCGGCTGTCGTTCATTTTCGGCTCCACTCGTAGTCCCGAGCGGAGCTATCCGAACCTAGTAGGTTCGGATAGCTCCGCTCGGGACTACGAGTGGAGCCGAAAATGAACGACAGCCGCCGGAAAGAGGCCGAGGACCGGCACTGTGTATTTCGGCGCCGGCGGCGCCATTTTCAAATCGCGATCGGCGATTTTGAAAATTTGACAGGTCGGATCGCAGGGGATCGGCGTATAACACGCACCTGCGACTTTCCCCTGATTTTAAGGGGAAAAAAGTGCGTGTTATACGCCGATAAATACGGTAATTTTAAAATACACTTTTGTGGAGTGCTGCATGTCAGAAAATGTTTTATACTTAATGTTATATTGATGCTGCACTGATTGCTTATTTGCACTTAATATACACAATCATCTTTTAGTGTATTCATTTTTTATTGTTATTTTGTACACCTTTATGCTGCACCTATTTAGTCGCACATTGGTTTTAGTCATTTATGCACTTTATTATTGTGCCTTGTATGAACCGATTGATTTTTAGTAATTATTATTTCACCTATTATTAAGAATTTCTTTCCTCCTCCTGGATATATTACTACAGTTTATCCTTTGCTATACTCTATTTTTAGTCAGTCTGGAAGTGGGTTTAATTGTGATTAATTTTTTGATGTAACAAATGTTTTCTAACCTTTGGTTACACAATGCAATGGAAGATTAATTTTAAGACACAATTATTACTTGGATTTTCCGCTATGAATCTCCTGGTATAGTTGGGTGTTTTACATATTTATTATATTTTATTTTTTTACATTTTTAGTAAGTGCTGCATATTTTATTACTTTGCACTTTGGGATTTCCTTTGAACATTGTGGTGGAGGATTACATATTATGGTGTGAATTAATTTTCCTTATTACCAGTTTTTTGGGGGCTTTTTTATGAGTCTCACTACTATTGCTGCACTATTTTTATATATGCTATTTATATGTTCTTTTTATTATTTATCAGTCTCAATACCATTGTTATATATTCACTTATAAGGAATGTTGTGTTAAGGAGTCTCACTTTTAATGTCACATTTTCACATTTATATTGTTTGAATGTTATTTACTAGTGCTGCAATCTTCCATATGTAGCAATTACTCTCGACGGAGCTGCTGGTTTAAGAGGGCTTGTTACCTTCACTCTCCTTCCCTCTGTTTCACCGGCACCGGGTCTAGGGTTCCGTTGAGTTTACCTCCGGACGATACAAGCACCAACACTTGAGTACATTTTCAATGCTTTATTGAACAACTAACGAAGGAAGTAGCAGGAAAGAGGCAGAAGGGAAACTGCAGGGAAGCTCAAATAACTTTCTGTAGGATTCTTGACAAATGTCCTTTAGAGCTGAATATTGCAGTAGAATGCACTTCCCTTGTGGGACACACTCTTTGCTCGCCTGGATAGGCCTCTCTCACTTGCCTAGGAGCCAGTATGTAGCACGAACAAAAGTCTCTGCCACAGACTTGCTTGGGATGAACCTGTACGATCCTCTGCCACAGGATGTATTGGTTTTGCAATGAATGTCAGTCACAGTGCTTGAACCTTTAAGCCAAACCCGGCAACACCATGCTGTAAAGTTACTTTAGGATACGTCCTCCAACCGAGTCACCAGGCCCCTCTCCAGACCAGCACTCTGCATGATCCTTCCATGACGGGTCCTCCCCTGGGATCTCCTCGGTTGTCCAGCTTCTTTACTGTGGATAGACAGCTCAGGACCATTCCTCGGCTGCTGTGGTAGGCCCCAGACAAGCTTCTGGGGCCACCCATGCGCCGCAGCGTTGCGGGCCTCCAGAATGGAGGACCACGAGGTAGCACTCTAACGCATACCTGTCGGCCAGGAGGGCCAGCAGGTGGCTGTAAAACAACCCTAAAACATGGCGTCTGTCCCATAAATACACTCTCCCAGAATCCCACTCAGAGGACCACCTCCACCAAGTTGTCTCCGGGACAGAAGAGCATCCATACGCTTTGACATGTTGCCTTTCCAACACTAGCCAATAGTAACAATGACACCCACCGCCTTAGTATGGAAACACACTCAATGTCAGCCAAGCTGGAACAGAGGCAAATCTAACTTCCCTTAACGAGCAATTTACTAAATTTACCTATCAGATGGTAGATCGCAAATCTACCAGAGCTACATACTCCCCCCACTACAGTAGACGTTGTACCCAATGTCTGTCCAAAAACCTTGACGATAACTCCAAAGCCTGGGAGTAGGTATTTGAGCTTTTAATAACTTGGATAGGCAAAGAAGAAAGAAAGACAGTGGAAAGACATTATAAGACTTACATCTACAAAACATTATGTTCACGTCCGTAAACAAAACCATCCTATGACTGTACATAACCTCACTATCTATCTAGCTGAAAAGCCTCCCAGCTTGATAGGAGATCCAATAGTTCCTGAAAAGGAAAACACATTAAACACACACACATACTGTACAATATCAGGAGCAAAGCCTCATCTTTTTTTAAAAAAATGAGCCTCTCTTCCTTTTACCTATATCAAAATAATCTTAAGGAGTCCATCCCTGTATAATAATTTCTTCAAATGAAGGAAATCGGGCTAGCAAAGAGAAGTCCTTGGATTTGAAACACTGAACAGAATATCCAGATCTTGACCACAAAGATCTCTTTATACTGACACTAAGTTCAAAGTTCTTTTGTCCATAATCACCAATAAAACCGGGGATCTGGCAAGGTCAGTGTCTTTCCCAGTTTATCCACTCTGGTAATGAAATAGACAACGTCATCTTTTCTGGGCCTGCAGATGACCACTCTGTCAGCATAGATGTGCCGACCGAAGTTTCAGTGCATAAAACATCCACTAAAACGTTCATCCATTTTAACAGAACATCCAGTCTTTTTCGGAAAGGCTTAGGCACAAACAAATAGTACCAAACAGCTTCACTGTACCAAAGTTCCCGGTTAAGTTCAATCACTTGCATTATGTCCTGGGGCACATAGGGGAATTCCAAACCATACTCCGCAGCCACACGCTTGTTTAACATTCTCTGCAAACGTGCAAGTTTGGGCAAAGATCTGTCTTTCCCTATACCAGAAGGCACACAGGAATCCAATGATTTGCTCACCATAGACCCAGCCGGTGTCTGTAGTGAACTAGCAACTTTCGATAAAGTCTCAGTAACAGTACTGTGTGGCTCCACACAGGGTGACGTCTTCCCAGAACTCAGGGCTGTCCATTCATGGGAAAGTCATAGCAGAGGCGACGTCTTTGCCTTGTGACCACAACAGCTCTTGTGACATAGTCTCAAATAAGTCGTCATCACCGGAAAGATCCGACATGGATTCTATTTCTGAATCTCCCAACTCTTCCGCTGGCAGATACTTATTTACAGTCCCAGATACATTCCCCATCAATGGCTTACCCATTCCTGACGTGGACTTTGGTAGCTCCTTTTCAGGTAACCTCTGAGGTAGGCCTCGACCACGGCCACGGGAAGCCTTCACATATCCCACCTTCCTCTGAACAGGTACAACAGGAGTAGGTGTAGTGGACGCAGAAATCACAGTAATGTCCCCTGATGAGACGGCAACAGCAGTGTCTCTCTCCGGAACATTCTCAATAACAACAGGCAAAGTGGTGGCCTGCCGTTCTCTCTCTGTAGTAGTAGCAGCTTCTACTGTGGCGATACCTGTTGCCCAATCCATCCGATAAGCACGGGGCGACATGGTAGGTTGCTCCACCACAAACAAGTACTCTCCACATTGCAGACATCGGCCAAACGGACGAAGATGCACGGCCAGTCCTTCAAATCGGTGGCAGATCATGCCCAGTCCCTCAATATCTCCTGAGCTTTACAGAACAAACCTCCCCTGCGGCTTCAAATGAACTCCAGTATCCGTAAGAAGGGTTCCGTTCAGCACAGTATTCGACACGGTGTTTGCAGGGAACATTCTCAGTCCCATAATTGGCTGCATCGCCGGAAAAGACTTAGCCACACTCTGATCTTCTCAGCATGATCACGAGGCTTCTCTTATTTTCTGGTGCCAAACACATACACGCGTCCCACGCGGTATCAAGTAGGGTAAGCTCCTCCCACTTGTTCCTCTGATCACGTAGCTCCCAGACTTTCACTGGCGCCCACCGCCTATGCACTCAGAAATAAAGTCCTGCAGCTTTAACCCCTTCTCTTCCTGCAAAATTTTGACAAACTCCAGCTCTCACCGTAAACTCCCGGTGAAACACTTCTCTGGGTTGCGAGAATTGACGGTCAACAAATCCCAGACGACGCCCCAACATGTAGCAATAACTCTCCACGGAGCTGCTAGTTTAAGCAAGCTTGTTACCTTCACTCTCCTTTCCTCTGTTTCACCGGCACCGGGTCTAGGGTTACGTTGAGTTTACCTCGGGACGATACAAGCACCAACACTTGAGTACGTTTTCAATGCTTTATTGAACAATTAACGAAGGAAGTGGCAGGAAAGAGGCAAAAGGGAAACTGCAGGGAAGCTCAAATACCTTTCTGTAGGATTCTTGACAAATGTCCTTTAGAGTTGAATATTGCAGTAGAATGCGCTCCCCTTGTGGGACACACTCTTTGCTCGCCTGGATAGGCCTCTCTCACTTGCCTAGGAGCCAGTACATAGCACAAACAAAAGTCTCTGCCACAGACTTGCTTGGGATGAACCCGTACGATCCTTTGACACAGGATGTATTGGTTTTGCAGTGAATGTCAGTCACATGGCTTGAACCTTTAAGCCAAACCCGGCAACACCATGCTGTAAAGTTACTTTAGGATACGTCCTCCAACTGAGTCACCAGGCCCCTCTCCAGACCAGCACTCTGCACAATCCTTCCATGATGGGTCCTCCCCTGGAATCTCCTCAGTTGTCCAGCTTCTTCACTCTGGATAGACAGCTCAGGACCATTCCTCGGCTTCTGTGGTAGGCCCCAGACAAGCTTCTGGGCCCACCCATGTGCCGCAGTGACGCGGGCCTCCGGAACAGAGGACCACGAGGTAGCACTCTAACGCACACCTGTCGGCCAGGAGGGCCAGCAGGTGGCTGTAAAATTATCCTAAAGCATGGCGTCTGTCCCACCCTCTCCCAGAATCCCACTTGGAGGACCACCTCCACTGAGTTGTCTCCGAGACAGAAGAGCAGTGGCGTAGTGTGGGGGGTGCAGGGGGTGCCACCGCCCCGGGCGCAAAATTTAGAGGGGCGCTGTCACGAGTGTGGACTGTCTAGCACGGGGATAAAAGCCCCTGTTAAACTTATGACGAGTCCATGTTCTCCAGCAACAGCGGCCGTTCTTGGGATGCGGGCGAGCAGCAGGGGGCTCTCTCTCATGGCGGTGACCAGCAAGGGGCCGAGCCGAGGACAGAATGGCCTGAGAGCCCCGGAGTCGGGATCATAGTTCCACCATGGCCACCTCCTCCTTGACCTTGCCCCCCCCCCAAGAGGTGAGAAGCGGCGGGCGCAGAATCTCCTGTGACTCTAGAGCATGAATTGCTCTAACTTCCTCCCTGGACAACAGGCTGACTGGGGACCCAGAGAACGGGCACACTGCCAGGGAGCTGCTGGAAGGATGAAAGGAGACACGCTGGTATGGAAGGTAGGGCTAGCAGTCTCTCTCATCATCTCTCAGCCCCCCCCCCTTTCCCTCAGCTAAACTGTCTCTCTAAACCCAATGTCTCTCAGTGAATCCAAATCACCAGTGTTGCAAAAACACACAATTGTGCAAATATATAAACAACCTCATTTTATATAATTACCAATAAAATGTTAATTCATAACCATGTCTTTTTGATGCTTTTTATTGATTGTTATATGGAATTAGTTTGTTTATTTATTAATTTGAACAATTGTGTGTTCTTGCAGCACTGGTGATTTGGATTCACTACCCAGTAGGACAATCTTAGAATTATTGTACTTGATGAATTGTTTTATGAAATTTTCTGTACTTTATTTAATTGCTTTATTTGCACAATGAGGTTGAGGTTTCTGGCAGCACCAGTGATTAAGACTCACTACCCGTAGGGTTATTTTATAATATTTCAGTTAATGGAAGCTACATATCTCATATTCAAGCTATAAAACTTGTTGCAGCACTGTGCAGTTGGGATCAATACCCGTTAGGGGTTTTTTTTAACCTTTTGGATTTTTTTCTATATATATATTGGTCTATTTATAGATATACCAAAATATATATATAGAACATTTTTAAAAAGGTTAAATACAAAACCCTACTGGGTATTGATCACAACTGCACAGTGCTGCAACAAGTTTTATAACGTGAATATGAGATATGTAGCTTCCATTAACTGAAATATTATAAAATAACCCCTCCTAATGCCTATGATGGCTAACCTGTGAAGAAAAGATGTAAACACCTATTTTCTGGCTGTCTGGTCATGTTATTCCCTGTGTGAGCCAGTGGTGTATGCAGGGGAGAGGAGGGAGCGCCAACAACAGATGGAACATAGGAACCTATAGGTGAGGTCACCACTCATTGTCAAGCATGCTCTCCTCTTCCCTGCAGCCACCACTGGCTCACATAGGGGATCATGTAACCAGACTGGAACTAGCTGAAAATAGGTAAGTTCGCGAGTCAGGGGGGAGCAAATTACTTGTCCCGCCCCGGGAGCTGACAACCCATGCTACGCCACTGCAGAAGAGCATCCATACGCTTTGACACATTGCCTTTCCAACACTAGCCGATAGTAACAACGACACCCACCGGCTTAGTATGGAAACACACGCAATGTCAGCCAAGCTGGAACAGAGGCAAATCTAACTTCCCTTAACAAGCAATTTACTAAATTTACTTATCAGATGGTAGATCGCAAATCTACCAGCGCTACACAAATTATACTATTTGGATGTATATCGGTCTTCCTGCTGGTTTCTGGTTCTCACTATCAGGCCTCATGCACACTGGATGATTTTGCTCCTAGGGGTGTCTGGCATTTTTTCCTGCCTCTAATCTCCCCTCCATGTTATCCTATGTGTCCATTCACACATAAACTTTTATAGTTTAGTGACCGGAGAGTTTAGAGGCAGAAAAAACATCTCCAGTGTGTCCAGGAGCAGCAAAGTTTTGTCAAAAAAACACTTGATGAATGTAAACGCATGTAAATGTGTCTAAACTCGTGGTAATGCTAGGCAAGTTTAGCACTTGAGTGTTAATTTTTTTCAATGGACATAATGAATGATTTATTCTGGCCAATGACATGAATGAATGCCCAAATGCTTGACACAGGTAAGTGCTGCTAAATAGGGATGAGCTTCGTGTTGGAGTCGAACCCATGTTCGACTAGAACATCGGCTGTTCGGTCGTTCACCGAATTGCGAACGATATGGGCCGTTCGCGCCAAATTCGTGTGGTGCGTCACGGCCCATAATTCACTGTGGCATCGCAGTGCATTGCTGGCTGATGATTGGCCAAGCATGCACTATGACCCGCATGCTTGGCCAATCACAGCGGCGCCTGAACAGAGAGCCGTAATTGGCCAAAGCCAAGGAGGCTTTGGCCAATTATGGCTCAGGGGATTTAGTACACGCCCCACACTATATAAGGCCGCCTGCACAGCGGCCCTGTGCAGTGTGTTCCGGTGTGCTGAGAGATAGAGAGAAAGACAGTGTCATTTCATTTGAGTTAGCTAGATTAGGCAGGACAGTCAGTCAGTTAGCTGCACTTACAGTGTATTGTGTATATATATATGCATCCCAGGTGTTGCATATATATATATATACACTGTATTCAGTTTAGCTAGATCCGTTCCTGTTATCTTCCTACTGACAGGCAGGCTTGTCTTGTAACAGTATTTACAGCTACCTGAAGAAAATTACTGGTGTTCTTTTGATCCTATTAGTACCACAGTCAGGCAGCTAGACTATTTACAGTTATTGCAGTGCGTCCTGCTCACAGTGTTCTGCTAAACCTACAAGTTAGTGGGGTGCGTCCTGCTCACAGTGTTCAGCTAAAGCTACCTGTAGAAGGTTGGTGGTGTTCTCATACTACAGGCAGGCAGTTGATTTTGCCAGTTGCAGTATCAGAGTATATATATATATATATATATATATATATATATATATATATATATATATATATATATATATATCCCAGCTTAGTGCAGCTACAGGCCATTAGTATGTCTGGAAGGCCAAGAAGGAGAGGCAGACAGTCACAAGCCAATAAGAGAGGGCAAGCAGGCTCTGTGTCTAGTGCTGGTCGTGGAGACGGTGCATCCTCATCAGCACGTGGCTGTGGGACACGCTTGGCCTTTTTTCGGCAGCTGGCCGTGTTGAGCCGCAACATGTGGAAGACTTGGTCGAGTGGATGACCAAGCCGTCCTCATCCTCCTCATCCTCTCTCACCCATGCCGAGGGTACTTTGTCTGGCAAAGCAGCGGCCTCTTCCCTCGGCTCAATTTCATCAGTGACTCCTTCCCTAGCCCCACCATGTCCTCCTGAGGAGTCCCTCGAACTGTTTGACCACAGTGTTGGGTACATGCTCCAGGAGGATGCCCAGCGTTTGGAAGGCTCTGATGATGATACTGAGCTTGATGAAGGCAGTAACATGAGCACGGACAGAGGGGGTGCCCAAGAAGGACAGCAATCTGGCAGTCATGCTCCCCCTGCTGCAGCATACTGCCAGGTTTGCTCCAGTGATGAGGAGGGAGGGGATGATGAGGTCACTGACTCAATGTGGGTGCCTGATAGGAGAGAGGAGGAGGAGGAGGAGGCGGCACATCACCAACGAGGCAGGATGCCCTCCAGGGGCCAGTCTAAGGGCAGCACATTGACTGCATCACACCCCAAAGCTCCACATGTGCAGGGCGCTGCAGTCTCTGCGCGTTATTCAAAAAGTTCTTTGGTGTGGGCCTTTTTTGAGACGAGTGCATCAGATCGCACCGCTGCTATTTGCAACATGCGTATCTTGCGTGGCCAAAACATCTCCCGCTTGGGTACCACATGCTTGACCAGACATATATTGACCTGCCATGCAGTTCGTTGGCAAGCATATCTAAAAGACCCACACCAAAGAACAAAGAGGACCTCTCCTTGCTCCTCATCAGCTGAGATTTACAACCCCACTAGACCTTCAGTCCTCTCTGAGACCTGCACTGAGAGGAATGAAGGTGTAGAATTAGGTGTGTCACAGCCAAGTACTTGTGGGCAATCTGCTTTTGGTACACCGATGTCAGATTGTACCAGGCAAGTTTCCCTGCCTCAGCTGCTGCACCGCCGAAAGAAGTTTGCTCCCAGCCATCCACATGCCCAGCGGTTGAATGCTAGCTTGGCAAAATTGCTAGCACTTCAACTGCTGCCTTTTCAGTTGGTAGACTCTGCCCACTTCCGTGAGTTTGTGGAATGTGCGGTTCCTCAGTGGCAGGCACCCAAACGCCACTTTTTCTCACGGAAGGCGATTCCGGCTCTCTACTGGCATGTGGAAGGCAATGTCTTGGCCTCGCTGGACAGGGCGGTCAGCGGTAAGGTGCATATTACCGCTGACTCATGGTCCAGCAGGTATGGACAGGGACGTTACTTAAGTTTCACGGCGCATTGGGTGACTCTGCTGGCAGCTGGGAAGGATGCAGGACAAGGTGCAGTAGTGTTGGAGGTTGTTCCGCCACCACGCCTCCAAAATGCTAATGATTGTGACACACCTCTCTCCTCCACCCCTTCCTCTTCTTCTTCCTCCATGGCCTCTTCCTGTGCTTTGTCCTCGGAACCAGCGGTGCTCCGTAGCCGTTCAAGGGGCTACGCAAGTACGCAGTCCAAAAGATGCCATGCGGTGCTTGAGCTGGTGTGCTTGGGGGACAGGAGTCACACTGGGGCAGAGGTTCTGTCAGCTCTGCAGGGGTAGGTTCAGAGGTGGTTGACACCACACCAACTTAAGGCAGGAATGGTGGTTTGCGACAATGGCACCAACCTCCTCTCAGCCCTCCGACAGGGACAAATGACCCATGTGCCCTGTTTAGCTCACGTCCTTAACTTGGTGGTGCAGCGGTTCTTGGGCAGGTACCCGGGCTTACAGGATGTCCTGAGGCAGGCCAAGAAAGTCTGTGTGCATTTCCACCGGTCATATAATGCCAGTGCTCGGCTGACGGACCTCCAAAAGGAGTTTAACCTGCCCAAGAACCGCCTAATCTGTGACATGCCCACCAGGTGGAACTCAACGTTGGCCATGCTGCAGCGGCTGCACATGCAGCAGAGGGCTATCAATGAGTACCTGTGCGACTATGGCACCAGGACAGGGTCAGGGGAGCTTGGTTTTTTTTCCCCACGCCAGTGGGCCATGATCAGGGATGCATGCACTGTCCTGTCACCATTTGAGGAGGCCACGAGGATGGTGAGCAGTGACAGTGCATGCATCAGTGACACTGTCCCCCTTGTCCACCTGTTGGAGCACACGCTGCATGGAATAATGGACAGGGCACTTGAGGCAGAACAGAGGCAGGAAGAGGAGGACTTCCTTAGCTCTCAAGGCCCCCTTTATCCAGACAGTGTTCCTGCGTGCCTGCCGATCACACAGGAAGAGGATGAGGAGGAGGAGGAGGAGGAAGATTGTGTCAGTATGGAGGTGGAGCCTGGCACTCAGCATCAGCAGCAGTCTTTAAGGGATCAGTCCCAAGAAACACATGGACTTGTACGTGGCTGGGAGGAGGTGGCTGCGGACCATGTCGTCCTTAGTGACCCAGAGGACTCCGGACCGAATGCCTCAGCAAACCTACGCTGCATGGCCTCCCTGATCCTGCAAAGCCTGCGTAAGCATCCTCGTATTCGTGGGATCAAGGAGAAGGACCAATACTGGCTGGCAACCCTCCTTGATCCACCTTACAAGGGTAAGGTTGCGGACCTTATCTTGCCATTGCAGAGGGAGCAGAGGATGAAACATCTTCGGGAGGCCTTGCAGAAAGGTCTGTGCAACGCGTTCCCAGAGACTGGGAGGTTACAAACTCCTGTTTCTGGACATTGTGTTGCTGAGGCTTCGGTCAGTCAAAGAAGGAGCGGTGGAGAAGGTGGCCGTCTGACCGATGCGTTCAGACAATTTTTTGGTCCACAGCCCCAAGGTATGATCGGTTCCAGCAACCATCGCCAGCGTCTGTTTTACATGGTGCAGGAATACCTAGGGGCAAGATCAGATTTGGACACCTTTCCCACCGAAAATCCTCTGGGTTACTGGGTCTTGAGGATGGATCACTGGCCAGAGCTTGCACAGTATGCAATTGAGCTACTGGCCTGTCCTGCATCCAGCGTTCTTTCGGAACGCACATTCAGTGCTGCTGGAGGCGTGGTAACCGATCACAGGGTGCGTCTGTCCACCGACTCAGTCGATCGACTGACCTTCATAAAAATGAATCAGTCTTGGATCACCACCAGCTACCAAGCACCCGATGCTGATGTAACCGAATAATTTTTTTTGAAGTCTCAGATCCCTTCAAAGACTGCCTATGCTGACGCTGAGTGACTATCCCTGAGTAATTATCCTCTTCCTCCTCAATGATCACGCTGATAGCTTGTAAGAACATTTTTGGTTCTGGGCACCACCACCAGTGCCTAAGGCCCAATTTTTCAGCCCCTGTTTAACAGGGGCATGTAATTACAATTTTTGATGCAATACTTTGCAGCAGGGCTAATTTCTGCATTCCAACTAGAGTGTCTGTGAGGGGTTGCAGTGTTGTGGCACCAGCACCAGTGCCTAAGGCCCAATTTTTCAGCTCCTGTTCAACAAGGGCATGTAATTACAATTCTTGATCTAATATTTCACAGCAGGGCCCATTTCTGCACCCACCAAGAGCGAGTGAGGACTAACAGTGTTGTGGTACCAGCACCACCACCACCACCACCACCGGCCCAATTTTTCTGCCCTTGTTCAACAGTGGCATGTATTTACAATTCTTGATCTAATATTTCACAGCGGGGCCCATTTCTGCACCCACCAAGATCGAGTGAGGACTTACAGTGTTGTGGCACCAGCACCAGCACCACCACCAAAGGCCCAGTTTTTCTGCCCCTGTTTCAACAGGGGTATGTAATTACAATTCTTGATCTAATATTTCACAGCAGGGCCCTGTGAGGGCTTACAGTGTTGTGGCCACAACAACACCTAAGGCCCAAATTTCTGCTGAGTATATAGGGCAGGCCCCTACTTTCAAACATCTAACTTACAAACGACTCCTACTTGCAAACGGAAGGAGACAACGGGAAGTGAGAAGAAATCTACCCCTAGGAAGGGAAATTCTCTCCTGTAAGAGTTAATATGGGAAAAACATTTCTACTTTCCACTGATGCTTTCCAATCCTTGTTCCACAAAAAAAAAAAAAATTCTCAAAAAGGATTTGTCATTGGGACAAAAAGTGAGGTGAAATCTTCTAAAGAGGAGGAAAGACGGCAAAACAAATGTCACAGGGGTGATAACCCTTCCCTATGTTTTCCAAAAAGCTTAAAAAAGATTTTTTGGCTGGAGCTAAACACGTTAAAAATGTTCAAAATTACAAACAGATTCTACTTAACAACAAACCTACAGTCCCTGTCTTGTTTGCACCGCCTGTATACTGCTGTTCAGAGTATATAGGGCCTGGTGGCCCCACACCTTTCCTTATTTTAATTTGGGTGTGGGGTTCCCCTTAATATCCATACAAGACCCAAAGGGCCTGGTAATGGACTGGGGGGGTACCCATGCCGTTTGTCTCACTGATTTTCATCCATATTGCCAGGACCCAACATGACATTAAACCCGCAAGCAGTTTTAAATGAGATTTTTTCCTTTAAAAATGACATTTGGTGCAGGGACTGTTCTAAACACGGGAAACACGCGCCACTTTACAGGCATACTATAGACACCTCCCAGGTACGATATTTAAAGGAATATTTCACTTTTTTTTTTTTACTTTAAGCATCATTAAAATCACTGCTCCCGAAAAACCGTCGTTTTTAAAAGTTTTTTTTGCATTGATACATGTCCCCTGGGGTAGGACCCGGGTCCCCAAACCCTTTTTAGGACAATACCATGCAAATTAGCCTTAAAATGAGCACTTTTGATTTCGAACGTTCGAGTCCCATAGACATCAATGGGGTTCTAACGTTCATGCGAATTTTCGGTCTGTTCGCAGGTTCTGGTGCGAACCGAACCGGGGGGTGTTCGGCTCATCCCTACTGCTAAATACATTACACACTTTTACAATCTTAAGGCTTTTTTTGGCTAAAATGCTGCCAGGAGCAAGACTTCTAGGAGAATTAAGAAAACATCCAGTGTGCATGAGGCCTTGGAGATTACACATTTTATTTTGTTTTTAATTCAGATATTTAATTTCTTAAAGCGGGGGTTCACCCACACCGCCAAAAAAAAAATATTAAAAGCCAGCAGCTACAAATACTGCAGCTGCTGACTTTTAATACATGGCCACTTACCTGTCCCAGGGTCCAGCGATGTCGGCAGGGGATGCCGAGAACCCGCTCGGTTCTCGGCAGCTGCCGCCACCATCCTAGGTGAGGGAATCAGGAAGTGAAGCATTGCGGCTTCACTTCCCAGTTCCCTACTGCGCATGCGCGAGTCGTGCTGCGCGTCCCTAGTGGTCCCCGCTCTCTCCTGGGAGCTGTGTGTTCCCAGCAGACAGCGCGTTCGGGACGGGAAGAGGCATAGACTCCCATGGGAGTCTATGCCGGAAGTGGGTGCAAATACCTGTCTTAGACAGGTATCTGCACCCCCCTCCCCCCTGAAAGGGGCCAAATGTGACACCGGAGGGGAGGAGGTTTCCGAAAAGCGGAAGTTCCATTTTTGTGTGTAACTCCGCTTTAATTTTATATCCAAATTTAAATACTTGCTGACCATGCTATAGCTGAATGATGGCTACAGTGCGGCCAGCTAGTTCTGGGAGGCCCTCATATGACAGCCCCCCATGCTCGTGCTTCTCATGCACCCCCTGGGGCACGCACCCGGAAGTGTTCATGATCGGGGTAAAGGGCCAATCACAGCAGATTTTTTTTTTTGATGATGATTTTTTTTTATGTCCAGCACTGTGGGGCATCGAAGGGGGCTAGATTATCACCACCAATGGCAAATCTATATATGGCTTGGTGGGAGGAGCTTTGTATCTTCTCTTTGGACAACCCCCCTGCACACAATATAGTCTGGTATGGTCACTACATTGATGATCTGCTGATGGTGTGGGATTGGGATGACTCTTCATTGAATGAATTTGTCAGTTTCATTAACGATAATGAACTCAATCTTCAGTTCAGTCTCTTTTTAATTCCCAAACATTGACTTTCTGGATATCTCCCTGTGTGGGGATCCAGATACTAAATCTATACACACCTGCACTGACAGAAAGCCATGCCCGGGAAAGAATACTCTTTTTGCCACCAGTTGTCACCCATCCCACACCATCCATGTGATCCCTGTTGGAGAATTCACTCGGGCCCTAAGGAATTGCTCCTCTAACATGACTTTTAACCACTTCAGCCCCAGAAGAATTTACCCCCTTCCTTACCAGAGCACTTTTTGCGATACGGCACTGCGGTGCTTTAACTGACAATTGCGCGGTCATGCGACATGCACCCAAAAAGACAACCTTTTTTCCCACAAATAGAGCTTTCTTTTTGGTGGTATTTGATCACCTCTGTGGTTTTTATTGTTTGCGCTATAAACAAAAAAAGAGTGACAATTTTGAAAAAAAAGCAATATTTTTTGCTTTTTGCTATAATAAATATCCCAAAAAATATATAAAAAAATACTTTTCTTTCTCAGTTTAGGCCAATATGTATTCTTCTACATATTTTTGGTAAAAAAAAATTGCAATAAGCGTATATTGGTTTGCGCAAAAGTTATAGCGTCTACAAAATAGGGGATAGATTTATGGCATTTTTATTATAATTTTTTTTTATTAGTAAAAATTAGTTCGAACACGTCAACACCATTAAAGTCTAAGGGACACGAACATGAAAAATCAAAAGTGCTAATTTTAAAGGCTTATATGCATGGTATTGTCATAAAAAGTGATTTTAAGAATGCTTAAAGTGAAACAATAAAAGTGAAATATTCCTTTAAATGTCGTACCTGGGGGTGTCTATAGTATGCATGTAAAGTGGCATATGTTTCCTGTGTTTACAACAGTCCCTTCACAAAATGACATTTCTAAAGGAAAAAAATCATTTAAAAGTACCTGTGGCTATAATGAATTGTCGGTCCCGGCAATACACATTAAAGTCATTGAAAAAAATGAATGGGATTCCCCCACAGTCCATTACCAGACCCCTTGGGTCTGGAATGAATATTAAGAGGAACCCCGAACCAAACTTTAAAAAAAAATTGCATGGGGTCCCCCCAAATTCTATAGCAGGCCCTTCAGGTCTGGTATGGATATTAAGGGGAACCCCCCCGACTGTGGGGAATCCCATGCCGTTTTTTTCAATGACTTTTATCTGTATTGCCGGGACCAACAATTCATTATAGCCACGAGTACTTTTAACCACCTCAATACAGTGCATTTTCACCCCCTTCCTGCCCAAGCCATTTTTCAACTTTATGCGCTGTCGCACTTTGAATGACAATTGCACAGTCATACAACACTGTACCCAGATGAAATTGTTATAATTTTTTCCCCACAAATAGAGCTTTCTTTTGGTGGCATTTGATCACCTCTGCGGTTTTTATTTTTTGCGCTATAAACAAAAGAAGAGGGACAAGTTTAAAAAAACACAATATTTTTTACTTTTTGCGATAATAAATATCCAATTTTTTTTTCTTTAAAACTCATTTTTTCCTCAGTTTAGGCCGATATGTATTCTTCTACATATTTTTGGTAAAAAAAATCACAATAAGCGTATATTGATTGGTTTGCACAAAAGGTATAGCGTCTACGAAATAGGAGATAGATTTATAACATTTTTATTTATTTATTTATTTTTTACTAGTAATGGCGGTGATCTGCGATTTTTATTGTGACTGCGATATTGCGGCGGACACATCGGACACTTTTGACACATTTTTGGGACCATTCACATTTATATAGCGATCCGTGCTATAAAAATGCACTGATTACTGTATAAATGTGACTGGCAGGGAAGGGGTTAACACTAGGTGGTGATCGAGGGGTTAACTGTGTTGCTAGGGAGTGTTTCTAACTGTAGGGGGAGGGGACTCACTAGGGGAGGAGACCGATCGGTGTTCCTCTGTACTGGGAACACACCATCGTTCTCCTCTCCTCTGACAGGACCGTGGATCTGTGTGTTTACACACACAGATCCACGGTCTTGCTGTGTTACCAGCAATCGCGGGTGCCCGGTGGACATCGTGGCCCGCACCGTGTGCCCAGTGACACGGCAGGCCGGAAAAGCGAGGCCGTCATATGACGCCCGCCCGCAACGAGAGCTGCGCCTCCTGGCCGTCAATTGACAGCCGGTGGTCAGCAAGCAGTTAAATGACTTTTTTCCTTTAGAAATGTCATTTTGTGCAGGGACTGTTGTAAACATGGGAAACATACTTCACTTTACAGGCATACTATAGACACCCCCAGGTACGACATTTAAAGGAATATTTCACTTTTATTGTTTCACTTTAAGCATTATTAAAATCACTGCTCCTGAATAAACGGCCATTTTTAAAACTTTTTTTTGCATTGATACATGTCCCCTGGGGCAGGACCCAAGTCCCCAAATACTTTTTATGACAATACCATGAATATAAGCCTTTAAAATGAGCACTTTTGATTTCCCCATAGACTATTATAGGGTGTTTATAGACTATTATAGGGTGTTTAAATTTGCCGCAAACACCTCTATCCCTATTGTCATTTATACAGTGATCAGTGCTATAAAAATGTACTGATTACTGTGTAAATAACACTGGCAGGGAAGGGGTTAAACACTAGGGGGCAATTAAGGGGTTTACTGTGTCCTAGGGAGTGATTCTTATGCTGCGTACACACGGTCGGACTTTTCGGCTACAAAAGTCCGACAGCCTGTCCAACAGACTTTCAACGGACTTTTGTCGGACTTTTGGCGGGCTTTTGGCAGACTTGCGGCAGGCTTTCTTACGAACGGACTTGCCTACATACGATTACACAAAAGTCCGACAGATGGGTACGTGATGACGTACACCGGACTAAAATAAGGAAGTTGATAGCCAGTAGCCAATAGCTGCCCTAGCGTGGGTTTTTGCCCGTCGGACTAGCACACAGATGAGTGGATTTCTGGCGTAGTTACGACGTAAAGATTTGAAGCATGTTTCAAATCTAAAGTCCGTCAGATTTGCAGCTGGAAAAGTCTGCTGAAAGTCCGCTAAAAGTCCGAGGAAGCCCACACACGATCAGATTGTCAGCCAGCTTTAGTCCGTCGGCGTCCGTTGGACTTTTGTAGACGAAAAGTCCGACCGTGTGTACGCGGCATAACTGTGGGGGCGTGGGCTTACTACAATGTGACAGAGATCACTGCTCCCGATGACAGGGAGCAGTAGATCCCCGTCATGTTGCTAGGCAGAACAGGGAAATGCCTTATTTACATAGGCATCTCCCCGTTCTGCCATTCCATGTCACGAACGCTATCCATCGGCGGACATCAAGTCCACGGGACCTACGGGCATGCTCATGGAGTACTAGATGGGCACGTGTGCAGCCACTAAGCTGCGCCTTAAAGGGGACCTACACGTACGCCCATTTGCGCAGCAATGCATTGTGCCAACATACATCACCGTGCGCTGGTTGGCAAGCAGTTAATGAGGAATGCTAGACTATAACTACACGACTAGCACAAAGGGGCTCCCCCAAATCAGCTGTTCAGAGGATCAGCTAATGCTAGGGCGAGAGAGGATCTACTTTCAGTTAACGCACTAAAAAAACATAGCAATAGAAATAAACATCTTTGTATAGGGACAGTTAGGAAGAACAATTGTTTGGCAACATTTGTAACCACCTTCTCACAAGAATACCATCAAGTTGTTAATATTATAAAGAAAAATCTTCCCATCCTCTATTCAGACAAAAGTCTCCACAAAGTTTTAAAATCAGGGTGCCGTTTTTCCAGTAGATGAGCACCAACTTTGGGCTCCTTGCTGTCACCTAGCTTATTTTCATCTAGAAACTACCAACCCACCTGGCTCTCATATCCAGGCTGTTACCAATGCAATCTAAAAATGTGCAGATAATGCCATGCTAATCTTTGTATTATTTTTTTAACTTTTTTAAATACATTAATTGTGGAACCAAGTATGTTTTGTATCAAATCTGCTGCATTTATTGCAACCTGCAGCATAGTGGATTTTCCACATGTGCTTTACTAACAAGAATAGGAGAACATTATTGTGATTCTGTTAATCCAAATGCAAAGCATATTTGAAAGGTCTCATATCACTTTAAACAATGTAATTCTGGTGATTTGTCCTCCTTTAGGTTTACTGGCATTGAAAGAGTGACTCCTATGCCCAGCAGTGGGGATAGGAACAGACGGCTTCTAGGTAGGGAGACATGGTGGATATTTAGGTTACAAACCAGGGTCCCTCAGGGGTTAAACCTCAGATGGGACCTGGATTTACATTTAAGTTGATTCTCCTCTGCACTACCTGCCTCTTCCCTTTTAGCACAATTTCTATTCTCCTACTGGGCATTCTTGTTATTTATTCCTTTTTTATGTTTTGTCACCTTATTGGACTTTAGACCCCTTTCACACGGAGGTGTTTTTCAGGCGCTTTTAGGCTAAAAATAGCACCTGTAAACTGCCTGAAAAACGCCTTCCCTGCTGTCCTAGTGTGAGAGCCAGAGTGCTTTCACACTGGGGCGCTGCAACGTCAGGATGTTAAAAAAAGTCCTGCAAGCAGCATCTTTGGGGCAGTGGAGAAGCGGTGTATACACCACTCCTCCACCGCTTCTGCCCATTGAAATGAATGGGCTTGGCTGCCGAAATGCCTGCAAAGTGCTTCAGCAGCGGCACTAAATGTGTGCATTTAACTCTTTTTTCGCCTGCTAGTGGGGGTTAAAAGCTCCCCGCTAGCGGCCGAATAGCACCACTAAAACTAGCGGCGCTTTACCGTCAATGCCTGCCTGCCCCAGTGTGAAAGCAGCCTTATCGATCCACCTGTCACTCAGAAGACAGAGCGAAATGGCCACTCGGGCTGCTCTGTCTTCTGTGAGTGAGTGACAGGCGGAAGATCACCCGGCCTGGTATTGTAATTGCTCACATTTACTCTTTTTTCACCAACCTATGTTGGAGAAGTTGTGGAAGCCCGGGGAACATATTGTACATCTGGTGGGACTGTCAAACCCTTACCAAATTTTTGACTATGCTCTCCAAGCTACTTTTTTCCATCATACCAACTCCTATACCACTCTTGCCTCAAATAGTACTATTGGGTATGGACATGGATACCTGGTTCCTGTCCTCACACAGAGTCATCTCCCACATATTCATAGCCACCCGCCTAGCCATTGCAAGAAATTGGAATCCCCCATATCACCTCCAACTCAGAATTTATATTTATTTTAAACAACCATTGCCTAATGGAATATATGTATGCCAAAGCCCACCTACAAATTCCTGCCTTCCAAAAACACTGGGACTCTTGGCTCAAACACCCCAAATACATACCTCTCTCATGATAGCATTACCACACCCCTGAAAGCCTTACACCCTGTCCATACACCACCTACCACCCCTTTTGATAACACTCTAACTATTCACTGCGTATTAAATGTGAATGTTTATATCTACTAAGCACATCTTAGAGACCTCTAAATGCATTCTAATGACCTATGTACACCCTTTGTTGATACATATCCTGTTCTTTAACTGATTGTTCATTTCACAATTGACTGTTCAGCTTTGTGCTTTGTAATTTGAAAAGCTTATAATAAAATTAGGTTAAAAAAAAGTAAAACAAGCATAAAAAATGCATTTTCATTTTCTTGACACATTTTCCAAAAACTTGTTGAAAAAAAATGACATATTCAAAAGACACATTATGCCTCATAGAATATATGTTGGGGTGTTTATTTTCCAAAATGGGGACATTTTGTTAGCATTTCCATTGTCCTTGTGCTCCAGGGCCTTCAAAGTTGTAATAGGTATTCAAGAAATTAGATGTGTAATTTATGTCCCTAGAACACCTGACGGTGCTCCGTGCATGTTGGGCCATACCGTGGAATGTCTACTTTCCAAAAAGGGGTCATTTGGGGGGTATTTGTACTTCCCTGGCTTGTTAGTGTCTCAAGAAATGAGATAGGCCATCAGTACATCAGGTGTGATCAATTTTCAGTGATTGGCATCAATGTAGACTCTATAACCTTCACAAAGACCAAATAATATCCACTGAATTGGGTTATTTTTTCCAAATATATGTAGCAGTATACATTTCTGTCAACATGTATTAAGAAAATTACTAATTTGCTAATTTTATAACAGAAATGAAGAAAAATGCATTTTGTTACAACATTTTTGTTTTTTTTATTTATAGTGAACAAAATAGAAACCCAGTGGTGATTAAATACAACCAAAAGAAAGCTCAATTTGTGTGAAAAAAAAGCCAAAAATGTCATATGGGTACAGTGTTGTATGACTGAGTAATTGTCATTCAAAGTGTGAGCACCGAAAGCTGAAAATTGGCCTTGGCAGTAAGGGGGTGACAATGCCCTGTGGGAGAGGGTTAAATAAATTGGTGATATGTAGAGACAAACATGATATCAAATATATCTCCATTATTATTATTGATTTAACTAGTTTGGACATAACAGTCCAGGATTGGATACTTCTAGACAATTTGTAGAAGAGAAGAATGTTATCAGAAGAAAATGAATTTCTCCCTCCAGAATGAATGTAACTATTCTCTACATGAATGGAACTCATTTCTCTTTATTGGAATCATTAATATTAGATCACTTTATAAAACACGATCGATCATCTACAGTATTGGAGGATTTCTCAAGAGAAAGTTCATAAATGTGTAAAAGCGGATTTCCTACAACCCATTCACCACTACTTCCATCTCCAATCACCATACAGTGATTTGTGCAGTAAGACCCCTTTCACACTGCAGAGCCGCTAAAGCGCCGGTAGTTTTTGCGGTGCTTTAGAGCCCTTTCACACTGGGGCGGTTTGCAGGCGCTATTGCGCTAATAATAGCGCCTGCAAACCGACCCGAAAGTGCTGCTGCCTTAATTCCAGTGTGAAAGCCCCGAGGGCTTTCACACTGGAGTGGCACACTAGCAGGATTGGAAAAAAAGTCCTGCTAGCAGCATCTTCAGAGCGGTGAAGGAGCGGAGTGTATACCGCTCCTTCACCGCTCCTGCCCATTGAAATAAATGGGACGGTGCGGCTATACCGCCGGCAAAGCGCCTCTGCAGAGGCGCTTTGCGGTGGTATTTAACCCTTTCTCGTTGGTACAACACCGCTAATAATAGCAGCGTTTTACCGCCGACGCCGCCCCCGCCTCAGTGTGAAAGGGCCCTTAGTGGTGTTTTCGCAAGTATTTCATGCCCTAGTGGGCCGGTGATAACGGGACCTTTAAAAAATAAAAAAAGACCAGTTTTGCGGCGCTTTACAAAGCGCTTGGAAGTGCTGCCCATTCATTTCAATGGGTAGGGGCGTTTTGGGAGCGCTATTTATGATGCTCATAACCCGCCCCAAAGATACTGCTTGCAGGACTTTTTCTAACATCCCACAAGATCACGGCCCCAGTGTGAAAGCACTCATGCAAATAAATGAGAGGCAGTTTTCAGGTGCTATTTCTAGTGCTACAATGACTGAAAACTGCCTCAGTGTGAAAGGGGTCTAACAGAAATACCAGAGATTCATCCAGATGGATTAAATCAATTCTAAATATCTTCCACCTCTTTGTAGCAAATTCAATCAACCTCCACAACACCGGTGAGCAAACATGTCACTTACCAAAAGGTTTGACCCCACAAGCAAAGCCCAGACACGCTTGTTTATATCCTTCCAGCAGCACCACTCTGCTCAAGCCGGCTTCCGATGAGAACAGACTGTGCCACGGAATGTCAGACCTCCAGGTAGTATCTCCAATATCACCCGAGGTATCCAGACAATGGCCGCAATCACATAGAAAAGAAAAAGCCTCCATAGTGCATAATCCTTAAATATATATAGAATCACAGATTGTACACTTCCATCATATACACAAGTATACACAGAACACAGAGCACACACCGCTCTGGACTGCAGCCATGTATGATGGAGTCCAGGCAGTGACATGGAGGCTTTTTCTTTTCTATGTGTAGCGGCCATGATATATGTATAACTTAATGTTGTGTATATATTATCCTTTGGCGCCATCTAGCGGCCAAAATATATAAGGACTGCATCTTTATTTTCTATTACTGTTCAGAAGTTGACAAGGAAGTACTTTGTTTGTTTACCTCTGGACATTAACTTGACCTACCCAGAATGCTGATTAACTCCCATGAATCTTAGAGAACAGACTGCATTGTGGGAAGATTATAAAAGGGCTGGGAGCGGCCATCTGAGGTCTCTTGGACATGCATGGCCAGCCTGAGAGGATCTGTGTGAGGTCTCCAGCACAGCGCGGCCTACCTCCACGGAACAGCGATCCGAGCAGCGGCACTGTGGTACACCAGAGAGCTGGACTGATGGCAGGGCAAGACTGGAAAGGAGTCTGAGGAGCCTGAGTTCCAGAGTGCCTTATAGTGTGGAGCGGAGCAGTGCAGCAGTGCCGGCCGGCTGGAGACAGAAGCCTGAACATCTGAACGGAGTCTTCAGACAACACTGTCCTGGTTGGGTGAGAGGGCTGTTGCCCACAAGTTTCTTGATGCACTGTTATACACATGTGTACACAAGACAGAGTTGCCAGGACCCTTAGTTCCACAAGCAGATTCAAGAGGAATTAGTACTGAGTCCCTGGCATCAAAGTTAGTTAAAGTTTGATAATACTTATACTTATATATAATACTTATAGTTATACTTTGATAAGGAGTCATTAACCTTGGATTACAAAATGATCTTGTTTGCTAGCAGAAGAAAAGAAGATAAAGAAGGACTGTTCAGTAACACAAGGCCTTGTGTCCCCTTACCATATTAGGGTAGTGTGATACTAAGAGAGGGAGCTCCCAAATTGTTGTATTATACTTAATCAAGTTAACATTTGGTTTAGTATAGCCATAAAGCACACAGGAAATAGGACAGTGCTCAGAGCGAGATAGATTCACTCTGACGGTAATCCTATTTGCTTTGCTATACCACTCATACATTACTCCAGACATTTTATACCTGTATTATATCCTTGTAATATAAAGTTAAGTTGACTGTCAGACTATGTTGGTCTGATAGTACAACCATTGTAGTACTCCCCTTTAAAGTAATTACAGTAAACAAAGATTTATTTAAGTATAACTGTGTGGGTGTTATTTCTCTTGTATCCTCAAGCAAGTGGATGATCCAGGTAAAGACCAACAGGTATACTATATTGTGCACTGTGAATTTGCTTTAAGGTTTTGTGGTGAAAGCATACTATTATACAATATGGAACCCGAAGTGTCAGAGGTAGGGGTAGCTCCAAGTGTCTGGGATGGCCAGTGGGAAGACAAACAAATTAGCAGCTCCTACGGGGGTAGTGCGCTTCATGGAGCTCCCACCGAGATTTCCCAACTGGAATGCCCGAATAGGCCAAGAGAAGAAGTCATGAGCTCAGCTGCGGCTACTCAGTGGAGTCAAGAAGACCAGTATACTGAGGCTCCCAGGAGACCAATGGTTTGATAAAGAGGTGCGACTACTAATGCAGAAAGCAGTACCCGGACAAGGTTGCTATTTGCTAGACTTCAAACAGAATGTACAGGAAAACTTTACTTACGCCCTCTCATGCCCTGTACACACGGTCGGAATCAGAAGAACAGCCACCAACAACCCCGCCAGGGAGCCCGTTGGCAAAGAGTTCAGAGAAAGACAGCACAAATTCTGAGAATCCAGGGTTAGAACAGAACTCAAGATGCCACCAGCGTCTTTTTACCTAGACATGAGTTGCCTGGTGGACAGCTTGATACAAAGTTATCAGACGTCCACGAATGAGAAGTACTGGAAGCTATCTATATTCTCCGGGCGAATACCAAGACCAGAGGGAGAGGAAGATTTATAGAGTTGGATGGATCAGGCTACTCAGGCTTTGGAGGACAGGAATGTCTCGGGACATTTAGCAAGAAGGCGGATAAGTGAGAGCTTGTTAAGTTTAGCAGCTGATGTTATTAGGAGTCTCCGAAGAGGGAAGCCAGATTGTGGTGCTAAAGATTACATTACAGCCCTCTATGCCGTGTACGGGAAGATCGAAAATTTACCTGATCTGATGCATCGGTTTGAGCACACTTACCAGAAATTGGGAGAGAAGCTGCCCGCATACATCGTCCGTATAGATCAGATTTTACATCAGATCATTCTGAAGAAGGGTATTGACACTAGGGAGGCGGATAAAGTCAGATTAGACCAAACTTTGAAAGGGGCCAGACCGAATCACCCCATTGCCCTTCAGTTGCTTTTAAAAGGCGCTGATGAGATTCCTTCCTATCCTGAATTAATGGGGTTAGTGAGAGAAGAAGAAGCTGTCTTGGAAGAAAAGAACAGGGAGACTCGCATGGCCAGAGATCCCTTGCAGAAAAGTGGAAGGGCTGCCACACAGTCAGCATCTGTGGAAGGTATGGGAGATGTGGATGCAGATGAATGCTGGTGGGAAGAACACCATTCGCCTTTGAAAGAGGAGACTTTGTCAGCACCAACTCGACCACAGTCAGCTGAAGATGAACTGAAAATGATCAATCTCGATTGCAGCAAGCATTGCTCCGAGTAATGGGGGTGCAAGCCAAGAGCATACGTGAATGAGTGGATAGCCAGAGATGCTATCAGTGTGGAGATTGTGGGCATCTTCGGGCCCGTTGTCCACGGAAAGAATCAGATGCTGCATTGTTGAAGGAGTTGATCAGGATGTTGAAGATGTTAGTGAAGGAGCAGCCGGCGGGAAACTTCAGAGGGTCTCAGTGAAGGAGCCAGCTGAGAACCCTGCGAAAGAACAGAGCTCCACAGGAGAAGGAAGAAAGGAGAGGAAGTCTCGGAGTCTACGGAAAAGGGATGAATGGACAAGTAACCTGACACCGGGGTCAGGGGACCAGGAGCAGAAAGTCAATGCCTCACCAGTCACTAAAACTCCAGTTGGGCCTTGTCAAGATGCAAGCGGGGGAACCCACTCCGAGAACATAGCTAAAAGTAACTCTAACCCTGTGCCTAGGATTGGCAACCAAAACTTTCAACCTCAGAATAAGAGACTAAAGAAGAAGAACCGCCTTGTCAACAAGAGGGGGCAGTCAGAGAGTTTTCCTGAAAGGCTAGTAGGACCATCCCCCATAGTGTCTGTACAGACAGAAGGAGTTTATATGCAGGCTCTATTAGATACAGGAGCACAAGTTACTCTGTTGTGTCAAGATTTTTATGATAGACACTTAAGTCATATTCCCATTCGAAAGTTGGAGGAGCTCGAGATCTGGGGAATCGGAACCACTCAATGCCCTTATGATGGGTATATTCCTATACAAATATCCTTTGGGCCAGCGGCTGTAGGAAAAGAGGAAACCTTTGACACTCTGGATTTGTACAAAAGAAGAAAAAGAATGCCCATCCGACTGAAGAACGTGACGGACCAGCCCATTACACTGAGGCCTTGGATGCTAGTGGGACAAGTCAGTGCGGCCAATCCTTTTCTCCCAGAAAAGGTGAAGGGTGAGAAAGATGGCCAAGGTCTGAAAAAGGAGTTACAGCACTGTGCAGAGAATTTGCCTTCCCAGTGGCAGGAAAGGGCAAAATCCCAGTTGAAGAGGTGGGAGAAGTTGTTCACTCAAAATGATTTAAACGTGAGGTGTGCCAAGAGCGCTAAGCATATGATTTGCCTTCAGGAAGACAAGCCATTCCGAGAAAGGGCTCGGCGAGTACCACTTAGTGGAAGACCTACGAGAACAACTAGCTGAATTAAAAAGGACGGGAGTAATTCAAGAATCCAGGAGCCCATGTGCTTCCGCCATCATAGTGGTGCGAAAGAAGAATGGATCCCTTCGTATGTGCATTGATTACCGCACCCTGAATCGGCGTACGATACCCGACCAATATACCACACCTCGCATTGAAGATGCGCTGCAGTGTCTTACAGGAGCCAAGTGGCTCAGTGTGTTGGACTTAAAGAGCGGGTATTACCAAATTCCAATGCATCCGGCGGATCAAGAAAAGACAGCATTCATATGCCCGTTGGGGTTCTATGAGTTCAGCCGAATGCCTCAGGGACTGTTGGGGGCCCCCGCCACTTTCCAACGTCTTATGGAGAGGACGGTCGGAGACAGGAATCTAGTGGAAGTTTTGGTGTATCTGGATGACATCATCATGTTTGGGAAGACCCTTGAAGAACACAAGGCCCGCCTAGAGAAGGTGTTCTCCCGGCTATGTGAGGAGTGGTTGAAGCTGTCGTTAGAAAAATGTCAGTTCTACCGGACCTCAGTTACTTATCTGGGACATGTAGTCTCAGCAGGAGGAGTTGCTACTGACCCGATAAAGTTGGAAGCTGTTACCAGCTGGCCCTGGCCAAGAACCATAACGGAGTTGAGATCCTTTTTGGGGTTCTGCTCTTACTACAGAAGGTTTGTGGAAAATTTTGCCACTATTGCCCGACCCCTTAATGAGTTGTTGCATAAGGTAACGGAGGAAGACGATGGGTCAGGGTTGAAAATGAAGAAGAGCGGTGCTCGAAGAATCTGTACAGGATCAGTGGACTCACCTGTGTGAAGAGGCGTTTAAGAGGCTGAAGAAGAACCTGACGGAAGCTCCTGTGCTGGCTTATGCTGACCCCAGTTTGCCTTATGAGTTACATGTAGATGCCATCAGAGATGGACTGGGAGGGGTGTTGTATCAGCATCAGGCTGGGAAGTTGAGGCCTATAGCTTACGTGAGCAGGAGCCTTGCCCCCTCGGAAAATAATTATCCAGTGCATAAGCTGGAGTTTCTGGCCCTCAAGTGGACAGTCGACAAATTGAGAGACTATCTATATGGGGCTGAGTTCACAGTGAAAACTGATAACAATCCTTTGACCTATGTCCTGACCACAAGCTGGATGCCAAGCTGGATGCCATTGGAAACAGATGGATAGCAGAGTTGCCTGGATTCCAGTTCAGTTTGAAATACCGATCTGGAGTGGGAAACCGAGATGCAGATGCCCTGTCTTGAAGACCACACAGACAAGAAGAAGACCCAGTGGAATGGGCCTGTGTGAGCGAGGAGGGAGTGCGAGCTCTGTGTCAGGGTTTAGAAAAGGAAGGAAGTGGAAGGGTGGCTGCCGAATACATAGGGGTTCATCCATTAGCGATCCCCAGCCGGTATTGTGGACTGACCCATGTGAGGGGAGAAGGGTTGCCACAGCTGTCAAGAGCAGATTTGAGATGGGATCAAATGGAGGACCCAGTGGGCAGATTGGTGATACATGCATTGAAGAGCCAGAGTCCTGAGTTGTTACAAAAAAGTTGGGAGCCTGAGGCAAAAATACTGCATAAGGAGTGGAATCGACTGATGCTTAAGGATGGTGTTCTGTACCGCAGTTATGTCACTGAAAAAAATGAAGAAAGGCGGCAACTATTTCTCCCAGGAAAACACCGGACGACCGTTTTAGTTTTTTTGCATGATGAGCACGGTCATTTAGGAGCAGATAGAACTCTCTGGCTGGTTAGAGATAGATTTTACTGGCTTAATATGCGAAAGGAGGTGGAAAACTACTGTCATTCTTGCCTTACTTGTATCCAGAGAAAGACTTTGCCTCAGAGAGTGGCTGCCATGGGCCATTTACAAAGCCAAGAGCCCCTGGAGTTGGTGTGTATTGACTTTCTGTGCTTGGAACCCAATATAGGTGGAAGAGGCAACATTCTTGTAGTGACAGATGATTTCACTTGATATGCTCAAGCTTATCCCACCAAAGATCAAAAGGCCAGCACGGTAGCCAAGATCCTTGTGAAAAGTTTTTCATACATTATGGGTTGCCTGTAAGGATTCACTCAGATCAGGGCAGAGACTTCGAGAGCAAGTTAATACACCAGATGTGCGCTTTGTTGGGCATTAAGAAGACTCGCACCACGCCTTATCTCCCTCAGGGTGACCCTCAGCCAGATCGGTTCAACAGGACTCTACTGAACATGCTGGGGACTTTACCGTCTGACTAGAAACAGCATTGGGGAACCCACATTGCAGCATTAGTCCACGCATACAACTGCATGGAGAGTGATGTTACTGGGTATTCCCCATATCGTTTAATGTTCGGACGAGAAGCCAGACTTCCTGCTGATCTGATGTTTGGTACGTCTTTGGATGATGTCCCTTTGACCTCACACGGAGGGTACATAGATCGATTGAGGAAGAATCTACAACAAGCATATGAACAGGCAGTAGAGCATGCTGCCGTCAGGGAGTCTCGGAACAATCGGAACTTTGACGCCAGAGTGAAAATTCATGATTTGCAACCAGGAGATCGACTTCTACTAAAGAATCTGGGTATACCGGGAAAGCACAAGTTGGCGGACAGATGGAAGTCACAGCCCTGTGTGTAAAAGGGTCCCTGGATTGCCAGTTTATCAGATTCGACCAGAAGGAGAGTCGGGGCCAAAGAAGATGTGGCATAGAAACCACTTATTGCCACTGTCGGATGCTGTGAGAATCCCAGAAGCTGCTGAGACATCTCCTGGAAGATTGACACTGGCTGGTATCCGTTCAAAAGGAAACAAGTTGCGAGAAACTGATGGTAGTGATGAGTCTGGGGACGAGTATGAGTATTCGGAGAATCTGAATTCAAGATCATCATCAGGAAACGGAGACTTAGGATTAGTCGATGATGTGGTGTCTTTACTGTAGTGATATAATGTATAGCGGGTAGATAATTAATTAGTAGTTATTATAATGATGATGTAAGTACTCTTCCGCAGCAACCCAATTCTTCCAGAGAGATGCACTTTATTGACTTCCAACAAAGAACAAGGTCCAAAGTCCACAGATGACAAAAATATCCAGCAGAGTAAATATCAGTTAGATTTCCATTTTTCCTAGATTTGCGCCTTCATAGTCATACACAGACAGGACTATACTAAACTATAGACTGAACGCCATGTTATATTCACTAGACACTGAATGGCTGAGCAATTTGATTGGCCTTTTCCATTTAGGCCTTTGATATGCTTTTAGTCTTTCAGACAGACAACAACCCCCAGCCGTGAACAGCTGCAGTCATAAACCGCCCCAATCTGCACTCCCGCATATCAACATCAACAAGTCCCCTTTAATATGTGTAATTAGATTAGATTAACAGATATCACCTGAACACCCTTTTGAGCCCATGGAATACCTACATTCCTAATCTGTATTCTTGCATATTAACATCAAGTCCCCCCGATATATTAGCACCCCAGGAGGGAGCCTCCGCTAGGCCAACCCAAAACACTCCTTGATCCCATTGTTAATCCCATCAATAAATACTTCTTCTATGGTCCTTTAAACAATGTACCATTTGAAATGTTCAATTAGGTTAACAGGCCATACCTCACACACCTAGGTAGACTTTCATAAGATAAACATATCAAAGGGACATCAGCTGTTATATTAAAATTGAGTTGGCTTGGACAAATCGACCATTGTCAACTGAATTCTGGCCTGGTTAATATTCTGCTGTATGTGTACATACATATAATAATATAATATCCCACATAAATCAGCGAACATATTACAACATTTACCTTTTGGATGGAGGAGGAAGGAGAAGAAGCAGAGGTAAGACCCAAAGCCATTAATGCTACAAAAGCAACTAGAGATTTGAAAGATTTCCTTGAGGAAGCAATGTCCTCTTTGGGGAAGCTTGAGTTACAATGGACTTTGGAAAGTGAAAAACCAGGCTCATTGGTTGATCTCAACACTTCGATTAGTGAGGAAGACAAAGTGGAAGATTCAAGTAAACAGGAAGAGGATTTGGGGCCGATGAGATTAAGGTGGAAAGTACACCCGCCACAAAGACTCATGACACGCTGGGGGGGAAGTTACGAAGAGCCAGTCTCCACGGTTCATCGATCTGACCCTGAAGTTCTGCCACCTGCTGTTAATTGGGTAGGCAATGGATCTGCTCTGACCTCTGACGCTATTGGGTTAGACATGAGAGTTGCTCTGGCCTTGTCAAATTTTGGTCTTGAAATTACACCTGAAATTTGTCAATTAATATGTGAAAGCTAAGGGGTGAGTAAATAGTTGCTTGTCATAAGTCAGGATTTGAACATAATTTATTTGTGTCAGATATGCTCTCATGGTATCCTTGGGGACCAAAGAATTCAAGCAGGGGGAGTGTGTAGCAGCCATGATATATGTATAACTTAATGTTGTGTATATATTATCCTTTGGCGCCATCTAGCGGCCAAAATATATAAGGACTGCATCTTTATTTTCTATTACTGTTCAGAAGTTGACAAGGAAGTACTTTTTTGTTTACCTCTGGACATTAACTTGACCTACCCAGAATGCTGATTAACTCCCATGAATCTTAGAGAACAGACTGCCTAATGGGAAGATTATAAAAGGGCTGGGAGCGGCCATCTTAGGTCTCTTGGACACGCATGGCCAGCCTGGGAGGATCTGTGTGAGGTCTTCAGCACAGTGCGGCCTCCCTCCATGGAACAGCGATCCGAGCAGCGGCACTGTGATACACCAGAGAGCTGGACTGACGGCGGGGCAAGACTGGAAAGGAGTCTGAGGAGCCTGTCAGAGTCATCTGGGAGTTCCGGAGCGTCTTATAGTGTGGAGCGGAGCAGCGCAGCAGTGCTGGCCGGCTGGAAACAGAACCCTGAACATCTGAACGGAGTCTTCAGACAACACTGTCCTGGTTGGGTGAGAGGGCTGTTGCCCACAAGTTCCTTGATGCACTTTTTTACACACGTGTACACAAGACAGAGTTGCTGGGACCCTTAGTTCCACAAGCAGATTCAAGAGGAATTAGTACTAAGTCCCTGGCATCAAAGTTAGTTAAAGTGCCACACCACCAGAGCCTGGTTTTCAACTTTTCATTAACCCTTGGATTACAAAATTATCTTGTTTGCTAGCAGAAGAAAAGAAGATAAAGAAGGACTGTTCAGTAACACAAGGCCTTGTGTCCCCTTACCATATTGGGGTAGTGTGATACTAAGAGAGGGAGCTCCCAAATTGTTGTGTTATACTTAATCAAGTTAACATTTGGTTTAGTATAGCCATAAAGCGCGCAGGAATTAGTACAGTGCTCAGAGTGAGATAGATTCACTCTGACGGTAATCCTATTTGCTTTGCTATACCACTCATACGTTACTCCAGACATTTTATACCTGTATTATATCCTTGTAATATAAAGTTAAGTTGACTGTCAGACTATGTTGGTCTGATAGTACAACCATTGTAGTACTCCCCTTTAAAGTAATTACAGTAAACAAAGATTTCCTTAAGTATAACTGTGTGGGTGTTATTTCTCTTGTATCCTCAAGCAAGTGGAGATCCAGGTAAAGACCAACAGGTATACTATATTTTGCACTGTGCATTTGCTTTAAGGTTTTGTGATGATAGCATACTATTATACAGTATGGAACCCGAAGTGTCAGAGGTAGGGGTAGCTCCAAGGGTCTGGGATGGCCAGTGGGAAGACGAACAAATTAGCAGCTCCTACAGGGGTAGTGCGCTTCATATGTAATGTGATTGCGGCCATTGTCTGGATACCTCAGGTGATATTGTATTTTTGCACATTATATGTTATACAGATTGAAGTAGCTGTGTATTTTTATTATTGATCACTATTGGTGGAGTTATCACATCTACATTAGAAGTGTTGGTATTTGGACACATTGTAGGTTGCAGATTTCTCATTTGTCTCATCACTAGGGATGAGCTTCGAGTTCGAGTCGAACTCATGTTCGACTTGAACATCAGCTGTTTGTCAGTTCGATGAACAGCGAACAATTTGGGGTGTCTGCGGCAAATTCGAATGCCACGGAACACCCTTTAAAAGTCTATGGGAGAAACCCCCAAAGCACCCTCCCAATGTTGAGGGCATGTGGCCTGGTACGGTTCAGGAGGGGGGTGCTCTCTCATCCCCCCTATTTTCCTGTGGCCTGCCAGGTTGCGTGCTCGGATAAGGGTCTGGTATGGATTTTTGGGGGTACCCCACGCCATTTTTTTTAAAATTTTGATTTAGAACATTCGAGTCCCATAGACTTCTATGGGGTTCTAACGTTCGTGTGAAGTTTTAGTCTGTTCGCAAGTTCTGGTGCGAACCGAACCAGGGGGTGTTCGGCTCATCCTTACTCATCACACATTTTATCACTAAGTGTAGGGCTCTTTACATAGAATTGTATTATACTATTTGTACTTCTATATCAGACTTCCTGCTGGCGGATGGTTTTCATTCATTAGATTTGCACAAAGTTGTTCAAGTTTTTTTAGTGCAGATATCTTATTTTTTACATTTTTATGTCCAGCTTTAGAGAACTGTCTGATATTGGTGATATATAGAGACAACCAGGAGATGAAATTTGTATTTATTATTTGATTTATGTAGTTTAGACATACACTATATTACCAAAAGTATTGGGACGCCTGCCTTTACAGGCACATAAACTTTAAGGGCATCCCAGTCTTAAGCCTTGAACACACGATCAGATTTTCTGATGACCGTTAGTCCATTTTTTTGTGGCATGCTAGTCTCATATCGAAAGTGAAGAAGTTACTCACTATACAAACATTCTCATCCTACAGAATACAACAACAGAAGTGATATAATGTGTTGAATAGTTTTGTATGTATTCTTTCATTTCTTAGCATGCATAGTCTTACTCTCACAATTTATTTTGGGTGAAAACTGTACTGAATAAACAAAAATCAGATGCTGAGTTCATGTACGATACAAATTTTATAGTCTGCACAATTAGCTTATGTCGGATGAAAAATCGGAATCAGCTGTCAAAAGCACCATACTAATGATCATGTTGGATTAGAAGGCCTGGCTTGCAGTCTCCACTCTAAATAATACCAAAGGTGTTCTATCGGGTTGAGGTCAGGACTCTGTGCAGGCAAGTCAAGTTCCTCCACCCCAAACTTGCTCATCTATGTCTTTATAGACCTTGCTTTGTGCACTGGTCAAAATCATTTGGTGGAGGGGGGATTATAGTGTGGGGGGATTATGGTGTGGGGGTGTTTTTCAGGGGTTGGGTTTGGCTCCTTAGTTCCAGTGAAGGGAACTCTTAAGGCATCAGCATACCAAGACATTTTGGACAATTTCATGCTCACAACTTTGTGGGAACAGTTTGGGGATGGCCCCTTCCTGTTCCAACAGGACTACGCACCAGAGCACAAAGCAAGGTCCATAAAAACATGGATGAGCGAGTTTGAGGTGGAGGAATTTGACTGGCCTGCACAGAGTCCTGGCCTCAACCCGATAGGACACCTTTGAGACGGACTAGAGCAGAGACTTTCTCGTCCAATATCAGTGCCTGACCTCACAATTGTGCTTCTGGAAGAATGGTCAAACATTCCCATAGACACACTCCTAAACCTTGTGGACAGCATTTCCAGAAGAGATGAAGCTGTTATAGCTGAAAAGGGTGGGCCAACTCCAAATTGAACCCTACGGACTAAGACTGGGATGTCATTAAAGTTCATGTGTGTATAAAGGCAGGTGTCCCAATACTTTTGGTAATATAGTGTAACAGTCCAGGATTGGATATGTAGGCTCCATGCACACTGGTTTAATACATTGCTGCTACTACAGGAGTTTTGTGTTCTGCCTGTAGAAGCAGCTCCATGTTCTCCTATGTCTCCATACACATTGGGATGAATACAGACATATTTTGAGCTCAACGTTTAGAGGCAGGAAAAAAAACTTCTGGTTCATGTTTCTGATTGGAGCTTTCTGGCAGAAAAAAAACGCAAAACTCTCCTAAACTCATCTAAACTTTTTACAATAAACGCTCTAAAGTTTTTTCTGCCAAGGGAACTGGCATATTTTTAAGTCCAGTGTGCATGGAGCCTTATGGAGTCTAAAGATCGATTTTGATGACATTCTCATATTTCTATATTATTTATGTGGTTTAGATATAAACTGTCCGAGAATATTATTGTCTCAGTCAGTCCTGTTATACTCACCGTAATTCCTCTATCCGGCTTGTTGTCAGAGCTTCCATCAGATCCCTGAAATGAGGACCCTCCAGATTGTTCCCAGACAGGTTCAGTGTCCTCAGTGTCTGGTTATTTCTTATTCCAGATGCCAGGTGGGGGCAGGAACTGTCTGTCAGGTGATTAGAGGACAATCTATAGAAGAAGAGAAGAATGTTACCAGAAGAAAATGAATTTCTCCCCCGGGAATGAATGTAACTATTCTCTACATGAATGGAACTTATTTCTCTTTATTGAAATCAATAATATGAGATCACTTTATAAAAGACGATCGATCATCTACACTATTGGAGGATTTCTCTTTTTGTGGACCCCAATTACTAAATGTGACATGAGAAGTGGATGAGGTGGTGTGATCCATTCATTATTCCTGTATGGGGATTGGACCATACACACTCACACTGACCTCTAGGCTTTCACCTCCAACCTTCTGCTAAGTCTTGGATTCAGTTGTGGGGATTCACTATGATGGTCACAGAAGTCTCACTCATGTTATGGAAACTTCATTGACTAAAAGTGACACCATTGTACTTTGGGATTTCCTTTGAACATCATGGTGGAGGATTTGATCTTATGGTGTGGAGATTTTATTATTACCGTTCTTCATGTGGACCTTTTTTGAAAATTTGTACTAATGATGCTGCACTAATTAAGTGTTCTTGCATAGCAAGACAACTTACTGTTATCTCACATATATATTATTCGTGGAAATGCTTCAGCAGTCCCACTATTGTTATTCTTTTTTTTATTTATTTTTAATTAGTGGGAATGCTTCAACAGTCCCACTATTGTTATTATTTTTTTATTTATTATTATTAATTTTAATTTTAATTTTATTCCATATGTTTTTTGGCTCTGCATAACTTCTGCATACTTTCAGCTATTAAAACTATTCAACTTTTAAAATGTTCAACTCTTTCAGCTGAGGATGGCACTTCTTTAACTTTTTTCTATTATTTATACTTTAAGCTTTTTAACACTTTTTTTAACATTGAAGTGAATGAGAGCATGCTTCAAATCCTTAAAATCTTCTTTCACTCCCAAAAGTTTCAGCTCCTTCATACTTTCACCTACAGACACCAAAAAAACTTTAAAATGTTCACAAAATATTCCTCTATCTGGCTATATCTTTTCACTTTGATATCTTTTACAGTTTTTGTGAAAAAGCTGTTTAAGTTTAGTGATCATTTCAAGAAATTTCATTTTAAAGGTTTTTGTTGCCATGGTTACCAAAGCTTCTTATACACAGCATCTCAGCTCTGATTACAGAGCCCGGGGGAGGGGACAGACACATCATGTACTGATTTATAATAGAGGAATATGATGGGGCTGTTTTGATGAGGCAATTCTTATGGGGCAGTTTTGATGGGGCAATTCTGATGGGGCAGTTTTGATGGTGGCAATATGATGGGCAGTTTTGATGAGGCAATTCTGATGGGGCAGTTTTGATGGTGTCAATATGATTGTGGCAATATGATGGGGGCAATTTTGATGGGGGCAGTTTTGATGGTGGCAATATGATGGGGCAGTTTTGATGGGGCAGTTTTGATGGGGCAGTTATGAATGTGGCAATATGATGGGGCAATTTTGATGGAAGCAGTTTGATAGGGGCAATTTTGATGGGGCAGTTTTGATGGGGTAATAAGATGTGGGCAGTTTTGATGGTGGCAATATTATGGGGCAGTTTTATATGGGGTCCGTTTTGATGGTGGCAATATGATGGGGAAGTTTTGATGTATAAAATTCTTCATATTTTCCAGCTAAACGCACGGCCAACTTCTTTTTTAAATCGCTGACATGCTCACATTTTTAAGTTTATCAACATAAATTTTATACCGATACGTTCACAACGGCCGTGTGTCTCTAACAGTGAAGTTGCTGTTTTCATAGCATGAACTGTTGTGGATTTATTGTTCAGGGGACAGGCAGCCAGCAGATAGGGAGATGCTATTCAGCATTCCCACCCATTTTCCCCAGGAAATGCATTTTCTAGTTTTAATTTTAATTTTATTCCGTACGTTTTTTGGCTCTGCGTAACTTCTGCATACTTTCAGTTATTAAAACCATTCAACTTTTAAAATGTATAGCTCTTTCAGCTAATGATGAGGCTTTTTTCAACTTTTTTTCTACCATTTATACTTTTTAAAATATTAAGCTTTTTGACACTTTTTTTAACATTGAAGTCAATAAGAGCATGCTTCAAATCCTTAAAATCTTCTTCCGCTCCCAAAAGTTTCAGCTCTTTCATACTTTCACCTACAGATGCCAAACAAACTTTAAAATGTTCACAAAATATTCAGCTATCTAGCTATATCTTTCCAGTTTGATATCTTTTACAGTTTTTGTGAAAAAGCTGTTTGTTTAGTGATCATTTCAGGAAATTTTAGCTAATAAACAGTGTACTGGGCTGCTTTTACTGCCATGGTTACCAAAGCTTCTGTTATACACAGTGATGGGCGGTGGGGGAGGTGGCTGGAGCATCTCAGCTCTGATTACAGAGCCCGGGGGAGGGGACAGACATTCCATGTACTGATTTATAATAGAGAAATATGATGGGACAGTTTTGATGGGGCAGTTTTGATGGGGGTAATTTTGATGGGGCAGTTTTGATGGTGGCAATAAGATGGGGCAGTTTTGATGGTGGCAATATGATGGGGCAACCTTGATGGGGCTTTTTTGATGGTGGCAATATGATGGAGCAATTTTGATGGGGGCAATATGATGGGGCAGTTTTAATGGGGCAGTTTTGATGGTGGCAATATGATGGGGCAAATTTGATGGGGGCTGTTTTGATGGGGCAATATGATGGGTCAGTTTTGATGGGGGCAATATAATAGGGCAGTTTTGATGGGGGCAATATGATGGGGCAGTTTTGATGGGGCAAAATGATGGGGGCGGTTTTGATCGGGGCCATTTTGAAGGTGGTAATATGATGGGCAGTTTTGATGGTGGCAAGATGATGGGGCAAATTTTATGAGGGCCGTTTTGATGGGGCAATATGATGGGGCAGTTTTCATGGGGGCAAATTGATGGGGCAGTTTTGATGGGAGTAGTTTGATGGGAGCAATTTTAATGGGGGCAATTTTGATGGGGCAGTTTTGATGGTGGCAATATGATGGGGCAAATTTGATGGGGGCTGTTTTGATGGGGCAATATGATGGGGCAGTTTTGATGGTGGCAATATGATGGGGCAGTTTTGATGGGGGTAGTTCTGATGGGGCAATTCTGATGGGGCAGCTTTGATGGGGGCAATTCTGATGGGGCAGTTTTGATGAGGGCAGTTTTGATGAGGGCAGTTTTGATGATGTAGTTTTGATGGTGGCAATATGATGGGGCAAATTTGATGGGGGCTGTTTTGATGGGGCAATATGATGGGGCAGTTTTGATGGGGGCAATATGATAGGGCAGTTTTGATGGGGGCAGTTTTGATGGGGCAGTTTTGATGGGGCAAAATGATGGGGGCGGTTTTGATGGGGGCCATTTTGAAGGTGGTAATATGATGGGCAGTTTTGATGGTGGCAAGATGATGGGGCAAATTTGATGGGGGCCGTTTCGATGGGGCAATATGATGGGGCAGTTTTGATGGGGGCAATATGATGAGGCAGTTTTGATGGGGGCAATATGATGGGGCAGTTTTGATGGGGGCAAAATGATGGGGCAGTTTTGATGGGAGCAATTTTAATGGGGGCAATTTTGATGGGGCAGTTTTGATGGTGGCAATATGATGGGGCAAATTTGATGGGGGCTGTTTTGATACGGCAATATGATGGGGCAGTTTTGATGGTGGCAATATGATGGGGCAGTTTTGATGAGGCAGATTTGATGATGTAGTTTTGATGGTGGCAATATGATGGGGCAAATTCGATGGGGGCTGTTTTGATGGGGCAATATGATGGGGCAGTTTTGATGGGGCAGTTTTGATGGGGGCAATATGATAGGGCAGTTTTGATGGGGGCAATATGATGGGGCAGTTTTGATGGGGCAAAATGATGGGGGCGGTTTTGATGGGGGCCATTTTGAAGGTGGTAATATGATGGGCAGGTTTGATGGTGGCAAGATGATGGGGCAAATTTGATGGGGGCCGTTTCGATGGGGCAATATGATGGGGCAGTTTTGATGGGGGCAATATGATGATTCAGTTTTGATGGGGGCAATATGATGGGGCAGTTTTGATGGGGGCAAAATGATGGGGCAGTTTTGATGGGAGCAGTTTGATGGGAGCAATTTTAATGGGGGCAATTTTGATGGGGCAGTTTTGATGGTGGCAATATGATGGGGCAAATTTGATGGGGGCTGTTTTGATGGGGCAATATGATGGGGCAGTTTTGATGGTGGCAATATGATGGGGCAGTTTTGATGGGGGTAGTTTTGATGGGGCAATTCTGATGGGGCAGCTTTGATGGGGCAATTCTGATGGGGCAGTTTTGATGGTGGCAATATGATGGGGCAGTTTTGATGGGGGCAGTTTTGATGAGGCAGATTTGATGGGGCAGTTTTGATGGTGGCAGTTTTGATGGTGGCAGTTTTGATGGGGGCAGTTTTGATGGGGGCAGTATTGATGTGGGCAATTTTGATGGGGCAATTTTGATGTGGGCAATTTTGATAGGGGCAATATGCCAGGGCAGTTTTGATGGTGGCAACATGATGGGGCAGTTTTGATGGGGGCAATTTTGATTGGGCAATTTTGATGGGGCAAAATGATGGGGCAGTTTTGATGGGGGCAGTTTTGATGGGGCATTTCTGATGGGGCAGTTTTGATGGGGGGCAATATGACAGGGCAGTTTTGATGGTGGCAATATAATGGGGCAGTTTTAATGGGGGTAGTTTTGATGGGGAAATTCTGATGGGGCAGTTTTGATGGTAGCAGTTTTGATGGGGCAATATGAGGGGGCAGTATGATGGGGCAGTTTTGATGGGGCAATTCTTTTTTTTTTTAAATTCAATCATCTTTATTTGATTCATCATAGTATACAATTTTGTCAAATATCAAATCTTTTTTAAAGAAAAAGTACCACATTTATAAGAAGCATACATTATAGAAGTATGAAATAAAGGGAGGAGTTTAAAACAGAGAACAAATACAAATATAAAAAAGAAATACCATATATACCACCCCTCTCTAATATCTATCTACCTCTCTTTCCTCTTACCCCCTCTTCCCCTTCCACCCCCACCCCTTCTTCATCCCACCTATCTTACCCTATATTAACATCTGTGATCGTAAGGTCGCTGCCCTCCATATTTCCTTACATTGGGTATCCCATTTCTTCCAACCAAGGTCTCCAAAGTTTCCTTCAGGTTCCCTCTCTTTGTGTATACTGCCTTTTCCTTCCACATTGTTTCAGTTACAGTTTTAATCCTTCAGGGGAGGGGTTCTTGCCTGCCATCTCTGTGCAATTAACTTCCTAGCTTGGAAGAGACATCTCTGAACTATTTTAATTTTAGAATTTCCTTTACCTGTACTTTCTCCTACTCCCAGAATACATAGTTTCGGGTCCGTTTTAAGTTCTAAGGAAAAGATCTATCCTCCGTCCAAATTCAAATAACCTTTTAGGGGTATAATGTGTCCTGTGGAGTAACATCAGATGTGAGATTTTCTGGGCAGGTGAGACCGACACCTGGTGTCCTCCCGCCAGTATTTCCCTCCACTGTCCATCTGAAAATAAACCCAAGTCCCTTTACCATTTACTTCTACTTTTAAGTTTTTCCAGGGTCTCTATACTACTTTTACATATATGTGGGTATATTTCAGCTATAGACCCACTATGGCCTCCCTGGTCACCCAGTTTTTGAAGTATGGGGGAGTTATTCCAGGATGGTCCCTGACCCCCAAACTGTGTATTTAGGGCATGTTTGATTTGTACATATTTATATACAGACCAATCCGGTATATCCAATTCCTCCTTCAGTGACAGGAATGATTTTAATGAATTTTGACTATATAACTGGGCTAGTTTGTTTATTCCTTTTTTTCCCACACTTTTATTTTCTCAATTGCTTCTAATTCTTGTAGATTCTTATTATCCCACAGGGGGCGCACTTAGTCAAACCACCCATTCCCTTCATGGCTTTAATGGAGCTCCAAACTTTTATTATTAATTTAACCGTGGGTGTTCTATGTACAAAAGAGTTCGCCTCAGTACCTCTATCACAGTCCTATTGGGGGCTCCCATGATCATCAATCCTTCACTATTAGATCCCTTAAGGACCGAGCTTCTCCCCAAGTGCTGTAGTTGGGCTCCTAAAAAATAACTTTGCGAGTGTGGTACTGCTAAGCCCCCTTCTCATGAGGGGAGTTGTAGGGTTTGTAAACTTATCCTAGAGGACCCCCCTTTCCATATGAGGTCTCTTAATATTATGTCTATTTTATTAAACCATTTCCTGCTTATCCATATTGGCGAGTTCTGCATCACATACAGTAGTTGGGGGAGCCACAGCATTTTAATCAGATTACACCTCCTTGCTGTTGATAATGGCAGACCCTTCCATATTTCAGTCTTACTTTTAAATTTCGTCAACAAGGGGACTAAGTTATTATTTAAATAGTTCTCTGGGTCCTTCGTTATTTTAATACCCAAATATTTAGTTGTCTCTGCTATTTCCATCTGGATGTTATTTAAAAGGGCACCCTCTCTAATAGGATCCAATGGTAGTAATACTGATTTTTCCCAATTTATGGACAACCCAGAGATTTTCCCAAACCTTGAAAAGATATCCATCACTTGTCTCAGGGATCCCTCTGTATCACCCAAAAATATGAGGACATCGTCCGCATATAATGCGATCCGCTCCTCTCCATCCTTCCTCCGGAACCCTTCCATTATTCTATTTTGCCTTACTGTTGTAGCTAGTGGCTCCATAGCTAAGGCAAAAATCATGGGAGACAAAGGGCATCCCTGCCTTAAGCCTCTCTCCAGCTTAAACCCAGTCGAGTAGTCATTATTAATTCTTACTTTTGCATTTGGTTAATTATATAATACTTTAACCCAATTAATGAAAGAAGGGCCGAAACCAAACTCCTTTAATACCCGCCAGATGTATTCCCATTCTATGCTGTCAAATGCTTTTACCACATCTAACAGCATAACTGCCCTGGAGCCCATATTCTCTGTGGGAATCTGTAAGTTCAGAAGGACTCTCCTGATATTCATACTAGTTGTTCTATGAGGTATGAATCCCATCTGGTCCGGGTGAACTACTTTGTGGATTACTTTCTTTATTCTGGCAGCTAAGACTTTTGCTAAGATCTTAACATCTGAACAGAGTAACGATATGGGCCTGTAAGACCCAGGTTCCAGGGGGTCCTTCCCCTCTTTGTGTAACACAATAATTGTGGCTTCGGTCATTGATGTAGGTAATCCCCCTTTTTCTTTCGCCCAGTTAAATACCTTAAGAAGTTCCTGGAGTAATACTTCCCCATACTGTTTATAGATCTCGACTGGGAGACCGTCGGGGCGGGGGGATTTATGATTGGCCATTTCTGTTACCGCCATTTTGATTTCCTCAATCGGTCTCTCCAACTCCTCTTTATCTGTCCCCTCTAATACCGGGATGTCGATATTATTAAAGAAGTTATCCATTTCCTCCCCTCCCATGATCCCACGGGATTTATACAATCCCTTATAATATTCTTTAAACGTCTCAGTAATTACCTCTATCTGAGATGAAATCTCACCTCTCGAAGTCCTGATAGCTGGGACCATGGATGGGGGGGAGCTGGTCTTAACAATATGAGCCAGTATCTTCCCTACTTTTTCCCCTTCCCCGTACATAATTTGTTTCTGGAACAAGCTTTTATTTTCTACCTTCCTAATAATTATATCTTTATACCTTTGTTGTTTATTCTCCCACACTCTCTGTTTTTCAGGGGAAGGTTCTTTCGTATACTCCCTTTCTGCTTCAACCAGCTCCATCCTGAACTGATCTTCCCAATCCCTTGATTTTTTTTAATTTTTGACACTTTCTGTATGAGTGAACCCCTTAAGTATGCCTTCAGTGCGTCCCACATCACCCCCTTCGATGTAGTATCTGCATTAAATTTTATAAATTCCTTCAACTCAGCCACTACCACTTCCTGACCCTCTATTACTTCCAGCCAGGCTGGGTTCATCTTCCACGTTCTACATATTTTCTTATATCCCGGCGTTACCAAGATTGTAAGTAAGGAATGGTCCGATACTCCTCTAGGTTGATAGACTACATGGGGCAATTCTGATGGGGCAGTTTTGATGGGGCAATATGATGGGGCAGTTTTGATGGTGGCAATATGATGGGGCAGTATTGATGGGGCAATTTTAATGGGGCAGTTTTGATAGGGGCAGTTTTGATGGTGGCAATATAAAGGGGCAGTTTTGATGGTGGCAATATTGATCAGAAAATTCTGATGTGGCAGTCTTGATGGGGGCAGTTTTGATGGGGGCAGTCATGATGGGGGCAGTATTGATAGGGAAATTTTGATGGGGCAGTTTTGATGGGGGCAATATGATGGGGCAGTTTTGATGGGGGCAATATGATGGGCAGTTTTGATGGTGGCAATATGATGATGCAGTTTTGATGGGGCAATTCTGATGGGGCAGTTTTGATGGGGTAGTTTTTATGGTGGCAATATGATGGGGCAGTTTTGATGGTGGCAATATGATGGGGCAGTTTTGATGGTGGCAATATGGTGGGACAGTTTTGATGGGCAGTATTGATGGGGCAATTCTGATGGGGTAATTTTGATGGGGCAGTTTTGATGGGGGTAGTTTTTATGGTGGCAATATGATAGGGCAGTTTTGATGGTGGCAATATGATGGGGCAGTTTTGATGGTGGCAATATGGTGGGGCAGTTTTGATGGGGCAGTATTGATGGGGCAATTCTGATGGGGTAATTTTGATGGGGCAGTTTTGATGGTGGCAATATAATGGGCAGTTTTGATGGGGGCAGTTTTGATGGTGGCAATATGATGATGCAGTTTTGATGGGGCAATTCTGATGGGGCAGTTTTGATGGGGTAGTTTTTATGGTGGCAATATGAGGGGGCAGTTTTGATGGTGGCAATATGATGGGGCAGTTTTGATGGTGGCAATATGGTGGGGCAGTTTTGATGGGGCAGTATTGATGGGGCAATTCTGATGGGGTAATTTTGATGGGGCAGTTTTGATGTTGGCAGTTTGGATGGGGTAGTTTTGATGGTGGCAATATGATGGGGCAGTTTTGATGGGGCAAGTCTGATGCAGCAATTTTGATGGGGCAGTTTTGATGGTGGCATGTGATGGGTGTTGTGATACGCTTTGCTGGGAGCAATATGATGCGATCTGCGGGGGTGTTATGATGCGAATTGCGGTAGGTGTTGTGATAGAATTTGCAGGGGGGTGATGTGATGCCATTTGCAGGCGGTGTTGTGATGCGATTTGCAGGGAGCAATGTGATGCCATTTGTGGGGGGTGTTGTGATGCGATTTGCGGAGGGCTATGTGATGCGATTTGTGGGGGTGTTGTGATGCAATTTGCAGTGGGTGTTGTGATGCGATTTGTAGGGAGCTGTATGATGTGATTTGCTGGGGGCAATGTGATGCGATTTGCTGGGGGTGTTGTGATACAATTTGCAGGGGTGTTGTGATGCGATTTGTGGAGGGCTATGTGATGCAATTTGTGGGGGTGTTGTGATGTGATTTGCGGGGGGTGTTGTGATGCAATTTTCTCTGGACGATGTGATGTCATAGAAATTCATCTTTACTTGGTCTACGCCATTTGTAGGTAGGCAATGCAAGAAATTCAATTGTAATTTATTTTCTGGTTCCTGTAGGGAGGAGGGGAGGAGAGGTTTGCAAAGCTAAGGGGCAGCAACTTCCTCTGACACTGCCGTAGCTATGGAAACCTGACCTGAAACCTATCACACTGCTTGTGCTGCACTGAGCATGTGCAAGATCTGCAAGGATAAGATCCAGGAAGTAATACAGCCCGGCTTCAGATGCCCACACTTAAGATGGCCACGGCCTGCTGGAAGTTTAAAAAATAACAAACTAATGCTATAAACTAACAAAACGGACCTTAGTTTACAGAATAACTTTACTAGAATACATTAAGCTTGTGTATTATAGGGTATTTTTATTTAAAATGTATGAATTCAGCCGGAACACCACTTTAAAAAAAGAAAAAAGACCAGTTTTGTGGCGCTTTCCAAGCGCTTTAGAAGTGCTGCCCATTCATTTCAAAGGGTAGGGGCGTTTTGGGAGCTCTATTTATAATGTTCATAACCCGCCCCAAAGATGCTGCTTGCAGGACTTTTTCTAACGTCCCACAAGCGCACCGCCCCAGTTTGAAAGCACTCATGCAAATAAATGGGAGGCAGTTTTCAGGTGCTATTTCTAGCGCTAAAATGTCTGAAAACTGCCTCAGTGTGAAAGGGGTCTAACAGAAATACCAGAGATTCATCCAGATGGATTAAATCAATGCTGATCAACTGCCACCTCTTTGCAGCAACTTCAATAAACCTCCCCCACACCGGTGAGAAAATAGGTCACTTACCAAAAGGTTTGAGCCCCACAAGCAAAACCCAGACAATACTTGTTTATATCCTTCCAGCAGCGCCACTCCGCTTAAGCCGGCTTCCAATGAGAACAGACTGTGCCACGGAATGGCAGACCTCCAGGTAGTATCTCCAATATCACCCGAGGTATCCAGACGATGGCCGCAATCACATTACATAGAAAAGAAAAAGCCTCCATAGTGCATAATCCTTAAATATATATAGAATAACAGATTGTACACTTCCATCATATACACGAGTATACACAGAACTCAGAGCACACACCGCTCCGGACTGCAGCCGTGTATAATGGAGTCCAGGCAGTGACATGGAGGCTTTTTCTTTTCTATGTAATGTGATTGCGGCCATTGTCTGGATACCTCAGGTGATATTGTATTTTTGCACATTATATGTTATACAGAATGAACTAGCTGTGAATAGGTTGGAGGAGATCATCCCTTGCTCACATGTATGAAAATGCATTAAATTTTTATTATTGATCACTATTGGTGGAGTTATCACATCTACATTAGAAGTGTTGGTATTCGGACACATTGCAGGTTGCAGATTTCTCATTTGTCTCATCACACATTTTTTTACTAAGTGTAGGGCTCTATACATAGAATTATATTATACTATTTGTACTTCTATTTCAAACTTCCTGGTGGCGGCTGGTTTTCATTCCTTAGATTTTCACAAAGTTGTTCATGTTTTATAGTGCAGATATTAAATGTTTTATATTTTTATATCCAGCTTTAGAGAACTGTCTGATATTGGTGATATATAGAGACAACCAGGAGATGAAATATATCTCCATTATTATTAGGTATATGTAGTTTAGACATACACTATATTACCAAAAGTATTGGGACGCCTGCCTTTACAAGCACATGACCTTTAATGGCATCTCAGTCTTAAGCCTTGTACACATGATCAGATTTTTGGATGACTGTTCAACCATTTTTTGTGGCATGCTAGTCTCATATCGAAAGTGAAGAGGTTACTCTCCATATGAAAATTCCCTTCCGACAGAATACAACTTCAGAAGTGACGTAATGTGTTTAATAGTTTTGTATGTATTCTTTTGTTTCTTAGCATGCGTAGTCTTGCACCCACAATTTATTTTGGGCAAAAACTGTACTGATTAACCACTTCAGCCCCAGAAGAATTTACCCCCTTCCTGACCGGAGCACTTTTTACAATTTGGCACTGCGTCGCTTTAACTGCTAATTGCGCGGTCATGTAATGCTGTACCCAAACGAAATTTGGGTCCTTTTCTTCCCACAAATAGAGCTTTCTTTTGATGGTATTTGATCACCTCTGCCATTTTTATTTTTTGCGCTATAAACGGAAAAAGACCGAAAATTTTGAAAAAAAATGATATTTTCTACTTTTTGTTATAAAAAAATCCAATAAACTCAATTTTAGTCATACATTTAGGCCAAAATGTATTCGGCCACATGTCTTTGGTAAAAAAAAAATGTCAATAAGCGTATATTTATTGGTTTGCGCAAAAGTTATAGCGTCTACAAACTAGGGTACATTTTCTGGAATTTACACAGCTTTTAGTTTATGACTGCCTATGTCATTTCTTGAGGTGCTAAAATGGCAGGGCAGTACAAACCCCTCCCAAATGACCCCATTTTGGAAAGTAGACACCCCAAATTGCTGAGAGGCATGTTGAGCCCATTAAATATTTTTTTTTTTGTCCCAAGTGATTGAATAATGACAAAAAAATTTACAAAAAGTTGTCACTAAATGATATATTGCTCACACAGGCCATGGGCATATGTGGAATTGCACCCCAAAATACATTCAGCTGCTTCTCCTGAGTATGGGGATACCACATGTGTGGGACTTTTTGGGAGCCTAGCCGCGTACGGGGCCCCGAAAACCAATAACTGCCTTCAGGATTTCTAAGGGTGTAAATTTTTGATTTCACTCCTCACTACCTATCACAGTTCTGAAGGCCATAAATGCTCAGATGGCACAAACCCCCCCAAATGACCCCATTTTGGAAAGTAGACAATTTTTTTTTTGCACAAAGTTGTCACTAAATGATATATTGCTCACACAGGCCATGGGCATATGTGGAATTGCACCCCAAAATACATTTAGCTGCTTCTTCTGAGTATGGGGATACCACATGTGTGGGACTTTTTGGGAGCCTAGCCGCGTACGGGGCCCCGAAAACCAAGCACCGCCTTCAGGATTTCTAAGGGCGTAAATTTTTGATTTCACTCCTCACTACCTATCACAGTTTTAAAGGCCACAAAATGCCAACATGGCACAAAACCCCCCCAATTGACCCCATTTTGGAAAGTAGACACCCCAAGCTATTTGCTGAGAGGCATGTTGAGTCCGTGGAATATTTTATATTTTGACACAAGTTGCGGGAAAGTGACAATTTTTTGTTTTTTTGCACAAAGTTGTCACTAAATGATATATTGCTCAAACATGCCATGGGCATATGTGGAATTACACCCCAAAATACATTCTGCTGCTTCTCCTGAGTATGGGGATACCACATGTTTAGGACTTTTTGGGAGCCTAGCCGCGTACGGGGCCCGAAAACCAAGCACCGCCTTCAGCATTTCTAAGGGCATAAATTTTTGATTTCACTCCTCACTACCTATCACAGTTTCAGAGGCCATGGAATGCCCAGATGGCACAACCCCCCCCAAATGACCCCAATTTGGAAAATAGACACCCCACGCTATTTGCTGAGAGGTATAGTGAGTATTTTGCAGACCTCACTTTTTGTCACAAACTTTTGAAAATTGAAATTGTTTTTCATTTTTTTTTTCACACAGTATTTGCGCAGCGATTTTTCAAACACATTTTTTGGGGAAAAAACACACTTTTTTAAATTTTAATGCACTAAAACACACTATATTGCCCAAATGTTTGATGATATAAAAAAGATGATCTTAGGCCGAGTACATGGATACCAAACATGACTTGCTTTAAAATTGCGCACAAACGTGCAGTGGCGACAAACTAAATACATTTTTAAAAGCCTTTAAAAGCCTTTATAGGTTACCACTTTAGATTTACAGAGGAGGTCTACTGCTAAAATTACTGCCCTCAATCTGACCTTCGCGGTGATACCTCACATGCATGGTGCAATTGCTGTTTACATTTGACGCCAGACCGACGCTTGCGTTCGCCTTAGCGCGAGAGCAGGGGGGGGACAGGAGTGTTTTTTGTTTTTTTTTTCTTTATTATTTTTTTGCTTTTTTATCTTATTTTTAAACTGTTCCTTTCATTTTTATTTTTTTTATCATTTTTATTGTTATCTCAGGGAATGTAAATATCCCCTATGATAGCAATAGGTAGTGACAGGTACTCTTTTTTGAAAAAAAATGGGGTCTATTAGACCCTAGATCTCTCCTCTGCCCTCAAAGCATCTGACCACACCAAGATCGGTGTGATAAAATGCTTTCCCAATTCCCAATGGTGCTGTTTACATCCGGCAAAATCTAAGTCATGAAATGCTGGTAGGTTTCGGTTTCTTAGGCCATAGAGATGTTTGGAGCCATTCTGGTCTCTGATCAGCTCTATGGTCAGCTGGCTGAATCACCGGCTGCATTCTCAGGTTCCCTGTTGGGACAGGAGAGCCAGAGAAAAACATGAAAGACAGTCGGGGGGTATTCCCTCCCACTGCTTGTAAAAGCACTCTAGAGGCTAATTAGCTGCTAGGATTGCTTTTACATGAAAGCCGACCGCTGGCTGAAAAGAATGATACCAAGATGATACCTAAACCTGCAGGCATCATTCTGGTACAACCACTAAAAGTCCAGCAACATACCAGTACATTGCTGGTCCTTGTTGGGCATATATTGTAAACTTTTTTTTCATGCAGCCTGTGGGCTGAACGAAAAAAAGAGATTGATTGGTGGGTATGCCCACCATTAGAATACCTCCCTTCATCCACCCACTTCTAATGATGGGCATACATTGTAAAAGCAGTCTAGAGGCTAATTAGCCACTAGGATTGCTTTTACATGAAAGCCGACCGCTGGCTGAAAAGAATGATACCAAGATGATACCTAAACCTGCAGGCATCATTCTGGTATAACCACTCAAAGTCCAGCAACATACCAGTACGTTGCTGGTCCTTGTTGGGCATATATTGTAAACTTTTTTTTCATGCAGCCTGTGGGCTGAACGAAAAAAAGAGATTGATTGGTGGGTATGCCCACCATTAGAATACCTCCCTTCATCCACCCACTTCTAATGATGGGCATACATGCACCATTTATATATGCCAAAGCATGGGGGCCTCCTCCCACAAAAGGCAGGAGCAAATCGCTCCTCCACCCACTGCTGCCCCCACGCTTTGGCATATATGCTGAAGTATGTAACTGTGGTGGTGAAATCACCTCCGACAGCGCTGGAGTCACGGCTTTATGTATCGTGGGAGCAAACGCTGTTTTGCTGTCAAGATAAATAAATCCGCGCTGCAACTGAATGGCGTACCTGCTAAGCAAATGATGGTTAACAAAAAACAAAGTAACATTACAGTATAACGGTAATACTTACCATACCTGCAAAGCAAATAAAAAAAAACATAGTAAAAAATAAAACATTTAACGCAACCTGTGCCTACCTAAAATATATATGTGCCGAAGCATGGGGGCATCCTCCCACAAAAGGCAGGAGCAAATCGCTCCTCCACCCACTGCTGCCCCCACGCTTCGGTATATATGCTGAAGTATGTAACTGTGGTGGTGAAATCACCTCCGACAGCACTGGAGTCACGGCTTTATGTATCGTGGGAGCAAACGCTGTTGCTGTCAAGATAAATAAATCCGCGCTGCAGCTGAATGGCGTACCTGAAAACAAAAAAATGGTTAAAACACAGTAAACTATAAAAAAATTACATACCTGAAAAGCAAACATGTTAAAACATAACAATAAAACATTGCAGAATAGAATACAGTAAAAAAGAGCAGAACAATAGAGAGAAAATAGAGAGAGAGAGAGAGAACAATAAAACGACAACTATTTTTGTTTTTTTATTTTATATTTTTTTGTGTATTTTTTTTTTTTTACTTTTTTTTTTACATTTTTTTATAACTGTAACTTCTAAAACTGTAACGGTTCCAGGTTTGGGTCTCTCAATGCTGTACCCTACGCTAAAACTCAACTAGTGTATGGTAGCGCTCAAAACATTCACCAATGCAAAGACCAGGATTGCCAGGACAGGAGGGACAATAATACCGGGTGTCACACCTAAATCCGCACTTTCTGCAGACACAACATTTTCTTTGGGGGGCTCATTGGGTAGGGGTACTCTGGAGGACATAAGGAAAATGCTTCTCATGCAGCCGGCTTACTGCATTTGGATCTGGATACAGAAGGGCTCTGACGATCTCTTCCTGGAATTTAAGGAAGGATCCCGTCCGTCCTGAAGCTCTGTATAGCACATGAGCGTTCAGCAAAGCCAACTGAAATAAGTATACAGACACTTTTTTGTACCAGCGTCTGGCCTTATGGGCAATTAGGTACGGCGCCAACAACTGGTCATTGAGGTCCACCCCTCCCATATTTTAGTTATATTCGTGGACACAGAGGGGTTTCTCCACAACACCAGTCGCCATAGTAATTTGGACCGTCGTGTCTGCATGAAGGGAGGTAAGAATGAAAACATTCTTATTGTCCCTCCACTTCATAGCGAGCAAATTATTACACTGCAAGCAGGCTCTCTCCCCCAGCCGAAGATGGGAATCTACAAGCCGCTGGGGAAAGCCCCGCGATTAGGTCGCACGGTGCCACATGCTCCAATTTGATGATCAAAAAGGTGACTAAAAAGTGTCACGCTCGTGTAATAATTGTCCACATATAAATGGTACCCCTTTAAGGGTGAGGGTGACACCAAGTCCCACACTATCTTGCCAGCACTTCCTATGTAGTCAGGGCAGTTTGTCGGCTCTACGTGACTATCTTTGCCCTCGTAAACCATAAAACTACATGTATAGCCTGTGGCCCTGTCACAGAGCTTATACATCTTGACCCCGTATCTGGCACACTTGCTGGGAAGGTACTGTTTGAATGACAAGCAGCCAGAAAATTTAATCAGGGACTCATCAACGCAGACAACTTGATGGGGAGTAAACAAGTCTGCAAAACACTGGTTGAAATGGTTTACGAGGGGCTGAATTTTGTAGAGCCGATCGTATTCAGGGTCTCCACGAGGACGTTGAAGTGCATGAACCGCAAAATCTGCTCGTATCGTGCCCTGGCCATGGAAGCAGAGAACACGGGCATATGGTAAATTGGGTCAGTGGACCAATATAACCGCAACTCACTCTTTTTATTTATGCCCATGTTGAGGGAAAGGCCCAGAAAGAGCCTAAATTCAGAAACCATAATTGGTTTCCAATCTCTGGCAAGGGAAGACTGGGGATTAGCGGCGATGTGTTGACCAGCGTATAAATTGCTTTAGTCTACAATAGATCTATAGAGATCTTCGGTGAAAAACAGTGAATAAAAATCCAGTGGCGTAAAATCAACTGTTTCCACCTAAATTCCGGGCTGGCCAGTGAATAGGGGCAGTACAGGTGCTGCAGAAGTTGTGGGTACCCAATTCGGATTGGCGAATGCAGCAGGAAGGGCACTATGGGCATGACGGGCCTGTGTTCGTCTTCTTGGTGGCAGCGGGACACTACTAGTGCTTGCCACCTCACCAGCTTGAACTGCACTTATGGGACTCGCCACGTCACCACGTGATACTGCAGTGCTGGATGTACGACCAGGTGGTACTAGGCCGCTGGTGCTTGCCAGTTCACCAGAAGGAATAGCTGCGCTAGTACTGCTCTGCTCCATACGAGGGACCTGCGGTTCTTGCACTTCAAGGACAGAAGAAGAAGATTGGGGTCTGGTACTCCTGACCTTAGCAGGGACCACAACTCCGTCGTCAGAGCTATCTGTCATGGAGCCGCTGTCCTCTACAGGATTGTATTCTGAGCCTGAATCTGACAGATGAGTGACTTCCTCTTCACTATCTGTCATGCTCAGAAACGTGTAGGCCTCTTCACTAGTGTACCTTCGATTTGCCATTTTGGGCTCTAAATTTAGGGGTACACTAGTGAGACTCACAGGCAAAAAAGCTCCTGACTGTCAGCGACTGTATCAAAACACTACCAAAAAACTGTTAGCGATCGCAGGGATCAGGCCTGACTCTGCGAACGCTGCAGTTGTGTGCTTTGTGTTTTGTAAGTGACAGCTATTGATCGATACTGCACTTGGGTGGGCTGGGCTGGGCCGAGGGGCAAAACGCAGGTGCTAGCAGGTATCTGGGCTGATCCCGCTAACACTGCATTTTTTTGGGGGACCCTAAACTGCTGGGGAGTATAGATCTGATCGGATCAGATATCAATCCGTTCAGATACTATAGCACTAAGGGAGGTGTATGCTGCGTGCATGGGTTTTAGCGGTACTGGCGCTAACCTGACGCTGCCGGGGGCAACGCAGACCTTATCTGACCCTAAAAACGTAACTTATATTACCGCTGGGCGATCAGGGGGTTAAACCTTTATAAGGTAATAAACGGCGGGTGCCCTAAAACTATAATAAACTATAATAAACTATAATAAACAAACTAACCAGAATCACCCGTAACAATTATATGGTGATCACTGGTGAAAGGGTTAACTAGGGGGCAATCAGGGGGTTAAAACCTTTAGTAGGTAGTATATAGGGGTCCCTGTCGCTATAAAACACTGACGGCGAACCTATATACTTACCTCCCTAACTAGAGTCACCTGTGTCACTAATACAGCGATCAGAAAAACGATCGCTTAGTGACACTGGTGACGAGGGGTGATCACAGGGTTAAAACTTTATTAGGGTGGGTAAGAGGGGTACCCTAGACCTAAAGGGGGGTACCCCAGACCTAAAGGGGGCTAACCCTAACTGCCCTAACAATTATAACTGTCACAAACTGACACCAATGCAATAATCAGAAAAAAAAACTGCTTTTTGTGTCAGTGTGACAGGGGGTACAGGGGGGTGATCAGGGGGTGACTGGGGGGTGACTGGGGGGTGACAAGTGTGCCTGCGTGTTCTACAGTTAGTGTAGTGTTGGTGCAAACTTACTTGGATGTCTTCTCTCCTCGGTGCTGGAACGAAAAGCCCGCCTCGAGGAGAGTGACATCACTTCCTCCGCTTCTGTTTACATTACAGAAGCCTAGGTAGCCCATCATTGGCCAGGAGCGATCGCAAGGGAGAGCCACGAATGAATGGCCTCCCCCTCACCTTTGATCACCTCCCCCTCACCTTTGATCGGACCCCCCACCCGCGGGCAGGCAAGGACGTACCTGTAAGTCCTTTTGCCTGCCCGTGCCATTCTGCCGATGTACATCGTCATGCGGCGGTCGGCAACTGGTTAAACAAAACTCATCTATGTCTTTATGGACCTTGCTTTGTGCACTGGCAAATCATTTGGTGGAGGGGGATTATGGTGTGGGGGATTATGGAGTGGGGGAGGGGGAATTATGGTGTGGGGGGTGTTTTTCAGGGGTTGGGTTTGACCCCTTAGTTCCAATGAAGGGAACTCATAAGGCATCAGCATACCAAGACATTTTAGACAATTTCATGCTCCCAACTTTGTGGGAACAGTTTGGGGACTGCTCTTTCCTATTCCAACATGACTGTGCACGAGAGCACAAAGCAAAGTCCATAAAAACATGGATGAGCGAGTTTGGGGTGGAGGAACTTGACTGGCCTGCACAGAGTCCTGACCTCAACCCGATAGGACACCTTTGGGATGAATTAGAGCAGAGACTGCGAGCCAGGCCTTCTCATCCAACATCAGTGCCTGACCTCACAAATGTGCTTCTGGAAGAATGGTCAAACATTCCCATAGACACACTCCTAAACCTTGTGGACAGCATTCCCAGAAGAAATGAGGCTGTTATAGCTGAAAAGGGTGGGCCAACTCAATATTGAACCCTACGGACTAAGACTTGGATGTCATTAAAGTTCATATGTGTGTAAAGACAGGCTTCCCAATACTTTTGGTAATATAGTGTAATAGTCTAGTATTGGATATTTAGGCTCCATGCACACTGGCTTAATACATTGCTGCTACTACGGGAGTTTTGTATTCTGCCTGTAGAAGCAGCTCCATGTTCTCCTATGTCTCCATACACATTGGGATGATTACAGACATATTCTGAGCTCAATGTTTAGAGGCAGGAAAAAAAAACCTTCTGGTTCGTGTTTCTGATTGGAGCTTTGTGGTAGAAAAAAATGCAAAACTCTCCTAAACTTGTCTAAACTTTGTACAATAAAATCTCTATATGAACGTTTTTTTCTGCCAAGGGAACTGACATTTTTTTAAGCCCAGTGTGCATGGAGCCTTATGGAGTCTAAAGATGGAATTTTATGACATTCTCATATTTAGATATAAAACTGTCCCAGAATATTATTGTCTCAGTCAGTCCTGTTATACTCACCGTAATTCCTCTATCCGGCTTGTTGTCAGAGCTTCCATCAGAACCCTGAAATGAGGACCCTTCAGATTGTTATTAGATAGGTCCAGTGTCCTCAGTGTCTGGTTATTTCTTATTCCAGATGCCAGGTGGGGGCAGGAACTGTCTGTCAGGTGATTATCATACAATCTGTAGAAGAAGAAAAGAATGTTACCAGAAGAAAATTAATTTCTCCCCCAGGAATGAATGTAACTATTCTCTACATGAATGGAATTCATATCTCTTTATTGGAATCATTAATATGAGATCACTTTATAAAACACAATCGATCATCTACACTATTGGAGGATTTATTTTCTTTTTGTGGATCCCAATTACTAAATGTGACATGAGAAGTGGATGAGGTGGTGTGAACCATTCATTATTCCTGTATGGGGATTGGACCATACACACTCACACTGACCTCTAGGCTTTCACCTCCAACCTTCTTCTAAGTCTTGGATTCAGTTGTGGAGATTCACTTTGATGGTCACAAAAGTCTCACTCATGTTGTGGAAACTTCATTGACTAAAAGTGACACCATTGTACTTTGGGATTTCCTTAGAACATCATGGTGGAGGATTTGATCTTATGGTGTGGAGAAGATTTTATTATTACCGTTCTTTATTTGGAACTTTTTTGAAAATGTACTAATATTGCTGCACTAATTTTATATATGCTGATTAGAAATTCTCTTCATTAGTTATCAGTGAAATAGTCTCCATACCATTGTTATATATACACTAATAGGGAGTTTTGTAATGAGGAGTCTCACTTTTATTGTTATATTGTCACATTTATATTGTGTGAATATTATATACTAGTGCTGCAGTCTTCATATTAACTAGATGTGATAATTCCACCAATAGGGATCAGATATAACAATTATATTCACTACAAAAATACACTTTCATACATGTGAGGAAGGGCAGATCTCCTCCAATCTATTCACAGATACTTCAATCTATATACCATATAATGTACAAAAATACATAAACATGAAGAGCAACAAAGTTATTGTATAAAATTACAAACATCAAGAGAAAGTTCATAAATGTGTAAAAGCAGATTTCCTACAACCCATTCACCATTACTTCCATCTCCAATCACCATACAGTGACTTGTGTAGTAAGACCCCTTTCACACTGCAGAGCCGATAAAACAGCCCTAAATCGCTGGTCACTTTTGTGGTGCTTTAGTGGTGTTTTAGCTGCACTTTTCGTGCCCTAGTGGGCCAGTGACAACGGGACCTTAAAGTGGAGATCCACCCATATTTTAAAGTAATTTCCCTCCAAAGTCGCTCTGTGTGCTGATAAAGAATTGGCATATTTTTTCCTTAAACTCACTGTTATATACTGTATAGTAGTCGGCACTTCCTGTCCTCGGCCACGGCCCAGCATTTCATCCCCTCTCTGCAATGCCTCCTGGGAGATGTTTGTCATCAATCTCTGGAGGCAATAGGCATTGCTGGGCCGTAGCATCGCGTTATTTCAAAACTGGAAATGATGTGATGCAAGGCGGCCAGTGCCTTTTTTAAATAAGGGCAACCAGGCTTTTGTTGCCATGGTTACCAATACTTATACACAGTGATGGGCGGTGGGGGAGGCGGCTGGACATCTCAGCTCTGATTACATACAGAGCCCGGGGGAGGGGACAGACACACCATGTACTGATTTATAATAGAAGATTATGATGGGGCAATTTTGATGGGGCAATATGACGGGGCAGTTTTGATGGGGGCAGTTTTGATGAGGAAATAAGACAGGGCAGTCTTGATGGGGCATTTTTGATGGGGCAATTCTGAGGGGGCAGTTTTGATGGGGCAATATTATGGGGCAATTTTGATGGTGGCAATATGATGGGGCAGTTTTGATGGAGGGAGTTTTGATGGGGCAATTCTGATGGGGCAATTTTGATGGGGCAGTTTTAATGGTGGCAGTTTTGATGTGGCAATATGATGGGAGCAATTTTGATGGGACAGTTTTGATGGGGCAGTTTTAATGGGGAAGTTTTGATGGTGGCAATATGATGGGGTAGTTTTGATGGGGCAATTCTGATGGGGGCAATTTTGATGGGGCAGTTTTGATGGGGCAATTCTTATGGGGGCAATTTTGATGGAGCAGTCTTGATGAGGGAAGTTTTGATGGTGGCAATAAGATGGGGCAGTTTTGATGGGGCAATTCTGATGGGGGCAATTTTGATGGGGCGGTTTTGATGGTGGCAATATGATGGGGTAGTTTTGGTGGGGCAATTCTGATGGGGCGGTTTATTGATGTGGGCAATTCTGATGGGGCAGTTTTGATGGGGGCAGTTTTGATATGGGCAATATGATGGGGTGGTTTTGATGGTGGCAATATGATGGGGCAGTTTTGATGGGGGCAGTTTTGATGGGGCAATTATGATGGGGCAATTTTGATGGGGCAGTTTTGATGGTGGCAGTGTTGATGGGGGCAATATGATGGGGCAATATGATGGGGTAGTTTTGATGGGGCAGCTTTGATTGGGGCAATATGATGGGGCAGTTTTGATGGGGCAATTCTGATGGGAGCAATTTTGATGGGGCAGCTTTGATGGGGGCAGTTTTGACAGGGCAGTTTTGATGGTGGCAATAGGATTGGGCAGTTTTGATGGGGGCATGTGATGGGTGTTGTGATACGCTTTGCTGGGGGCAATGTGATGTGATTTGCAGGGAGTGTTGTGATGCGAATTGCGGAGGATGTTGTGAAGCGATTTGCGGGGGGTGTTGTGATGCGATTTGCGGGGGGTGTTGTGATGCAATTTGCAGGGAGCGATGTGATGCCATTTGTGGGGGGTGTTGTGATGTGATTTGCGGGGGGCTATGTGATGCGATTTGTGGGGGTGTTGTGATGCAATTTGCAGGGGGTGTTGTGATGCGATTTGTGGGGAGCTGTATGATGCAATTTGCTGGGTGCAATATGATGCGATTTGCTGGGGGTGTTGTGATATGATTTGCAGGGGTGTTGTGATGCAATTTGTGGTGGGCTTTGTGATGCGATTTGCAGGGGTGTTGTGGTGTGATTTGCGGGAGGCTATGTGATGCAATCTGCGGGGGTTGTTGTGATGCAATTTTCTAAGGGCGATTTTATGTGATGTCATAGAAATTCATCTTTACTTGGTCTACGCCATTTGCAGGTAGGCAATGCAACAAATAATGCAATTGTAATTTATTTCCTGGTTCCTGGGGGGAGGAGGGAAGGAGAGTTTTGCATAGCTAAGGGGCAGCAACTTCCTCCGACACTGCCGTAGCTATGGAAACCTGACCTGAAACCTATCACACTGCTTGTGCTGCACTGAGCATGTGCGAGATCTGCAAGGATGAGATCCAAGAAGAAATACAGTCTGGCTTCAGATGCCCACACTTAAGATGGCCACGGCCTGCTGGAAGTTTATAAAATAACAAACTTATGCTATAAACTAACAAAACTGACCTTAGTTTACAGACTAACTTTACTAGAATACATTAAGCTTGTGTATTATAGGGGTATTTTTATTTAAAAATATACATTCGGCCGGAACACCTCTTTAAAAAAAGAAAAAAGACCAGTTTTTGTGGCGCTTTCAAAGCGCTTGGAAGTGCTGCCCATTCATTTCAATGGGTATGCTATTTATAATGCTCATAACCCGCCCCAAAGATACTGCTTGCAGGACTTTTTCTAATGTCCCACAAGCGCACCACCCCAGTGTGAAAGCACTCATATAAATAAATGGGAGGCAGTTTTCAAGTGCTATCTCTAGCGCTGAAATGTCTGAAAACTGCCTCAGTGTGAAAGGGGTCTAACAGAAATACCAGAGATTCATCCAGATGGATTAAATGAATGCTGATCAACTTCCACCTCTTTGCAGCAACTTCAATCAACCTCTGCCACACCGGTGAGCACACAGGTCACTTACCAAAAGGTTTGTCCCCACAGGCAAGGCCCAGACATGCTTGTTTATATCCTTCCAGCAGCGCCACTCCGCTCAAGCCGGCTTCCGATGAGAACAGATTGTGCCACGGAATATCAGACCCCCAGGTAGTATCTCCAATATCACCCGAGGTATACAGACAATGGCCGCAATCACATTACATAGAAAAGAAAAAGCCTCCATAGTGCATAATCCTTAAATATATATAGAATCACAGATTGTACACTTCCATCATATACACGAGTATACACAGAACTCAGAGCACACACCGCTCCGGACTGCAGCCGTGTATGATGGAGTCCAGGCAGTAACATGGAGGCTTTTTCTTTTCTATGTAATGTGATTGCGGCCATTGTCTGGTTACCTCGGGTGATATTGTATTTGTGCACATTATATGTTATACAGACTGAAGTAGCTGTGAATAGGTTGGAGGAGATCATCCCTTGCTCACATGTATGAAAGTGCATTACATTTTTATTATGGACCTGGGTCCCCAAACACTTTTTAGGACAGTACCATGCAAATTAGCCTTTAAAATGAGCACTTTTGATTTAGAACGTTCGAGTCCCATAGACTTCTATGGGGTTCTAACGTTCGTGTGAAGTTTTGGTCTGTTCGCAAGTTCTGGTGCGAACCGAACCAGGGGGTGTTTGGCTCATCCTTACTCATCACACATTTTATCACTAAGTGTAGGGTTCTTTACATAGAATTGTATTATACTATTTGTACTTCTATATCAGACTTCCTGCTGGCGGATGGTTTTCATTCATTAGATTTGCACAAAGTTGTTCATGTTTTTTTAGTGCAGATATCTTATTTTTTACATTTTTATGTCCAGCTTTAGAGAACCGTCTGATATTGGTGATTAGGGATGAGCTTCGAGTTCGAGTCGAACTCATGTTCGACTCGAACATTGGCTGTTCGCAAGTTCGCTGAACAGCGAACAATTTGGGGTGTTCGCGGCAAATTCGAATGCCGCGGAACACCCTTTAAAAGTCTATGGGAGAAATCAAAAGTGCTAATTTTAAAGGCTAATATGCAAGTTATTGTCATAAAAAGTGTTTGGGGACCTGGGTCCTGCCCCAGGGGACATAGATCAATGCAAAAAAAAGTTTTAAAAACGGCCGTTTTTTCAGGAGCAGTGATTTTAATAATGCTTAAAGTCAAACAATAAAAGTGTAATATCCCTTTAAATTTCGTACCTGGGGGGTGTCTATAGTATGCCTGTAAAGGGGCGCATGTTTCCTGTGTTTAGAACAGTCTGACAGCAAAATGACATTTTGAAGGAAAAAACTCATTTAAAACTACCCGCGGCTATTGCATTGCCGACAATACACATAGAAGTTCATTGATAAAAACGGCATGGGAATTCCCCAAAGGGGAACCCCGAACCAAAATTCAAAAAAAAAAATGACGTGGGAGTCCCCCTAAATTCCATACCAGGCCCTTCAGGTCTGGTATGGATATTAAGGCGAACCCCGGCCAAAATTAAAAAAAAAAAAATGACGTGGGGTTCCCCCTAAATTCCATACCAGACCCTTCAGGTCTGGTATGGATTTTAAGGGGAACCCCGCGCCAAAAAAAAAAAAAAAAAACGGCGTGGGGTCCCCCCAAAAATCCATACCAGACCCTTATCCGAGCACGCAACCTGGCAGGCCGCAGGAAAAGAGGGGGGGACGAGAGTGCGGCCCCCCCTCCTGAACCGTACCAGGCCACATGCCCTCAACATTGGGAGGGTGCTTTGGGGTAGCCCCCCAAAACACCTTGTCCCCATGTTGATGAGGACAAGGGCCTCATCCCCACAACCCTGGCCGGTGGTTGTGGGGGTCTGCGGGCGGGGGACTTATCGGAATCTGGAAGCCCCCTTTAACAAGGGGACCCCCAGATCCCGGCCCCCCCCCTGTGTGAAATGGTAAGGGGGTACAAAAGTACCCCTACCATTTCACTAAAAAACTGTCAAATATGTTAAAAATGACAAGAGACAGTTTTTGACAATTCCTTTATTTAAATACTTCTTCTTTCTTCTATCTTCCTTCATCTTCTGGTTCTTCTGGTTCTTCTGGCTCTTCTGGTTCTTCCTCCGGCGTTCTCGTCCAGCATCTCCTCCGCGGCGTCTACCATCTTCTTCTCCTCGGGCCGCTCCGCACCCATGGCATGGGGGGGAGGCTCCCGCTCTTCTCTTCATCTTCTTCATCTTCTTCTCTTCTTCTTTTCTTCTCTTCTTCTTTTCTTCTCTTCTTCATTTTCTTCTCCGGGCCGCTCCGCAATCCATGCTGGCATGGTGGGAGGCTCCCGCTGTGTGACGGCGCTCCTCGTCTGACAGTTCTTAAATAACGGGGGGCGGGGCCACCCGGTGACCCCGCCCCCCTCTGACGCACGGTGACTTGACTGGACTTCCCTGTGACGTCACGGGGAATGCCACAGGGAAGTCCCGTCATGTCCCGTGCGTCAGAGGGGGGCGGGGCCACCGGGTGGCCCCGCCCCCCGTTATTTAAGAACTGTCAGACGAGGAGCGCCGTCACACAGTGGGAGCCTCCCACCATGCCAGCATGGATTGCGGAGCGGCCCGGAGAAGAAAATGAAGAAGAGAAGAAAAGAAGAAGAGAAGAAAAGAAGAAGAGAAGAAAAGAAGAAGAGAAGAAGATGAAGAAGATGAAGAGAAGAGCGGGAGCCTCCCCCCATGCCATGGGTGCGGAGCGGCCCGAGGAGAAGAAGATAGAAGACGCCGCGGAGGAGATGCTGGACGAGAACGCCGGAGGAAGAACCAGAAGAGCCAGAAGAACCAGAAGAACCAGAAGATGAAGGAAGATAGAAGAAAGAAGAAGTATTTAAATAAAGGAATTGTCAAAAACTGTCTCTTGTCATTTTTAACATTTTTGACAGTTTTTTAGTGAAATGGTAGGGGTACTTTTGTACCCCCTTACCATTTCACACAGGGGGGGGCCGGGATCTGGGGGTCCCCTTGTTAAAGGGGGCTTCCAGATTCCGATAAGCCCCCCGCCCGCAGACCCCCACAACCACCGGCCAGGGTTGTGGGGATGAGGCCCTTGTCCTCATCAACATGGGGACAAGGTGTTTTGGGGGGCTACCCCAAAGCACCCTCCCAATGTTGAGGGCATGTGGCCTGGTACGGTTCAGGAGGGGGGGGCCGCACTCTCGTCCCCCCCTCTTTTCCTGCGGCCTGCCAGGTTGCGTGCTCGGATAAGGGTCTGGTATGGATTTTTGGGGGGACCCCACGCCGTTTTTTTTTTTTTTTTTTGGCGCGGGGTTCCCCTTAAAATCCATACCAGACCTGAAGGGTCTGGTATGGAATTTAGGGGGAACCCCACGTCATTTTTTTTTTTAATTTTGGTTCGGGGTTCCCCTTTGGGGAATTCCCATGCCGTTTTTATCAATGAACTTCTATGTGTATTGTCGGCAATGCAATAGCCGCGGGTAGTTTTAAATGAGTTTTTTCCTTCAAAATGTCATTTTGCTGTCAGACTGTTCTAAACACAGGAAACATGCGCCCCTTTACAGGCATACTATAGACACCCCCCAGGTACGAAATTTAAAGGGATATTACACTTTTATTGTTTGACTTTAAGCATTATTAAAATCACTGCTCCTGAAAAAACGGCCGTTTTTAAAACTTTTTTTTGCATTGATCCATGTCCCCTGGGGCAGGACCCGGGTCCCCAAACACTTTTTATGACAATAACTTGCATATTAGCCTTTAAAATTAGCACTTTTGATTATTCATGTTCGTGTCCCATAGACTTTAACGGTGTTCGCGTGTTCGAACGAACTTTTTTCCTGTTCGCATGTTCTGGTGCAAACCGAACAGGGGGGTGTTCGGCTCATCCCTATTGGTGATATATAGAGACAACCAGGAGATGAAAAATATATCCATTATTAGGTGTATGTAGTTTAGACATACACTATATAACCTGCCTTTACAAGCACGTGAACTTTAATGGCATCCCAGTCTTAAGCTTCGTTTACACGATCAGATTTTTGGATGACTGTTCGTCCATTTTTTGTGGCATGCTAGTCTCATATCGAAAGTGAAGAGTAAGGATGAGCCGATCACCCTACACGGTTCGGTTCGCACCAGAACTTGCAAACAGACCAAAACTTTGCACGAACTTTAGAACCCCTTTAAGTCTATGGGACTTGAACGTTCGAAATCAAAAGTGCTAATTTTAAAGGCTTATATGGTATTGTACTAAAAAGTGTTTGGGGACCCGGGTCCTGCCCCAGGGGACACATATCAATGCAAAAAAAAGTTTTAAAAATGGCCGTTTTTTCGGGAGCAGTGATTTCAATAATGCTTAAAGTGAAACAATAAAAGTGTAATATTCCTTTAAATTTCATACCTGGGGGTGTCTATAGTATGCCTGTAAAGGGGCGCATGTTTCCCGTGTTTAGAACAGTCTGACAGCAAAATTACATTTCAAAAGGAAAAAAAGTCATTTAAAACTACTTGCGGCTAATAATGAATTGCCGGTCCAACAATACACATAAAAGTTAATTGATAAAAACAGCATGGGAATTCCCCACAGGGGAACCCCAAACCAAAATTTAAAAAAAAATGACATAGGGGCCCCCCTCAAAATTCATACCAGACCCTTCAGGTCTGGTATGGATTTTAAGGGAAACCCCGCACCAAAATTTTTTAAAAAATTGCCGTGGTGGGCTTTGTGATGCGATTTGCAGGGGTGTTGTGGTGTGATTTGCGGGAGGCTATGTGATGCAATCTGCGGGGGTTGTTGTGATGCAATTTTCTAAGGGCGATTTTATGTGATGTCATAGAAATTCATCTTTACTTGGTCTACGCCATTTGCAGGTAGGCAATGCAACAAATAATGCAATTGTAATTTATTTCCTGGTTCCTGGGGGGAGGAGGGAAGGAGAGTTTTGCATAGCTAAGGGGCAGCAACTTCCTCCGACACTGCCGTAGCTATGGAAACCTGACCTGAAACCTATCACACTGCTTGTGCTGCACTGAGCATGTGCGAGATCTGCAAGGATGAGATCCAAGAAGAAATACAGTCTGGCTTCAGATGCCCACACTTAAGATGGCCACGGCCTGCTGGAAGTTTATAAAATAACAAACTTATGCTATAAACTAACAAAACTGACCTTAGTTTACAGACTAACTTTACTAGAATACATTAAGCTTGTGTATTATAGGGGTATTTTTATTTAAAAATATACATTCGGCCGGAACACCTCTTTAAAAAAAGAAAAAAGACCAGTTTTTGTGGCGCTTTCAAAGCGCTTGGAAGTGCTGCCCATTCATTTCAATGGGTATGCTATTTATAATGCTCATAACCCGCCCCAAAGATACTGCTTGCAGGACTTTTTCTAATGTCCCACAAGCGCACCACCCCAGTGTGATATATAGAGACAACCAGGAGATGAAAAATATATCCATTATTAGGTGTATGTAGTTTAGACATACACTATATAACCTGCCTTTACAAGCACGTGAACTTTAATGGCATCCCAGTCTTAAGCTTCGTTTACACGATCAGATTTTTGGATGACTGTTCGTCCATTTTTTGTGGCATGCTAGTCTCATATCGAAAGTGAAGAGTAAGGATGAGCCGATCACCCTACACGGTTCGGTTCGCACCAGAACTTGCAAACAGACCAAAACTTTAGAACCCCTTTAAGTCTATGGGACTTGAACGTTCTAAATCAAAAGTGCTAATTTTAAAGGCTTATATGGTATTGTACTAAAAAGTGTTTGGGGACCCGGGTCCTGCCCCAGGGGACACATATCAATGCAAAAAAAAGTTTTAAAAATGGCCGTTTTTTCGGGAGCAGTGATTTCAATAATGCTTAAAGTGAAACAAAAATTAAAAAAAAAATGACATAGGGGCCCCCCTCAAAATTCATACCAGACCCTTCAGGTCTGGTATGGATTTTAAGGGAAACCCCGCACCAAAATTTTTTAAAAAATTGCCGTGGGGTCCCCCCAAAAATCCATACGAGACCATTATCCGAGCACGCAACCTGGCAGGCCGCAGGAAAAGAGGAGGGGACGATAGAGCACCCCCCTCCTGAACTGTACCAGGCCACATGCCCTCAACATTGGGAGGGTGCTCTGGGGTCCCCCCAAAGCACCTTGTCCCCATGTTGATGAGGACAAGGGCCTCATCCCCACAACCCTTGGCCGTTGGCTGGTTGTAGGGGTCGGCGGGCGGGTGGGCTTATCGGAATCTGGAAGCCCCCTTTAACAAAGTACCCCTACCATTTCACAAAAAACTGTCAACAATGTTAAAAATGACAAGAGACAGTTTTTGACAATTCCTTTATTTAAATGCTTCTTCTTTCTATCTTCTTTCTTCTATCTCCTTTCTTCTATCTTCCTTCGGTTTCTTCCTCCATCTTCTTCTTCTTCTGGTTCTTTCTCCAGTGTTCTTGTCCGGCATCTTCCTCCGCGGCATCTTCTTCCCTTCTTCGTTCTCAGGCCACTCCACATCCATGGGAGGCTCCCGCTGTGTGACACTTCTCGTCTTCTGACACTTCTTAAATAACAGAGGGTGGGGCCATCCAGTGACCCCGCCCTCCTCTGACACACGGGAAATTGACAGGGACTTCCCTGTGGCATTTCCCGTGACATCAGAGGGGGGTCACCCATTATGTGGGTGTCAGAAGTGTCAGAAGACGAGAAGCGTCACACAGCGGGAGCCTCCCATGGATGTGGAGCGGCCCAAGAACGAAGAAGGGAAGAAGACGCCATGGAGAAAGATGCTGGACGAGAACACCGGAGGAAGAACCAGAAGAAGAAGAAGATGGAGGAAGAAACCGAAGGAAGATAGAAGAAAGAAGATAGAAGAAAGAAGATGGAAAGAAGAAGCATTTAAATAAAGGAATTGTCAAAAACTGTCTCTTGTCATTTTTCACATTTTTGACAGTTTTTTTGTGAAATGGTAGGGGTACTTTTGTACCCCCTTACCATTTCACATGGGGGGTGGGATCTGGGGGTCCCCTTGTTAAAGGGGGCTTCCAGATTCCAATAAGCCCCCCGCCCGCAGACCCTCTCAACCCCTGGCCAAGGGTTGTGGGGATGAGGCCCTCATCCTCATCAACATGGGGACAAGGTACTTTGGGGGGTACCCCAAAGCACCCTCCCAATGTTGAGGGCATGTGGCCTGGTACAGTTCAGGAGGGGGGCCAATCTATCATCCCCCCTATTTTCCTGCGGCCTGCCAGGTTGTGTGCTCAGATAAGGGCCTGGTATGGAATTTAGGGGGACCCCACGCCAGTTTTTTTTTTAATTTTGGTTCGGGGTTCCCCTGTGGGGAAATCCCATTCAGTTTTTATCAATGAACTTTTATGTGTGTTGTTGGACCAGCAATTCATTAATAGCCGCTAGTAGTTTTAAATGACTTTTTTCCTTTGAAATGTTATTTTGCTTTCGGAAGAGAAATTTAAAGGAATATTACACTTTTATTGTTTCACTTTAAGCATTATTAAAATCACTGCTAACGAAAAAATGGCCATTTTTAAAACTTTTTTTGCATTGATACATGTCCCCTGAGGCAGGACCCAGGTCCCCAAACACTTTTTATGACAATACCATGCATATAAGCCTTTAAAATTAGCACTTTTGATTTCTCCCATAGACTTTTAAAGGGTGTTCCATGGCTTTCAAATTTGCAGCGAACACCCCAAATTGTTTGCTGTTTGGCTAAGGGGCGAATAGCCAATGTTTGAGTCGAGCATGAGTTTGACTCAAACTCGAAGCTCACCCTAGTGAAGAGGTTACTCTCCATATGAAATTCCCTTCATAATGTGTTGAATAGTTTTGTATGTATTCTTTTGTTTCTTAGCATGCGTAGTCTTGCTCTCACAATTTATCTTGGGTGAAAACTTTACTGATTAAACAAAAATCAGATGCTGAGTTCACGTACGATAAAAATTTTATAGTCTGCACATCCTGCTTTTGTCGGATGAAAAATCGGAATTGGCTGTCAAAAGCACCATACTACCGATCATGTTGGATTAGAAGGCCTGGCTTGCAGTCTCCGCTCTAAATAATACCAAAGGTGTTCTATCGGGTTGAGGTCAGGACTCTGTGCATGCCAGTCAAGTTCCTCCACCCCAAACTTGCTCATCTATGTCTTTATGGACCTTGCTTTGTGCACTGGCAACTCATTTGGTGGAGGGGGGATTATGGTGTGGGAGGAATTATGGAGTGGGGAGGGGGATTATGGTGTGGCGGGTGTTTTTCAGGGGTTGGGTTTGACCCCTTAGTTCCAGTGAAGGGAACTCTTAAAGCATCAGCATACCAAGACATTTTGGACAATTTCATTCTCTCAACTTTGTGGGAACAGTTTGGGGATGGGAGTAAGGTCCATAAAAACATGGATGAGCGAGATTGGGGTGGAGGAACTTGACTGGCCTGCACAGAGTCCTGACCTCAACCCGACAGGATAACTTTGGGATGAATTCGAGAAGGGACTGCGAGCCAGGCCTTCTCATCCAACATCAGTGCCTGACCTCACAAATGTGCTTCTGGAAGAATGGTCAAACATTCCCATAGACACACTCTTAAACATTGGGGACAGCATTCCCAGAATAAATGAAGCTTTTATAGCTGAAATGGGTGGGCCAATTCAATATTGAACCCTACGGAATAAGACTGGGATGTCATTAAAGCGTGTGTGTGTAAAGGCAGGTGTCCCAATACTTTTGGTAATATAGTGCAATAGTCCAGTATTGGATATTTAGGCTCCATGCACACTGGCTTAATACATTGCTGCTACTACAGGAGTTTTGTTTTCTGCCTGTAGAAGCAGGCCCATGTTCTCCTATGTCTCCATACACATTGGGACAATTACAGACATTTTTTGAGCTCAATGTTTAGAGGCAGGAAAAAAACCTTCTTGTTTGTGTTTCTGATTGGAGCTTTCTGGCAGAAAAAATGCAAAACTCTCCTAAACTCGTCTAAACTTTGTACAATAAAATCTCTATATGGTAGTTTTTTTCTGCCAAGAGAACTGACATTTTTTTAAGCCCAGTGTGCATGGAGTCTTATGGAGTCTAAAGATGGAATTTGATGACATTTTCATATTTCTATATTATTTATGTGGTTTAGATATAAAACTGTCCTAGAATATTATTGTCTCAGTCAGTCCTGTTATACTCACCGTAATTCCTCTATCCGGCTTGTTGTCAGAGCTTCCATCAGATCCCTGAAATGAGGACCCTTCAGATTGTTATTAGATAGGTCCAGTGTCCTCAGTGTCTGGTTATTTCTTATTCCAGATGCCAGGTGGGGGCAGGAACTGTCTGTCAGGTGATTAGAGGACAATCTGTATAAGAAGAGAAGAATGTTACCAGAAGAAAATGAATTTCTCCCCGGGAATTAATGTAACTATTCTCTAAATTAATGGAACTCATTTCTCTTTATTGGAATCATTAATATGAGATCACTTTATAAAAGACGATCGATCATCTACACTATTGGAGGATTTCTCTTTTTGTGGACCCCAATTACTAAATGTGACATGAGAAGTGGATGAGGTGGTGTGATCCATTTATTATTCCTGTATAGGGATTGGACCATACACACTCACACTGACCTCTAGGCTTTCACCTCCAACCTACTGCTAAGTCTTGGATTCAGTTGTGGGGATTCACTTTGATGGTCACAGAAGTCTCACTCATGTTGTGGAAACTTCATTGCTAAAAGTGACACCATTGTACTTTGGGATTTCCTTAGAACATCATGGTGGAGGATTTGATCTTATGGTGTGGAGAAGATTTTATTATTACCGTTCTTTATGTGGAACTTTTTTGAACATTTTGTACTAATATTGCTGCACTAATTTTATATCTGCTGATTATAAATTCTCTTCATTAGTTATCAGTGAAATAGTCTCCATACCATTGTTATATATACACTTATAGGGAGTTTTATGATGAAGAGTCTCACTTTTATTGTTATATTGTCACATTTATATTGTGTGAATGTCATATACTAGTGCTGCAGTCTTCCATATTATACTAGATGTGTTAATTCCACCAACAGGGATCAGATATAGCAATTATATTCACTACAAAAATACACTTTCATACATGTGAGGAAGGGCAGATCTCCTCCAACCTATTCACAGATATTTCATTCTATATAACATATAATGTACAAAAATACATAAACATGAAGAGCAACAAAGTTATCTTAAAAAATTACAAACATCAAGAGAAAGTTCATAAATGTGAAAAAGCAGATTTCCTACAACCCATTCACCATTACTTCCATCTCCAATCACCATACAGTGACTTGTGTAGTAAGACCCCTTTCACACTGCAGAGCCGATAAAACAGCCCTAAATCGCTGGTCATTTTTGCGGTGCTTTAGTGGTGATTTAGCTGCACTTTTCGTGCCCTAGTGGGCCGGTGACAACGGGACCTTAAAGTGGAGCTCCACCCATATTTAAAGTAATTTCCCTCCAAAGCCTCTGTGTGTGCTGGTAAAGAATTGGCATTTATTTTTTCCTTAACCACTTCAGCCCCGGACCATTTGGCTGCCTAAAGACCAGAGGACTTTTTACAATTTGGCACTGCGTCGCTTTAACTGCTAATTGCCCGGTCATGCAATGCTGTACCCAAACAAAATTTGCGTCCTTTTCTTCCCACAAATAGAGCTTTCATTTGATGGTATTTGATCACCTCTGCGTTTTTTATTTTTTGCGCTATAAATGGAAAAAGACCGAAAATTTTGAAAAAACTATTTTTTACTTTTTGTTATAAAAAAAATCCAATAAACTCAATTTTAGTCATACATTTAGGCCAAAATGTATTCGGCCACATGTCTTTAGTAAAGAAAATGTCAATAAGCGTATATTTATGGGTTTGCGCAAAAGTTATAGCGTCTACAAGCTAGGGTACATTTTCTGGAATTTACATAGCTTTTAGTTTATGACTGCCTATGTCATTTCTTGAGGTGCTAAAATGGCAGGGCAGTACAACCCCCCAAATGACCCCATTTTGGAAAGCAGACACCCCAAGGAAATTGCTGAGAGGCAGGTTGAGCCCATTGAATATTATTTTTTTGACCCAAGTGATTGAATAATGACAAAAAAAAATTACAAAAACTTGTCACTAAATGATATATTGCTCACACAGGCCATAGGCATATGTGGAATTGCACCCCAAAATACATTCAGCTGCTTCTCCTGAGTACAGGGATACCACATGTGTGGGACTTCTTGGGAGCCTAGCCGCGTACAGGGCCCCGAAAACCAATCACCGCCTTCAGGATTTCTAAGGGCGTAAATTTTTGATTTCACTCCTCACTACCTATCACAGTTTTGAAGGCCATAAAATGCCCAGATGGCACAAAACTCCCCAAATGACCCCATTTTGGAAAGTAGACACCCCAAGGTATTTGCTGAGAGGCATGTTGAGTCCATGGAATATTTTATATTTGGACACAAGTTGCGGAAATGTGACAATTTTTTTTTTTGCACAGAGTTGTCACTAAATGATATATTGCTCACACAGGCCATGGGCATATGTGGAATTGCACCCCAAAATACATTTAGCTGCTTCTCCTGAGTATGGGGATACCACATGTGTGGGACTTTTTGGGAGCCTAGCTGCGTACGGGGCCCCGAAAACCAAGCACCGCCTTCAGGATTTCTAAGGGTGTAAATTATTGATTTCACTCTTCACTGCCTATCACAGTTTCGGAGGCCATGGAATGCCCAGGTGGCACAACCCCCCCAAATGATGCCATTTTGGAAAGTAGACACCCCAAGCTATTTGCTGAGAGGCATGGTGAGTATTTTGCAGCTCTCATTTGTTTTTGAAAATGAAGAAAGACAAGAAAAAAACTTTTTTTTTTCTTTTTTGAATTTTCAAAACTTTGTGACAAAAAGTGAGGTCTGCAAAATACTCACTATACCCCTCAGCAAATAGCTTGGGGTGTCTACTTTCCAAAATGGGGTCATTTGTTGGGGTTTTGTGCCACCTGGGCATTCCATGGCCTCCGAAACTGTGATAGGCAGTGAAGAGTGAAATCAAAAATTTACGCCCTTAGAAAGCCTGAAGGCGATGCTTAGTTTTCGGGGTCGCGTACGCGGCTAGGCTCCCAAAAAGTCTCACACATGTGGTATCCCCGTACTCAGGAGAAGCAACAGAATGTATTTTGGGGTGTAATTTCACATATTCCCATGGCATGTTTGAGCAATATATCATTTAGTGACAACTTTGTGCAAAAAAAAAAAAAAAATTGTCTCTTTCCCGCAACTTGTGTCACAATATAAAATATTCCATGGACTTGACAGCAAATAGCTTGGGGTGTCTACTTTCCAAAATGGGGTCATTCGGGGGGGTTTTGAACTGTCCTGGCATTTTATGCACAACATTTAGAAGCTTATGTCACACTTCACCCACTCTTCTAACCACTTGAAGACAAAGTCCTTTCTGACACTTTTTGTTTACATGAAAAAAATTATTTTTTTTGCAAGAAAATTACTTTGAACCCCCAAACATTATATATTTTTTTAAAGGAAATGCCCTACAGATTAAAATGGTGGGTGTTTCATTTTTTTCACACAGTATTTGCGCAGCGATTTTTCAAACGCATTTTTTGGGGAAAAACACACTTTTTTAAATTTTAATGCACTAAAACACACTATATTGCCCAAATGTTTGATGAAATAAAAAAGATGATCTTAGGCCGAGTACATGGATACCAAACATGACATGCTTTAAAATTGCGCACAAACGTGCAGTGGCGACAAACTAAATACATTTTTAAAAGCCTTTACAGGTTACCACTTTAGATTTACAGAGGAGGTCTACTGCTAAAATTACTGCCCTCGATCTGATGTTCGTGGTGACACCTCACATGCATGGTGCAATTGCTGTTTACATTTGATGCCAGACTGATGCTTGCGTTCGCCTTTGTGCGAGAACAGGGGGGGACAGGGGTGCTTTTTTTTTTTTTTTTTATTATTTTTTGCTTTTTTATCTTATTTTTAAACTGTTCCTTTAATTATTTTTTTTTAATCATTTTTATTGTTATCTCAGGGAATGTAAATATCCCCTATGATAGCAATAGGTAGTGACAGGTACTCTTTTTTGAAAAAATCGGGGTCTATTAGACTAGATCTCTCCTCTGCCCTCAAAGCATCTGACCACACTAAGATCGGTGTGATAAAATGCTTTCCCAATTTCCCAATGGCGCTGTTTACATGCGGCGAAATCTAAGTCATGAAATGCTCGTAGCTTCTGGTTTCTTAGGCCATAGAGATGTTTGGAGCCACTCTGGTCTCTGATCAGCTCTTTGGTCAGCTGGCTGAATTACCGGCTGCATTCTCAGGTTCCCTGTTGAGACAGGAGAGCCAGAGAAAAACACGGAAGACGGTGGGGGGGTCATTCCCTCCCACTGGTTGTAAAAGCAGTCTAGAGGCTAAATAGCTGCTAGGATTGCTTTTACATGAAAGCCGACCGCTGGCTGAAAAGAATGATACCAAGATGATACCTAAACCTGCAGGCATCATTCTGGTATAACCACTCAAAGTCGTGAATGGCGTACCTGAAGACAAAAAAATGGTTAACAATAAAACACAGTAAACGGTAAAGTATAAAAAATGAAAAGCAAACATTATAAAACATAATAACAATAAAACATTGCAGAATAGAATACAGTAAAAAAGAGCAGAATAATAGAGAGAGAATAGAGAGAGAGAGAACAATAAAACGACAACTTTTTTAAAATTTTATATATATATATATATATATATATATATATATATATATATATATATATTTTTTTTTTACACTTTTTTTGTAACTGTAACTTTTATAACTGTAACCGGTTCCAGGTTTGGGTCTCTCAAAATGCGATGGCATCTTGGGAGACCCTGTGAAAGTGTGCCTAGTCTGTGCAATGCTGTACCCTACATTAATACGCAACTAGTGAATGGTAGCGTTCAAAACATTCACCAATGCAAAGACCAGGATTGTCAGGACAGGAGGGACAATAATAGCGGGTGTCACACCTATATTCGCGCTTGCTGCAGACACAACATCTTTTATGGGGGGTTCGCTGGGTAGGGGTACTCGGGAGGACATAAAGAAAATGCCTCTCATGCAGCCGACTGCATTTGGTTGGGGATGTGAATGGGGGAAGTACGGTAGCTGCAGAAGTGGTGGGTTCCCAATTATTAGGCTTGGAGAATGCAGCAGGAAGGGCATTATGGGCATGACAGGCCTGTTTGTCTTCTTCTTGGTGGCAGCGGGACACTACTTGTGCTTGCCACCCCACCAGCTTGAACTGCATTTATGGGACTCGCCATGTCACCAAGTGTTACTACAGTGCTGGTTTGACTATGACTGAGGTGTACTAGGCCGCTGGCGCTTGCCAGTTCACCAAAACACTACCAAAAAAACTATTAGCGATCGCAGGGATCAGGCCTGACTCTGCAAATGCTGCAGTTATGCGTGTAGAGTTTTGCAAGTGACAGTGATAGATTGATACTGCACATAGGTGGGCTGGGCTGGACCGGGCAGAGGGGCAAAACGCAGGTGCTAGCAGGTATCTGGGCTGATCCCGCTAACACTGCGTTTTTGGGAACCCTAAACTGCTGGGGACGCTAGTATAGATCTGATCGGATCAGATATTGATCCGATCAGATACTATACCACTAAGGGAGGCGTATGCTGCGTGCGTGGGTGTTAGCGGTACTGGCGCTAACCTGACGCTGCCTGGGGCTGGTGCTTGCCAGTTCACCAAAACGCTACCAAAAAAACTGTTAGCGATCGCAGGGATCAGGCCTGACTCTGCGCACGCTGCAGTTATGTGTTTAGTGTTTTGTAAGTGAAAGTGATCGATCGATACTGCACATGGGTGGGCTGGGCTGGGCTGGGCCGAGCGGAGGGGCAAAACGCAGGTGCTAGCAGGTATCTAGGCTGATCCCGCTAACACTGCGTTTTTCCGAACCCTAAACTGCTGGGGACGCTAGTATAGATCTGATCGGATCAGATACTATACCACTAAGGGAGGTGTACGGTGCGTGCGTGGGTGTTAGCGGTAGTGGCGCTAACCTGACGCTGCCTGGGGCTGGTGCTTGCCAGTTCACCAAAATGCTACCAAAAAAACTGTTAGTGATCAGGCCTGACTCGGCGAACGCTGCAGTTATGCGTTTAGTGTTTTGTAAGTGACAGTGATCGATCGATACTGCACTTAGGTGGGCTGGGCAAAACGCAGGTGCTAGCAGGTATCTGGGCGGATCCCGCTAACACTGCATTTTTGGGAACCCTAAACTGTTGGGTGGGGACGCTAGTATAGATCTGATCGGATCAGATATTGATCCGTTCAGATACTATACCACTAAGGGAGGTGTATGCTGCGTGCGTGGGTGTTAGCGGTACTGGCACTAATCTGACGTTGCCTGGGGCGATGAATATCACCGCCGGGCGATCAGGGGGCTAAACCTTTATTCGGTAATAAACGGCGGGTGCCCTGACACTATAAAAAATAAATGAACTAATCAGCGTCACCCGTAACGGTTATACGGTGATCAGTGGTGAAAGGGTTAACTAGGGGGCAATCAAGGGGTTAAAACATTTATTAGGTAGTACATGGGGGTCCCTGATGCTATAAAACGCTGACGGTGAACCTAAACTCCCTAACTAGCGTCACCAGTGACACTAATACAGCGATCAGAAAAATGATTGCTTAGCAACACTGGCAACGGGGGGTGATCAAGGGGTTAAATCTTTATTAGGGGGGGTTAGGGGGGTATTCTAGACCTAAAGGGGGCTAACAGTAACTGTCCCACCACACTAACTGTCACAAACTGACACTATGCAGTAATCAGAAAAAAAAAAAACTGCTTGGTGTCAGTCTGACTGGGGGGTGGGTGATTAGGGGGTGATCAGTGGGGATCGGGGGGTAAAGGGGGGTGTTTTGTGTGCCTGGCATTTTCTACTGTGTGTAGTGTGTTTTCACTCACAGTGCAGTCTTCTCTCCTCGGCGCCGGAACAGAAAATACCGAGCCGAGGAGAGATGACATAATTTCCTTTGCTGCTGTTTAGCATACAGCAGCAGAGGAATGATCTGATTGGCCGGTGGCGATCGCAAGGGGGGGCCACAAATGGATGGTCTCCCCCTTACCCGCTGGACAAAAGCGGACCGCCTCGGGCACCGGGGGGAGTCCGATCGGACCCCCCACCCGTGGGAGGCAGATCACGTTCATGTACGTGATTCTGCCTGCCAGTGCCACCTTGCCGACGTACATCGGCGTGAGTGGTTAAACTCAATGTTATATACTGTATAGTAGTCGGCACTTCCTGTCCTCGGCCGTGGCCCAGCATTTCCACCCCTCTTTGCAATGCCTCCTGGGAGATAATTGTCATCCATCCCAGGAGGCAAAAGGCATCGCTGGGCCGTAGCATTGCCTTATTTCAAAACCGGAAATGACGTGATGCAAGCCGGCCAGCGCCATTTTAAATAAGGGCAAGCAGGCTTTTGTTGCCATGGTTACCAAAGCTTCTTATACATAGTGATGGGCGGTGGGGGAGGTGGCTGGAGCATCTCAGCTCTGATTACATACAGAGCCCGGGAGAGGGGACAGACACCATGTACTGATTTATAATAGAGGAATATGATGGGGCAATTTTGATAAGGCAATATGATGGGGCAGTTTTGATGGGGCAATTCTGATGGGGGCAATATTATGGGGCAGATTTGATGGTGGCAATATGATGGGGCAGTTTTGATGAGGGTAGTTTTGATGGGGCAATTCTGATGGGGGCAGTTTTGATGAGGCAGTTTTAATGGTGGCAGTTTTGATGTGGTAATATAATGGGGCAATATGATGGGGCAGTTTTAGATGGAGCAATTTTGATGGGAGCAATTTTGATGGGGGCAGTTTTGATGGGGCAGTTTTGATGGGGGCAATATGATGGGGCAGTATGATGGGGTAGTTTTATAGGGGGAATTCTGATGGGGCAATTTTGATTGGGCAGTTTTGATGGGGACAATATGATGGGGCAGTTTTGATGGGGCAATTCTGATGGTGGCAATATGATGGGGCAGTTTTGATGAGCCAATTCTGATGGGAGCAATTTTGATGGGGCAGTTTTGATGGTGGAAATATGGTGGGGCAGTTCTGATGGGGGCATGTGATGGGTGTTGTGATCCACTTTGCTGGGGGCAATGTGATGTGATTTGCGGGGGGGTTGTGATGCCATTTGCAGGGGGTGTTTTGATGCGATTTGTGGGGAGTGATGTGATGCCATTTGCGAGGGGTGTTGTGAAGCGATTTGCGGGGGGTGTTGTGATGCGATTTGTGGGGGGTGTTGTGATGCGATTTGTGGGGAGCTGTATGATGCAATTTGCGGGGGGTTTTGTGATGCAATTTTCTCGGGATGATGTGATGTCATAGAAATTCATCTTTACTTGGTCTACGGCATTTGCAGGTAGGCAATGCAACAAATAATGCAATTGTAATTTATTTCCTGGTTCCTGGAGGGAGGAGGGAGAGGAGAGTTTTGCATAGCTAAGGGGCAGCAACTTTCTCTGACACTGCCGTAGCTATGGAAACCTGACCTGAAACTTATCACACTGCTTGTGCTGCACTGAGCATGTGCAAGATCTGCAAGAATGAGATCCAGGAAGAAATACAGTCTGGCTTCAGATGCCCACACTTAAGATGGCCACGGCCTGCTGGAAGTTTATAAAATAACAAACTAATGCTATAAACTAACAAAACAGACCTTAGTTTACAGACTAACTTTACTAGAATACATTTAGCTTGTGTATTATAGGGGTATTTTTATTTAAAAAGTATACATTCGGCCGGAACACCGCTTTAAAAAAAGAAAAAAGACCAGTTTTGTGGCACTTTCAAAGCGCTTGGAAATGCTGCCCATTCATTTCAATGGGTAGGGGCGTTTTGGGAGCGCTATTTATGATGCTCATAACCCACCCCAAAGATACTGCTTGCAGGCCTTTTTCTAACGTCCTACAAGCGCACAGCCCCAGTGTGAAAGCACTCATACAAATAAATGGGAGGCAGTTTTCAGGCGCTATTTCTAGCACTGAAATGTCTGAAAACTGCCTCAGTGTGAAAGCAGTCTAACAGAAATACCAGAGATTCATCCAGATGGATTAAAATAATGCTGATCAACTTCGACCTCTTTGCAGCAACTTCAATCAACCTCCCCCACACTGGGGAGCACACAGGTCAGTTACCAAAAGGTTTGTCCCCACAAGCAAGGCCCAGACACGCTTGTTTATATTCTTCCAGCAGCGCCACTCCGCTCAAGCCGGCTTCTGACGAGAACAGACGGTGCACGGAATGTCAGACCTCCAGGTAGTATCTCCAATATCACCTGAGATATCCAGACAATGGCCGCAATCACATTACATAGAAAAGAAAAAGCCTTCATAGTGCATAATCCTTAAATATATATAGAATCACAGATTGTACACTTCCATCATATACACAAGTATACACAGAACTCCGAGCACACACCGCTCCGGACTGCAACCGTGTATGATGGAGTCCAGGCAGTGACATGGAGGCTTTTTCTTTTCTATGTAATGTGATTGCGGCCATTGTCTGGATACCTCAGGTGATATTGTATTTTTGCACATTATATGTTATACAGGCTGAAGTAGCTGTGAATAGGTTGGAGGAGATCATCCCTTGCTCACATGTATGAAAATGCATTACATTTTTATTACTGATCACTATTGGTGGAGTTATCACATCTACATCAGAAGTGTTGGTATTCGGACATATTGTAGGTTGCAGATTTCCCATTTGTCTCATCACACATTTTATCACTAAGTGTAGGGCTCTATACATAGAATTATATTATACTATTTGTAATTCTATATCAGACTTCCTGCTGGTGGCTGGTTTTCATTCATTAGATTTTCACAAATTTGTTCATGATTTTTAGTGCAGATATTAAATGTTTTATATTTTTATATCCAGCTTTAGAGAACTGTCTGATATTGGTGATATATAGAGACAACCAGGAGATGAAAAATATCTCCGTTATTATTAGGTTTATGTAGTTTAGACATACACTATATTAACAGAAGTATTGGGACGCCTGCCTTTACAAGCACATTTTTTGTGGCACGTTAGTCTCATATCGAAAGTGAAGAGGTTACTCTCCATATGAAAATTCCCTTCCGACAGAATACAACTTCAGAAGTAATGTAATGTGTTGAATAGTTTTGTATGTATTCTTTTGTTTCTTAGCATGTGTAGTCTTGCTCTCACCATTTATTTTGGGTGAAAACTGTACTGATTAAAAAAAAAATCAGATGCTGAGTTCACGTACGATACAAATTTTATAGTCTGCACATCCAGCTTTTGTCGGACAAAAAATTGGAATTGGCTCTCAAAAGCACCATAATAACGATCATGTTGGATTAGAAGGCCTGGCTTGCAGTCTCCGCTCTAAATAATACCAAAGGTGTTCTATCGGGTTGACGTCAGGACTCTGTGCAGGCCAGTCAAGTTCCTCCACCCCAAACTCGCTCATCTATGTCTTTATGGACCTTGCTTTGTGCACTGGCAAATCATTTGGTGGAGGGGGGATTATGGTGTGGGGGGATTATGGAGTGGGGGGAGGGGGGATTATGGTGTGGGGGGTGTTTTTCAGGGGTTGGGTTGGGCCCCTTAGTTCCAGTGAAGGGAACGCTTAATGCATCAGCATACCAAGACATTTTGGACAATTTCATTCTCTCAACTTTGTGGGAACAGTTTGGGGACGGCTCCTTCCTTCCAACATGACTGTGCACCAGAGCACAAAGCAAGGTCCATAAAAACACAAATGAGCGAGTTTGGGGTGGAGGAACTTGACTGGCCTGCACAGAGTCCTGACCTCAACCCAATAGGATACCTTTTGGATGAATTAGAGCAGAGACTGCAAGCCAGGCCTTCTCATACAACATCAGTGCCTGACCTCACAAATGTGCTTCTGGAAGAATGGTCAAACATTCCCATAGACACACTCCTAAACCTTGTGGACAACATTCCCAGAAGAAATTAAGCTGTTATAGCTGAAAAGGGAGGGCCAACTCAATATTGAACCCTACGGACTAAGACTGGGATGTAATTAAAGTTCATGTGTATGTAAAGGCAGGTGTCCCAATACTTTTGGTAATCTAGTGTAACAGTCCAGTATTGGATATTTAGGCTCCATGCACACTGGCTTAATACATTGCTGCTACTACAGGAGTTTTGTATTCTGCCTGTAGAAGCAGCTCCATGTTCTCCTATGTCTCCATACACATTGGGACGATTACAAACATATTTTAAGCTCAATGTTTAGAGGCAGGAAAAAAAACCTTCTGGTTCATGTTTCTGATTGGAGCTTTCTGGCAGAAAAAATGCAAAACTCTCCTAAACTCGTCCAAACTTTGTACAATAAAATCTCTATATGAAAGTTTTTTTCTGCCAAGGGAACTGACATTTTTTTAAGCCCAGTGTGCATGAAGCCTTATGGAGTCTAAAGATGGAATTTTATGACATTCTCATATTTCTATATTATTTATGTGGTTTAGATATAAAACTGTCCCAGAATATTATTGTCTCAGTCAGTCCTGTTATGCTCACCGTAATTCCACTATCCGGCTTGTTGTCAGAGCTTCCATCAGATCCCTGAAATGAGGACCCTTCAGATTGTTATTAGATAGGTCCAGTGTCATCAGTGTCTGGTTATTTCTTATTCCAGATGTCAGGTGGGGGCAGGAACTGTCTGTCAGGTCATTAGAGGACAATCTGTAGAAGAAGAGAAGAATGTTACCAGAAGAAAATGAATGTCTCCCCCAGGAATGAATGTAACTATTCTCTACATGAATGGAATTCATTTCTCTTTATTGGAATCATTAATATGAGATCACTTTATAAAAGACCATCTACACTATTGGAGGATTTCTCTTTTTGTGGACCCCAATTACTAAATGTGACATGAGAAGTGGATGAGGTGGTGTGATCCATTCATTATTCCTGTATGGGTATTGGATCATACACACTCACACTGACCTCTAGGCTTTCACCTCCAACCTTCTGCTAAGTCTTGGATTCAGTTGTGGAGATTCACTTTGATGGTCACAGAAGTCTCACTCATGTTGTGGAAACTTCATTGACTAAAAGTGACACCATTGTACTTTGGGATTTCCTTAGAACATCATGGTGGAGGATTTGATCTTATGGTGTGGAGAAGATTTTATTATTACCGTTCTTTATTTGGACCTATTTTTGTAAATTTTGTACTAATATTGCTGCACTAATTTTATATCTGCTGATTATAAATTATCTTCATTAGTTATCAGTGAAATAGTCTCCATACCATTGTTATATATACACTTATAGGGAGTTTTGTGATAAGGAGTCTCACTTTTATTGTTATATTTTCACATTTATATTGTGTGAATGTTATATACTAGTTCTGTAGTCTTCCATATTATACTAGATGTGATAATTCCACCAATAGGGATCAGATATAACAATTATATTCACTAAAAAAATACACTTTCATACATGTGAGGAAGGGCACATCTCCTCCAATCTATTCACAGATACTTCAATCTATATAACATATAATGTACAAAAATACATAAATATGAAGAGCAACAAAGTTATCTTAAAAAATTACAAACATCAAGAGAAAGTTCATAAATGTGAAAAAGTGGATTTCCTACAACCCATTCACCACTACTTCCATCTCCAATCACCATACATTGACTTGTGTAGTAAGACACCTTTCACACTGCAGAGCTGATAAAAACAGCCCTAAATCGCTGGTCATTTTTGCGGTGCTTTATTGGTGATTTAGCTGCACTTTTCGTGCCCTAGTGGGCCAGTGACAACAAGACCTTAAAGTGGAGATCCACCCATATTTTAAAGTAATGTCCCTCCAAAGCCGCTGTGTGTGCTGATAAAGAATTGGCATATTTTTCCCCTTAAACTCACTGTTATATACTGAATATTAGTTGGCACTTCCTGTCCTCGGTCGCGGCCCAGCATTTCCTCCCCTCTCTGCAATGCCTCCTGAGAGATGTTTGTCATCAATCCGAGGAGGCAATAGGCATTGCTGGGCTGTAGCATTGTGTTATTTCAAAACCGGAAATGACGCAATGCAAGGCAGCCAGCGCCATTTTAAATAAGGGCAACCAGGCTTTTGTTGCCATGGTTACCAAAGCTTCTTATACACAGTGATGGGCGGTGGGGGAGGTGGCTGGAGCATCTCAGCTCTGATTACATACAGAGCCCGGGGGAGGGGACAGACACACCATGTACTGATTTATAATAGAGGAATATGGTGGGGCAGTTTTGATGGGGGCAGTATTGATGGGGGTAGTTGTTATATTCTTAATATCTAAATATTAATCGGCTTTATTCAGAGTATGAATTCCCTATTATTGTATGAATGGCAGACTTTAAGTTAATAACATCCAGATGGTGACTTATGAACTGGGACCACAAATATCTAGAATAGGGATGAGCCGAACACCCCCCTGTTCAGTTTGCACCAGAACATGCGAACAGGAAAAAAGTTTGTTCAAACACGCGAACACCATTAAAGTCTATGGGACACGAACATGGGGAACCCCGAACCAAAATTTTAAAAAAATGACATGGGGGTCCCCCTAAATTCCATACCAGGCCCTTCAGATCTGGTATGGATATTAAGGGGAACCCCCGGCCAAAATTTAAAAAAAAACGGCGTGGTGTCCGCCCAAGAATCCATACCAGACCCTTATCCGAGCACGCAACCTGGCAGGCCGCAGGAAAAGAGGGGGAGACAAGAGAGCGCCCCCCTCCTGAACCGTACCAGGCCACATGCCCTCAATATTGGTAGGGTGCTTTGAGGTAGCCCCCAAAACACCTTGTCCCCATGTTGATGGGGACAAGGTCTCAGCCCCACAACCCTTGCCCGGCGGTTGTGGGCGTCTGCGGGCGGGGGGCTTATCGGAATCTGGAAGCCCCCTTTAACAAGGGGACCCCCAGATCCCGGCCCTCCCCCCTGTGTGAAATGGTAAGGGGGTACAAAAGTACCCCTACCATTTCACAAAAAAACTGTCAAAAATGTTAAAAATGACAAGAGACAGTTTTTGACAATTCCTTTATTTAAATGCTTCTTCTTTCTTCTATCTTCTATCTTCTTTCTTCTATCTTCCTTCAGTTTCTTCCTCCATCTTCTTCTTCTGGTTCTTCTGGTTCTTCCTCCGGTGTTCTCGTCTGGCATCTTCCTCCGCTGCGTCTTCTTATCTTCTTCTCCTCGGGCCGCTCTGCATCCATGATGGCATGGAGCCAGGCTCCTGCTGTGTGACGCTTCTCTCTTCTCTTCTCTCTTCATCTTTTTCTCTTCATCTTTTTCTCTTCATCTTCTTCTCTTCATCTTCTTCTCTTCATCTTTTTTTTCTTCTTCTCCTCTTCATCTTCTTTTTTTTCTTCTTCTTTTTTACATACCTTAACAGTAACGATAGGGGGATTTTCCTAACCCTTGAATATAGTTCAACCTAAGTACATTTTCTTGATCTGGACATTGAGATTTGCTCCCATCAATTCAAATTCCAGACTCACTTTAAGCCAACCGATTGCAACAGTTTCATACCCATCGATAGTTGCCACCATAGATCTTGGCTTAAGTCAGTCCCTCGCAGTCAATTGTTAAGGCTGAGAAGAAACTGTAATAGTATTGACACTTTTGAAATTCAGGCGTCATTCCTGAAACAAAAATTTTTAGACAAAGGGTATGATTCAACCATTATCGATTTGGAGGTACAACGTGCTATGGAAACTGATAGGAGATCACTGCTAACCCCCAAAAGTTTAGGTGAATGTAACGATTCCTTTAAATATTCTGTGCTAACTTTGTTTTCAACCCAACATAAGGACATAAAAACCATCATTCAACGTCATTGGGAAGTACTCAGGAATGACCGCATCCTTAGTATTATTCTGCCGGAACAGCCCAAAATTATTTATAGAGGGGCCCCCTCTTTACAAAACAAAATTGCCCCCAATATCATCGATCCTCCCACACGTCCTAGCTTCTTCCACGATATGGTTGGTTATTTTCCGTGTAAGAAGTGTACAGTGTGTCAATACAACACATGTGGGAGACATAAAACTTTAGAATTCAGATCAAATGTTACCAATAAAACGTATCCTATTAAAACATTTTGCACATGTGCAACTAGATATGTGGTCTACCTCATCACCTGCCCATGCGGGAAGCACTATGTAGGCCGCACTGCTCATGCATTCTCTGTCCAGGTAGGGGAACATGTCGCAAAAATCATTGGTGGCGACACCAAACACACTGTCCCCAGGCACTATAGACAGTACCATAATCGTGATCCTACCGGATCACAATTCCTTATCATAGACCGATACGTCCCCCCTGGAGGGGAAGGGCTCTGACTCGGGGCACATTACAGCTAAAAACATACTGGATCTATGAAATCCAATCCCACTCGCTATTGGGGCTCAATGTCGAGTGTGATATCAATTCCTTCATTAATCAATCGTAAATGTTTTTAAAATAATTATTTAGCATTTATTATTATTTTTGTTATTTTTCATTCTTTTTTCTCTTTTTTGGAACTTCTGTCCATTTTTGGGTGTACTATTTATGTCATATCATCATTGTATGTACAGCTGATGTGTTTATGGTGGGGTTCCATGTCAAGCTGTGGCTCCAAATTTAATTTCATATTTTTCACATTAACATCCAAAATTTTTTTTAATTTTTTCAATTTTATTTACATTCACTTTTTTCTGGACTCAAATCCACTCACACCATCACATATTTTTGCTAGGTCCATTTATTTATTTATTTTGTCATGTCCTCACAGTTACTTACCTCCTAGATACCGTGAGACTCCAGTATATCGTTTTTATAATACGGTTTTAGCCAAACCTCACAATTGCGGTATACATGCCATTTTATAGTCTCGATATACGTATGTCGTTTCACAACGTAAGGCACTATTTCTATTTAATTATGTACTTTTGAAATATTGTGATTTTTTTCATCACATATGACACTTGAGTTCTGCGTTGCATTTGTCTCCTTTCATATCGAGGTCTGAAGGGCAGCGTCGTGATGTCACAACGTTAGCCTTTCAGTATAGACGAACTAGGATGCACTTTCGCGTTCCGGCCGTGTGGTCCGGACGTTTTTCTTTACTTGTGATGAGGCTTGCACCGCATCCTATTCATCTAGCTATGCGCTCTTGACTCAAAGCGAGGCTTGCAATGCACGCTGCCAGCGCCATTTTGTCATACCCGGAAGTTGCTGTTATTGAACCGTGTATCTCACTGGAGCCACATCTTAACATGGGGGTCCTAAGGCAGTATATACAGTGGTACAGTACCCCAGATGACGTCTTAGAGGACAAAATGCATTGGGACGGACTACTGATACCACTGGCACTGCCGACATTTTATCTACAAGCGCTTTTTATATCATCAGAAATGTGGGTGTTTTTACCCCCAATAAATATATTGTGAGTTTTTTTACAGTATCACGCTATGTGCTCTCATATTTCCTTCACATATACCATTGATGCCTGATTGGACCCATCCTTAACAAACACACCATTGCAAACACCTGGGCCACCAGGAATTGTGGCCTCTGTGGTAGCTGTCACCAAGGATCCCCACTTTACAAGCTAGATTGACCCAGTGGGTATATGCCCATCTGTGTCCAATCTCTCTGGTAAACCTTCACTAGGAGTGGTGGTGGATCTTCTATCAACAATTTTCACTTTTTTTTTTTTTTATTTATTTTTGGTGTCACCATTATATGGACTGAGTTAATATAATGAAAACCAATACTTTTTTCACTATATGTACTCTATATATGGTATCACTTTCTCCACAGATTGTGTTCACTGATTTTGCTCACTGGTTGTGATATTACCAGCAGAATTACATCAAGTGGTCCTATGGACCATCTAAATGCCTTCTTTATATTTTACTGTATAAATGTGGCTGGCAGGGAAGGGGTTAACACTAGGGGGAGATCGAGGGCTTAATTGTGTTTCCTAGGGTGTGATTCTAACTGTAGGGGGAGGAGATTCACAAGGGGATGACGATCGGTGTGAGATGCAGCGGTATTCGTTCCCAAAGCGGCAATAACCTATGGAGTACACTAATGCCCCATACACACGGTGTGATAGGACATTGTTGTCAGAAATTCCGACCGTGTGTGGGCTCCATCACACATTTTCCATCAGATTTCCTGACACACAAAGTTTGAGAGCAGGATATAAAATTTTCCGACAACAAAATCCGTTGTCGGAAATTCTAATCGTGTGTACACAAATCCGACGGACAAAGTGCCACACATGCTCAGAATAAATAAAGAGATGAAGGCTATTGGCCACTGCCCCATTTATAGTCCCGACGTACGTGTTTTACGTCACCGCATTTAGAACAATCGGATTTTCCTACAACTTTGTGTGACCGTGTGTATGCAAGACAAGTTTGAGCCAACATCCGTCAGAAAAAATCCTAGGATTTTGTTGTCAGAATGTCCGAACAAAGTCCGACCGTGTGTACGGGGCATTAGAGCGTTTTTTTCTTTTTGGGACCATTGTGTCTCCACATTGTTGTTGCCGCTTTGGGAACGAATACCACTGCATCTTACTGCTGGATCGGTGTCTCATGGTGTTGGATTGGGGACCCCCACAGCTGCATTGGAGTGTGCCTTCATCTCTCAGTAGATATATGCATTTCGGACCTCCTATAATAAGAGGTCCACCTGATCTGGTAAGCGCATCTGTTTGTCTGTGGTGGAGGATATTGTCATCAATTTACCACTGGAGAATTTATTTCCTTTTCCATCATGAGGGAACTTGCCATTCTTCATTTTGGGTAACAAATATAGAATAAATTGTAGCGCTAAAAACACACATGTATTAAAAATGAATAAAAAATTCAAGAAGCATGTAGACGTAATGTCCCAAGAAAAAAGAAATATATAATCCAAAAAAGGACAACAGTCCGCAGTGAGAATAAATAATCTGTGTATCAATCCTATCTGCTTCCCAACCGTCAACTTGTATATCATCAACTTTAGCGAATAGATGGAATACGCTTACCAGAGAGGTTGGATTCTACTGCCATAAGCATAAAATCAGTGGAGCTTGATGCCACCCTGGGCAAAATGGTGAAGTGTTGGAGGCAAGGGTAGAGCCTCTGCGAGGCCAGGACATCCCCTCTTTATCCACCGAAGCAGAGCCAAAATGGATTCCAAAAAGCAAAGTGGTTTCTCAGTTCTCCAGGATATGTGGAAAAAGGAAGGAATGCTTCCACAAAGTGTAACTCTGGGTGTTTTTATTCATAAAAAACCACAATACATATAAAAAGTGATCACAAAGTAAAAAGCAGTGTATAGGGTCTGTGTTCGTGGGCTTTAGGGCGGTAGCGTGCAGGGTTGCCAGGCTACCCTTCTGCACGGTCTGCATGTCTTTAGTTATCCAGCGCCACGTGACGGCCGCATAGACACACCTCCTGTGTTCGCGGGCTTTTGGTTAACAGCGTGTCGGGTTGCTAGGCAACCCTCCTGCATGGTCCACACAGTGTCAGTCACTGACGTCACACGCTCACGTCTTAGCTGTGTTCCCGGGCTTTCTACATGTGGACGCTCATTCTGCAGCCATAACCACTGATATGGACATGGAGAAATCTTACACATACATTTGCCTAAATGATATAGTAAACTTTATGCCACAAGTCTACTGATTGGACATATCTAGGGGGTGTGTTATATCCTAATAGGTGATGCTCTCTAGGTCCAATGATATCCATTTTTGTTCGTTTGTTTACAGCCTATTGGTCTGTGTCAGTGTTATGAGGGTCCCATATGCCCCTGTTGAAGGTCATTGGACCAAAACGCGTAGGGCGGCTTTTACAGACCCTATACACTGCTTTTTACTTTGTGATCACTTTTTATATGTATTGTGGTTTTTTTATGAATAAAAACACCCAGAGTTACACTATGTGGAAGCATTCCTTCCTTTTTCCACATATCCTGGAGAACTGAGAAACCACTTTGCTTTTTGGAATCCATTTTGGCTCTGCTTCGGTGGATAAAGAGGGGACGTCCCGGCCTCGCAGAGGCTCTACCCTTGCCTCCAACACTTCACCATTTTGCCCAGGGTGGCATCAAGCTCCATTGATTCTATGCTTATGGCAGTAGAATCCAACCTCTCTGGTAAGCGTATTCCATCTATTCGCTAAAGTTGATGATATACAAGTTGACGGTTGGGAAGCAGATAGGATCGATACACAGATTATTTATTCTCACTGCGGACTGTTGTCCTTTTTTGGATTATATATTTCTTTTTTCTTGGGACATTACGTCTACATGCACCTTGAACTTTTTATTCACTATTAATACATGTGTGTTTTTAGCACTACAATTTATTCTATATTTGTTACCTTTGTTGTCACATGGTTTGTAGCAGCTGGTTTTTGTTCTTTTGGGTAACGCATTAATCATTCCTTTTTTGCATTCTTCATTTTGGACATCTGAGTCCCTATATTTTGAAATGGTGTTCCTCTGTACTGGGAACACACCATCAGTCTCCTCTCCTCTGATAGGACCTGGATCTGTGTGTTTACACTAGGGATGAGCCGAACACCCCCCCGGTTCGGTTTGCACCAGAACCTGTGAACAGACCGAAAATTTGTGCGAACTCTAGAACCCCATTGAAGTCTATGGGACTCAAACGTTCAAAATCAAAAGTGCTAAATTTAAAGGCTAATTTACATGGTATTGTCCTAAAAAGGTTTTGGGGACATGTATCAATGCAAAAAAGTTTTTTTTCGGGAGCAGTGATTTTAATGATGCTTAAAGTGAAAAAAAGTGAAATATTCCTTTAAATATCGTACCTGGGGGGTGTCTATAGTATGCCTGTAAAGTGGCGCGTGTTTCCCATGCTTAGAACAGTCCCTGCACAAAACGACATTTTTAAAGGAATAAAAGTCATTTAAAACTGCTTGCGGCTTTAATGTAATGTTGGGTCCTGGCAATATGGATGAAAATTTGTGAGACAAACGGCATGGGTATCCCCCCAGTCCATTACCAGGCCCTTTGGGTCTTGTATGGATATTAAGGGGAACCCCCACCCAAATTAAAAAAAGGAAAGGCGTGGGGCTCCCAGGCCCTATATACTCTGAACAGCAGTATACCGTATATACTCGAGTATAAGTCGAGTTTTTCAGCACATTTTTTTGTGCTGAAAGTGCCCCCCTCGAATTATACTAGAGTCAAGCACTTTTCTGCAGCAAAAAATTTCATTTTCCGAACCGAATTTGGGGCCCCGTATCTCAGGGCCACTTTGTGCTAGGAACCCCAAATTTGGTGTGCAAACCCAGTGGAACTGGTACCATAACATATCCAGCTGGGGTTTCTAGGGCCAAGTGGCCCCGAGATACGGGGCCCCAAAACTGGTTTGGAAAATGTCATTCTCTGCTGCAGAAAAGTGCTTGACATTTTCTGACCTGATATTTGGGGCCCTGTATCTCGGGGACACTTGGTGCTAGAAACCCCACCCTTTGGATATTTTATGGTGCTAGTTCCACTGAGTTTGCACAACAAATTTGGGGTTCCTAGCACTAAGTGGCCCCGAGATACGGGGCCCCAAATTCAGTCAACTGTGTCCATCTGCAGCAATGTCATTTCGGGACCATTTGGGTTCAGAGACCCTAAATTTTGGCTGCAGCTAGGGGGCATCTAGGAACCCTTAACTACCGAGTTTGAAGTTCGGTGGACCTATGGCTGCAAATGGGCACAGTGAGGCATGCAATTGGGCACAGTGAGGCTGCAAATGGACATTGTTGACCCTCTTTTCCAGTTACAGTAGCTGTGCATTTCTCACCCTCGTCTTATACTCGGGTCACTAAGTTTTTCTCATTTATTTGTGGTAAATTAGGGCCTCGACTTATACTCGGAACGAATTATACTCGAGTATATACGGTACAGGCGGTGCAAGCAAGACAGGGACTGTAGGTTTGTTGTTAAGTAGATGTTAGAGAAATTATACTTTAAATGTCCTCTATGAAAACATCATTTGATATGAATAGGGCCTTATAGCTCTAGTTATAATATGCTTAGACTTGCATTATTTGAAACATCCTGTTGTTTGCAAATGGCTTAGGGAGTTTTCCAAGTCAGTATCCTGTATAACCATTGTGAATTTATATAAAAGTCTGTAACGGATATTTCCACCTTTTCTGTTGTGTTCACAATAAAGTTGAAACACATGTGACTGGGCATTTTTAAAACAGGAAAGGGGGGTGTCCAGGGCCTATAAAAAAGACATGCAATACAATATTCTCTTCAGAAATGAAATGACACCACATGAGCTTGTAATGCAAATGTAATTCTTTTCTCTTGCATATGTAATAAATGTTATCTTGATTCCCGAGGACGGTCTTAAGACAGTGATGTATTTCCGTAACAATTTGGTCCTTTGAGAGCCGGAAGTCCAAGCTCCTGAGATGCACTGGATTAACTTAGTGACCGATGACCGTACGGCAAAACTGTAATGCCCTGTACACATGGTTGGACATTGATCGGACATTCCGACAACAAAATCCATGGATTTTTTCCGACGGATGTTGGCTCAAACTTGTCTTGCATACACACGGTCACACAAAGTTGTCGGAAAACCTCATCGTTCTGAACGCGGTGACATATAACACGTACGTCAGGACTATAAATGGGGCAGTAGCCAATAGCTTTCGTCTCTTAATTTATTCTGAGCATGCGTGGCACTTTGTGCGTCGGATTTGTGTACACACGATTGGAATTTCCGAAAACGGATTTTGTTGTTGGAAAATTTTATAGCAAGCTCTCAAACTTTGTGTGTCGGAAATTCCTATGGAAAATGTGTGATGAAGCCTACACACAGTTGGAATTACCGACAACAAGGTCCTATCACACATTTTCCATCAGAAAATCCTATCGTGTGTACAGGGCATAAGTCTTCTATCTCAAATTAGATGTTAAAGAGAGGCCGGCCTGCTGAATTAGTGCCTCCTAGGCATCGACTTATCGGATCAGCACAAGAGCACGCTCTCGGAAGAATGTACGTTTTTTATTTTATTATTAACCTTTTGGGTTAGACTTGATTAGGAATTTAATGAATAAGGGATTTTAATACATACATACAATATAGAGACTGATCGAATGTTTATCTGTTTCTGTCCTATCTGCTTTACCCTTGTTGAGGGGAAATAAGTGGTCACGTATTCCCTGTATAGATCTGTCTGTGGCCATCCTGGATGGGCAGATCTAGTGACTAGCCCGCGTTTTGGGAAGACGCGCTCATGGTGACCTGGCAGAAGTCGAGCACTGCGGGTGTTCTCTCTCGTGTTTTCTTGTTTGTTTCTCCGGGTTATTTGTCATTTGATATAGGGGTATGGTCCCATCCTGATATCTGGGTACAGATAAAGGAAATTTGTTGATTGGATCTTGGATCCAGACAGCCTTGTAAACTGCAGAAAATTCCCGTGGGGACACATAAATATTCCTAGATAAAAACCTAAAGAATCACCTGTTGATACAAGGGTGTGGTCTGATAGATTTCCAGGTAACAAACAGAGGACATTTTGGTGGACCCGCAGTGCCAATGCCAGACTCATATGTTGTATAAATCCTGAGCAGGCACACAAATACCCTTGGATCAAGGATTGAAATATTAAATGTTTTGATAGGATGAAAGAACAGTCGGGAGAACTCAGTCTCCTTGTAATTCTGTAAATACTCTCTACAAGTTAGTGAAGTATTAAAGTACTAAGACACCAGTGTTTTAGCAGAACACAAGATCAGTAATCTAGAAGTGATATATCACGGCTAGAAAGTCTGGATGAGTGACTGCAAGTGATAAGATACTGTGTGCGTGTGTTGTGTCATTGTGAGAAGACATTAACAAAAAAAAGAGCTTTGTGTGCATGATAAACAAAATAGGTATGATCCATGGAAAATCTGTTGGTATGAATGAAGATGCTAAGTATATGTGTAGTCTAGACAAAGAGAATGTGAAATTTCTTAAGATGTGGAAAACAAAGTATGATTTTGATGCATCTTTAAATAAGGATTGTTGTGTAATACTGTGTAGAAAGCTTAAAAATGATGCCAGCATGGAAATAAGGAAACAGAAGAAATTAGGTCTTCCCCAGGCAAAGAAATGGCTTGAGAAGGCTAACCGTAGGTTAAATTCAGAAAACCATAAAAAGACTGTTTTTAGATAAAGAGGAGGATTAATCAATCAGGGAGGGGTGTTGCCTCATGATGATGCAGCACTTGAAGACAGGAGAAATTCCCTTATAGCAAGGATAGAGAATAGATGGATACGTCGAGCCGACTGGTCCATTATAAATCAGTGTGTGCAGGGAGAAGAGGAAACAGTGGACAATTTCATTGTTAGGATGAGGGAGATTTTCAATAATCACTCTGGAATAGACGTCCCAGTAAATCAAGTGATCGATAGCCCATATGAGCAACAGCTAAAGAATGCAATCTTGAAGGGGCTGCTTGCCCCTATATCAAGTTTTGTAACCAAACACATGATCAACCATAGGATCTGTAGACTTCAGGAGCTGATCGAGTATGTGAGGAATGCTGAACGGCAATTCCAATAAAAAAAGAACGTAAAGCAAGGGAAGGTGTTTATGGTAGGTGAAGGTAATGATGTGTATGTCATTGAGAAGGAGAACAGAAGGATGGGAAACACCCGAACAAGGCCCCACATTCAGAATTATGAGGGGAAAAAGAAGAGGGGGGAGTGTTTCCTGTGTGGTAAAAGAGGGCATTTGGCAAAAGAATGCAGGTCAAACAGAGAGGAAGAAGCATGACTAGAAGATGTTGGTATGTCTGCAGAGAGAGAGACATACAGAATAAATGATGAGAAAGAATCTAAAATTTTGGAATGTGTGCACTGTTGAAACTTGTTTACATGCTGAAGTCAAGCCAGAAATAACCTTGGTTGTGAAGGGTAGATGGGTAACATTTCTCTGTGATACTGGGGCTTGTAGGACCCTAATACACCCGCTGGATATGCCCCCAGGAGTAAAGAAAAAAGGTGTAGTATATGTAAAATCTGCAAATGGGTTGATGTACCAGGAGGTTGTGTCTGAAGTCCTTACTGTGGAAGATCCACAGACAGGTAAAAAGGCTCAGTGTAAAATTGTAATTTTGACTAAATGTCCTGTTAATTTGTTGGGTAGAGACATGTTGCACACTCTTGATATTTCTGTCGTACCAGTGGAGGGAGGTCTCAAAGCCCATTGGCTGTGTGAAAAACAAATCACAGCTATGGATAATGAGCCCCGATACTGGTACAGCTTGGAATTTGCAAACTGAGGGATTAAATATACCCAAAACCCTGGCAGAAATAATTGACGAAGAGCCTATCAGGAAAAGGTATAAGGTCCAGACAAACCTCTATTCCATGTACTACAGAAAGACCTCTGGGCCCAATAAGTCTTATGAGAAACAGTTAATGAGTCTTACTAACACTGAAGTGTTCTTAAAAATCCTGGACTGTAATAAGGGAGGAAATAGCATGGCTACTTGTCTCCTACCACAGCCTATTCTGCAAATATACAGGCAGGATACTGTACCTTGTATTTCGGTCACCCGGAACCCCAAGGTATCATGGCATGAGCTAGGAGAACTTATCACGGACTGGGTCCAACTGACAGATGACAAACTAAAATCCCGAGGGATTCAGAGGTATAAGAAGCATAAGGGAGGGAAAGATGGGTGGAGACTCGTGCATGATTTACAGGCTGTCAATAGGGCCGTATTACCAAGGGCCCCGGTGGTCCCAGACCCGAATGTCCTCCTGAAAGACCTCTAGTCAGAGAACAAGGTATTTTCTGTCAATATCAGTAATGCTTCTTTTCCACTTTCTTACACAAAGACAGTCAGTTCTGGTTTGCATTTATGTACAAGGAAAAAAAGTACACATACATTAGGTTATCCCAGGGATATTGTGAAAGTCCAACTATCTTCTCACAAGAAATGTCCAATAATTTGTCTCGGTTTGTACCTCCCAGTGGGGGCTAAATTCTCCTTTATGTGGATGACATTCTGGTAGCGGCCCCTTCGGAGTGACAATGTAAAATTGATACATTGGCTCTGATGCATTTCCTCACAGACCAAGGTCAAAAGGTCAGCAAAGACAAATTGCAACTGTGGAAAGAAAAGGTGAAATACCTGGGTTATATTTTATCTCAAGAAGGCAGGCATTTGGATGAGATCCGAAAAGAGGCCATCCTTCAAGTCCCCAAACCACGTATCAAAAAAGAAATTATGTCATTTCTTGGCATGGCAAATTTCTGTAGAGCATATATAGCAAATTATGCTACAGAAGTGGCGCCTCTTTCTGATCTCATCTATGGTTCACTAATGTCTACAAAAGATCCCATCCAGTGGAATGTGCAAGCAGTGGATGCATTTATGAAGGTAAAGCACCTCATTGTGGGTTCCTCTGTGCTTGGCCTTCCCAATTACAGTAAAACCTTTTATCAGACTGTAGATTGTAAAGAAGGGTACACGACTTCTGTTCTCACACAGGTTTATGGGGACAAGCACAAACCAATTGCATTCTATTCAACTAAATTAGATCCAGTGGCTCAGAGTTTGCCCCACTGTGTTCAAGCTGTAGTAGCAGCCTCATTGGCCATACGGTCCTCTGCACTGATAGTACTGTTCCACCCCCTGGTTCTTAAAGTCTCACATGCCATTTCAGTAATCTTACTACAAGACAAGATCTCCTATTTATCTCCAGCCAGGCATCTATCATGTATGACTACTCTTCTGGGACAGCTGCTCATTACAATCAAGAGGTTTACCACATTGAACTCAGCCACACTGTTACCAACACCTAGTGATGGGTATCCACATGATTGTAGAGCTCAAATTGATGAACGGGTACTCCCTAGGAAGGATCTCACTGATGTTCCCTTTCCAGATGCTGACATTAACTTTTTGTTGATGGGTCTTGTAAAAGGACAATAAAGGGGTAAATCAGACAGCTAATATGCTTTCTCTACTATACACATATTTGCCCAGCAATGGAAAAATTGGGGTTAGATCACGTCCACAGGTAAACCAATCTCACATAGTGATCATATCCTTGCCCTTCTAGAAAATGTACAAAAACCAGCACAAGTGGCTATTTGTAAATGTACAGCACACAGAAAGGGAACAGATCCAATTACTCTAGGGAATGCACTAGCAGACAAGACCACAAGTGAAGCTGCTACAGGACAGCAAATAACACACATATACTATACATGTCCCCAAGAAAATGGTGAGGTACGGAAAGCTATTGATAAAACATGGGTATCAGAAATGCAGAAAACATCACCGGCAGGTGAAAAACAAAAGTGGTTATCTAAAGGGGCAACGCTGGTCAATGATATATACATAAGAACAGAAGGTAAACCCATATTATCTACATCACTATTTAGATATGCTGCATTATTGAGCCATGGGCAAGGCTATATCTCAAAAGGAGGGATGGTACAGGTGATCAACAAGGTGTTCACAACATATGGGTTTACAAACTACTCTAGAAATTTTTTCCTCACATGTCCGCTTTGTAACAGATACCATGCTCAAGGTGCTCTAAGACCCTTAAGGGCTCATTTCCCACAACCCCCTTATCCCTTTCACACAATATGCATGGATTTTATTGAACAAATGTGAGAATAAAAAGTTCTGTCTGATTATTGTTGACATGTTTATAAAATGGGTGTAAGCTTTTCCTATGACACACCCATTTTGGCAGTCAGTAGCCAAAGTACTAATCAAAGAGGTGATTCCACATCAAGGAATCCCCTCTGTGATTTACAGTGACAACTGCTCCCATTTTGTAAACCGAATAATACAACAAATTGGTAAATATTAAATATTGATCTAAAAAAAAACACTGTGACTACCACCCACAATCTGCGGGCACAGTGGAGAGACACAATGGTACCTTTAAGAGTAAACTAAGAAAATTGATAGAGGAAACAGGAAAGAACTGGGTTCAGTGTCTGCCAATGGCATTGTTGAGAACAAGAATTACCCCTACTGCTAAAGGACTAACACTGTATGAAATGCTGTATGGTAAACCTTATTATATTCCACAACTAGCCACCGTTCCTTTCCCTGAAGAGGAAACAGACTTGACTTGTATAAAAAGAATGTTTTCAGAAAATATTACTGGGTTGGAATGTGCAAATGAAAAAAATAGCTACCCTAAGACTAAAATGCAAAGTATACCCCCATCAGTACAAGCCATACCAGGAAATTTTACTTGTTTCTCTAACAATTACAGGAACGGTACAAATATCGACACCCTATCTCCTGAATACTGTGCAACTACAATCCTTACTACAGACATTAAGTACAAACTAAAATGGTTTCAGGAACAAAAAATGGCAATTGGCTGATGTTTGGTGGCTGTGTGGAGACAGGAGACTAAGGCCCAGACTACCACCTAGATGGGAGGGTAGTTGTGCCCATACCCGATTGCTGCTTCCCTTTTACATAGATCCTATGAGTAACAAATCAATGAAACTGCCAGGTAAATACTATTTTAAACAAATTAAGCGAGAAACACCACAAGGATCATTTGACAACCGAGTGTATATAGACGAAATAGGTGTTCCACGAGGAGTTCCAGATGAATTTAAAGTGCAGAATCAAATAACAGCAGGACTCACCTCACTCTTCATATGGGTCCAGCCCAATAAGAACATCGACTGGATAAACTACATCTACTACAACCAGCAGAGGTTTGTGAATTACACCAGAGATACTATCAAAGGCATAGCAGCACAATTGGATGCCACCTCTTTGACAGCGTGGCAGAACCATATAGTGTTGGCGGGGTATGCAAAATGTTCTGCACCTTCTGCTGCACTTTTATTCCAAACAATACAGCACCTGATGGAAGTATCACCAAGGCCTTAAAAAGGCCTACAAATGCTATCTGAAGAATTAGCTGAGAACTCTGGTGTAGAGAACCCCCTAACAGGACTCTTCGAAAAATGGTTTGGTAAATGGGGTGATCTTGCAAAAAGTTTGTTTATCTCTATTGTCATGGCAGCCACAGTTCTTACATTGTGTGGACGTTGCTGCATTCCCTATATTAGAGGAATTCTTCAAAGACTGATTGACACACCTTTAACAAAAACTATGCTCCTCCAGAGTGACACAGAACTATACTCAGAACCTGATGATGAATTTACAACTCTCGCTAAAGACTCATCTGTCTAAATGATAATACCTGGTAAAATAAAAGAACCTGGATATTTTAATTATTGACATTATGAGTATAAAAGGAGGGAGATGTTAAAGAAATTATACTTTAAATGTCCTCTATGAAAACATCATTTGATATGAATATGGCCTTATAACTCTAGTTATAATATGCTTAGACTTGCATTATTTGAAACATCCTGTTGTTTGCAAATGGCTTAAGGAGTTTTCCCAAGTCAGTATCCCGTATAACCATTGTGAATGTATATAAAAAATCTGTAACGGATATTTCCACCTTTCCTGTTGTGTTCAGAATAAAGTTGAAACACATGTGACTGGGCATTTTTAAAACAGGAAAGGGGGGTGTCCAGGGCCTATAAAAAAGACATGTACTACAATATTCTCTTCAGAAATTAAATGACACCACATGAGCTTGTAATGCAAATGTAATTCATTTCTCTTGCATATGCAATAAATGTTATCTTGATTCCCGAGGACGGTCTTAAGACAGTGACGTATTTCCATAACAGTGGAATCTGTTTGTAATTTTGAACTGGTACATTTTTAAAGTGTAGCTCTAGCCAAAAAATCTATTTTTAAGCTTTTTGGAAAACATAGGGAAGGGTTATCACCCCTGTGACATTTGTTTTGCTGTGTTTGCACCTCTTCAGAAGATTTCACCTCACTTTCTGTCCCAATGACAAATGTTTTTTGACAATTTGGGGTTTTTAGTGAAACAAGGATTGGTGGTAAAGCATCAGTGGAGAGGAGACACGTTTTTACCATATTAACTCTTACAGGAGAGAATTTCCCTTCCCTTTGGTAAATTTCATCTCACTTCCTGTTGTCTCCTTCTGTTTGCAAGTAGGAGTCGTTTGTAAGTTGGATGTTTGAAAGTAGGGGCCTACCCTATATACTCTGCAGAAATTGCGATCTTAGGTGTTGGTGTTGCCACAACACTGTAAGCCCTCACAGCAACTCTTGGTGGGCGCAGGAACGGGCTCTGCTGTGAAATATTAGATCAAGAATTGTAATTACATGCCCCTGTTGAACAGGGTCAGAAAAATTGGGCCTTTGGTGGTGGTGGTGGTGCTGGTGCCACAACACTGTTATGCCCCGTATACACGGTCGGATATTGATCGGACATTCCGACAACAAAATCCTAGGATTTTTTCTGACGGATGTTGGCTCAAACTTGTTTTGCGTACACACGGTCGCACAAAGTTGTCGGAATTTCCGATCACCAAGAACGTGGTGACGTCAACCACGTATGACAAGACTAGAAAAGGCCAGTTCAGAACCAAGCGCGGCACCCTTTGGGCTCCTTTTGCTAATCTTGTGTTAGTAAAAGTTTGGTGAGAGACGATTCGCGCTTTTTCAGACTCGTGGCTTTGAGATCGTTTTCTGCAGTTCAGTTTGTGCTTGTGGGTTTGTATCTGCTCTTCAGTGCGTGCAAGCAAGCTACGCGTGACTTTCATTAGTCATTGTGTTCTTGTTCGTTCGTTGCTGTTTTTCAGGTCGCTCTTCACAGGCCTTGCTGTTCTTCAGTGCGTTTTGTTACTTCGTTCTGAGCAGCCGATCATTTTCTAGCCATGTTGCGTATACGTACTCCTCGTAGAGTTCGTTCATGGACCAAGAATTGGTTGCTTCAGCATGACCAGTTCTGTTACATGCCTTTGCTCCGTGAGATCCGTGAGAATAATCCTGATGATTTCAGGATCTTTCTCCGGATGACGGACCCCGTATATAACCGTTTGTTGGCTTCACTGACCCCCTATATCAGCAGGCAGGATACCTGCATGAGGCAAGCCATCACTCCGGAGCAGAGGCTCGTCGCCACCCTGCGGTACTTGGCGACGGGGAGAAGCCTGCAGGACCTCAAGTTCTCGACAGGCATCTCCCCCAGGCTCTGGGAATCATTATCCCGGAGACTTGTTCTGCCATCATTCAGGTCCTGCAGAAGGAGTATATGAAGGTAAGATGTATCCTTGAATATCACATTTTATTGTATTTAATGTTTGATAATGTATTGTATTTCTTTCTTCATTTCCTAATTACCATGATTGTAATATGCTGTGAATGTCCCCTTTGTCCTCATGCATGCTGGATTTTTATGTAATTATTTGTGTTGTCCTTCATACATATTTGCCTGCACTTACCTCCCCAGCATGGTCTTCAGGCCCTATATTCACCTCATGTAGTCACTTAACAATGTATTTTATCAGCTCCATAGTAGTGCTTTAACCCAAACGCCCCCTAAAATGTTATTAAAAGTGATTTGTGTTTTAAATTCAGACAGAGTGCCAGAGGCCTTTTTTGGGGTGTACCCAAATCATTTTTAACCCTCCCTCCCCCCAACTGCTAAGTCAGCTGATACCAATTCTCTATCTATCCTCAATCATCTATCTGCTGACTTTGCCAAACCCATACACACTATACCCATCTCTTTTGTGCTCAGATTTATGGATGAATTCCTCAAAGCATGTAGTGCAAGGGCCGGCCTGAATACTTTCAAATGGTACTGTTTAAGGTTTTTGTATTCTATTATTATCTTGATAGGTAATAGCACAATGTCCAAATGTGCTAAAATGTGTACAGTGTGTATTTATATCTTTGTATTATGACACTTCTTACCTGTCCAGTGGGCTGCCAATAGTGTAACTAAGGAGGGGCTGTTCAAAGTAATACACCTTATTTAGGCATTCATCTCTCAATGAAGTGGAGAGGGTTACCTGTCCAAGAGCTCCCCCCCTATAATGTTAGAAATGGCCCAGGAGAGGGGGGGAGGGGGAATATGATAGGTGTACCTTATACTTTGGTGTTGTAAAATTCCCCTTAATAAATGTTATCTTGATGTTGCCCAAGAATGTGTCTAATCTGCTTTCCATGTTTTAATGTGCAAAAAGACTATATTTTTTTCCTCCACAGTTTCCTTCCATGCCACAGGAATGGCAGACTGTGGCCTCCCAATTTGCCCAGCGGTGGGACTTTCCTAACTGCGGAGGGGCAATTGATGGGAAACATGTCCACATCGTCCCACCACCCAACTCGGGGTCATACTATTATAATTATAAGGGGTTCAATAGTATTGTGATGTTGGCGGTGGTGTCGGCTAATTATGAGTTCCTGTATGTGGACGTGGGGAAGAATGGGAGGATGTCCGATGGTGGAGTCATCGCCCAGATGGAGTTCTACAGGCATCTCCAGAATGGCAGCTTGGACTTGCCATCTCCAGAAGACAATGTGGAAGGACTCCCATTCGTCTTTGTTGCGGATGAAGCTTTTGCGCTGGGGGACCATCTTATGCGGCCATTCCCTATGAGGACCCTCACCCCGGACCAGAGGGTTTTTAATTACCGGCTGGCCAAAGCCAGAAGAGTGGTGGAGAACACATTTGGAATCATGGCCAGCCGGTTCCGCCTATTTCTTACACCCATCTATATGGCGGAGTATAAACTGAATCATATAATCCTGGCGTGCTGTGTTCTACATAACATTTTACGGCAACATTCTGCCAACTATGCTGGCTCAGTTGGGCCTGAGGCCAGAATTATAAATGAAACAACCCTGACGGTGCTTGAAAGTGGCCGTCCTGGCTTGCCCTCCCTGAGTGCCCGTGATGTCCGGCTAAGATACCTTGAGTTCTTTGCGGGTAGGGGGGCCATCAATATGCCAGACAATTTGTGAACCTTGATCAAATAAAAAAAATTAAGCAAATCTTTGGTGACATTTACTGCTTGTGTTTGTTTTAGCTGACCCTGACAGAAATGTGGTGAGTCCTGAAAATGGCATGATTGAGTAACCTTACAAAGCACTGTTGGATGTTATTTACTAAAGGCAAAGACACTTTGCACTACAAGGGCACTTGAAACTGCACTGAAACTGCACTTGTAGTGCGAAGTGGATTTGCCGTTAGGAAATAACACCCATTGTCACAGAAAGCAGCAGTTAGAGCACCACAAAAGTGTTGTAGCGTTGAGACAATAATCCACACATTCTTGATTAACTATCTTTTTAATACCTGCACAATCACATGTGCATTTAGAAAAGGTTTTTAAAACAAACCAACATGTTTGTTGTATAACAAGTTTTGGGGTGGCATTATAAAAAATAGAAATGTCCATTTAAGATAAAACAGGCATGTTTCAAAACAACAAGAAAGACACAAATCGTGAACTTACAAAGTTCACATTTGGTAGAACTTGAAGGCAATATCAGCATTTAGAAACTGTGTTTGATATTGCGTTCAAATGGGGTGAAGTCACCCAGGAAAAGCCAAATTTTGAAGATGCACACCAATTTACGAATGTCAACATGTGCTAGCTGCCATCATGGGGGATCAAGGGACATGTTTTGGGGGAGCAACTCCTTCCTCTCAGCTACTTATTATTGAGGAAGGGGTTGCACCTCCAAAACGCGTCCATTGATCTCCCGTGATGGCAGATAGCACATGTTGACACACTGTGTGCATCTTCAAAATTTGGCTTTTCTAAAAATTGCTAAAACATTTTTAACATTGTAGCACACCAAAAAACAAAGGGATTTGGAGGGGTTTTAAACTCTCCCCAAAACATCAATGATGTTCTTATTTTTTTTAATAACATCATTGATGTTTTTATTGAGGTTTTCCAATGCTAAATTACACCCCATGATCTCCCCGATCAGGATCTGTGCACTTTCGGAGGTGAAATGCCCTGGATCCACAACATCACGATCACCTAAAAAGATAGAAACCAAAAAAAAACATGTATTATAAATATGCCGGCATCCATCTCTTACCTGAGCCTGTGGTCGCAGACACTCACCTGTTGTGGTGACAATTTCCACCATGTCTTCTTCCTCCTCCTGCTCTTCTTGTGTTTGGGGTATTTCCCCTTCTTCCAGAGGTGGGGGTCTCTGGTCTCCTCAGATGAGGTGTGTCCTCCGAGTCTTTTCTCCCCTGTGTAAAACAAAAATGGTATACTTAGCACACAGATATTTGATGGCAGAACTATAAAGATGAAACATTGCTTGGAAGTGGGGTACAATTGTCTATTTAGGCAGAGTTCCAAGATGTAGAATTTTGAGTGTCCTTTGTCAAGCTTCAATACTTTACCTGTTTTGTAGAAGCTTCACAGATGGAGACACCCGTATAGTATACACTGGAGCACCTGTGTGGGCCCCCTAATAAAAAGGGTGTTCTTGTGTCCCACACTAGTGCTCCAGCGTCCAGATGTGAAAACTGCTGCTGAGTGTCCTCTCCTTACACAGAATCTAGTTTGCATTTCATTCTAGTAACAAACCCATCTACACAACCAAATTATTTTCATACAAGTAGGCCCTAAAAAATGTGGGCAAATGCATATGGCCAAAACAATGGTGTTTTATAGGCCGAAAGAAAAATGTTTGATACGAACGAATAATGCGCCCATGAACATGAAAGTTGCCATTTTAAACTGTACAACACTTAAGAAAAGCACATGGAGCAGCACGAACGTAATAAAGACAAAAAGAATAGGAACACAGCACAACTACTTACTTTTTTGCAGCACTCTCCGGACCTTTCTGTACTGCTCGTGTTCTCGTAATTTCAGGTCCAACCACCACTTCCTGAGCTGATCTTTTGATCGTCGTACCCCAAAATTCCGGTGCAGGCTTTTGACCACTTTCGACATGATCTTGGCCTTTCTGACATTGGGGTTGGGGTAAGGTCCATACTTCCCATCATAGTCGGCCTTCTTCAGGATGTCCACCATCTCCAACATCTCACCAAAGGACATATTTGAGGCCTTAAATCGTCTCCTTCTGGATCCAGACGTTTCCGTCTCCGGGCTTTCCTCCTCCTCCTCGTTGCTATACTTAGCATGCACCTGCTGTGTCTCCGCCATGTGCTCTTCCCCCACTGCGCCGAACGAAAAGGGGTGGGGAATAGACTAGAAAAAACGTCAGGGGCGGGCGGAGTTACACGCATGCGCAGTGTGTATAAAGCGTAACACGCGTGCGTAGTACGTACGATCTGTGAGCGGAGGAAGGAGTATCGGAGGCGCCGATAGTGATAACGAAGGTAAGAGCCAAACTTGGGCCTATACTGCTTCTAGATTGAGGCCTATATTGTAACAAGATTAGGAGAGTTTTGCCTAACATTAGGGTTTGTCTTGTGTTGTGTCTTGCAGTGAAAATGGATATCTTGAACGATACCAACTTTATGGCAATCTTCATAGATATGTTCAGGGAGCTGCCTTGTCTATGGGAGATAAACCACCCACATTATAAGAACCAAACAAAGAGGAAGGTAGCGCTGGATCAATTGCTGGAATTTGTGAAGCAGGTGATCCCCACGGCAGACATCACCTATTTAAAGATCCTAATTGGTGGCCTGAGGAGCACATATCTAAGGGAGCACAAAAAGGTAGTGGATTCCCAGAGATCCGGAGCAGCAGATGACATCTATGTCCCCAGGATGTGGTACTATGACAGGCTGCATTTTCTGGCAGGTCAGACTGAACCCAGGTCATCACTCTCCAGTCTTCCTTCCACGCTTCCTTCCCCCCCAGCTGAGGCTTCCGACGCCCAACCTGGGCCTTCCAGGCAGCAACATGTGGAGGAGCCCAGCTTGAGCCAGGTATAGCATTCTTCTAAATATTTCTGGTTGTCCAATCAATGATGTTAACTAGATGTTAGTTTGGAGTACTAATTTATGATTGTGATTGATGATGCAAAAACTAAAACCATGTCCCTTTTTCATACACAGGGAAGTCTCAGCCAGGAGGTGGCCGGGCCAAGCAGGCTGCCTGATATCCAGGTCCCTCCCCTACACCTGCAAAGAGAAAGTGGCAGGAAGAGGAGTACCCTGGAGGAGGCTGCCATAGGCCTCTTTTGGAAGGCTACAGAGGCCCTGAGAGCCCCCCACACTTTGGAGGAGGACTTTGCTGGAATAATTGCCTGCAAAATGCAGCGGATGGAGGAGGGCCAACGACTACTGTGTAAGTCATTAATTTTGGAAGCTCTCGATAAGGGGTTGAGGGGCCAAATAACATCTGCTACCCACATTTGTGACCACACACATGGTCCTCCTCCTCCTCCAGGTCCTACTACTCCTCCTCCTCCTCCAGGTCCTACTACTCCTCCTCCTCCTCCAGGTCCTACTAGTCCTCCTCCTCCAGGTCCTACTCCTCCTCCTGCCACATCTCCAACAGCAGAGCCACAGCCAGGAAGGAAGCATGGAAAGAAGACCAGAAAGTGATGACCCTGGGTCCAGTCTGGTCTGGCAAAAGATGCAGCCTCTTGTAGTACCACAGCCTGGGGACACAGATGTCATCTGCTGCTTTCCGGATCTCTGGGACTTCTGGACCAGACTGCACTCCCTTACATATGGACTCCTCAGGCCACCAATTTTGATGTTAAATAATTGATGTCTGCCCTGGAGGTCAAAGGTTTCGCCAATTTCTGCTGTTTCGCCAGCGTTGCCTCCCTCTTTGTTTGGTTCTGAGCCCTTAATAAAGGAATTTTTGTTTCAATTATACTTGCCTATGTGTTTTTTCCTTCAAAAGGACAGTTTGTTTGTGAGGATTCAGGTACATTTCTAAAGTACAATGTGAAATTAACAAGGGACACCAACACCAAACAATCTCCTTGAGATTAAATAATACAAGATTATAATGGTGTTGTGGTAACTTGACACACAAAACACACACAAAAATATTCTGGAGTAAAACTAAAAATAAAATAAAACAAAGATCAGCCTTGAAAAAAATACAAACCTAAAAAAAAAAAAAATTCTGCCTTTAAAAAAATAAATAAATAAAACAACCCAAAAATACTTTTGTCAGATGTGACAAATCAAAATATATTGAGGGAATCCCGATAAATAATAAAGAAAGAAGTTTGTGAAAAGTCTGTGTGAATATGAGCAGCAAAACTACTTCATTCTTCTCACATTATAAAGAAGAGAGTGTGCTGTATTAAACCATTTTTAACATTGCACCATGACGAAAGTGTTGTATCCATTGCGAACGCTAATTTTACCAGACCGAGCTGTTCCATCTTCTGAGCATGCGTGGCACTTTGTGCGTTGGAACTGGCCACACACGGTCGGAATTGACGCGATCGGATTTTGTTGTTGGAAAATTTTATAGCCTGCTCTCAAACTTTGTGTGTCAGAAAATCCAATGGAAAATGTCTGATGGAGCCCACACACGGTTGGAATTTCTGACAACACGCTCCGATCGGACATTTTCCATCGGAAAATCCGACTGTGTGTATGGGGCATAAGTCCTCACAGTTACTCTTGGTGGGCGCTGAAACTGACCCTGCTGTGAAAAATTCGATCAAGAATTGTAATTACATGCACCTGTTGAACAGGGGCAGAAAAATTGGGCCTTTGGTGGTGGTGTTGCCACAACACTGTAAGTCCTCACAGTTACTCTTGGTGGGAGCTGGAACGGGCCCTGCTGTGAAATATTAGATCAAGAATTGTAACTACATGCACCTGTTGAACAGGGGCAGAAAATTTGGGCCTTTGGTGGTGGTGGTGCTGGTGCCACAACACTGTAAGTCCTCACAGTTACTCTTGGCGGGTGCAGAAATGGGCCCTGCTTTGAAATATTAGATCAAGAATTGTAATTACATGTCCCTGTTGAACAGGGGCAGAAAAATTGGGCCTTGGGCACTGGTGCCACAACACTGCAACCCCTCACAAATACTCTAGGCGGGCGCATAAATGGGCCCTGCTGTGAAATATTGCATCAAAAATTGTAATTACACACCCCTGTTAAACATGGGTTGAAAAATTGGGCCTTAGCCACTGGTGGCGGCGCCCAGAACCAAAAATATTCTTACAAGCTATCAGCATGATCATTGAGGAGGAAGAGTCACTCAGCATACCAGGATAGTCACTCAGCATTAGCATAGGCAGTCTTGAGGGGATCTGACATTTCAAAAAAAATGATTCAGTTACATAAGCATCAGGTGCTTGGTAGCTGGTGGTGATCCAAGACTAATTCATTTTTATGAAGGTCAGTCGATCGACCGAGTTGGTGGATAGGCACACCCTGTGATCGGTTACAAAGCCTCCAGCAGCACTGAATGTGTGTTCCAAAAGAACGCTGGATGCAGGACAGGCCAGTAGCTCAATTGCATACTGTGCAAGCTCTGGCCAGTGATCCATCCTCAAGACCCAGTAACCCAGAGGATTTTCAGTGGGAAAAGTGTCCAAGTCAGATCTTGCCCCTAGGTATTCCTGCACCATGGAAAACACGCTGGCGATGGTTGCTGGAACCGATCATACCTTGGGGCTGCGGACTAAAAAATTGTCTGAACACATCGGTCAGACAGCCACCTTCTCCACCACTCCTTCTTTGACTGACCAAAGCCTCAGCAACACGTTGTCCAGGAACAGGAGTTTGTAACCTCTCAGTCTCTAGGAATGCGTTGCACAGACCTTTCTGCAAGGCCTCCCGAAGATGTTTCATCATCTGCTCCCTCTGCGACTGTGTTGCGTTTGTTACAATATGATTTTTTTTTATTCATCAGACTTGATACATGGGACATAACATTAAACAATAGTGGTTGGTCATAGAGATATTGTCAGTTTTTGGCTTGAGCAGATTTCTCAGACAAATGCTGTTTTATACAATGGGGGTAGATATCATTGTTGTATTCAATTGAGTGTTCAATTAACAGGCTATTGACTCTATAGCTACAGTAAACATGTAAGACATTACTTGTTTGGGATTCTTTCAGCTTTCAAACTGAAAGAATGGCTGTTAAATTACTGTCTTGGTTTGAGTAGACAGTGGTACGTAGATACCATTTTTGTACGTAGCTACAGTTTTCAACAGTCCATTGTTTCTACAGCTACAGTAAACAGGCATGTTTTCTGTTGTTTGATAGCTATGGTAAACAGCCTGGCACATAAAAGGGGATTCAGGCATTAGCTAGGGACACACACACACACACCATCATGCTTTGAAGATCAGAAGCCACCACTCATGATACAAGAACACTGCCTGATGCTCCAGGAGATTCATTGCCAATGGAGATCACGAACATACAGTAACAGAAGATAAGTAACCTTTAAGTGTATTTGTACTATTATAGACCATAGGCTGTTTAGTTTGCTAGGCATTTTGCTTGTTATTGATATCTGTCAGTCATGTATTGTATTCCTAATATTGTAATAGTTTTGTATGTACAGCATCTTTGTATAGTAAAAGCACTTTTACATATTGCAGAAATCTCAACTTCCTTGCTTATACCACAGAGTAACCTTGCTAGATAGATGCAAGCAAAACATTTGGGGGCTCGTGCCGCGGTCTGTGCTGTAATTCAACTGAAGCAGACGTGTTTTTCTGTAGTGTGTTGTGTAGCTTGTGCTAGGTAAAATGCTGCGTAAGCTGTTTAGGAAAAGCAAGGCTGCAGAGGGTTCTGGTGGCCAGAAGGAAGTGTACAACTTACCTATCTGGGCCAGAGACAATGAGTGGGAGCCTCTTGCTAAAGAATTTGTGAAGTATGCTTCTCCCTTGAAGTTGACTTGGGGTGATAAAGTCTCAGATCATTTTGTAGATTTTAGCCTTAAGGGGTTGGATTTAAGTAAAAAAGAGAAGAGGACAGTGTCCACAGTGGGCTGGTATTTCCTTAATGCTATTTACACTGAATCACAGAGAAGGGAGAAGGCAGAGGCAAAAGTTAAGGTATTAAAAGACCAGCTAGCAGTTGCTTCAGAGTGTGTAGGTTCAACTGCTAGTCGGACTGATGATTTGCAAGAGCGGTGTGCAGCCCTCATGACCAAATCAATTAATGCCTTAAGGAAAGGGAAGGGCCGTAAACCAGTTAGTAAAGCCAGGGTACGTGCCATTGTCACATCCCAAAATTGGGATTGTGAGGATGTGCTCTCCTCAAATGATAGTGAGGATGAGGAGATAGAGTTTGATATTTTGTATGATGATCTGCTAGTACGAAAGAAAAGGTATGCCAGACCTCTCATTACTAAGCATAGGAAACAGCAACATGATAGAGAGGATATGGCAGATGGGGAGGTGCATTATCGCAACCCCAGAGATGTTGAATTTGAAGAAGTACGGGAGTTTACACAAACTGAACTCCATGAGCTGGCAAAACAATACAAACAAAGGTCTGGGGAGCCCCTATTGACCTGGCTCCTACGCTTATGGGATGAAGGGGCGGACAGTGTTGTTTTGTCAGGTAAGGAAGCAGTGACTATTGGAGTGTTAACCCATGATCCACAATTGTGTCAGGCAATGCGAAAAGCCCGAGAGTTTAGTGTGAATTTTTCACTGTTAGACCTTGTGAGAGATGGAATAGTCCTAGTATACGCTAGTCCTACTGACCTGGAAAATACCTACTCCTGGAGACCAATAGGAGAGGGTATTTCCAGGTTACGTGAGATGGACTGTATAACTGGATTAAATACATTTCCAGAATGGATGGGTCCAGATATGGAACCTGTGACGGGAGGGCCCGTGGAACTCAGAATACATCTTATGTCTATGTCACCCTGTGCCATCCTGGCACAGGGTGAGTGAGAAAATATATCTTGGATTACTTAAAATGGGACAGTAATATTTGTCCACAATATCTCCCAGGATGTATGTAGAGACTATTATTGGTTTGGTCGATTCTGAACGCAACCTGTTAATTGAATGAGCTGATCACATTGTCCTCTATACAATGTAGGAGACGGGACGACTTCTATTGTGTTGATATAACTGTGTGAAGCTCGGTGACCACAAGTCTGGGCGAAAGGTCATGTCTCAATCACCTAGGCTGTATAAAGGATTAGTTAATTACTCATGTTAATTAGGTTACGTTTGTATTGTTAGAGTAATCTTCTCCTGTGTATATAAGACTGTATTCTGGTTCTGAATAAAGTGAGTTCTTGGTAGCAACAAGCAAGTGTCGCCTTGTTTGTGCTCAGAGAGGTTGGGATATCTGTATACAGACTGGGAGGAAGTGGTATATGACGGAAGCACTCAAGCGGAGTGTGGGACGTTCCGTGACAGAACCCTTTACATCTGCTCTGCGCTCTAAGCTGATGAAGTCTGCGCCATTTAATCTCAGGGCTCCATTATTGTCCTTGTTGGGGGGCCTGGGATTAAACAGCAAGATTCATGAAGCCACAACCCTTTTAAGCCAGTTGGGGGAGCTAGAGGAGACTAAAACAAAACCTGTCAGGGCAGTAGATAAGGTCAAGGCCAGACAGGAAGAATACAAGCAGAAAAGAACAGAGAAGAAAGGGAATGGGGTAGAGAAGACAGGAGGTGAAGAGAAAACCAGGCTAGTTATTTCTAGGAAACAAATGTGGGTGGACCTATTAAAGGCAGGAGTACCTAAAGATGAGATAGATGGCATTCCTACTGCAGAAATGCTGAAGAGGTGGAAACATTTAGTAGGGAAAACTGTCAGGGTTAGAAACACTACTCCTAGTGAAGATAACATCAGCCTGGACTTAGAGAAAACAGAACAGACCCCTCCTGTTAGCCCCAAACCAAGTCCCAAAACTGAACATGAACCCAAATCCCTTTATCCTGGGGAGGAGTTAGAGAGAATCAGAAAAGGGGATTGGGAGGTTCCTTATCCTTTATGAAGGGAAGGTGAGTCTCCTGTAATAGCAGGGCAGTGACAGCAGGAGACCGACGCCCATATGCACCTGTCACTGTATGGTGGGGGAAGTCATCTTCTCCTACACATGTAATGGCTTTAGTTGATAGCGGAGCTGAAGTTACACTTTTGCAAGGTAATCCTTCCCATCACAAAGGAGAATTGATTTATGTAGAAGGTTTGGGAGGGCAAACCACACCAGCAGTTAGGATATGGGTGAAATTGGCTATTGGCAAGGGATCAGGATTTATGACAAATGTTTTGGTATCAGAGTTACCCAAAAATATTCTTGGGATGGATGTACTTCAAGGTCAGTCAATTCAGACTGAAAGAGGTACATTCACATTCGGGTATCCTGATAAAGCATATCTGGTTAGGGCGGTGAAGGCTGTGGTCAGAGGTCATGCGAAATGGACCCCTGTCTACATTCCTCCATCAGAGAAGCCAGTCTGTCTCAAGCAGTACAGACTTCCTGGAGGCCACAAAGAAATTGGGGAGACTATTCAAGAACTGTTGAGAGTAGGGATCCTTAGACCTGCTGTAAGTCCTTTCTCGTCTCCAGTGTTCCCAGTAAAGAAACCCGATGGGACATATAGAATGACTGTGGATTACAGAGGTCTAAACAAAGTGGCACCTCCATTGAAGTCAGCTGTACCAGATATGATCTCAATTGTTGAGAAAATTATTAAAAATGCAGGAGAATATCATGCTTTGATAGACCTGGCTAATGCTTTCTTTTCGATTTTAATAGATCCAGAGTGTCAAGACCAGTTTGCTATGGTGTGGGACGGCCGCCAGTACACTTTCACTGTCCTTCCGCAAGGCTATCTTTATTCTCCAACGATTTGTCATGGACTGATTGCCCGAGATTTATGTACCGTGAATTTGAAAGTCACTGTGTTTCACTACATTGATGACATCATGATCTCTGGGACAAAAGAAGATGTAACTGAAGCACTGCACCTGCTGATAGAGCACTTGAAGAACAGAGGGTGGGCTATCAACAGAGACAAAGTCCAAGGACCTGCCACAGAAGTGAAATTCCTGGGAATGATGTGGACTGGGCCGCAGAGGAAAATTCCAGAGACAGTTGTGCAAACTATGCAGGCGCTGTTTTTAAAAAACCCCACCTAATTCAGCTATGTAAGGTCCTGTCTATGTGGATATATGTGGGTTTTTTTTTTTTTTTTTCTCAGTACTGCTCAATCTGATGCACAGTTAATACTAGACCACATAAGACTTGATATCCCATCAGTAGCTTACTCCATGTAATGTTTGGTGCAATACTTTTTTCTTTGGATTCAAATGGACACTGCATGCGTTTTTGGCCTGCAGGCACGCTCTGCAGTTTTATTCATCAATGTTGCAGCATGGTTTGTAATTTTGGTTTAGTGTAGTGAGACGGACTGTGTTATTTAGATACATTGTTTATCTTACATATATTTGGAATTTTTTGTATATGTAAATACCCCCACCCCCCTACCCTTAATAAAGCCTTTTTGCATTTTTGTACCATAAGCCGTAGTTGACCATTCCCCTTTTTTGCTTTCTGGGGACTCCCTTGTCTCCTCTTTCTGTTGTTGATATAGTGCCATTGCATTTAGGGCAGGTATCCCGTCACATATTGACGAATCGGCTGGTACTCTATTTGCTGTTTGCTACTTTGGTGAGTGTGGATTCAAGGACTTTTTACCCCCCATTTTTTGCTGTTGCCCCCTACTACCAAAAAGGAGGCACAGAAGTTCATTGGAGTTGTGGGGTTCTGGAGATCGTTCATCCTACATCTTGGACTGATTCTGAGGCCTATATATAATGTCACCAGAAAAAAGATTGAGTTCTCATGGGGTTCAGAGCAGCGGACTGCATTCCTGGCTGCTAAAGAAGCTATTTTGCAGCATCAGGAATTAGGACCTGTGAGACAAGGAGTACCATTTCAGCTGGATGTAGTGGAGCAGAATGGTACCATATCTTGCAGTCTGTGGCAGCCAAATGAAAAGAAAGGACTGAGAGCAATACCCATTGGATTTTGGTCCAAACAACTGACAGGGGCACAGAAGAGATACACGCACCTAGAGAAGTACCTGTTTGGGGCCTACACAGCACTTCAACATGTAGAAACCATTATAGGAAAGGACACAGTCACCATCCATATTGCATTGCCAATAGCAGGATGGGTGAGAGATAATGGACTGACCACTAGGGCAGCTGTAGCCCAGAACCAGACACTGATGAAATGGAAGTGGTACCTTCAAGAAAGAGGGGGTATTGCAGCTGGGGATGTTAGAGACATTTCAAAACAGTTGGCTGGGCTTGTGACTTTTACCAGCACCCGGCCAGAAGAAGAAATTCCTGTGCAGCAGTCATCCCCCATTCAAGAGGCTCCACCCTTTGAGTCTCTGTCAGAAGACATGAAGGAGTCAGCGTGGTTCACTGATGGTTCAGCCATAGTCACCTCGTCCGGACGTAAATGGACAGCAGCAGCCTACAACCCAAGTACAGACACAGTCCTGCAGGAGACTGGAATTGGAGGGTCCAGTCAGTATGCAGAGTTGAAAGCTGTGGTGATGACTCTTCAGGAGGATCCTTCTTCCCATGTCACTATCTACACTGACAGCTGGGCGGTTTTTAAAGGACTGACAACTTGAATGCCCACGTGGAATCCAATGAATGAATGATTCATGGAAAGGTGGTGTGGGGAGGGAAGGAAATCTGGGACTACATCTGGAAGGAACTCCCGCACCATAAAAGTGGGGCATGTTGATGCACATGTGCCCCTAGTCCCAGACTTTGAGAACTATAACAGAATTGCAGATGAAATCGCCAAAGTGAAGGCAGTTGTGCCAATTGATCCTGTCTTGATGAACTTGGCCAACTGGGCCCACAAGCAATCTGGACATTTTTTGGCAGAAAGCAACATATGAATGGGCACAGCAGAGAGGATTGCCTATATCCATGGACATGATAAAGACTGTAATAGGGAACTGTACAGTGTGTGGAGAAGTGCGACAATGGCCATTGCAAAAGTACTCCACTGGGTCGATTAAGAGGGGTGAGAGGCCTGCAGAGATCTGGCAGATTGACTTCATCGGTCCCCTGCCACGGGGAAACAATGGACTGAGATATTGTTGCACTGCAGTGGACACCTATTCAGGACTTATGCTTGTTTGTCCTTGCAAACATGCAGATCAAGCCGCAACGCTTCAACTGCTCCAGAAGCTTGTCTTTGCTTATGGTTGTCCCAAACAAGTCCAAAGTGATAACGGCTCACACTTCACCGGATCAACAGTACAGCAGTGGGCCAAAGATTCTGGAGTGTACTGGTTGTGCCACATCCCATACCATCCACAGGCAGCTGGTTTGATTGAAAGATACAACGGGCTATTGAAGGACCAGATATGTAAACTTACACCCACACATACACTAAGGGGGTGGGATCGGGTCCTCACACAGGCAGTCATGTTGTTAAATTCTAGGCCAATAGCCAAAAGCACCCCATATGAGAGGATGGTAGGGGCTGGGGCACTGATTCCACAGCTGGAGTGCAGAGTTCAGCATTTATGTAAGGTTCCTGAAAGAACAGGGCTTAACAGATACCATGTTACTGCTTCCCATGACATAGAAACCAAGAGTGACGTATCTGAAGCTGAAGCCTATCTAGGAATGAGAGGGAATCTGGCAGGAAGGTTTGAAGTTACATTTGCATTGACAGATGAGCTTCAAGACAGTGGCTGGGACTCTGACTGGTTAGTCGATACTTCTCAGCAAGAGTGGAAAGTGAGGCTACATAACAGCAAACCTTCCAAAATAAACAGCAGTGATCTTCTGGGAAATATATATATATTTCCTCTCCTCCCTATTGATGTTCTTTGGGAGGGTCAGAAGTGGGTACAGGCAGGGGGCAAAGTGTTAGTCAGATATCGAGGCAAGAAACCATTTAGAGGAGAGATTTTAGCTGAAGGGCCTGGATCTACTGTTTATGTATTATTAGAAGGAACAGATAATCCGCTTTGTTTTCCACTCCACAGGCTGTCTCCGATTTGATCCATAGAAAGACCAGAGAAAAGTGGTTACATGATGGAAAGAATGACGGAAGATCGCAAGAGCTGTGGAGAGCAAGGCCTTTGACGTATTACAAGCCTGGACTTGTTTCTAAAGAACTTTAGAATGGACTTTCTAATGAACTTTTTTAGTTAAAGACTGAAACACCTTCTCAGTGACAGAAATGGGAGGTGTTGCTTTCAAGGAAAATGAATGTTTAAAATGAGTTTTCATAGTAATGAAGTGATTTTCTGTATGGAGTCTGAAAGGAAAAAAAATAGGGCGGAATGTGTTGCGTTTGTTACAATATGATTTTTTTTCATTAATCAGACTTGATACATGGGACATAACATTACACAATAGTGGTTGGTCATAGAGATATTGTCAGTTTTTGGCTTGAGTAGATTTCTCAAACAAATGCTGTTTTATACAATGGGGGTAGATATCATTGTTGTATTCAACTGAGTGTTCAATTAACAGGCTATTGACTCTATAGCTACAGTAAACAAGTAAGACATTACTTGTTTGGGATTCTTTCAGCTTTCAAACTGAAAGAATGGCTGTTAAATTACTGTCTTGGTTTGAGTAGACAATGGTACGTAGATACAATTTTTGTACGTAGATACAGTTTTCAACAGTCCATTGTTTCTACAGCTACAGTAAACAGGCATGTTTTCTGTTGGTTGATAACTATGGTAAACAGCCTGGCACATAAAAGGGGGATTCAGGCATAAGCTAGGGACACACACACACACCATCATGCTTTGAAGATCAGAAGCCACCACTCATGATACAAGAACACTGCCTGATGCTCCAGGAGATTTGTTGCCAATGGAGATCACAAACATACAGTAACAGAAGATAAGTAACCTTTAAGTGTATTTGTACTATTATAGACCATAGGCTGTTTAGTTTGCTAGGCATTTTGCTTGTTATTGATATCTGTCAGTCTTGTATTGTATTCCTAATATTGTAATAGTTTTGTATGTACAGCATCTTTGTATAGTAAAAGCACATTTACACATTGCAGAAATCTCAGCTTCCTTGCTTATACCACAGAGTAACCTTGCTAGATAGACGCAAGCAAAACAGCGACGGCAAGATAAGGTCCGCAACCTTACCCTTGTAACGTGGATCAAGGAGGGTTGCCAGCCAGTATTGATCCCTCTCTTTGATACCACGAATATGAGGATCCTTCCGCAGTCTTTGCAGGATCAGGGAGGCCATGCAGTGTAGGTTTGCTGAGGCATTTGGTCCGGAGTCCTCTGAGTCACTAAGGACGACATGATCCACAGCCACCTCCTCCCAGCCAGGTACAAGTCCATGGGTTTCTTGGGACTGTAAATGACCCCTTAAAGACTGCTGCTGATGCTGAGTGCCAGGCTCCACCTCCATGCTGACACAATCCTCCCCTTCCTCCTCCTCGTCCTCTTCCTGTGTGATCGGCAGGCACGCAGGAACACTGTCTGGATAAAGGGGGCCTTGAGAGCTAAGGAAGTCCTCCTCTTCCGTCCTCTGTTCTGCCTAAAGTGCCCTGTCCATTATTACACGCAGGGTGTGCTCCAACAGGTGGACAAGGGGGACAGTGTCACTGATGCATGCACTGTCACTGCTCACCATCCTAGTGGCCTCCTCAAATGGTGACAGGACAGTGCATGCATCCCTGATCATGGCCTTACTGGCGTGGGAAAAAAAAACAAGCTCCCCTGAACTTGTCCTGGAACCATAGTTGCACAGGTACTCATTGATGGCCCTCTGCTGCGTGTGCAGCCGCTGCACCATGGCCAACGTTGAGTTCCACCTGGTGGGCATGTCACAGATTAGGCGGTTCTTGAGCAGGTTACATTCCTTTTGGAGGTCAGCCAGAAGAGCACTGGCATTATATGACCTGCGGAAATGCACACAGACTTTCCTGGCCTGCCTCAGGACATCCTGTAAGCCCGGGTACCTGCCCAAGAACTGCTGCACTACCAAGTTAAGGACATGAGCCAAACAGGGCACATGGGTCAGTTGTCCCTGTTGGAGGGCGGAGAGGAGGTTGGTGCCATTGTCGCAAACCACCATAGCTGCCTTAAGCTAGCGTGGCATCAACCACCTCTGAACCTGCCCCTGCAGAGCTGACAGAATATCTGCCCCAGTGTGGCTCCTGTCCCCCAAGCACACCAGCTCAAGCACCGCATGGCATCTTTTGGCGTACGTGCCTGCGTAACCCCTTGAATGCCTATGGAGCACCGCTGGTTCCAAAGACAAATCAGCACAGGAATAGGCCATGGAGGAAGAAGAAGAGGAGGGGGTGGAAGAGAGAGGTGTGGCAGAATCACCACTAGTAGCATTTTGGAGGTGTGGTGGCGGAACAACCTCCAACACTACTGCACCCTGTCCTGCATCATTCCCAGCTGCCAGAAGAGTCACCCAGTGCATAGTGACAGATAGGTCCACGCCTGCTGGACCATGAGTCAGCAGTAATATGCACCTTACCGATGACCGCCCTTTCCAGCGAGGCCAAGACATTGCCTTCCACATGCCAGTAGAGAGCCAGAATCGCCTTCCATGAGAAAAAGTGGCGTTTGGGAACCTGCCACTGAGGAACCGCACATTCCACAAACTCACGGAAGGAGACAGAGTCTACCAACTGAAAAGGCAGCAGTTGAAGTGCTAGCAATTTAGCCAAGCTAGCATTCAACCACTGGGCATGTGAATGGCTGGGAGCGAACTTCTTTCGGTGGTGCAGCAGCTGGGGCAGGGAAATTTGCCTGGTACAATCTGATGTTGGTGTACCGATTGCAGATTGCCCCCAAGTACTTGGCTGTGACACACCTAATTCTACACCTTCATTCCTCTTAGTGCAGGTCTCAGAGAGGACAGGAGGTATAGTGGGGTTGGAGATCCCAGCTGATGAGGAGCAAGGAGAGGTCCTCTTTGTTCTTTGGTGTGGGTCTTTTAGATACGCTTGCCAACGAACTGCATGGCAGGTCAACATATGTCTGGTCAAGCATGTGGTGCCCAAGCGGGAGATGTTTTGACCACGCGAGATACGCTTGAGACATATGTTGCAAATAGCAGCGGTGGGATCTAGTGCACTCGTCTCAAAAAGGCCCACAATAAAGAACTTTTGGAATAACGTGAAGAGACAGCAGCGCCCTGCACATGCAGAGCTCTGCGGTGTGATGCAGTCAGTGTGCTGCCCTTAAGCTGGGCCCTGGAGGGCATCCTGCCTCGTTGGTGATATGCCTCCTCCTCCTCTCTCCTATTGGGCACCCACGTGGAGTCAGTGACCTCATCATCACCTCCCTCCTCATCACTGGAGCAAAGCTAGCAGTATGATGGAGCTGGGGGAACATGACTGCCAGATTGCTGTCCTTCTGGGGCACCCCCTCTCTCTCTGGGCTCACGTTACTGCCTTCCTCTAGCTGAGTACCATCATCAGAGCCTTCAAAACGCTGGGCATCCTCCTGGAGCATGTACCCAACACTGTGGTCAAACAGTTCGGGGGACTCCTCAGGAGGACATGGTGGGGCTAGGGAAGGAGTGACTGATGCCATTGAGCCGAGGGAAGAGGCCGTGTTGGCAGCTGCTTTGCCAGACAAAGTACCCTGAGCATGGGTGAGAGAGGATGAGGAGGATAAGGACGGCTTGGTCATCAACTTTACCAAGTCTTCCGCATGTTGCGGCTCAACACAGCCAGCTGCCAAAAAAAAGGACAAGCATGTCCCACGGCCACGTGCTGATGAGGATGCACCATCTCCACGACCAGCACTGTTGCCTCTGGACACAGAGCCTGCTTGCCCTCTTTTATTGGCTTGTGACTGTCTGCCTCTCCTTGTTGGCCTTCCAGACATACTAATGGTCTGCAGTGAGATGTAGCTGCACAAAGCTGGGATGTATATATATACTGATACTGCAGCTAGCAGAATCAACTGCCTGCCTGTAGTATTATTAGTATGAGAACACCAGCAATTGTCTTCAGGTAGTTTTAGGTGCACACTGTGCAGAGGACGCAGTACACTAACTGTAAATACTGCAGCTGCCTGCCTGTGGTATTAATAGGGGCAGAACAACAGCAATTGTCTTCAGGTAGCTTTAGGTGCACACTGTGCAGAGGACACAGTACACTAACTCTAAATACTGCAGCTGCCTGCCTGTGGTTCTAATAGGATCAGAAGAACACCACCAATTTTCTTCAGGTAGCTTTAGGTGCACACTGTGCAGAGGACACAGTACACTAACTGTAAATACTGTAGCTGCCTGCCTGTGGTATTAATAGGATCAGAACAACAGCAATTGTCTTCAGGTAGCTTTAGGTGCACACTGTGCAGAGGATGCAGTACACTAACTGTAAATACTGCAGCTGCCTGCCTGTGGTACTAATAGGATCAGAAGAACTTACCTGACCCCTCGAAAGTCCCATGTTCGCTCCCGACATCCTCTTCGCCGATCAGCTTGGCCGCTGATTGGCTACAGTGGATGGGTTGAAAGCAGCGCAGCCATTGGCTTGCGCTGCTGTCAATCACATCCAATGACGCCGCGCGCCGGGGGACGGGGCTGAGTGATACAGTGAGCGGCTATAGCCACCGGCTGTATCACGGGAGTGCGCCCGCAAGAACTAACCACCATGCGAGGGAGCTCGCATTAAGTTGTTGAGTCCTTGTGGGGAGGAGCTGAAACAGCCGCCGAGGGACCCCGGAAGACCAGGTTCGGGGCCACTCTGTGCAAAACGAGCTGCACAGTGAAGGTAAGTATAACATGTTTGTTATTTAAAAAAAAAATAAAATACAACCCCTTTAAGGCACAATTGAAAATATTTGGATTCCACATGGATATAGAAAGTTGGATGTAGATACACATGAATTAATTAAAAATATATTTAGGATGTGGGATAAATATATAGGCAAGGGGCGTGGCTTGGATGGCTTCTGGATCACACATGTCTCCTCACAACCAGGCCTGCCTGCATATCGCACAACACACAGCACAACAGCATATCGCACAACAGCACCGGTAACATGGGCAAACCCCACAAGAATAAGGAGGGGGACACGCTACGAGGTCTTCCTCGGCTCCCCCACCGCTCATTACCGAGTACTTTAGGCACAGAGCTCTGACGGGACTACACAAGGCCAAGATGGTGCTGACACCGGCTCCAGCCCCATCCTCAGCAGCCCTCTCCTCCACTGTGGGCCTCCCCGGGACACAGGACTGACAGGTATGCCTCTGAGGGGGACCTCCTGACAGTTCGCCCCCCAGCCCCACCAGCTACCATCCTGATTAGGGATGAGCTTCGTGTTCGAGTCGAACCCATGTTCGACTCGAACATCGGCTGTTCGATCGTTCGCCGAATTGCGAACGATATGGGCCGTTCGTGCCAAATTCATGTGGCGCGTCACGGCCCATAATTCACTGCAGCATCGCAGTGCATTGCTTGCTGATGATTGGCCAAGCATGCACTATGACCCGCATGCTTGGCCAATCACAGCGCCGCCTTAACAGACAGCCATAATTGGCCAAAGCCAAGGAGGCTTTGGCCAATTATGGCTCAGGGGATTTAGTACACGCCCCACACTATATAAGGCCGCCTGCACGGCGGCCCTGTGCAGTGTGTTCCGGTGTGCTTAGAGAGAGAGAGAGAGACAGTGTCATTTCATTTGAGTTAGCTAGATTAGGCAGGACAGTCAGTCAGTTAGCTGCACTTAAAGTGTATTGTGTATATATATGCATCCCAGGTGTTGCATATATATATATATATATATATATATATATATATATATATATATATATATATATACACTGTATTCAGTTTAGCTAGATCCGTTCCTGTTATCTTCTAGACTATTTACATTTAGTGCAGTGCGTCCTGCTCACAGTGTTCAGCTAGATCCGTTCCTGTTATATTCCTACTGACAGGCAGGCTTGTCTTGTTACAGTATTTTGAAGAAAATTACTGGTGTTCTTTTGATCCTATTAGTACCACAGTCAGGCAGCTAGACTATTTACATTTAGTGCAGTGCGTCCTGCTCACAGTGTTCAGCTAGATCCGTTCCTGTTATCTTCTTACTGACAGGCAGGCTTGTCTTGTTACAGTATTTTAAAGAAAATTACTGGTGTTCTTTTGATCCTATTAGTACCACAGTCAGGCAGCTAGACTATTTACAGTTAGTGCAGTGCGTCCTGCCCACAGTGTTCTGCTAAACCTACAAGTAAGTGGGGTGCGTCCTGCTCACAGTGTTCAGCTAAACCTACAAGTTAGTGGGGTGCGTCCACCTCACAGTGTTCAGCTAAACCTACAAGCTAGTGGGGTGCGTCCTGCTCACAGTGTTCAGCTAGATCCGTTTCTGTTATCTTCTTACTGACAGGCAGGCTTGTCTTGTTACAGTAAATACAGCTGCCTGAAGAAAATTGCTGGTGTTCTTTTGATCCTATTAGTACCACAGTCAGGCAGCTAGACTATTTACAGTTAGTGCAGTGCGTCCTGCTCACAGTGTTCTGCTAAACCTACAAGTTAGTGGGGTGCGTCCTGCTCACAGTGTTCAGCTAAACCTACAAGTTAGTGGGGTGCGTCCACCTCACAGTGTTCAGCTAAACCTACAAGCTAGTGGGGTGCGTCCTGCTCACAGTGTTCAGCTAGATCCGTTTCTGTTATCTTCTTACTGACAGGCAGGCTTGTCTTGTTACAGTAAATACAGCTACCTGAAGAAAATTGCTGGTGTTCTTTTGATCCTATTAGTACCACAGTCAGGCAGCTAGACTATTTACAGTTAGTGCAGTGCGTCCTGCTCACAGTGTTCTGCTAAACCTACAAGTTAGTGGGGTGCGTCCTGCTCACAGTGTTCAGCTAAACCTACAAGTTAGTAGGGTGCGTCCACCTCACAGTGTTCAGCTAAACCTACAAGCTAGTGGGGTGCGTCCTGCTCACAGTGTTCAGCTAGATCCGTTTCTGTTATCTTCTTACTGACAGGCAGGCTTGTCTTGTTACAGTAAATACAGCTACCTGAAGAAAATTGCTGGTGTTCTTTTGATCCTATTAGTACCACAGTCAGGCAGCTAGACTATTTACAGTTAGTGCAGTGCGTCCTGCTCACAGTGTTCTGCTAAACCTACAAGTTAGTGGGGTGCGTCCACCTCACAGTGTTCAGCTAAAGCTACCTGTAGAAGGTTGGTGGTGTTCTCATACTACAGGCAGGCAGTTGATTTTGCTAGCTGCAGTATCAGTACATATATATATATATATATATATATATATATATATATATATCCCAGCTTAGTGCAGCTACAGGCCATTAGTATGTCTGGAAGGCCAAGAAGGAGAGGCAGACAGTCACAAGCCAATAAGAGAGGGCAAGCAGGCTCTGTGTCTAGTGCTGGTCGAGGAGACGGTGCATCCTCATCAGCACGTGGCCATGGGACACGCTTGGCCTTTTTTTCGGCAGCTGGCCATGTTGAGCCGCAACATGCGGAAGACTTGGTCGAGTGGATGACCAAGCCGTCCTCATCCTCCTCATCCTCTCTCACCCATGCCCAGGGTACTTTGTCTGGCAAAGCAGCGGCCTCTTCCCTCGGCTCAATGTCATCAGTGACTCCTTCCCTAGCCCCACCATGTCCTCCTGAGGAGTCCCTCGAACTGTTTGACCACAGTGTTGGGTACATGCTCCAGGAGGATGCCCAGTGTTTGGAAGGCTCTGAAGAGGGGCCAGCCTAAGGGCAGCACATTGACTGCATCACACCCCAAAGCTCCACATGTGCAGGGCGCTGCAGTCTCTGCGCGTTATTCAAAAAGTTCTTTGGTGTGGGCCTTTTTTGAGATGAGTGCATCAGATCGCACCGCTGCTATTTGCAACATATGTCTCAAGCATATCTCGCGTGGCCAAAACATCTCCCGCTTGGGTACCACATGCTTGACCAGACATATGTTGACCTGCCATGCAGTTCGTTGGCAAGCGTATCTAAAAGACCCACACCAAAGAACAAAGAGGACCTCTGCTTGCTCCTCATCAGCTGAGATTTCCAACCCCACTAGACCTTCAGTCCTCTCTGAGACCTGCACTGAGAGGAATGAAGGTGTAGAATTAGGTGTGTCACAGCCACGTACTTGTGGGCAATCTGATTTTGGTACACCGACGTCCGATTGTACCAGGCAAATTTCCCTGCCCCAGCTGCTGCACCGCCGAAAGAAGTTTGCTCCCAGCCATCCACATGCCCAATGGTTGAATGCTAGCTTGGCAAAATTGCTAGCACTTCAACTGTTGCCTTTTCAGTTGGTAGACTCTGCCCCCCTCCGTGAGTTTGTGGAATGTGCGGTTCCTCAGTGGCAGGTACCCAAACGCCACTTTTTCTCACGGAAGGCGATTCCGGCTCTCTACCAGCATGTAGAAGGCAATGTCCATGCCTCGCTGGACAGGGCGGTCAGCGGTAAGGTGCATATTACCGCTGACTCATGGTCCAGCAGGCATGGACAGGGACGTTACCTAAGTTTCACGGCGCATTGGGTGACTCTGCTGGCAGCTGGAAAGGATGCAGGACAAGGTGCAGTAGTGTTGGAGGTTGTTCCGCCACCACGCCTCCAAAATGCTAATGATTGTGACACACCTCTCTCCTCCACCCCCTCCTCTTCTTCTTCCTCCATGGCCTCTTCCTCGGAACCAGCGGTGCTCCGTAGTCGTTCAAGGGGCTACGCAAGTACGCAGGCCAAAAGATGCCATGCCGTGCTTGAGCTGGTGTGCTTGGGGGACAGGAGCCACACTGGGGCAGAGGTTCTGTCAGCTCTGCAGGGGCAGGTTCAGAGGTGGTTGACGCCACGCCAACTTAAGGCAGGAATGGTGGTTTGCGACAATGGCACCAACCTCCTCTCTGCCCTCCGACAGGGACAAATGACCCATGTGCCCTGTTTGGCTCACGTCCTTAACTTGGTGGTGCAGCGGTTCTTGGGCAGGTACCCGGGCTTACAGGATGTCCTGAGGCAGGCCAGGAAAGTCTGTGTGCATTTCCGCCGGTCATATAATGCCAGTGCTCGGCTGACGGACCTCCAAAAGGAGTTTAACCTGCCCAAGAACCGCCTAATCTGTGACATGCCCACCAGGTGGAACTCAACGTTGGCCATGCTGCAGCGGCTGCACACGCAGCAGAGGGCCATCAATGAGTACCTGTGCGACTATGGCACCAGGACAGGGTCAGGGGAGCTTGTTTTTTTTCCCCACGCCAGTGGGCCATGATCAGGGATGCATGCACTGTCCTGTCACCATTTGAGGAGGCCACGAGGATGGTGAGCAGTGACAGTGCATGCATCAGTGACACTGTCCCCCTTGTCCACCTGTTGGAGCACACGCTGCGTGGAATAATGGACAGGGCACTTGAGGCAGAACAGAGGCAGGAAGAGGAGGACTTCCTTAGCTCTCAAGGCCCCCTTTATCCAGACAGTGTTCCTGCGTGCCCGCCGATCACACAGGAAGAGGACGAGGAGGAAGAGGAGGAGGAGGAGGAGGAGGAAGATTGTGTCAGTATGGAGGTGGAGCCTGGCACTCAGCATCAGCAGCAGTCTTTAAGGGATCATTCCCAAGAAACACATGGACTTGTACGTGGCTGGGAGGAGGTAGCTGCGGACCATGTCGTCCTTAGTGACCCAGAGGACTCCGGACCGAATGCCTCAGCAAACCTACGCTGCATGGCCTCCCTGATCCTGCAAAGCCTGCGTAAGGATCCTCATATTCGTGGTATCAAGGAGAAGGACCAATACTGGCTGGCAACCCTCCTTGATCCACGTTACAAGGGTAAGGTTGCGGACCTTATCTTGCCATCGCAGAGGGAGCAGAGGATGAAACATCTTCAGGAGGCCTTGCAGAAAGGTCTGTGCAATGCGTTCCCAGAGACTGGAAGGTTACAAACTCCTGTTTCTGGACAACGTGTTGCTGAGGCTTCGGTCAGTCAAAGAAGGAGCGGTGGAGAAGGTGGCCGTCTGACCGATGCGTTCAGACAATTTTTTGGTCCGCAGCCCCAAGGTATGATCGGTTCCAGCAACCATCGCCAGCGTCTGTTTTACATGGTGCAGGAATACCTAGGGGCAAGATCAGACTTGGACACCTTTCCCACCGAAAATCCTCTGGGTTACTGGGTCTTGAGGATGGATCACTGGCCAGAGCTTGCACAGTATGCAATTGAGCTACTGGCCTGTCCTGCATCCAGCGTTCTTTCGGAACGCACATTCAGTGCTGCTGGAGGCGTGGTAACCGATCACAGGGTGCGTCTGTCCAATGACTCGGTCGATCGACTGACCTTCATAAAAATGAATGGGTCTTGGATCACCACCAGCTACCAAGCACCTGATGCTGATGTAACCGAATAATTTTTTTTGAAATCTCAGATCCCTTCAAAGACTGCCTATGCTGATGCTGAGTGACTATCCCTGAGTAATTATCCTCTTCCTCCTCAATCATCACGCTGATAGCTTGTAAGAATATTTTTGGTTCTGGGTGCCACCACCAGTGCCTAAGGCACAATTTTTCAGCCCCTGTTTAACAGGGGCGTGTAATTACGATTTTTGATGTAATACTTTGCAGCAGGGCTCGTTCCTGCATTCCAACTAGAGTGTCTGTGAGGGGTTGCAGTGTTGTGGCACCAGCACCAGTGCCTAAGGCCCAATTTTTCAGTCCTTGTTTAACAGGGGCGTGTAATTACAATTTTTGATGCAATACTTTGCAGCAGGGCTCGTTCCTGCATTCCAACTAGAGTGTCTGTGAGGGGTTGCAGTGTTGTGGCACCAGCACCAGTGCCTAAGGCCTAATTTTTCAGCTCCTGTTCAACAGGGGCATGTAATTACAATTCTTGATCTAATATTTCACAGCAGAGCCCTGTGAGGGCTTACAGTGTTGTGGCCACAGCAACACCTAAGACACAAATTTCTGCTGAGTATATAGGGCAGGACCCTACTTTCAAACAACTAATTTACAAACGACTCCTACTTGCAAACGGAAGGAGACAACAGGAAGTGAGAATAAATCTACCCCTAGGAAGGGAAATTCTCTCCTGTAAGAGTTAATATGGGAAAAACATTTCTCCTTTCCACTGATGCTTTCCAATCCATTGGGACAAAAAGTGAGGTGAAATCTTATGAAGAGGAGGAAAGACAGCAAAACAAATGTCACAGGGGTGATAACCCTTCCCTATGTTTTCCAAAACGCTTAAAAAAGATTTTTTGGCTGGAGCTAAACACGTTAAAAATGTACCCATTCAAAATTACAAAGAGATTCTACTTAACAACAAACCTACAGCCTGTATACTGCTGTTCAGAGTATATAGGGCCTGGTGGCCCCACACCTTTCCTTATTTTAATTTGGGTGCGGGGTTCCCCTTAATATCCATACAAGACCCAAAGGGCCTGGTAATGGACTGGGGGGTACCCATGCCGTTTGTCTCACTGATTTTCATCCATATTGCCAGGACCCGACATTACATTAAACCCGCAAGCAGTTTTAAATGAGATTTTTTCCTTTAAAAATGACATTTGGTGCAGGGACTGTTCTAAACACGGGAAACACGCGTCACTTTACAGGCATACTATAGACACCCCTCAGGTACGATATTTAAAGGAATATTTCACTTTTTTTTTTTTTACTTTAAGCATCATTAAAATCACTGCTCCCGAAAAAACGGCCGTTTTTAAAAGTTTTTTTTTGCATTGATACATGTCCCCTGGGGTAGGACCCGGGTCCCCAAACCCTTTTTAGGACAATACCATGCAAATTAGCCTTTAAAGTGAGCACTTTTGATTTCGAACGTTCGAGTCCCATAGACGCCAATGGGGTTCTAACGTTCGTGCGAACTTTCGGTCCGTTCGCAGGTTCTGGTGCGAACCGAACCGGGGGGGGTGTTCGGCTCATCCCTAATCCTGATCAGTCCCCCCGCTCCCTCTGGGGGACACATGCTGGGAAGCCTATCGAAGCCATCCCCCCTGCCTTGTGGAGCCCCCATCTTCAGCATTCACCAACCAGGCATCTCCCTCCTGGGACTCTTCTGCCCTTGATTGGGACCCCCACTCCCTTCCACAATGATCCCAGGCTTCTAGGGACAGACTCCCCTCTCTGTCTCCACAGCACAGAGACTCACACCAGGCCCCAGCACCTCCCCAAGCTCCACAGTCATCAGAGCCCCAGGGGGCTTATTCAAATACCGAACGCCCGCATGGAACAACCAAAGCAATGCAGCTTAAAGCCACTGCTCCCCTACAAACACCCCAGGGGGGCTATCCCCCATCAATTGCCTACTCGGCCACAAGGCAGGACTTTTATGCCCATATTGCAATGGACTCTGATCCTGATCCCGAGGCATGCACGTCCTAGTGAGATAATGTACGCTGTATGCCAACAAAGCAGGATTTCCACATGCTCGTCCAAGAAGTGCAGATGCAGATCTGAGATTAACATGCTACGCACCGACCTCCACCAGCTATCTACCAAAGTTACATCTCTGGAGGAGGACGCATGCAACACAAAGCTCGAAATCTCACAAATACAGGACCGCCTGACCTCCCAAGCTTCTGCTCTCAGAGACTTTCAATGCCACCTCGAAGACCTCGACAACAGAGGCAGGCATAACAATATCAGGGTCCACGGTCTCCCAGAGGCTACCCAGGATGAGAATTTGCATGTATCTCTGCAAGCTATTTACAATAATATACTGGGTCGCCCGGAAAACCAAAGAGTCAAATTGGATCGAGCTCACCGTGCCCTCTGCCCCCGGGGACCGGGGCCCAGACCGCAAGATGCTATTTGCAGGGTCCACAACTACGCCCTTAAAGAAGACATAATGAGAAAAGCACGCAATATGCACACCATCGACTTTGATGGTGCCTCCATACAGCTATTCCCAGACCTGTCGTGGATCACCCTCCAGCAACGATGCTCACTGCAACCACTTCTCACCTCCCTGAGAGAGCATGACTTCTGCTACCACTGGAGTTTCCCCTTCAGCCTTACAGCAAAGAAAGATGGGATGTCCACCACCCTATGGTTTCCTTAAGACCTCCACTCTTTCTGCAGAGAGCTGGATATCCCGGTTCCACCCACCCCTGGCTGGGACCCTCTTCCGGCCCCTTCATCTCGCCCAGATCCCTGGATCCAAGTAAATGGAAGAAAATGCCCGAGGCCGCATCCCTGCTTCGTCATCTTCCCAGAGATAAATCTCTGCTACCTTGAGACCCTTTGCTACAGTATGGTTCAGTTACCTGGTTCTTCCCACCAAACTACCTTCGAAGGGCTTCTGGACAGGTCCTGTTAGTCCCCTTACCTAATTGATTGGATGTACCTAACAAGACTATAAGTTTTTGGTCTCAACTTTTATATTGTTATGATTACACCCACTCAATAGAACTTTTTCAAACTACAAAGGTATCCCCCCATCCATCTTCCCTCCCTACTATGACATATACGCTTACCACCACCTCTTCTCCAGTCACTTCCTTCCTATTCACACCCAACATCCCAGACAGCTTGACCTAGCAGATGTCACACTTCTGGATGGATAGGGCCTTATTTCGATATGGCCAGCTGATAGACCCTAAAACCAGATCGCTAAGATCTTTTCAAGATCTGAAAAACACCTTCGATATCCCCAGACAGGCTTTCTTTAGCTACTTGCAAATACGACATTATGCAAATCTCTGGTAACGAATCTTAAATTCTCCCCTTTAACTGAATTTGAAAAACTATGCTTAAAGGGCTTGTCCCCTAAGGGTATGATCTCACGCACCTATCAGCTTCTGACCATGGATTTGTCACCAGCAAGACCGCGACATGCCTATATGGATAAGTGGGAGCGGGCCCTGGGTGTAGACATACCTCTGAACACATGGCAGCTCATATGGTCCCAGTCCTCTAAGAGCTCCATTTGTACACTCTATAAAGAGAATCAATATTTCATTTCATTGGTATCAGACCCCGGACCTGCTCCACTCTATATACCCATCAGCCGATTTCCGATGCTGGCGATGCTGTAAGGATAGGGGGACGCTGTTTCATATCTACTGGACCTGCCCTCTAATCATCCCCTATTGGCAAATGGTGCACTCCTTGCTCCAGTCCATCTTTGATACTGAAGTGCCCTTTGATCCAAGGGCCTTCCTTTTAGGTCTCCCACCGATCTCTCTGTCTAAAGTGTCCAAAAAACTCATGTTGCATGTCCTAACTGCAGCACAATGTTTGGTGGCTCTAAAGTGGAAACAGAAGGAACCCCCCTCAATATCCGAGCTGCACTCCAGGATCAGGGATGTCAAAAGAATGGAGTACCTCACAGCCTCTCTAAATGATGCTCTTGAGAAGCATAATTGTATATGGGAACTTTGGGTCCTCTTGGAGAACCCCATAACCTAATGATTCCTAAACATTGACCACCTCTGACTGTTTTTTGTCAAGGGATCCCAGGCTCTGGGGGAGGATGGTTGTCCTTTTACTTTCCCCCTCTTCCATATTTTTTGTTTCTTTATACAGGGTTAAAAATGCTGTACTATTTGAGTAACGCTATAATTTTGCATTTATCCAACGGTTGTTAGTCAAACTAGTTATGCACCGATCTATATCATTAATCACCTGTCTGTTGATTGTATACCAGAAGTACCTTTTCTACTACAAACTGTATTTCCCTGTATCTTATGTTGTCAATTCCTTTTTACTTGGAAATTCAATAAAAATTGTCAATTATAAAAATAAATATATATATATATATAGGCAAGGAAAATGGGAATATAACTCACTACTTATTTAGTTAACAGGAACAACATTTTTTCCTGGCCATAACTCACATCAGAACACAGTGGGTCAATGCCTAATCTGGCGCCCCATGGGACCACCTCTTCATAGCTAAATAAAAGACAGCCCCTCCCCCACTGACATGTTCTTTTTTTTGGTCATGCTCAGGCCACCTGTGGATCACAGTGGTAAGTACTTTGTTTGTTGCAAGGATATTTCCCCTACTGCACTGCCCCACCATGTTCAGCCTCTCATGGAGTTGGAAGTACCTAAATGTTGGAGGGTAAATCCTCCTGAAACTGGGTGTCCCTCATGCCGAGTTGTGAGCAATGTTGCTTAGATAGCAGAAATATTCTACAGGTGTTCTATCAGTAAGCTCTGTAATGTCACCATTGGGACTTTTCTCATCTTGTATAGGCAGCCTTCCGCTCTCCTGGCTTGTTTTCAGTCTGAGATAGGCGGTGGATGATGTCACAGAGGGCAAGAAAATGGGCAGCATGGTTTAGTGACCGCCAGTCACCAAGCAGCAGCTTAACCACTTGCCGACCGGCTCATGCCGATATACGTCAGCAAAGTGGCACATTCCCGCAAATCACTGTATCAGTGCGTCTTCCCCTTTAAGAGCCATAGCAGGCACGTGCCCACTGCACAGCAGTGGAACCAATGCACATGGCCATGATCGCTGTCGGCCACCCGAGAGAGTGTAGTAATTACTAACAGTGATATGTCTCCTCCCCCATTCAGTTCCTTGCCCCCACAGTAAGAAGCAGTCACAAGGGAACACATTTAACCCCTTGGTCACCCCCTAGTGTTAACCCCTTCCATGCCAGTGATATTTATACAGTAATCACTGTATTTTTATAGCTCTGATCGCTGTATAGATGTCAATGGTCCCAAAAATGTGTCAAAAGTGTCTGATCTGTCTGCCGCAATGTCGTAGCACTGCTAAAAATCGCAGATCACCGCCATTACTAGTAAAAAAAAGTCATAAATCTTTCCCATAGTTTGTAGACGCTATAACTTTTGCACAAACCAATCAATATATGCTTATTGTGATTTTTTTAACCAGAAATATGTATAAGAATACGTATTGGCCTAAACTGATGAAGAAATTTGTTTTTTAAAAACTTTAGGGATTTTTTTATAGCAAGAAGAAAAAAATAGTTTTTTTTTCTAATTTTAGGGGTTTTTTCGTTTATAGCACAAAGTATAGAAACCTCAGAGGTGATCAAATGCCACCAAAAGAAAGCTCTATTTGTGGGAAAAAAAGGACATCAATTGTGTTGGGGTACAGCTTCACACGTCCGCGTAATTGTCAGTTAAACCGACACAGTGTCATAGCGCAAAAAATGGCCGGGTCAGGAAGTGGGTAAATCCTTCTGGTCCTTAAGTTGTTAAACAGTCTTTGAGGTGGCAGAGGAATTGGTTTCTCTCCTATCTGCAGTCCAGCCAGTTTTCTCCTGTGAGGTAATAACTTGTTGCTGTTTGCTCCCCTGCTGTGCTGTGTTACTGCGGGTTAGATAGTCTGACTGGTTTTGTCTCAGATTCTGTGTCTTCTATCTGCCTCTGGAAGGCTGCCTGCTGCTGCTTCTGAAGTAAGTGGATGAAAGGAGATGGGTCTTAAAGAGACAAGGTACCTGTTTTTTCTTGGTGACAGAATTATGTTTTTTTTCCATTTTTTGCAGATATGAGCTCCCCACACCTGTAAGTAGCACAGAGGATTAGCAAAGGTACGAGGGGGTTGCATGGGACATGTCTTCAAAAGAGTGCTCAAGGAATGCAAAGTATGATGTTTTGCATGATTTTAGGAGCAGAAGCCCTAAACGCAAACACTACAGAAAACATAAGACCCGCCACTAGTCATCTGCTGACCAGGACAATCTGCATTCCTCACATTCCCACACAGGGTGGCTTTCATGCTCCTCAAGCAGCTCACGTGGCAATGGCTCACAAGCGTTTAAATCAGCGCAATAGAAAATGCCTTGCCCAGCCCTGGTAGAATGCTACACCGCATGTGCAGTGACGGGAAGTCAATTGGCATTGATTGCCTCAAATGACAATGGATAAGGGAGTAAATGCACAAATTTCAAAGCTGTGAGGCTGTAGCGGAAAGTATGTGACAAATATCTATGTCACAGGTAAGACGCAGGCACAACCATCGAAAACACATGCAGATATTTCCAAATGTGAAAAGGAAGGACTTTTTTTTCCCATAATGACAGAGTTAAAAGCTCATTGATGAAGAATGGGAGAGATGTGACAAGAAGACCAATTTACAGTAAAGGTCTCCAAGCTTTATCCAAAGAAGCTGGCTGATACATGTTTAAGCAATGCACTTCCAGAAGTGGATGGGGCCTGCCAGCATCTGGTGCGCATGTGTCTTTGCCTTTCAATATCTTTAGGGATCCTACGGATTAAAAAGATGACTTAAGGCTCGATTCACACCTATGCATGTTGCTTTTGGGCGTTTTTGGAGGTTTTTTTTCATGCTTGCCACGTTTTTGAGCCGCGATTTTGCCGCGATTTGCGTTTTGCGTTTTTTTTTTTTTTTTTTTTTTTTTTTACAAATTTTTTTTTACAGTCTAAAAAAAAAAAAAATAAAAATAATAAAAAAAACGGCAAAAACGCATCAAAAACGCATCAAAAACGGTGCACTTGCGTTTTTGATGCTTGTCCATTGAAATCCATTACATGCAAAACGCTGCTTTTTGCATGAAAAAAAGTCCCCGACCCTTTCCAAAAATGCAGAGAAACAAAAAGGCATTGATGTGAACATGTTTCATAGGAACCCATGTTAAAAAATTCCCGTGCATGTCTGCAAAATGCAAAATGCATCAAAAAACGCGCTAGTGTGAATGGAGCCTAAGGCTGGTTCACACCAGATAAAGTCCAATGCATTATTATTCAAATCAAAAATGCATGTACAGTGTTTACCATGGATTCCAATGGCCTATGAAACACCAGTGCAGTGTGTTCTAGTACAGTTAACTAACGGAGAACATGTCTCATTTTTTCTCTATGGAACGCATCTATAACATGGCAAAATGCATTGAAAAAGCACCTGAACACTTCCATTGGAATCCATGGTAAACACTGTACATGCATTTTTGATTTGAATAATAAAAATGTGTATGCAGAAAGACCACTTCAACTCAGAAATTGTGGTAAACTGGTCTGCAGACTTGCAGAAAATCTATACTGTGGCAAGTTTTTTGCCTGTTGTCTAGCAACAGTGTTAATGTGATGTTGAAAGCATGAGGAAATGGCTTTTAATTCAAGCGGAACCTGCAGGAGTGGGCATGGTTCTGGAGGACTTGAACCTGGCTGCTGATACTTGACCGAGGATTCAATAGATCTAGTTCTGGGGCTAGAGCATTCAGTCACAGCCATGAGAGCCTTATGGTGGTGCCACTGGAGGGTGTATGAAGATTCCACACAAGCCCTTTGTTACATTCCCCATAATGGGAGATTGTTGTTTGGCAAAACATTGGCTGAAGCAAGTGACAGAATAAATGTCCAGAGTGTGGCCATAGTCTAATAAGAGGAAGCAACCATCTTTTTTGCTCAAGTCGGTTGATCTGCAGAAGGGTTCAGGAGGCCAAATCTTGTAGGCCAGTCTGAAATTTACCAGATCACAGTGCGGGGGGCTCAAATTCCTGTTTACATGGAATCAAACCCAGAGCAGGTTGCTAGACATGTGGAAAGTCTTTGAAGGTGGGCCCAACCAGTGTCTTCCAGTGGGAGCCAGGAGAGCCTCCTTTTTTTTGGAGGGTTTGGGCGACAAACATCAGAGAGTTAGCTGGGAGCAAAATCACCAAATCCTTTCATTTATGACCACCAGATCTCAAGAAGACAGAATTACCTCAATATTACGTATAAGGATTATACTGCCCATAGTTTCCACCAAAAGAACAAATGGGGTTTTTTCCCCATTCTTTCTAGTACCCAAGGTATCAGGAGCTTTGCCTACTGTCTGGGCTTGAAGAAATTGAATGGGTACATACATAACAAAAGGTTCAAGATGGAGTCCATGCAAACAGTCATGGCGATAGTTCAGCATGAGGACTGGTTAAGAGTCAATTGACCTGGCTGATGTATACTTCCATATACCAATCGGTGCGTAACACCAGAGACATCTGAGATTTGCAGTGACCAGGTGTCACTTCCAGTTCAGGTGTTTGCCATTTTTATAACTGACACAGCATCAAGAAACTTTTTAAACATTTTGTTGGCAGTAGTGGCAGCAATTTGTCTTTGCAGATAGGGCTCAACCACTACTCGGATGACGTTTTGATTGTTGCAGGTGCAAGCCAGGAGCTAGCAAAGAATCACAGCCTTGTCCTAGAAATCCTTTTTCAGAGTTCAGTCGACTAGTGAACAAACATGAAAAACAGTTAGGGCTCAGCCGCCTCTACTGTCACTGAGATGGGAGAGGGAAGGGAAATGCGGCTGTGAGGAGAATACATATCAGGAATACACGGCTCCCCCCCCCACTGAGCCAGATACCCTATGGTTCGGTGTGCCATGGAGGAGGTGATCAATCTGGATATCACAACTAAATCTGACTACATGCGCTTTACCCCTGTACCCCTGTAGGGGTATAAGGATCTGGTGAGTGTGGAATTGAGGGGGAGCACGAGTGTCACTTCACTTCCCACACAGGATTTGCGATTAAGTGTATGCAGTAGTCACTTTGGACACCTGCACAAGTCACTTGGAAATATTTGCATTAAAGACTGGACCTTTTATTTTTATTTTTAATTTTGATATATTTATACTTTCTTATTTTCACACTAGTGTGTTGGACTTATTTGTATATATTTTAACCTTTTTATCTTCACACCAGTGTGTTGGACACATACACACTTTGATCACTGGTTCTACACAAACTCCTTTGTTTATATATATATATATATATATATATATATATATATATATATATATATATATATATATATATTATTGTTGGTTATAATAGCACTTGCACTTTTATATGTGAAGTATGATTTACCTTTAAAGGTTCACTCTTCGGGTAATGGGCAGGGCCACTTACCTCTTTCTACTATTTATAAACATTTGCTCCATTATTGGAGTTTCCCGGGGGAGGCAGCAACCCAGCACATTCCTAAGCGCAGAATCTTACAAATTATATAGGAAAAACAGTTAACCCCTTCTTAATCTGTGAAGGATCTTGGAGTAGTTTTCATGCCCGAATATGTCAAGTGGTTTTTCAAAACTGCAAAGTTTGCAAAATTAAATTTTGTGTATGAAGATTCATGGAGACAACATTTATATCAGCCAGGGATTGCATTGTCCCCATTGGGACATTCCAGTGCTGACTTGGGCCAAGTGGCACATGGGGGCTTTTCAATTTGACTTCCTCAGTCAATGGGATGGGCTGCCTATGGATCAAAAGGTCTTTGTGTCTGCACAAATTAGCAAGAACGTATGTTTTGGACACCAGTGTGCCTCTTTTGTGGCGTGCCTCTCAGCCCAGGAGATGGAATAATTCTACAGTCAGATGCCAGTCTGCCTCCAATCTGAGGAGACAAGTGCAAGGGCATTGAAGCCTAATGGAATGGAGATGCTCTGACTGAAATAAATTAGGGCATTTTTTTCTAGCCTTGCAAGCCTTTCAGGATCTCCGAGAGGCCTGAGTGAAGTTGATGATTTACACCAGGACAGCAGTAGCTTACATTGCCCACCAAGGGGGCACCAAGTGTCTGTCTTTTCCTGTTACTATTCATAACAAACTTTTCACTGGGTGGAGAGCCACTTACAGACAGTTAACGGCAGTCTACTTACCGGGAGAGCAGGATCCACTAACGGATCAGTTGGGCAAATTATTTTCCAATGAACAGAACAAATGTATGCCATACAGGTGCTTTCCACCTGTCGAGGAGGCCTTGGTTTTCAATGCTTCCCCAGATGTCATCAGCACCACCAATCCCGTTTCTGGTCAAGCAAGATCTTTTATGCCAACATCAATGGCAGCACCCCAATCCAGGGAGACTCTTAATAGCCTGGCTATTGAATCAGCTGGACTAGTAGTAGTGCAGGGATTCTCATCCAAGGTGGTTCAGACCTTGGTGAAGACCACAAGACCATGAACGCTACATATAAGAGGATATGAAGGAAGTTTGTGCTGTTTGCTTAGCAAAGTTTTCTCTCCTGTGTCTCCAGCTCTAGCCAATATCCTGGACATTTTTACAATCGACGCGTGAGGTTGATCTGGCATTCAACTCCATTAAAGTATAGGTCTCTGCCTTTATCCTCTTTTTCAGGCTGCAGATGGGTGGAAGAGACATTGAACAAATACTTCATGCAGGCCGTAATCCATATAGGACCACCAAGGAGATCCTTGCTTCCTTCATGGGACTTGAGCTTGGTTCTGAAAGCACTAGTACAGGCATCCTTTGCTCCAATAGCTTCATTTCAATGGTGGTTTCTAGTGGTAAAACTAGTTCCTCTGACAGCGGTTGCTTCAGACAGAAGGATGATGGAGATTGCAGCACTTTCCTGCAAAGATCCCTTTTGTGTCTTTTTACCAGAAATAGTAATACTACGTCCATCTCCAAAGCTACATTCTAAAGTGGTATGCAGTTTCCAGAAAAACTGGGGGCAGTCCCTCAAAGTATTCACTGAGTACACAGCAGGAAGACTTCAAGTACTTACACAAGTTGCTACCAGTGTACATACAAAGGTCAAAAGACAAAGGAAAGTGGACAATCTTTTAATTTTGCCATCAAGTTCTTGAGTCCTTTTCTATTAGTGATTAGATTGGCATGCAGGAAGTTGTCCTTTCTGCCCAGGAACAGGTACAAGCTCCTTCGACCTGAGGGGTGGCAGCCTTTGGGGCAGTTATGCCAGGATTTCAGTGGAAGATATATGTGAGACAGCTAGCCTTTCACTCAACTTTACAGGCATGCAGTCAGCAAGTTCTGCAAGGTTTGGGATGAGACAAATACATATTTTTTGTCTTTGGCAGCTTTTCTTTGATTGTCAGTAATTGGATGGTGGGTGGTGTGTCCTGCTAGATACGACACCTCATCCCGAGTCAAAGATCTCAAAATGGGGGAAAGGGGATGATGGGATTATTGCGGTGCCACCAGTGTTTCTTTTCATGTGTTCTCTCTGTCGCTCATTTATTCAGCTAGTTATATCCCATTGTCTGCTGATGTGGGGTATGGCCAGGAATGCATAAAATTGCTTTCAAATACCGTAATTTTCCTTTCTTGGCCTGTACTCACGTCAGCACAGGACTCCCTCCCAAGTGGCCTGTCACAGGCCAGGTTATTGAACACTTTAGTGTCTTTTATTCAGCTATGAAGAGGAGGTCCTATAGGGCCAGATGAAGCATTAGCCCATTGTGTGCTGACGTGCGGCCAGGCCAGGAAAGGAAAATATTATGGTAAGTATTTGATAACAATTTTCTGTATTCTCGCCAGGGAATGGGACATAATTTGGGGAATGAATTGAAGTGACACTAAAGGTTTGAATATTTTTTTTTTTATATAACAAACATGTCATACTTACCTCCACTGTGCAGCTCGTTTTGCACAGAGTGGCCCCGATCCTCATCTTCTGGGGTCCCTCAGGGGCTGTCTCGGCTCCTCCCTGCTTCTGATAACCCCCTCTGGGAAGCGCTTTCCCGGGGGTTACCTTGCTGGTGCGCTCCCGAGTCCTGTATTCGGCGTCCATAGCCGCCGACTACAGGACTCAGCCCCGGCCCTTGCGTTATTGGAGTAGATTGACAGCAGCGCGAGCCAATGGCTGTGCTGCTATCAATATATCCAATGAAAAGCTGAGAAGACCGAGCAAAGGTAGAGCACGTTCACAACGCTGGACTTTCCAGGGCTCAGGTAAGTAAAACGAGGGAGCTGGGGGGCCAGTGATCGTAAGATTTTTTTTACCTTAATGCATAGGATACATTAAGGTGAAAAAACATGAACCTTTACAACCCCTTTAAGAATACACAGTTGAAAGATATAATAAAAGTAGAAAAGATCTGCTCATATCAGGAATTAAAATACAGGGGTGATTGAATGACACTGAATGAATGGAGGTATTTACAGCTAAAACATTTTGTATCAACTCTACCACAGCCAATTAGAAAGGAAGAGGATCCAAATTTAATGGAACATCTTTGTAATTCACAGGAGACTGTGAAAAACTCTGTAGCACAGATTTATAAAATACTCACGGGGTTGGCAGAGCTGAGAATCCCTCCATTCATTAGAAAATGGGAAAAGGAATGGGGAACACGATTAGAAGAATGACTAAGAAGTAAAATACTAAAAGCAGTACATAACTCTGCAGTAGACATAAATACAATTGAAATTAAAGTGGATGTAAACCCAATGTCATCCTTTCTAAACTACTGCCATAGGGGTTATCTATAAGGATATACACGCCTCCTGCATGTATCTTTACCTGTCAAATGTCTCCCCTCTGTCTGTTATGAGAACCCAAAAACTGTAGATTCTGTGGGCGGGTCTGTTGTCTGAAGCTCGGTGGGTGGAGTTGTGATGTCAGTAGACTCCCTGCCCACCTCTACACTCCTCTCGTCAATATGCATTTTCTCCTGTGTATTTCTAACACTGAACTTCTGCTATGATCTCTAACATCCAGTGAAAAGACAGGAAAGTAACCACATGACTTCAGCATGCCAAATCATGCTGAGGTGTGGAACAGCCAATCCTTGCAGAGCTGCTGAAGAAAGGAGTGGGGTGGGAATTAAAAAATAATGCATGTCTTAGGCTAGTGCACGAGATATGTAAATCACTCACAGCAAGGGGGAGGATTTGACAAAGTTTTTCTCTGTTTGTCAAGTTTTATCTCACTGAACAATAAAAGAGGATTGCTCAGAGCTGGATTAACTCTCTGTGGCAAGACTGGGCTCAAATGATAGGAAATCTTATACTCTACATTATGACATTAAAAAAAATCGGGTTTACATCCACTTTAACTATAAATATATGTCAAGATGGTATATAACACACGAGAAAGCACAAAAATATCAACCAGAGAAATCACCATTGTGTTGGAGAGGTTGTAATATGAAGGGCACTATAATTCATATATGGTGGGAATATCCTAAAATGCGAGAGTATTGGCAAGAGGTGGAGAAATGTATTGAAGAAGTTACAGGAATTGGAATACCAGACGACCCGTGGTGCTGTCTATTTCATAGTACAGATAGAACAATAAAGGAGTACAGTATTGCCACATTTGCTAAATGCGGCAAAGGGAGTTATCCCAAAAAAATGGCTAGACCCAGAAAGACCCTCAATAAGGGAATATTTTAAAAGAGTCAAGTACTTACAGCATATAATATGGAGTACGTATGTAGTAGGGAAGAAGACAGGACAGAAAAATTTGCTGGAATTTGGGAAAAGTGGACAGACTTTAAGAAAACCAACAAATATGTAGAAATATGTGTGGAGTAAGAAACGAGTGGGAGGTAGAAGGAGACGAGGAGGAGAGGGAGGAGGAAGGGGAGTCTGGCACAGGAGGGGGAGGGAGGTGGAGGGGGAGGGAGGTGGTATAGGGGAAAATAGTAATATATGTTTTTGGTACTTGTGATTTGCTGCTATTTCCTTTTCAATCTGCAGTGCTGTCATTTTCTCAAAAATGCAATATGGCAACCTGGAGGTGTTCTTTATACAGATGGTATAGAGCAGGGGTAGCAACCCCCGGCACTGGTGCCACAAGCGGCACTCCAAGCCCCTTTTGCCAGCACTCGACTCCCTCCCCATCAGCAGAGCAGCACAGGGAAGAGTCAGTGAGACATTAATACATTCCAGTTTCAGAATTCCCCACCTGCACTGAGGGGGAGGCACTGCGCCCCCACACATTGTAAAAGATGGGAAACATTGTTGGGTTCTCTAACTTTGCTGTAGCTGTGATTTTCAGCTTTTGTGATGGGGAAGAGATTGGGTGCAGTTCTGCTAGGGGGGTCCCTGTTTCCAGGAGGAGGAGGACTGTCATTGGCCACTGATAAATCCAATCACAGTCCTGCTAGCCCCATCCACTATCTAGAGGAAGATGGCTCACTTGGTTGCCACTACTAATCTCAGAAAGAAGAGATTTCACTGTGATTAAGAAAACTCCATCAGGTGACAGTTTATGGAATTACTGTTGAGCTTCTGGGAACTTTGTTGAAATTATTCCTAAACCTTTGCGTCACTACTGAACCCCGGCACTCTGTGTCACTTACTACTGAATCCCTGCACTCTGTGTAACTTACTACTGAACCCCTGCACTCTGTATCACTTACTACTGAACCCCTCTGCACTCTGTGTCCCTTTAAGCTACAGCCAGTATTCAGCGCAATGAAAATCAAACCCAACTTTTGCTGTGCTACACTTTTTCTCAGCTGCGGGGGCCCATCTTATGATCCTGCACACAGGCCCACTGCTTTCAGAAAATACCCCTGACCTGAGCTCATCATTGAGCATCCTATCCATATGCTTGTATGTGACATCACATACATCCCATACATCCCAATGGGATGTATGGGATGAATGGGATGTATGGGATGATCCCATACATCCCATACATGCATGTGGGCTGGATGCAAGAGTTGGATCAGCAGGATGAGTGTTTCAGGACAGGTAGATGTGTCTCATGTCTGCTTCCTTTCACCACTCTGCATATCACGCATGTCATAGATGAGAAGAGGGTACAGCGGCGGAGCAGATGAGAAGGAGGGTAGAGCAGTGGGGAAAATGAGCAGAAGGGGTTCAGAGGTGGGACAGAAGAGCAGGAGGGTACATCGGTGGGGCAGAGGTGCAGGAGGTACAGTGGTGGAAGAGATGATAAGGGGCTTCAGCAATGGGACGGAAAAGCAGGGGGCTTCAGTGATGGGACAGATGAGCAGGGGGGCTCAGTGTTGGGCCAGATGCGAAGGGGGTTCAGTGGTGGGACAGAAAAGCAGGAGGGTAGAGCAGTGGGGCAGATGTGAAAGGAGGTGTATTGGTGGGACAGATGAGCAGGGGAAACAGAGGTGGGGCAGTAGAGCAGGGGGTACAGAGGTGAGACAGATGTGCAGGAGGTACATTGGTGAGGCAGATGAGAAAGCGGTTACAGTGGTGGGGCAGATGAGGAGATGGGTTCAGTGTTAGGACAGATGAGAAGGTGATTCAGTAGTGAGACAGAAGAGAATGGGGATACATTGGTGGAGCAGATGGGCAGGGAGGTACAGTGGTGGGGCAGGTGAAAAAAGGGGTACTTTGATGAGGTAGATGAGCAGCGGGGTAACAATGGTGGGACAGAAGAGCAAGGGGGTACAGTGGTGGGGCAGATGTGCAGGAGGTACAGTAGTGGGAAGGATGAGAAGGGGGTTTAGCGGTGGGACAGAAAAGCAGGGGGTTACAGTGATGGGGCAGATAATAAGGGGGTTCAGTGGTGGGACAAAAGAGCAGGGGGGTAGATCAGTGGGGCAGATGTGAAAGGAAGTACATTGGTGGGACAGATGAGCAGGGGGTTACAGTGGTTGGGCAGAAGAGCAGGGGGTTCAGAGGTGGGGCAGATGTACAGGGGGTACAGTGGTGGAACAGAGGAGAAAAGAGCTACATTGGTGGTAAAGATGAGCAGGGGGAACAGAGGTGGGACAGATATGCAGGAGGTACAGTGTTGGGGCAGATGAGAAAGGGGGTTGCAGTGGTGGGGCAGATGAGCAGATAAGTTCAGTGTTAGGACAGATGAGAAGATGGCTCAGCGGTGAGACAGAAGAGCATGGGGTACAGAGGTGGAGCAGATGTGCAGGGAGGTACAGTGGTGGGGCAGATGAGAAAGGAGAAACATTGGTGGGGCAGATGAGCAGGGGGTTACAGTGGTGGGACAGAAGAGCAGGGTGGTACGTGGGGCAGATGTACAGGGGGCTACAGTGATGGGACAGGTGAGCAGGTGGGTAAAGTGGTGGGGCAGATGTGAAAGGAGGTGCATTGGTGGGACAGATGAGCAGGGGGAACAGAGGTGGGACAGATGTGTTGGAGGTACAATGATGGGGCAGATGAGAAAGGGGGTTACAGTGGTAGGACAGATGAGCAGGGGGTTACAGTGGTGGGGCAGATGTGCAGGGGGTTACAGTGGTGGGGCAGATGTGCAGGCGGTTACAGTGGTGGGGCAGATGTTCAGGGGGTTACAGTGGTGGGGCAGATGTTCAGGGGGTTACAGTGGTGGGGCAAATGTGCAGGGGGACAGTGATCTGAGGTGTGAAGGTGCAAGAACTGGAGCTGATCGGAGGTGTGAGTGCAGGATGTTAACTTCTCACTACTATTCAAGTCATTTACAGCATTTACTTTATAAAAAATCCTTTTCGTGATTGAGTGTGTGAAGTTGGCACTCTCAATTTCTTTGAAAATATTTTTTGGCACATTGTGCTCTAAAGGTTGCCTACCCCTGGTATAGAGAGATGGTGTGCACAAATGGTGTACAATACGCCCCCTGTCATGTCCTGCTTGTGTGATTGGTTCACAAATTTTCCCAGAAGTCTGCACTAAGATACAAGTCATATTTGGGCATCCCCGCAACAAAAATGTCATTTTTGGTGAGACACTGCCAGGGGAAATTACGTCTAAAGAGATGCAGACCCTGCCACTTTTCTTAATAGAGCCCTGCAAGTGCAGCAGCTGATTGATAATTATAAAATCACTCCCATTCACATTCACTCTGCACATGGACAAACAGCAAATTCTTCAGAATAACAAAATCTATTAATCTAAAACAAAGTTTGTTACAATCCCTGCAATGTACATAGATCAACCAGAGTGGAGGGTTTTTTCAAAGGGTCGAATGAAGGATCCAGGGAAGGCTCCAAAATTGCAGCTGTATCAAAATCAATGGATGAAGGATGACCAGGGAGGAGAGGTGAGGGTTAGAAAAACACTGATCCATCAAAGTGTATAGGAATGCTTCTTATCTATGCTGATGTGACTTTTGTGAGATAACATAAAAGGCTATGGGGCTGAATTCACACTGAAGTCCACCAGGAACCTTTTTCAAAATTGCACTGTGCTGAGATGATCAGAGGGACATCATTGAATATAATGCAATTTCCCTTGTCATGCAATTTGTGAACCCAGGTTCGAGAACTTCTACTTCTAAAGTAGCATTGAAGTTGCATCAAAGTCACATGAAACGTGCAAGCAAGTAGCACTGCATAGTCACACTAGAAAACACAACACAAACGTGGCAAAAAAACACACCATGTGTTATGTTAAATGTAACAATACAGGAACCACTGCAAAAATGCAGCAAAAACTCATATGCATTTTTTGTATGTTTTTGATACAGAGCAGTGTGAAAGTAACCTAAAGCTAGGGATGAGCCGAACACCCCCCTGTTCGGTTCGCACCAGAACATGCGAACAGGAAAAAAGTTCGCTCGAACACACGAACACCGTTAAAGTCTATGGGACACGAACATGAATAATCAAAAGTGCTAATTTTAAAGGCTTATATGCAAGTTATTGTCATAAAAAGTGTTTGGGGACCCGGGTCCTGCCCCAGGGGACATGGATCAATGCAAAAAAAAGTTTTAAAAACAGCCGTTTTTTCAGGAGCAGTGGTTTTAATAATGCTTAAAGTCAAACAATAAAAGTGTAATATCCCTTTAAATTTCGTACCTGGGGGGTGTCTATAGTATGTCTGTAAAGGGGCACATGTTTCCCGTGTTTAGAACAGTCTGACAGCAAAATGACATTTCGAAGGAAAAAAACACATTTAAAACTACCCATTGCCGACAATACACATAGAAGTTCATTGATAAAAACGGCATGGGAATTCCCCACAGGGAAACCCCGAACCAAAATTTTTTTAAAAAATGACGTGGGAGTCCCCCTAAATTCCATACCAGGCCCTTCAGGTCTGGTATGGATATTAAGGGGAACCCCGGCCAAAATTTTTAAAAAAATGACGTGGGGTCCCCCCAAAAATCCATACCAGACCCTTATCCGAGCACGCAACCTGGCAGGCCACAGGAAAAGAGGGGGGGACAAGAGTGCGGCCCCCCCTCCTGAACTGTACCAGGCCACATGCCCTCAACATTGGGAGGGTGCTTTGGGGTAGCCCCCCAAAACACCTTGTCCCCATGTTGATGAGGACAAGGGCCTCATCCCCACAACCCTGGCCGGTGGTTGTGGGGGTCTACGGGCGGGGGGCTTATTGGAATCTGGAAGCCCCCTTTAACAAGGGGACCCCCAGATCCCAGCCCCCCCTGTGTGAAATGGTAAGGGGGTACATACCCCTACCATTTCACTAAAAAACTGTCAAAAATGTTAAAAATGAAAAGAGACAGTTTTTGACAATTCCTTTATTTAAATGCTTCTTCTTTCTTCTATCTTCCTTCATCTTCTCCTTCTTCTGGTTCTTCTGGCTCTTCTGGTTCTTCCTCCGGCATTCTCGTCCAGCATCTCCTCCGCAGCGTCTTCTATCTTCTTCTCCTCTGGCCGCTCCGCACCCATGGCATGGGAGGAGGCTCCCGCTCTTCTCTTCATCTTCTTCTTCATTCTCTTCTCTTCTTCCTTCTTCTCTTCTTCTCTTCTTCATTTTCTTCTCCGGGCCGCTCCGCATCCATGCTGGCATGGAGGGAGGCTCCCGCTGTGTGACGGCGTCTCCTCGTCTGACGGTTCTTAAATAACGGGGGGCGGGGCCACCCGGTGACCCTGCCCCCTCTGACGCACGGGACATGACGGTAAGTCCCGTCAAGTCACCGTGCGTCAGAGGGGGCGGGGTCACCGGGGGCCCCGCCCCCTATTATTTAAGAACCGTCAGACGAGGTGACGCCGTCACACAGCGGGAGCCTCCCTCCATGCCAGCATGGGTGCAGAGCGGCCCGGAGAAGAAAATGAAGAAGAGAAGAAGGAAGAAGAGAAGAGGATGAAGATGAAGAGAAGAGCGGGAGCCTCCCCCCATGCCATGGGTGCGGAGCGGCCCAAGGAGAAGAAGATAGAATACGCCGCGGAGGAGATGCTGAACGAGAACGCAGGAGGAAGAACCAGAAGAGCCAGAAGAACAAGAAGAAGATGAAGGAAGATAGAAGAAAGAAGAAGCATTTAAATAAAGGAATTGTCAAAAACTGTCTCTTGTCATTTTTAACTGTTTTGACAGTTTTTTAGTGAAATGGTAGGGGTAAGTACCCCCTTACCATTTCACACGGGGGGGCTGGGATCTGGGGGTCCCCTTGTTAAAGGGGGCTTCCAGATTCCGATAAGCCCCCCGCCCGCAGACCCCCCACAACCACCAGCCAGGGTTGTGGGGATGAGGCCCTTGTCCTCATCAACATGGGGACAAGGTGTTTTGGGGGGCTACCCCAAAGGACCCTTCCAATGTTGAGGGCATGTGGCCTGGTACGGTTCAGGAGGGGGGGCGCACTCTCGTCCCCCCTCTTTTCCTGCGGCCTGCCAGGTTGCGTGCTCGGATAAGGGTCTGGTATGGATCTTTGGGGGGACCCCACGCCGTTTTTTTTTTTTTTTGGCGCGGGGTTCCCCTTAAAATCCATACCAGACCTGAAGGGTCTGGTATGGAATTAAGGGGGAACCCCACATAATTTTTTTTTTTAATTTTGGCCGGGGTTCCCCTTAATATCCATACCAGACCTGAAGGGCCTGGTATGGAATTTAGGGGGACTCCCACGTCATTTTTTTTTTTTAATTTTGGTTCGGGGTTTCCCTGTGGGGAATTCCCATGCCGTTTTTATCAATTAACTTCTATGTGTATTGTCGGCAATGCAATAGCCGCGGGTAGTTTTAAATGGGTTTTTTTCCTTCGAAATGTCATTTTGCTGTCAGATTGTTCTAAACACGGGAAACATGCGCCCCTTTACAGGCATACTATAGACACCCCCCAGGTACGAAATTTAAAGGGATATTACACTTTTATTGTTTGACTTTAAGCATTATTAAAATCACTGCTCCTGAAAAAACGGCCATTTTTAAAACTTTTTTTGCATTGATCCATGTCCCCTGGGGCAGGATTCGGGTCCCCAAACACTTTTTATGACAATAACTTGCATATAAGCCTTTAAAATTAGCACTTTTGATTTCTCCCATAGACTTTTAAAGGGTGTTCTGCGGCATTCGAATTTGCCGCGAACACCCCAAATTGTTCGCTGTTCAGCGAACTTGCGAACAGCCAATGTTCGAGTCGAACATGAGTTCGACTCGAACTCGAAGCTCATCCCTACCTAAAGCACACTGGTTTATTCACATATATTCATTCACAACCACTTTTTAACATGCACTGAACCCACCCTGATCGGTTTTCTATTAATCAAAAGGTAAAAACCAACTTCATTCATCTCTTCTTTCTGGGTAAGATTCAAAATTTCATAAGAAATGTATTTCTCTTTTGGTTACAACAACCTACCACATGTTACCTCCAGAGGGCGTTGTAGGCCCAAATTACAGTACATAGCTGTCATCATTAGATGGGGAGGGTTGTTGGTGGTATTCCCACCCTTTAACCTTCCTTTGCTGTATCCAAAAAAAAAAAAAAGTTTTGCCTTTAGTTCTACTTTGAAGTGGATGTAAACCCCATTCCTGAAAATTGACCTGGGCACATATATCTGTAGTGTTTACTTATCTCTCTTCAAAGCCCCATGTCCAGTGTCTTTCTGCTGCTTTGTTCCTCTGTTATCAGCACAATAACTTCTGACAAGCTCTTTGACACAGAAGATAAAAGCAGCTGGAAATTTGTGTTGGGGTGGGTGCTATAAATAGATTAGCAGAGAGCTTGTCTATTCACAGAACAGCTCTGCATGTTTCTTCCTTCCTCTGCCTATGTGGAGGGAGGTGTGTGCCTTTCCTCCAATCATCTCACACACAGTGTATGCCCAGACTCCACACCCAGTGCTGGAACAGGAAGAAAACAATCTAACACAACGTTCACTTTCTAAACAGTGTATAAAGCTGGAGACAGCAGATATACATGTACAACGTATGTAGGAGGATTTGTTTCATCTCTGTGTATCATCTGAGGCTGCTCACTTCACTGGGTATATGTGAGGGTTTACATTCACTTTAAAGCGGGGTTCCACCCAAAAGTGGAACTTCCGCTCATCGTATTCCTCTCCCCCTCCGGTGCCACAGTTAGGACCTTTCAGGGGGGAGGGGGCTGCAGATACCTGTATATGACAGGTATCTGCATCCACTTCTGGGAATAGACTCCCGTGGGAGTCACCCCCCCCGCACTCCCCCACTTTTTTCTGGGAAACACACAGGTCCCAGGAGATAGCGGGGACCATTGAGAACGCGCAGCGCGACTCGCGCATGCGCAGTAGGGAACCGGGAAGTGAAGCCACAACGCTTCACTTCCTGATTCCCTCACTGAGAATGGTGGCGGCAGCACCCGAGGACTGAGGGACGTTTCAGTCTCAGGTGCCGATATCGCTGGACCCCTGGACAGGTGAGTGTCCTTATTTTAAAAGTCAGCAGCTGCAGTATTTGCAGCTGCTGACTTTTAAAAAAAAAAACTCCCGCTTTAAGTCTTATCTGATGTATTCAGATAAATAGATGTGTACAGTCTGCATATAACAGAATACAAATCACACCGATAATTAGTCATTTCTCTGGAAAAAACCCCTGAAAATACCAAATTATTACAGCAATGTGATTATTCAGATTAAATATTTACCTCAAACTCTTGATATTGTGTAGAGCCGGTATAAGTTTCCTCAATCCTTCACTGGAAATATTACACGACTCTAGATCTACTTCTGTCTCTCTGCAGGGTTGAAGGATAAAAGACAGCACAGAGCAGTCCAGAGGGCTGAGGGGGAAATTATAAAAGTCAACTTTGTTTGATCCAATACATTGTGCCACCAGAGCCTTATTCCTGCTCTCATAGAGATAGTAGAATACATTGAGAAGCTCTCTCTTGTGAGATCTTTGTTCTGTTATTTTCTTCTGGATCCAGGTGATGACATGTCTGGCAGCCTGAGTAGACAATTCTCTCACATGAGACTTTAACATGGATCTAGTAGAAGAGTCTGAGAGACCGCAGAGGAAACGGAGGAATATTTCAGCACGGCCGTCTTTGTAAGATTCAGCCTTATCAAGTGTTTCCTGTAATCTTTCAGGATTATTGTTCATAAAGTGGACTAAAGCAGCAAAAAACTCCTGAAGAGTGAGATGTAAGAAGGTGTAATCCACATCGGGAGGCTGACCAGATTCCATCATAAAACATGAAAAGACATGATTATCATTTCTCACACTGAATGACTCCAGATGACGATCATCAAATACAATCATGTGATTCATGACTCCATGTTCTGCCATCCACCCAATAGAGGTCAGCAGTTCCCGGGCAGTGTGACCACCATCTTTATTCTGGCTGTGATTGGCCAGAATGTTGGAGACAAAAGTCACAAAGAGTTGTGTCACTGTTTTGGGTAATGATGTCATCAGCTGATCAGTGATTGTTGGTTGGGATCTGAAGCACATTAATAACACTGTACAGATGATCCAGCAGTATGATGGGAGATAGCAGAAAGTGTACAGCATGTCATTCTCCTCCACATAATGAAAAGCCTTCTCTGATAATTCCTCATTTCCAAAGAAATTATTGAAGAAGGTCAGTCTGTCTCCATGGAGAAATCCCATGATCTCAGCTATTCTCTGGAAAACACTGTTATGAACTGATGCCACTCTGGTTGGGCGGCTGGTTATCAGTACAGAGCAACCCTTAAGAAGACTTTGCCTCACCAAACTGTCCACAATCTCACCAAAATGTGATCTCTGTTTTGGATTGGACAGTTTACTTGATCTGAAATCCATTTGGTGAATACTTTCATCTAATCCATCAAATATAAACAGAAGTCTCTCTGGATCTTGTAAAATATCTCCAATCTGACTCTCCAGATATGGATATTGATGAAGAATCATCTCCTCCAAGCTGACCACTCCCAGTCTATTAAGGTCCCGGAATCTGAAGAAGAAGAGAAAGGCAAATCTCTGGTAGTGTTTTCCGGTCACCCAGTCATAGACAAACTTCTGCATCAGTGTGGTCTTCCCTATTCCTGGCACTCCGCTCACCATTACTGCATGTGGTACACAATGTGACTGGGGGTTCCATCGGAACAGCTTGTTGGGGGAAATGTATTCCAGTCTAGTTTGTGTTTCCTTCAAGCATTTCTCATGTTTTACCCCAGTCTGTATTATCTCATTCTGGGGACGTTCCCTGAACTGATCGGTGGAGACTACAATCAGATCCACATAACACTCATTGATGAGGAATCTTTGTGGTTCCAGGGTACTTCCTGGGGGTCTATGCTCCACCAGAGTCTCAGTCTTCTTCATTAGATATTGTTTGTGCTTTTCCTGAATATCTGGAAATATAATGGAAACATTTTATGGATCAGGAGAAGTCAAGAATGTTCATAACATTTTCTTCTGTATTGATCATAATATTAGTATGGTTTTATCATTACTACATTTTCATGTGAAATGCTTACAATACAGATTACTTTGTGTGGTCATCCATATTACTGGAGAACAGAGATTTATTTTCTCAGCAATATATAAACACTTTTTATCCTTATAAAGACATGACAAGTACAGAAAAATATCTGATATACTTGTCCCCTAAATACCTCTTATGACAGAGAACACACAGCCCTAGACAGTTCAGGTTTGCTATACTCTATTACCCGAAAACCATGAAAGAAAGGAAATGGCGCTCACAGTGATAAATAAATATCTTGATATGGTTACAGATATAATATGATGTTTTCAGTGGAAAAACATAATAATAGATTTGCAAAATCAGTAACAAAAAACAATACAAAGCAATATAGAAAGTCCAATGTGACAGTTCCCAACACCAAATAAGAGCTTCAATATAGAGATATCTTCTAGTTCTTCCCACCACTGGGGATCAAAGGATAAATGGCAGATTTCATGGGGCAGTTTTCATGGGGCAATTTGATGGGGCAATTTGATGGGACAGTTTTGATGGGTCAATTTGATGAGGGCCGTATGATGGGGCAATTTTGATGGGGCAATTTGATGAGGGCAGTATGATGGTGGCAATTTTGATGGGGCAGTATGATGGGGCAGTTTTGATGGGGGCAGTATGATGGAACAATTTTGATGGGGCAGCATGATGGCTCAGTTTTGATGGGGCAATATGATTTTGGCAGTATGATGGGGCAATTTTGATGGTGGCAGTATGATGGGGCAATTTGATAGGGGCAATTTGATGGGGGGCAATTTTCATGATGGGGCAGTTTTGATGAGACAATTTTGATGGGGCAGTATAATGGGGCAATTTTTCATGGTGGCAGTATGATGGGGCAATTTGATGGTGGCAGTTTGATGGGACAATTTCAATGGGGCAAATTTGATGGGGAAGTTTTGATGGTGGCAGCATGATGGAGCAATTTTAATGGGGGCAGTTTTGATTTGGCAATTTTGATGGGGCAGTTTTGATGGGGCAGTATGATGGGGCAATATTGATGGTGGCATATGATGGGGCAATTTTGATGGAGCAGTATGATGGGGCAGTGTTGATGGGGCAGTATGATGGGGCAATTTTGATGGGGGCAGTATGATGGGGCAGTTTTGATGGTGACAGTATGATGGGGCAGTTTTGATGGGGCAATTTTGAGGGGCAGTATGATGGGGCAATTTTCATGGGGCAGTGTGATGGGGCAGTATAATGGGGCAATTTTGATGGGGGCAGTATGATGGGGGCAGTTTTGATAGTGGCAGTATGATGGGGCAGTTTTGATGGGGCAATTTTGATGGGGCAGTATGATGGGGCAATTTGATGTGGCAATTTTGATGGGGAAGTATGATGGGCCAATTTATGGGGCAAATTTGATAGGGCAGTTTTGATGGGACAGTATGACGGGGCAGTATGATGAGGCAATTTTGATAGGGGCAGTATGATGGGGCAATTTTGATGGGGCAGTATAATGGGGGCAGTTTTGATGGAGAAATTTTGATGGTGGCAGTATGATGGGGCAATTTGATGGGGCAGCATGATGGGGCAGTTTTGATGGGGGGCAGTTTTGATGGGGGCAATATGATGGGGCAGTATGATGGGGCAATTTTGATGGTGGCAGAATGATGGGGAAATTTGATAGGGGCAATTTGATGGGGGCAGTTTTCATGATGGGGCAGTTTTGATGAGACAATTTTGATGGGGCAGTTTTGATGGGGCAGTATAATGGGGCAATTTTTCATGGTGGCAGTATGATGGGGCAGTTTTGATGGGGTAAGTTTGATGAGGGCAGTTTTGATGGGGCCAATTTTGATGGGGCATTATGATGGCGCAATTTGATGGAGCAGTTTTGATGGGGCAGTATGATGGGGCAATTTGATGGGGTAGTTTTGATGGGGCAGTATGATGGGGCAATTTTGACGGTGGCAGTATGATGGGGGCAATTTTGATGGTGGCAGTATGATTGGCAATTTGATGGGGCAATTTTGATGGTTTTGATGGGGCAGTTTTGATGGTGGCAGTATGATGGGGTAATTTTGATGGGGGCGTTTTGATGGGGGCAGTTTTGATGGGGCAATTTTGATGGGGGCAGTTTTGATGGGGGCAATTTTGATCAGGGCAGTATAATGGGGCAATTTTGATTGGGGCAGTTTTGATGGGGCAGTATGATGTGGCAGTTATGATGGGGGCAGTATGATGGGGCAATTTTGATGGGGCAGTTTTGATGGGGGCAGCATGATGGGGCAGTTTTGATGAGGCAGTATGATGGGGCAATTTGATGGGCAGTTTTGATGGGGCAATTTTGATAGGGGCAATTTTGATGGGGCAGTACGATGGGGCAGTTTTGATGAGGCAGTATGATGGGGCAATTTTGATGGGGGCAGTATGATGGGGCAGTTTTGAAGGGGCAGTATGATGGGGGCAATTTGATGGGGCAGTATGCTGGGGCAGTCTTGATGGGGGCAGTATGATGGGGCAATTTTGATAAAGGCAATTTTGATGGGGCAGTAGCATGGGGCAGTTTTGACTGGGGCAGTATGATGGGGGCAATTTTGATGGGGCAGCATGATGGGGCAGTTTTGATGGGGGCAGTATGATGGGGCAATTTTGATTGGGACATTTGTGATAGTGGCAGTATGCTGGGGCAATGTGATGGGGGAAATTTAATGGGGCAGTTTTGATGGTTGCAGTTTTGATGGGGCAATTTTGATGGTGGCAGTATGATGGGGCAATATTGATGGTGGCAATTTTGATGGGGCAATTTTGATGGGGCAGTTTTGATGGGGCAGTTTTGATGGGGCAATATGATGGGGCAGTATGATGGGGCAGTATGATGGGGCAATTTTGATGGTGGCAGTATGATGGGGCAATTTGATAGGGGCAATTTGATGGGGGCAGTTTTGATGATGGGGCAGTTTTGATGAGACAATTGTTATTATTGGGCAGTATGATGGGGCAAGTTTGATGAGGGCAGTTTTGATGGGGCAGATTGGTGGGGCAATTTTGATGGGGCAGATTGGTGGGGCAATTTTGATGGGGCAGTTTTGATGGGGCCAATTTTGATGGTGGCAGTATAATTGGCAATTTAATGCGGCAGTTTTGATGGTGGCAGTATGATGGGGTAATTTTGATGGGGGCATTTTGATGGGGGCATTTTGATGGGGGCAGTTTTGATGGGGCAATTTTAAAGAGGCAGTTTTGATGGGGCAGTTATTATTGGGCAGTATAATGGGGCAATTTTGATGGGGTCAGTTTTGATTGGGGCAATTTGATGGGGCAATTTTGATCGGGGCAGTATAATGGGGCAATTTTTCATGGTGGCAGTATGATGGTATGATGGGGCAGTTTTGATGGGGCAAGTTTAATGAGGGCAGTTTTGATGGGGCAGATTGGTGGGGCAATTTTGATGGGGCAGTTTTGAAGGGCCAATTTTGATGGGGCATTATGATGGTGCAATTTGATGGGGCAGTTTTGATGGGGCAATATGATGGGGCAGTATGATGGGGCAATTTTAATGGTGGCAGTATGATGGTACAATTTTGATGGTGGCAGTACGATTGACAATTTGATGGGGCAGTTTTGATGGTGGCAGTATGATGGGGCAGTTTTGATGGGGCAGTATGATGGGGTAATTTGATTTGTCAGTTTTGATTGAGGGAAAGTATGATGGAGCAATTTGATAGGGCAATTTGATGGTGCAGTTTTAAAGGGGACAGTATGATGGGGTAATTTGATGGGGCAGTATGATGGGGCAATTTTGATGGTGGCAGTATGATGGTGCAATTTGATGGGGCAGTATGATGGGGCAATTTTGATGGTGGCAGTATGATGGGGCAATTTGATGGGGCAATATTAATGGGGCAGTTTCAATGGGGCAGTATGATGGGGCAATTTTGATAGGGGCAGTATGATGGGGAAATTTTGATGGGCAGTATGATGGGGCAGTTTTGATGGGGGCATTATGCTGGGGCAATTTGATGTGGTGGTTTTTATAGGAGCAGTTTTGATGGGGGCAGTTTTGATGGGGCAATTTTGATGGTGGCAATTTTGATGGGGCAATATGACGGGGCAATTTTGATGGAGCAGCATGATGGGGCAGTTTTGATGGGGCAATATGATGGTGCAGTTTTGATGGGGCAGTATGATGGATGCAATTTTGATGGTGGCAGTATGATGGGGCAAATTTGATGGTGGCAGTATGATGGAGCAAATTTGATGGTGGCAGTATGATGGGGCAATTTGATAGGGGCAGTTTGATGGAGCAGTGTTGATGATGGGGCAGTTTTGATGGGGCAGTAAAATAGGGCAATTTAGTTGGGGGCAATTTTGATGGTTGCAGTATGATGGGGAAGTTTTGATGGGGGCAGTTTTGATAAGGCAGTTTTGATGGGGCCAATTTTGATGGGGCAGTATGATGGGGCAATTTGATGGGGCAGTTTTGATGGGGTTGTTTTAATGGGGCAGTATGATGGGGCAATTAGATGGGGCAGTATGATGAGGCAATTTTGATGGTGGCAGTTAAGGATGAGCTGAACACCCCCGGTTCGGTTCACACCAGAAACTGCAAACGGATCGAAAGTTCGTGCAAACTTTAGAAGCCCATTAAAGTCTATGGGACTTGAATGTTTGAAATCAAAAGTGCTAATTTTAAAGGCTAATTTGCATAGTATTGTCCTAAAAGTGGTTTGGGGACCCGGGTGACATGTATTAATGCAAAAAAAGTTTTAAAAACGGGCATTTTTTTCGGGAGCAGTATTTTAATGATTCTCAAAGTGAAAAAAAAGTGAAATATTCCTATAAATATCGTACCTGGGGGGTGTCTATAGTATGCCTGTAAAGTGGCGCGTGTTTCCCGTGCTTAGAACAGTCCCTGCACAAAATGACATTTCTAAAGGACTAAATGTCATTTAAAACTGCTTGCGGATTTAATGTAATGTCGGGTGCCGGCAATATGGATGAAAATCAGTGAGACAAATGGCATGGCTACCCCCCAGTCCCAAGTCCATTACCAGGCCCTTTGGGTCTTTTATGGATATTAAGGGGAACCCCGCACCCAAATTAAAAAAAGGAAAGGCGTGGGGCCCCCAGGCCCTATATACTCTATACAGCAGTATACAGGCGGTGCAAACAAGACAGGGACTGTAGGTTTGTTGTTAAGTAGAATCTGTTTGTAATTTTGAACTGGTACATTTTTAACGTGTTTAGCTCCAGCCAAAAAATCTATTTTAAGCTTTTTGGAAAACATAGGGAAGGGTTATCACCCCTGTGACATTTGTTTTGCTGTCTGTCCTCCTCTTCAGAAAATTTCACCTCACTTTTTGTCCCAATGACAAATGTTTTTTGAAAATTTGGGGTTTTTAGTGAAACAAGGATTGGTGATAAAGCATCAGTGGAGAGGAGACACGTTTTTCCCATATTAACTCTTACAGGAGAGAATTTCCCTTCCTAGGGGTAGATTTCATCTCACTTCCTGTTGTCTCCTTCCGGTTGCAAGTAGGAGTCGTTTGTAAGTTGGATGTTTGAAAGTAGGGGCCTGTCCTATATACTCTGCAGAAATTGGGGCCTTAGGTGTTGATGTTGCCACAACACTGTAAGCCCTCACAGTTACTCTTGGTGGGCGCAGAAACGGGCCCCCCTGTGAAATATTAGATCAAGAATTGTAATTACATGCCATTGTTGAACAGTGGTAAAAAAATTGGGCCTTTGATGGTGGTGGTGCTGGTGCAACAACACTGTAATGCCCTGTACACACGGTCGGCTTTTCCAACGGAAAAAGTGCGATCGGATTGTGTTGTCGGAAATTCTGACTTTTTCCGCCTGAATTTCCGACACACAAAGTTTGAGAGCAGGATATAAAATTTTCCGACAACAAAATCCAGTTGTTTAAATTCCGATCGTGTGTAGACAAATCCGATGCACAAAGCGCCACGCATGCTCAGAATAAATGAAGAGACTAAAGCTATTGGCTACTTCCCCATTTATAGTCCTGACGTACATGTTTTACATCACCGCATTCAGAACGATCGGATTTTCCTACAACTTTGTGCGACCGTGTGTATGCAAGACAAGCTTGGCTCAAAATCCGTCAGAAAAAATCTGATGGAATTTGTCGTCGGTATGTCTGATCAATGTCTGACCGTGTGTACAGAGCTTAAGTCCTCACAGTTGATCTTGGTGGACGCTGGAATGGGCCCTGCTTTGAAATATTAGCTCAAGAATTGTAATTACATGCCATTGTTGAACAGTGGTAGAAAAATTGGGCCTTTGATGGTGGTGGTGGTGGTGCTGGTGCCACAACACTGTAATGCCCTGTACACACGGTCGGCTTTTCCGATGGAAAAAGTGCGATCGGATTGTGTTGTCGGAAATTCCGATCATGTGTGTCAGAAGAAGCCTTCGTTCCAGTCCGGTCGTTTTTCACGTATTCCCGGGTAATGGCATTTCGGCGCATGCGCGTTCGCGGCTCAGCGTTACGGCGCTCATGCACGCGCACTGGTGCACACCCAACGTGATTCCCTGGGCTGCCCATAAAAGGCGCTCAGAGGATCAAACAAATTGCTGGTTTGTCTCAGCTTCCTGTATTACCTGAACCTGTCCCCTGAAACCTCTGCTTGACTACCCGTTGTGACCCGGATCTGCCTTTGGACTTCTCTTGCCTCTCTCCTGGACCTGACCTCTGCCTGTTAATCGGATTTCCACCAATCTCCTGTGTTTGACCCTCGGCCTGTTACCTGGACTGTCTCCTGTCCTCTAGCCTGACCTCCTGCTTGTACCTGGACTCTCTTGATCTTGTCACCTTGCCTTACAGATCCTGCAGTGCCATAGCACTATCCCAGTGTTTGATCCTCTGCCTGCACCTGCCTACCAGTACCTGCACAGCGGCTCCTCTCTATCAAGACCCCACCAGCAAGTGATCTGCGGTCCATTGGGGAGCTTGTGCCTCTTCGTGCCGTTCACTCCCTGTCCCAACTCTAGGGGGCGGACGGCGCTTAGTCGCAAAGGCAAAACCGCTCTCGGCATCTCGGCCTCGGTGAGTACTATCTCTGACAGTACAAACCAGCCATGTCTGAGGCCGACAGAGCGCGTTCCCCATTGGAGATCCTGTGTCAGCAGGTCTCTGCCCTCACTGAGGCCGTCCAGAAATTGCAAGATGGCTACACCCAAATTGATGGCCGCCTTCAGCAGCTTTCCGGACCATCTCCAGCTCCTGCCGCGGCTTCTGCACCTCCCAGTGGAGCTTCCTCTCCTCAGATGCCAACCAATCCCACTGTGGTCATGGCAGCTCCAGAACCTAGGGTTCCCATACCAGAGCGTTTTGCCGGCAATCGCAAGAAGTTCAGGGCTTTTAAAAACGCTTGCTCCCTGTATTTGGCTTTGCAACCCAGGACCTTCTCATCAGAAGTGGTAAAAGTTGGGTTCATCATTTCCCTCTTAGCCGATGAACCACAAGCTTGGGCGCATACCCTAATGGAACAGAGGAACCCTATCCTGAATTCAGTAGATGCCTTCTTCGAAGGTATGGCACAACTTTATGACGACCCCCAGCGCACGGCCACGGCGGAAACCTTATTGCATCATCTGAGCCAAGGACGAAGGCCTGTAGAGGACTATATCGTAGAGTTCCAGAAAAGTTCAGCTGATACTGGCTGGAATGAACCTGCCCTTAAATATCAGTTCCGTCAAGGGCTGTCTGAAGCACTGAAGGATGAACTGGCCAGGATTGAGGCCCCTGATTCTTTGGAAGACCTCATCCAAATTACCACTAAATTGGATTGTCGAATGCGTGAGCGACGCACAGAGCGCTTTCAGACTCCTCGCCCTACCTGGATGATGCCTAAACCAACTCCTGTCCATCCACCTTACACAGCTCCACCGGTTCCTACCACTCCTGAAGCTGAACCAATGCAGCTTGGTCTAGTCCGTGCCCCGCTCACTTCAGAGGAAAGACTACGCAGACGCCAGGGCAATCTGTGCCTTTACTGTGGGGGTTCTGGACACTTTCTTCGTTCTTGCCCAGTGAGACCCAGTAAGTCCTACCTACGGCCTGCTATTAATCAACAAGTTACCGGTTCATTCGCCCCTCTTCATCACCGGCTGGAGCTGGTATTTTCTTTGTAGAAAAAAAGGACGGATCCCTCCGACCTTGTATCGATTACAGGGAATTAAATAAAATTACCGTCAAAAATCGGTACCCGCTTCCGCTTATCCCGGAATTATTCCAACGCTTCAGATCCGCCCGCATCTTTTCCAAACTAGACTTGCGTGGCGCCTACAATCTCATCAGGATCCGAGCAGGTGATGAATGGAAGACTGCCTTTAGATCCAGGTTTGGACACTATGAGTACCTGGTAATGCCATTTGGACTCTGTAATGCCCCGGCCACGTTCCAACACTTAGTGAACGATATTTTTCGTGAATATCTTGATAACTTTCTAGTAGTCTACCTTGACGACATTCTCATTTTTTCAGCCACCATTGAACTCCATCGGGTACATGTCAAACTGGTTCTCTCAATTCTCAGAAAACACAAATTATACCTCAAGGCAGAGAAATGTGAATTTGAGAAGACTACAGTGCAATTCCTAGGATTCATAATTTCAATTGACGGCATTGCAATGGATCCCCAGAAGGTCAAAGCAATCCAGGAATGGCCAGCTCCTGTAGACAGGAAAGGGGTACAACGCTTCTTAGGTTTCTCCAACTTCTACCGGAGATTCATTGTAGGGTTTTCTACTATCGTGGCCCCCATTACTCAACTGACACGCCAGCATAGTCGTTTTCAATGGTCCTTGGAGGCTCAGGAAGCATTTCTAAAATTGAAAGCACTATTCTCGTCTGCACCAGTCTTATGACACCCGGATCCAGCCCTGCCTTTTATTCTGGAAGTTGATGCCTCCGAGACCGCTACTGGTGCTATCCTTTCCCAGAGACAAGGGCTCAAGGCTCTATTACATCCCGTAGCTTTTGCATCCCGGAAATTAAGCATTCCCGAGAGAAACTATGATGTAGGCGACAGAGAGTTACTGGCCATCAAATTCGCCTTAGAGGAGTGGAGATATTTGCTGGAAGGGGCGTCCAATCCTATCATGATCTTTACTGACCACAAAAACCTGGAGTACCTGCGAACTGCTAAACGTCTAAGACCCAGGCAGGCCCGATGGGCCCTCTTCTTTTCCCAATTTAATTTTCACATATCTTATAGACCAGGTACAAAGAACGGAAAAGCGGACTCACTTTCAAGGATGTTCCTTGAAACTTCCCAGGTAACAGAGCCAAGTACCATTTTGTCTCCGCAAAATTTCCTTCTAGTTACTCAAGGAGACCTAATGTCCGCAATCAAATCCACATCCGCTCAATGCTCTGAACCCCAAGTATCTTCTATGGAGAAACACAATGATTTATTTTGGTCTCATGGAAAAATCTTCGTCCCGCTGGAATCTAGGCTCCTAACCCTACAGTCCTTTCATGACCACAAGCTAGCAGGCCATTTTGGGTCACAAAAGACCATGGAATTGATCTCACGTTTCTTTTGGTGGCCAGGCTGGAGACAAGATTACAAAGACTATGTTTCATCCTGCATCCCGTGCCAGCACAGCAAAGGCTCAAATACAAAGTCATGGGGCCTGCTCAAGCCCTTGTCTATCCCTGAACGCCCATGGGTGGAAATCTCCATGGACTTTATTGTGGATTTACCTCCATCAGGGGGATTCACGACTATCTTTGTCGTAATTGATCGACTCTCTAAGATGGCACACTTTCTCCCTATGGTGGGTACCCCCCTCTGCCTCTGCTACGGCTAACATGTTTTTTAAAGAAATTATCAGGCTTCATGGTACCCCAGTGAGCATCACCTCTGACAGAGGAGTTCAATTTACTTCAAAATTTTGGAAGGAATTATGCAAGACCTTGGAAATAAAAACTTGCTTGTCTTCTGCTTATCATCCTCAAAGTAATGGCCAGACGGAGAGGACAAATCAAACCCTGGAACAATACCTCCGATGCTTCTGTTCAGATTCCCAGGATGAATGGTCCTCCCTCCTACCATATGCAGAATTTGCATATAACAACTCCATCCATTCCGCTACCAACCAGACACCTTTCTGGTCCAATTTTGGATTTCACCCTTCCTTTCTTCCAGTTTCCATTCCTGAATTGTCCGTCCCTGCAGTGCAGGATCGAGTAAGCTCTATTCAGTTAAATTTTCAAAAGATCAAAGCAGCGATGCAAAAGGCTCAGGATGACTACCAAAAGTACTACAACAAGGGAAGGAAGGAGAATCCGGCCTTTAAAGTAGGCGAAGAAGTGTGGCTGTCAACTATCCATCTCAGACTGTCAATTCCCTCCCGGAAACTGGGGCCAAAATTTATAGGTTCTTTTAAAATAAAAAGGGTAATCAACCCTGTCGCTTTTGAATTAGCTCTTCCTAATGCTTACAAGGTGCACCCAGTCTTCCATGCATCCCTCTTAAAACCTATTGCTCCCAGCCCTTTTCCTGACAGAGAAAAACCTCCACCACCACCAGTTCTAATCGATGGAGAAGAAAGAAAATTTTAAATTGCAGGAAAAATGGCAGACAGCTGCAGTATCTAATCAAATGGAAGGGTTATCCTTCTGAGGATAACTCTTGGGAACCAGCCAGGAATCTACATGCTCCTCAACTTCTCCAGGCCTTTCACAGAGAACATTCAGAACTGATGTCAACCTTGGGTGTCCAGAGGCCACCCCTCGGGGGGGGCACTGTCAGAAGAAGCCTTCGTTCCGGTACGGTCGTTTTTCACGTATTCCCGGCGGAACGGCGTTTCAGCGCATGCGCGTTCACGGCTCAGCGTTACAGCGCTCACGCACGCGCACTGGTGCACACCCAACGTGATTCCCTGGGCTGCCTACAAAAGGCGCTCAGAGGATCAAACAAATTGCTGGTTTGTCTCAGCTTCCTGTATTACCTGAACCTGTCCCCTGAAACCTCTGCTTGACTACCCGTTGTGACCCGGATCTGCCTTTGGACTTCTCTTGCCTCTCTCCTGGACCTGACCTCTGCCTGTTAATCGGATTTCCACCAATCTCCTGTGTTTGACCCTCGGCCTGTTACCTGGACTGTCTCCTGTCTCCTAGCCTGACCTCCTGCTTGTACCTGGACTCTCTTGATCTTGTCACCTTGCCTTACAGATCCTGCAGTGCCATAGCACTATCCCAGTGTTTGATCCTCTGCCTGCACCTGCCTACCAGTACCTGCACAGCGGCTCCTCTCTATCAAGACCCCACCAGCAAGTGACCTGCGGTCCATTGGGGAGCTTGTGCCTCTTCGTGCCGTTCACTCCCTGTCCCAACTCCAGGGGGCGGATGGCGCTTAGTCGCAAAGGCAAAACCGCTCTCGGCATCTCGGCCTCGGTGAGTACTATCTCTGACAGTGTGTGGGCTCCATCTGACTTTTTCCGTCTGAATTTCCGACACACAAAGTTTGAGAGCAGGAGATAAAATTTTCCGACAACAAAATCCAGTTGTTTAAATTCTGATCGTGTGTAGACAAATCCGATGCACAAAATGCCACGCATGCTCAGAATAAATGAAGAGACTAAAGCTATTGGCTACTTCCCCATTTATAGTCCCGACGTACATGTTTTACATCACCGCATTCAGAACGATCGATTTTCCGACAACTTTGTGTGACCGTGTGTATGCAAGACAAGTTTGACTCAAAATCCGTCGGAAAAAATCTGATGGAATTTGTTGTCGGTATGTCCGATCAATGTCCGACCGTGTGTACAGGGCTTAAGTCCTCACAGTTACTATTGGTGGATGCTGGAACAGGCCCCGCTGTGAAATATTATATCAATAATTGTAAATACATGCACCTGCTGAACAGGGGCAGAAAAATTGGGCCTTTGGTGGTGGTGTTGCCACAACACTGTAAGCCCTCATAGTTACTCTTGGTGGGCGCAGGAATGGGTCCTGCTGTGAAATATTAGATCCAGAATTATAATTACATGTCCCTGTTGAACAGGGGCTGAAAAATTGGGCCTTAGGCACTGGTGCCGCAACACTGCAACCCCTCCAAGATGCTATAGTTGGAGCGCAGGGATGAGCCCTGCTGCAAAGTATTGCATCAAACATTTTAATTATACGCCCCTGTTAAGCAGGGGCTGAAAAATTGGGCCTTGGGCACTGGTGCTGGTTCCACAACACTGCAACCCCTCACAGATACTCTAGTTGGAATGCAGGAATGAGCCCTGCTGCAAAGTATTGCATCTAAAATTGTAATTACATGCCCCTGTTAAACAGGGGCAAAATAATTGGGCCTTGGCCACTGGTGGCGGTGCCCAGAACCAAAAATGTTCTTACAAGCTATCAGCATGAAAATTGAGGAGGAAGAGGATTGTGACAGGATAGTCACTCAGCATCAGCATAGGCAGTCTTGAAGGGATCTCACATTTAAAAAAAATCAATCAGTTAAATCAGCATCAGGTGCTTGGTAGCTGGTGATCCAAGACTGATTCATTTTTATGAAGGTCAGCCGATCGACCGATTCAGTGGACAGGCGCACCTTGTGATCGGTTACAAAGCCTCCAGCAGCACTGAATGTGCGTTCCAAAAGAACGCTGGATGCAGGACAGGCAAGTAGCTCAATTGCATACTGTGCAAGCTCTGGCCAGTGATCCATCCTCAAGACCCAGTAACCCAGAGGATTTTCGGTGGGAAAGGTGTCCAAGTCTGATCTTGCCCCTAGGTAATCCTGTACCATGTGAATCAGACGCTGGTGATGGTTGCTGGAACCGATCAGGCATTGGGGCTGCAGACTAAAAAATTGTCTGAACGCATCGGTCAGACGGCCACCTTCTCCACCGCTCCTTCTGCGACTGACCGAAGCCTCAACAACACGTTGTCCAGGAGGATCAGGAAATTGTAACCTCCCAGGCTCTGGAAACGCGCTGCACAAACCTTTCTGCAAGGCCTCCCAAAGATGTTTCATCCTCTGCTCCCTCTGCGACGGCAAGATAAGGTCCGCAACCTTATCCTTGTAACGTGGATCAAGGAGGGTTGCCAGCCAGTAATCATCCCTCCCCTTGATACCACGAATACGAGGATCCTTCCCAGGCTTTGCAGGATCAGGGAGGCCATGCAGCGTAGGTTTGCTGAGGCATTTGGTCCAGGGTCCTCTGGGTCACTAAGGACAACATGATCCGCCGCAACCTCCTCCCAGCCACGTACAAGTCCATGGGTTTCTTTGGACTGTAAATGATCCCTTGAAGACTGCTGCTGATGCTGAGTGCCAGGCTCCACCTCCATGCTGACACAATCCTCCTCCTCCTCCTCGTCCTCTTCCTGTGTGATCGACGGGCACGCAGGAACACTGTCTGAATAAAGGGGGCCTTGAGAAGTAAGGAAGTCCTCTTCTTCCTCCCTCTGTTCTGTCTCAAGTGCCCTGTCCATTATTCCACGCAGCGTGTGCTCTAACAGGTGGACAAGAGGTACAGTGTCACTGATGCATGCACTGTCACTGCTCACCATCCTCATGGCCTCCTCAAATGGTGACAGGACAGTGTATGCATCTCTGAATATAGTCCACTGGCATGGGGGAAAAAAAACAAGGTCCCCTGACCCTGTCCTGGTGCCATATTCGCATAGGTACTCATTGAAGGCCCTCTGCTGCGTGTACAGCCACTGCAGCATGGCCAACGTTGAGTTCCACCTGGTGGGCATGTCACAGATTAGGCAGTTCTTGGGCAGGTTAAATTCCTTTTGGAGGTCAGCCAGCCGAGCACTGGCATTATATGACCTGCGGAAATGCACACAGACTTTCCTGGCCTGCCTCAGGACATTCTGTAAGCTCGGGTACCTGCCCAAGAACCGCTGCACCACCAAGTTAAGGACTAGGCATGTGCATTCCGTTTCGTTCCGAATCGAAATTCGGACGAATTTTTCATTATTCGGAAATTTGGATGCATCCGAATTTCTGAATTACAAAAGTAAAGAATTTAAACGAATCCGAAAAAAACGAACGAATTCGAAAACATATTCGAATCGAATTCGAAAACATAATCGAATTCGAATCGAATTCGAAAACAAATTCGAATCGAATTCGAAAAAAATCGAAAACATTTTTCTGAAAAAAACAATAAGATAGAATATAATATAATAAAGCAATAGAATATATATAAATATATATTATATATATATATATATATATATATATAATATATATAAATAATTATATATATATAATTTTTTTTAATTCTCTTCTATTGTTTTTTTATGCTTTTCTTTTCTATTATTTTATATTCTATAATAGTCTTTTCAAATTCATTCTATACGAAATTTGAATTTCGGAACATGGCTTCGAAGTTTAAATTTCATATAGAATGAATTCGAATTTGAATAGAAAAGATTAGAACAGAAAATAATAGAAAAGATTAGACTAGAAAAACAATAGAACAGAATAGAAGAAAATATATATAATATATATATAATTTTTTCTATTCTGTTTCATTGTTTTTCTATGCTATTCTTTTCTAAACTTTTCTATTCGAATTTGAATTCATATTATATCTTATTCTAGTCTGTTCTATTGTTTTTCTAGTCTATTCTTTCTACTCTATTTTAATCTCTTCTATTCAAATTCATTTTATACGAAATTCGAATTTCGGAAGATGGTTTTTTATTTATTTTATTTTATTTATTTATTTCAGGTACTTATATAGCGCCGTCAATTTACGCAGCGCTTTACATATACATTGTACATTCACATCAGTCCCTACCCTCAAGGAGCTTACAATCTAAGGTCCCTAACTCACATTCATACATACTAGGGACAATTTAGATAGGATCCAATTAACCTACCAGCATGTCTTTGGAGTGTGGGAGGAAACCGGAGTACCCGGAGGAAACCCACGCAGGCACAGGGAGAACATGCAAACTCCAGGCAGGTAGTGGTTGGGATTCGAACCAGTGACCCTTCTTACTGCTAGGCGAGAGTGCTACCACCACACCACTGTATATATATATATAAATTATATTTTTTCTATTATTTCCTATTATATTCTGATCTTTTCTATTTGTATTCAAATTCATTCTGTACCAAATTCCAATTTCGGAAGATGGTTTTATATATATATATATATATATATATATATATATATATATATATATATATATATACATACATATATATATATATACACACATATATATATATATATATATATATATATATATATATATATATATATATAATATTCCTTTCTATTCTGTTCTACTGTTCTATTGTTTTTCTATTCTATTCTTTTCTATTAGAATTTGATTTCATTCTATTTCTATATAACCATTTTCCGAAATTCGAATTTTGTATAGAATGAATTTGAATTCAAATAGAAAAGATCAGAATATAATAGGAAATAATAGAAAAACAATAGAACAGAATAGAAAAAATATAATTTATATATATATATATATATATATATATATATATATATATATATATAAAACCATCTTCCGAAATTCGAATTTCGTATAAAATGAATTTGAATTTGAATAGAAAAGATTAAAATAGAGTAGAAAGAATAGACTAGAAAAACAATAGAACAGAATAGAATAAGATATAATATATATATTATATTTTATTCAGTTCTGTTCTATTGTTTTTCTAGTCTATTCTTTTCTATTATATTCTATTCAAATTCGAATTCATTCTATACGAAATTCGAATTTCAGAAGCCATCTTCCGAAATTCGAATTTCGTATAGAATGAATTTAAATTCGAATAGAAAAGTTTAGAATAGAGTAAAAAAGAATAGCATAGAAAAACAATGAAACAGAATAGAAAAAAATATAATATATATATTATATTTTATTCTCTTCTGTTCTATTGTTTTTATAGTCTATTCTATTTCTATTATTTTCTTTTCTAACCTATTCAAATTCGAATTTATTCTATACGAAATTCTAATTTTAGAAGCCATCTTCCGAAATTCGAATTTCGCATAGAATTAATTCAAATTCGAATAGAAAAGTTTAAAATAGAATAGAAAAGAATAGCATTGAAAAACAATGGAACAGAATAGAAAAAAAGATATAATATATATATATATATAACCATCTTCCATAATTGGAATTTGGTACAGAATGAATTCGAATAGAAAAGATTAGAATACAATATATTATATTTTTTTCTATTCTGTTCTATTGTTTTTCTATGCTATTCTTTTATACTTTCTATTCTATCCTAATCTTTTCTATTGGAATTCGATTTCATTCTATACGAATTTCAAATTTGGCAAAAATGGTTATATATAGTTTACTTTTTCAAATTCAGTTAATGTTTTTTTCGAATGTGGTAGAATTTTTTCGAATTTGATAGTTTTTTTTCGAATACGGTCGAATTTTTTCGAATGCGGTCGAATTTTTTCGAATGCGGTCGAATTTTTTCGAATTCGAATACGAAACGAAACGAATTCCGAAAACGAATGTAACGAATGCAACAAATTTAACTAAACTAATTTAGTTAAATAACGAATCGAAACGAAACTAAACTAAACGAATTTTTTCATCCTGCACATGTCAGGACATGAGCCAAACAGGGCACATGGGTCAGTTGTCCCTGTCGGAGGGTGGAGAGGAGGTTGGTGCCATTGTCCCAAACCACCATACCTGGCATAAGCTGGTGTGGCCTCAACCACCTCTGAACCTGCTCCCCGTGTCCCCCAAGCACACCAGCTCAAGCACCGTATGGCATCTTTTTGCCTGCGTACCTGCGTAGCCCCTTAAACGCCTACGGAGTACCGCTGGTTATGAGGACAAATCAGCACAGGAAGAGGCCATGGAGGAAGAAGAAGAGGAGGGGGTGGAGGAGAGAGGTGTGGCAGAATCACCACTAGTAGAATTTTGGAGGCGTGGTGGCGGAACAACCTCCAACACTACTACACCTTGTCCTGCATCTTTCCCAGCTGCCAGAAGAGTCACCCAGTGCGCGGTGAAAGATAGGTAACGTCCCTGTCCATGCCTGCTGGACCATGAATCAGTGGTAATATGCACCTTACCACTGATTGCCCCGTCCAGCAAGGCCAAGACATTGCCTTCCACATGCCGGTAGAGAGCCAGAATCGCCTTCCCATGAGAAAAAGTGGCGTTTATGAACCTGCCACTGAGGAACCGCACATTCCACAAACTCACTGAAGGGGCAGAGTCTACCAACTGAAAAGGCAGCAGTTGAAGTGCTAGCAATTTAGCCAAGCTAGCATTCAACCGCTAGGTATGTGGATGTCTGGGAGCGAACTTCTTTTGGTTGTGCAGCAGCTGGGGCAGGGAAATTTGCCTGGTACAATCTGACGTCGGTGTACGGATAGCAGATTGCCCGCAAGTATTTGGCTGTGACACACCTAATTCTACACCTTTATTCCTCTCAGTGCAGGTTTCAGAGAGGACTGAAGGTATAGTGGGGTATTAAGATCCCAGCTAATGGGGAGCAAGGAGAGGTCCGCTTTGTTCTTTGGTGTGGGTCTTTTTGGTACGCTTGCCAACAAACTGCATGACAGGCCGACATATGTCTGGTCAAGCATGTGGTGCTCAAGCGGGTGATGTTTTGGCCACGCAAGATACCCTTGAGACATATGTTGCAAATAGCAGTGGTGGGATCTGATGCACTCGTCTCAAAAAAAGCCCACACCAAAGAACTTTTAGAATAACGCGCAGAGACAGCAGCGCCCTGCACATGCGGAGCTCTGTGGTGTGATGCAGTCGGTGTGCTGCCCTTAAGCTGGCCCCTGGAGGGCATCCTGCCTTGTTGGAGATGTGCCGCCTCCTCCTCCTCCTCCTCTCTCCTATCAGGCACCCATGTGGAGTCAGTGACCTCATCATCCCCTCCCTCCTCATCACTGGAGCAAAGCTGGCAGTATGCTGCAGCTGGGGGAACATTACTGCCAGATTGCTGTTCTTCTTGGGCACCCCCTCTCTCTGGGCTCACGTTACTGGCTTCCTCTAGCTAGGTACCATCATCGGAGACTTCAAAACGCTGGGCATTCTCCTGGAGCATGTACCCAACACTGTGGTCAAACAGCTTGGGGGACTCCTCAGGAGGACATGGTGGGGCTAGGGAAGTAGTGACTGATGCCATTGAGCCGAGGGAAGAGGCTGCATTGGCAGCTGGTTTGCCAAAGTACCCTGAGCCTGGGTGAAACAGGATGAGGAGGATGAGGATGGCTTGGTCATCCACTCTACCAAGTTTTCCGCATGTTGCGGCTCAACACGGCCAGCTGCCGAAAAAAAGGACAAGCGTGTCCCACGGCCATGTGCTGATGAGGATGCATCGTCTCCATGACCAGCACTGTTGCCTCTAGACACAGAGCCTGCTTGCTCTCTTTTTTTGGCTTGTGACTGTCTGCCTCTCCTTGTTGGCCTTCCAGACATACTAATGGCCTGCAGTGAGATGTAGCTACACAAAGCTGGGATGTATATATATACTGATACTGCAGCTAGCAGAATCAACTGCCTGCCTGTAGTATTATTAGTATGAGAACACCAGCAATTGTCTTCAGGTAGCTTTAGGTGCACACTGTGCAGAGGACACAATACACTAATGCCCCGTACACACGATCGGGCATTGATCAGACATTCCGACAACAAAATCCTAGGACTTTTTCCGACGGATGTTGGCTCAAACTTGTTTTGCGTACACACGGTCGCACAAAGTTGTCAGAATTTCCGATCGCCAACCACGCGGTCACATACACCATGTACGACAAGACTAGAAAAGGCCAGTTCAGAACCAAGCGCGGCACCCTTTGGGCTCCTTTTGCTAATCTTGTGTTAGTAACAGTTTGGTGAGAGACGATTCGCGCTTTTTCAGACTCGTGGCTTTCAGATCATTTTCTGCGGTTCAGTTTGTGCTTGTGGGTTTGTATCTGCTCTTCAGTGCGTGCAAGCAAGCTACGCGTGACTTTAATTAGTCATTGTGTTCTTATTTGTTCGTTGCTGTTTTTCAGGTCGCTCTTCACAGGCCTTGCTGTTCTTTAGTGCGTTCTGTTACTTCGTCCTGAGCAGCCGACCGTTTTCTATCCATGTTGCGTATACGTACTCCTCGTAGAGTTTGTGCTGTGCGGGGGCTTGGTGTTGGGGTCCTGACCTTGACACAAGTCCAGTCCATGAACAGGGTGGGGAGGAGTTCATGGACCAAGAATTGGTTGCTTCAGCATGACCAGTTCTCTCATATGCCTTTGCTCTGTTAGATCCGTGAGAATAATCCTGATGATTTCAGGAACCTTCTCAGGATGATGGACCCCGTATTTCACCATTTGTTGGCTTCGCTCACCCCCTATATCAGCAGGCAGGATACCCGCATGAGGCAAGCTATCACTCCGGAGCAGAGGCTCGTTGCTACCCTGCGGTACTTGGCGACAGGGAGAAGCCTGCAGGACTTGAAGTTCTCGACAGGCATCTCCCCCCAGGCTCTGGGTATCATTCTCCCAGAGACCTGTTATGCCATCATCCAGGTCCTGCAGAAGGAGTATATGAAGGTAAGATTTATCCTTTAATATCACATTTTATTGTATTGAATGTTTGCTAATATATTGTATTTCTTTCCTCATTCCCTAATTACCATGATTGGAATATGCTGTGAATGCCCCCTTTGTTCTCATGCATGCTGTATTTTTATGTATTTTTTTTGTCCTTCATACATATTTTGCCTTCACTTACCTCCCCAGCATGTTCTCCTGGCCCTATATTCACCTCATGTAGTCACTTAACAATGTATATTATCAGCTCCATAGTAGTGCTTTACCCCAAACACCCCCTAAAATGTTTTGAAATGTGATTTGTGCTTTAAATTCAGGCAGAGTGCCAGAGGCTTTTTTGGGGGGGGGTCCCTAAATCATTTGGAACCCTCCCTCCCCCCAACTGCTAAGTCAGCTGATACCAATTCTCTATCTATCCTCAATCATCTATCTGCTGACTTTGCCAAACCCATACACACTATACCCATCTCTTTTGTGGTCAGATTTATGGATGAATTTCCCAAAGCATGTAGTGCAAGGGCCTGCATGTATACTTTCAAATGGTACTGTTTAAAGTTTTTGTATCCTATTATTATCTTGATAAGTAATAGCAGAATGTCCAAATGTGCTCAAATGTGTACAGTGTGTATTTCTATCTTTGTATTATGACACTTCTTACCTGTCCAGTGGGCTGCCAATAGTGTAACTAAGGAGGGGCTGTTCCAAGTAATACCCTGTATTTAGGCATTCATCTCTCAATGAAGTGAAGAGGGTTACCTGTCCAAGATTCCCCCCCATAATGTTAGAAATGGCCCATGAGAGGGGGGAGGGGGAATATGATCGGTGTACCTTATACTTTGGTGTTGTAAAATTCCCCTTAATAAATGTTATCTGGATGTTGGCCAAGAAGGTTTGTGTCTAATCTTCTTTCCATGTGTATGTGCAAAAATACTCATTTTTTTTGTTTTCCTCAACAGTTTCCTTCCACACCACAGGAATGGCAGACTGTGGCCTCCCACTTTGCCCAGCGGTGGGACTTTCCTAACTGCGGAGGGGCAATTGATGGGAAACACGTCCACATCGTCCCACCACCCAACTCGGGGTCGTACTATTATAATTACAAGGGGTTCAATAGGGGTTCAATAGTATTGTGGTGGTGTTGGCTAATTATGACCTCCTGTATGTGGACGTGGGGAAGAATGGCCGGATGTCCGATGGTGGAGTCATCGCCCAGACGGAGTTTTACAGGCATCTCCAGAATGGCAGCTTGGACTTGCCACCTCCAGAAGACAATGTGGAAGGACTCCAATTCGTCTTTGTTGCGGATGATTTGCGCTGGGGGACCATCTTATGCAGCCATTCCCGATGAGGACCCTCACCCTGGAACAGAGGGTTTTTAATTTCCGGCTGGCCAGAGCCAGAAGTGTGGTGGAGAACACATTTGGAATCATGGCCAGCCGGTTCCGCCTATTTCTGACACCCATCCATATGGCGGAGTATAAACTGAATCATATAATCCTGGCGTGCTGTGTTCTACATAACTTTTTACGCCAACATTCTGCCAACTATGCTGGCTCAGTAGAATTCTAAATGAAACAACCCTGACGGCGCTTGAAAGTGGCCGTCCTGACTTGCCCTCCCTGAGTGCCCATGATGTCCGGTTAAGATACCTTGAGTTCTTTGCGGGTAGGGGGGCCATCAATATGCCAGCAAATTTGTGAAGCCTTTATCAAATAAAACCAAAAAAAAATCAAATCCTTGTTGACATTTTCTGCTTGTGTTTGTTTTAGCTGACCCTGACAGAATTGTGGGGAGTCCTGAAAATGGGGTGATTGTGTAACCTTACAAAGCACTGTTGGGTGTTATTTACTAAAGGCAAAGACACTTTGCACTACAAGTGCACTTGTAGTGCAAAGCGGATTTGCCCTTAGGAAATAACCCCTATTTTCACATAAAGCAGCAATTACATCACCACAAAAGTGTTGTAGCGTTGAGACAATAATACACACATTCTTGATTAACAATCTTTTTAATACCTGCACAATCACATGTGCATTTAGAAAAGGTTTTTAAAACAAACCTACATGTTTGTTGTATAACAATCTTTGGGGTGGCATTATAAAAAATAAAAATGTCCATTTAAGATAAAACAGGCATGTGTAAAAGCAACAAGAAAGACACAAATCTAGAACTTACAAAGATCACATTTGGTAGAACTTGAAGGCAATATCAGACATGAGTATTTAGGAACTGTGTTTGATATTGGGTTCAGATGGGGTGAAGTCACCCCAGGAAAAGCCAAATTTGGAAGATGCACACCAATTTGCCAATGTCAACATGTGCTAGCTGCTATCACGGGGGATCAAGGGACGTGTTTTGGGGGAGAAAGCTACTCAGCTACTTTATTATTGAGGCAGGGGTTGCACCCCCAAAACGCATCCATTGATCTCCCGTGATGGCAGATAGCACATGTTGACACACTGTGTGCATCCTCCAAATTAGGCTTTTCTAAAAATCACTAAAACATTTTGAACATTGTAGCACGCAAAAGAAGAAAGTGATTTGGAGGGGTTTTAAACTCACCCCAAAACATCAATGATGTTTTTATTTTTTTTAAGAACATCATTGATGTTTTTCTTGAGGTTTTCCTATTGTAAATTACACCCCATGATCTCCCCGATCAGGATCTGGTTACTTTCTGATGTGAAAGGATCTGGATCCACAACATCACAATAACCTAAAAAGAGAGAAACCAAACAAAAACAGGTATCAAAAATATGCTGGCATCCATCTCTTACCTGAGCCTGTGGTCGCAGACACTTACTTGTTGTGGTGACTAGTTCCACCACGTCTTCCTCCTCCTGCTCTTCTTGGGTTGAGGTGGGGGGTCTGTGGTCTCCTCGGATGCTATACTTAGCACACAGATATTTGATGGCAGAACTATAAATAGGAAACATTGCTTGGAAGTTGGGTACAATTGTCTATTTTGGCAGAGTTCCAAAATGTAGCATTTTCAGTGTCCTTTGTCAAGCTGCAAAACTTTACCTGTTTAGTACAAGCTTCACAGATGGACACACCCCTATAGTATACACTGGAGCACCTGTGTGGGACCCCGAATAAAAAGGGTGTTCTTGTGTCCCACACTAGTGCTCCAGCGTCCAGATGTGAAAACAGCTGCTCAGTGTCCTCTCCTTACACAGAATCTAGTTTGCATTTCATTCTAGTAACAAAGCCATCTACACAACCAAATTAATTTAATACAAGTAGGGCGTAAAAAATGTGGCCAAATGCATATGGCCAAAACAATGGTGTTTTATAGGCAGAAAGAAAAATGTTTGATACGAAAGAATAATGTGCCCATGAACATGAAAGTTGCCATTTTAAAATGTACAGTTTTAAGAAAAGCACATGGAGCAGCACGAACGTCATAAACATAAAGAATAGGAACACAGCACAACTACTTACTTTTTTGCAGCACTCTCCGGATCTTTCTGTACTGCTCATGTTCTCGTAATTTGAGGTCCGACCACCGCTTCCTGAGCTGATATTTCGATCGTTGTACCCCGAAATTCCGGTGCAGACTCCTGACTACTTTCGCCTTGATCTTGGCCTTTCTGACATTGGGGTTGGGGTAAGGTCCATACTTCCCATCATAGTCGGCCTTCTTCAGGATGTCGACCATCTCCAACATCTCCCCAAAGGACATATTTGAGGCCTTAAATCTCCTTCTGGATCGGGACGTGTCCGGATCGGAGCTGTCCTCCTCCTCCTCCTCGTTCCTGTAATTAGCACGCACCTGTTGTGTATTCACCATGTGTTCTTCCCCCACTGCGCAGAATGAAAAGTGGCGGGGAATAGACTATAAAGAACGTCAGGGGCGGGCGGAGTTACACGCATGCGCAGTGTGTATAAAGCGTAACACGCGTGCGTATTACGTACGATCTGTGAGCGGAGGAAGGAGCATCGGAGGCGCCGATCGTAAGAACGAAGGTAAGAGACAAACTTGGGCCTATACTGCTTCTAAATTGAGGCCGATATTGTAACAAGATTAGTCGAGTTTTGGCTGACATTAGGGTTTGTCTTGTGTTGTGTCTTGCGTCTTGCAGTGAAAATGGATATCTTTAAAGATACTGACTTCATGGCAATATTTATTGACATGTTCAGGGAGCTGCCTTGTCTGTGGGAGATCAACCACCCACATTATAGGAACCAAACAAAGAGGATGGCAGCGCTGGATCAATTGTTGGAAATTGTGAAGCAGGTGATCCCCATGGCAGACATCACATATTTGAAGATCCTAATTGGTGGCCTGAGGAGCACATATGTAAGGGAGCGCAAGAAAGTCCAGGATTCACAGAGATCCAGAGCAGCAGATGACACCTATGTCCCCAGGATGTGGTACTATGACAGGCTGCATTTTCTGGCAGGTCAGACTGAACCCAGGTCATCACTCTCCAGTCTTCCTTCCACGCTTCCTTCCCCCCCAGCTGAGGCTTCTGACGCCCAACCTGGGCCTTCCAGGCAGCAACATGTGGAGGAGCCCAGATTGAGCCAGGTATAGCATTCTTCTAAATATTTCTGCTTGTCCAATCAATGATGATAACTAGATGTTAGTTTGGAGTACGAATTTATGATTGTGATTGATGATGCAAAACATTACAACCATGTCCCTTTTTCATACACAGGGAAGTCTCAGCCAGCAGGTGGTCAGGCTGAGCAGGCTGCCTGATATGCAGGTCCCTCCCCTACACCTGCAAAGAGAAAGTGACAGGAAGAGGAGTGCCCTAGAAGAGGCTGCCATAGGCCTCTTTTGGAAGGCTACAGAGGCCCTGGGAGCACCACACACTGTGGAGGAGGACTTTGCTGCCATCATTGCCTGTAAAATGCAGCAGATGGAGGAGGGCCAACAACTCATGTGTGAGTCATTAATTTTGGAAGCTCTCAATAAGGGGTTGAGGGCCCAAATAACATCTGAGACCCACATTTGTGACCTCACACATGGTCCTCCTCCTCCTCCTCCAGGTCCTACTACTCCTCCTCCTCCAGGTCCTACTAGTCCCTCCTCCTCTTCCAGGTCCTACTCCTCCTCCTGCCACATCTCCAACAGCAGAGCCACAGCCAGGAAGGAAGCGTGGAAAGAAGACCAGAAAGTGAAGACCCTGGATCCAGTCTGGTCTGGCAAAAGATGCAGCCTCTTGTGGTACCACAGCCTGTGGACACAGATGTCATCTGCTGCTTTCCGGATCTCTGGGACTTCTGAACCAGACTGCACTCCCTTACATATGGACTCCTCAGGCCACCAATTTTGATGTTCAAGAATTGATGTCTGCCCTGGGGGTCCCAGGCTTCGCTAATTTCTGCTGTTTATCCAGTGTTGCCTCCCTCTTTGTTTGGTTCTGAGCCCTTAATAAAGGATTTTTGGTTTCAATTATACTCTCCTATGTGTTTTTTCCTTCAAAAAGGACAGTTTGTTTGTGAGGATTCAGGTACATTTCAAAACTACAATGTGAAATTAACAAGGGACACCAACACCAAACAATCTCCTTGAGATTAAATAATACAAGATAATAATGGTGTTGTGGTAACTTGACACACAAAACACACACAAAAATATTCTGGAGTAAAACTAAAAATAAGCCTTGGAAAAAATACAAACCTAAAATAATAAAAAATCTACTTTAAAAAAAAAAAAAAAAAATTGTCAGATGTGACAAATCAAAATATATTGAGGGAATCCCGATAAATAGTAAAGAAATAAGTTTGTGAGAAGCCTGTGTAAATATGAGCAGCAAAACTACTTTATTCTTCTCACATTATAAAGAAGAAGAGAGTGCGCTGTATTAAACAATTTTTAACATTGCAGCGTGGCGAAAGTGCTGTATCCATTGCGAACGCTAAGTTTACCAGACCGAGCTGGTCTGGAATTTCTACTGAGCATGCGTGGCACTTTGTGCGTCAGAACAGGCCATACATGGTCGTAATTGATGCGATCGGATTTTGTTGTCGGAAAATTTTATAGCTTGCTCTCAAATGTTGTGTGTCGGAAAATCTGATGGACATTTTCCATCGGAAAATCTGACCGTGTGTACGGGGCATTACTGTAAATACTGCAGCTGCCTGCCTGTGGTATTAATAAGATCAGAACAACAGCAATTGCTGGCATTGTAATGTCACCATAGGTAACTTATTTCATCTTTGGTGGGCTTGTCTGCCTATTTACAAATTATGGGATCAAGTAATTAGCTTATTTAATTATGCTACGGATGAATCAATCAACAACTCGGTTGAAGTAGCTCTTTTTTCTCTTTTACCTTTAATATTATCTAAAACAAAATAATGTCTTTGTTTTTTATCTCTCAGCAATTAGGCAATTGAAACCCAGATATTGGAAAACCTCTACTGCTCCCTCAATTCCGAAGTGGATTGAGACTCTTATGCCCTGTACACACGATCGGACATTGATCGGACATTCCGACAACAAAATCCATTGATTTTTTCCGACGGATGTTGGCTCAAACTTGTCTTGCATACACACGGTCACACAAAGTTGTCGGAAAATCCGATCGTTTTGAACGCAGTGACGTAAAACACGTACGTCGGGACTATAAACGGGGCGATAGCCAATAGCCAATAGCTTTCATCTCTTAGTTTATTCTGAGCATGCGTGGCACTTTGAATCAAATCTCTTTTTATTATTCCTTTTACATAAAAAAACAACAGGAACATATGTACATCCATTCATCGTATATCATATCTTAATACATTAATACATTAATTATTAATTACAATAGAGGATCATATTAATAACCCTCTATGCCATTTTAATTCTATAACTTAATGTTCATTATTCATGCACTGCCCCAGTCTACTACTATTACATTCATTCACCTTACAAAACCCAGAAAAAGAAAGAGAAAAAAAAAAAACGAAAAAAAAAAAAAAAAAAAGAGTAATATTCCCTTCTCTATCCTTCCCACTACCCCACCTCTACTCATATTCTTCTATTTATAGATATTCTCTCAATTTTGTTGAGGACCGAAATTCATCCCATTTTTGCCATATTACTGGCAATTGGTTTTTTGTATACCCTTCTTCTCTTATCTGTTTTTCCATATATTGAATTTCGTTCATTTCACATACCCATTCCGTCACCGTTGGGCTGTTTGTTTCTTTCCAACTACGTGCTATTAGTGTTCTAGCTGCAGTTATCATATGGTGAAGAATTCCTGTTTTAATTGTTTTTATTGAGTCTGATGTGTGGGAGAATAATGAGCTGATAATACTTGGGTTTGTTTCTATTCCCGATACTACTTGATGGATCTCATATATCCTATTCCAGAAACTCCTCAGCACATGACATCCATACCATATGTGGTCCATAGTACCTCTTTCTACCTTGCATCTCCAACAATTTTCAGCATTATTTTTATTAACTGCATTCAGCGCTACTGGACTCTAATACGATCTCATTACAATCTTATAATTTCTTTCTTAGTATTTAACCGCTGTAGGTGTTTTATGTATTATTTCAAATATTTTTCCCATTCTTCATCTAATATGGGGTTTCTTATTTCCTCCTCCCACTTCTTCATTCCTGTTAATTCTCTAAGAGAATCAGAAGGGAGTAATAGATCATATATTTTTGATAGCTTTTTAGACGGTTCCTGTTCTTCCATTAATATTTTCTCAAATTTGGTAGTTGGTCTGCTTATCAAAGGTATTATTTGTTCCATAAATATCTTTAATTGATGATATTGTAATCATTTATTTTTATATTCAGATCCCAACTCCTGAAATTTTGGTAATTTACCGTGCCTTAGAATTTGCACTGCCCTTGTATTTTCCCCTATATTCCATTTTAAATAATTTGTTGTTTTAAAGCTGGTGGGAAATCAGGATTGAGGAATAGAGGTGTCATTGGTCCGATCATGACACCTCTTTCTTAATTCCAATATTTTTATTGGTATAAATTTATATAAACATTCTGCGGCATCACAGATTCGTCTTGTACATCTCATGATATGCAATGGTATACAATAATTCTGTTTGGTATATGCAGATATTGACAATTGGTAGATATAATAGTATAATCAACAGTTGGATGTTTGACAGTGTATATTTATACAAAACAATTATACCGTAAAGAAGCTAGTGATAGGACTAGCATTTCCAGCACTATAGAACGTTGTCGTGTCAGGAGTAACATAACTAAGGTAACATAAATAATAGTAAAACTGAAACAGAAAATGTGCATATGCTTCGTATGAACATGAGTTGTAAGCATTCAGAACATTAAGATCATTAATCTTTATGATTAAGTGCGTACCATGCAAGCCAACCAGACCATTTGGTTTGTGATTTCTGGTAGTGGCCTTGGGTTGCGGCAAACATAAGTTCATATGTAGCGTGTGTGTTGGTCAACTCAACTATTTCTTGAAAAAATGGAGGTTTAGTATCCTTCCAATGTCTCAGTATTGCCAACCTAGTGCTAAGTAGTATGTGTGTGATTATAGTTCTGGTTGCTACCGGTATACGTTCTATGCCTAGTGAAAGAACTGCCACAGCTGCTTCAGGGGTAACTATGGAGCCTGATATCACTGAAATTAATTTAAATACTTTTTGCCATAATGATCGTAGAACTGGGCAATTCCACATTATATTGTGTACGGTACCTACATTTCCGCAATTTCTCCAGCATAAAGGCGAGACCTTTTTAGCGAATTTGGATATTCGGTATGGTGTTAAGTACCAACTTAACATTATTTTGTAGGTTATCTCCCATAGGTTAATACACTTAGTAGCAGCAAATTTATTGTGCAGGGCTTTTTGCCATTGTTCTTCGGTAGAAGTTGTGCCCAGTTCATGTTCCCATGCTATGATGTTGTCAGTTTTGATAAACACATGTTTGTTGTTGAGCAGGTTATAAAATAAGGATATTCCTTTTATGTTAGTGTTGGGATTTGTGAGGTAAAGAAATACTCGCCATGGTACCTTAATGGATGTGTTTGGGTGTTTTTGAAGGAGATGAGATATCTGGATGTAGCTACAGTAGTCATTGTCATTCAAACCATATTCTATTTGCAAAGCCTCAAACGTTTTAGGTGTTGGACCAATCATAAGATCTTCTAGTGTTAGTATGCCTCTGGACATCCAATGTGTTATGCGTAAGTTTGGTATAACCAATGTTAGACTAGATGTAGTGATTGGGATATTTTTGGTTGTTTGGTTCAAGAATTCTAATGATATGAACATCTTCCAAGCTAGTAGCGTAACATCCATTGTAGGGGATAAATGTGTTTGGGTATTTAACTGGATGTTGTAAGACAACAGTAAATCAGCTAGATTTGTCCCAGGTGCCTGTGCTTTCTCTAGTTCTAACAATCTATGGGTCTGTGACTGGAATAGCCAAAATTTGGTTTGTGAGAGAATTGCCGCTATATAGTAGTCTTTTAGTATGACATGTCCTATTCCTCCAGCATCTCTAGACTTAGTTAGTTTCATGAAGGCACATCTAGCCTTCTTGCCTTGCCAAAGAAATTTGTTAATCTGGGATTGAGCTTCGGAAAAGAAGGAATTATGGACAGGAATTGGGAGCGTCCTAAATAAGTAGAGCAGCTGTGGCAGAACTATCATCTTAAACGCTGCCAGTCATCCTGACCACGATAGTTCTACTTTGGCTAATTCCAGTAGTTTTTTCTGCAATGATCCCAGGAATGGGCTGTAGTTGGCTGCTACTAGGTTACCTGTTGTTGCTGTTAGGGTTATTCCCAAATATTTTATCCCTTCATTTTCCCATGAATATGGGAATTTTGAACTAAGTTTAGCTTGTAGACTAGGGTCAATACCTATTCCCATTATGTAGGATTTACTCTCATTTACTTTATAGTAAGATACCTTATTGAACATATCCAGAGCATTATGTACCAAAGCCAGGGAAGTTTCCACATTAGTTAAGATCATGATTATGTCATCCGTGAATAGACTTATCTTATGGATGGATTTAGACATGGAGAAACCTTTAATGTTGGGATGAGAGCTGATATATATAGCCAAGGGTTCCATAAGTAAATTGAAAATTAAGGGAGACAGGGGGCAGCCCTGTCTAGTGCCGTTCGTTATGTTAAATGGTTTGGATAATGCTCCTGATGTAAAAACTTGGGCGGAGGGTTTAGAGTATATGGCTAGAATTGCTGAGAAAATGGTGCCAGTAAAACCAAATCTGTTCAAGACCTGGGTAAGGTATTGCCAGTGGATGTGGTCAAAGGCCTTCTCTGCATCTAACGCCAACAGCAGAGAAGGCCTTTTGTGCACCTTAGCTAAATGTGTGATATTTGTCAACCTGCGGGTGGCATCAGACGTCTGACGGCCCTTGGTGAACCCGGTTTGATCAGGATGGATGAGAGGAGGGAGTATATTTAACAAGCGGGATGCGATAAGTTTGGCGTAGACCTTCAGATCGGTATTAAGCAATGAAATGGGCCTGAAATTTGGGGGAGTATTAGGTTTCTTCCCTGGCTCAGGTAGTGTCACTATAATCACATTCAACATTTCTGGTGGGAAAGAGGCAGAGGCAGCAGCAGTATTAAAAGGGCGTTCCATATACGGGATAAATAAATGCTTAAAGGTTTTGTAGTACTCCCCAGAAAATCCGTCTGGGCCCAGTGATTTGTTGTCAGGGAGGGAATCAATGTATTTCTTCTGTGCTAAACTTTTGGTTTAAGGTCTGTAGTTGTTCTTGTGTGAGTGTAGGTATATCTAGTTGTTGTAGATAAGAATTAATCGCATCAGTGCTGGGTTGTATAGTATGTGTATCATCTTTCAAGTTATATATGTACTATAGTAGTGACTGAAAGTGTCAGCTATATCTTGAGGGTGATAAAGTTTATGTTTAGTTAAGGGGTGAAGTATATAAGAGAGCTTTGTTTTATGTCTTCCTTTTAGTCTATATGCTAAGGTTTTGCCAGCTTTATTTCCTGTAGCATGGTATGTCATTTTAAGCTTTTTAGAAGCTCTTTCAAAGCTTTCAAGTAGTAATAATCTCAGGTTATAACGTAATTGTGTAAGTTGTTGGGAGACTATATGGGATATCTTTTGCTTGTTACAAGATTCATGTAGGAAAATTTTGTCTGTCAACTCTTTTATACGTTGTTGCTGCTGCCTCTTGGCTCTTGCCCCCAGTTGTATAAAGATACCACGTATATACACCTTATGTGCATTCCATAGCGTAAATTGATCCTGCACAGAGAAATCATTAATGCTAAAGAACTCTTTCAAATGCTTACTTATGACATTTCTGAAGTCTAATTGTTGCATTAGATAGGTATTTGACCTCCACATGTGAAGTACATTGCATGCTGTTTCATCTCTTATAGAGAGGGTGATGGACTCTTTTGGTCCAACCACGTAATGGTGTTGATAGTTGTAGACGTCGTTTGAGCTAAAGTACCTTGATCCACAAGGAAAAGATCGATTCAGGAGTAGACTCTATGTGGAGAGGAAAAAAAGGTATAGTCCCTTTCACCTGCATGCATGCACCTCCAAGCGTCATATAAATCCTGTGCGTGGAGTGTGGCTAAAAGAGACAGGCCTGAGCGCCTTGTACCAGAGGAAGAGTCCAGATTTGGGTCAGGTGTTACATTAAAGTCTCCACATAGTATCAACCTTCCTTTTTGGTGTATCTTAACTTTACATAGTAGCTTGTGTAGGAAGTGTATTTGGTGTTGATACACATTGACGATAGTGTATGTAATTGAATTAAGGTCGCATACTAAGATTAGATAGCATCCTCTGGCGTCTTTAATTGTTTCATGAAGCGTAAATGCCACCGAGTCTTGTATGGCTGTGAGGACTCCCTTGGTTTTGTTATGGGCATTGGCAGAGAATATATAAGGGAAGTTCCGGTGAGTGCAAGAAGGAGTAGCCACTGTGGAAAAATGCGTTTCTTGCACACAGATAATGTCAGATTTATTAGAGAGAGCCTCCTTCCACATTGACCTTCTCTTGGCAGGGTGGTTGAGACCCTTGGAATTAATGGAGAGGATTTTTATACCCATAATTGAGGGAGTAGAGTGCTAACAGAATTTTGTAGTAAATAATCATTTTTGAGGTAGTGTTGCCCTCTTGTGGTGCTTTTAGGGATAGCATGGAATAGGCACTATATGGTGTAACAGAGCTTGAAATGTACTCACATTTAGATGACAATATTGCGATAGGCTTGAGTTTAATATGAAGACTGAGTGAGTTTCTTTTCTTCGTATTTACTGTCGATGTAGGACCTGTCTCTGCGGTAGCTACATGGGTTCCGGCTGCTGCAATTTCCAGGAACAAAAAAAAGAAAACATAAAAACAAACATAAACTGTAAAAGTAGTGTGGTCATCAAACTTGTGCGAGATCAACATTTTCAGGAGTTGATCCTAAACTTTGAAAACAAGAATGTTAGTGTACAGCACTTGCTGTTCAAGTTAGGGGGAAGAAAGTTCAAGCCTATGAGCTCTTGGATAGTCCTCCAGGGACTTGTAGGTTATGAAGTAACCATCCTAGCTTAAGTATGCGATTTTGTGTTTTTTGTAGTGACCGTCTTCCATGCAGGGTCTACTGATTTGGGAGACCGAGCAGTGACCATCTCCTGTTCAGGTAAAATCTTCCACTCCTCCAAGAGGGAAATACCTTTCTCCAGGGAATTCACCGTGTGTGTGTCCATCTTTGGTAATAGACAGCTTAGTAGGGTACCCCCACCTATAAGTGATGTTATGATTTCTCAGTACTTTGGTAATGGTGTTTAAGTTCTTTCTTTTTTGTAGTGTGTACTGAGAAAGATCTGCATAGAACTGTAGATGCTAGAATTGTGCAGGGATTTGATCCTTCTTGCGCATAATCAACATCAACTGCTCTTTGGCATGATAAAAATGTAAGCGCAAGATTACATCTCTGGGGATATGTTCTGATAGGTATGACGGTTTTGGTAAGCGATGGATTCTATTGATCGTGATCGAGAGGGCAGAGAGATCAGGAAGGAGAGATTTAAACAGTGAGGAAGCATATGATCGTAAATCAGCTTGCTGAATTGTTTCAGGGATCCCCCTGATTTTCAGGTTATTTCTCCTGTTTTTGTCCTCAATGTCTGTGATTTTAGCCTTCATCCAGTCAGTATCCCCTTCTCTCTCCTCATGGGAGTCCACTAAGTCATTAATGGTGAGAGCATATTCTCCCATTTTTTGCTCAATATGCTCAACCCGTGATTCTACTGCCTGTAGATTGGTGTTGAACTTATGCATACATTTCATCAGGTCGGATTGCAGTGAGCTTCTCAGTGATAAAAGCATATCCTTTAGCACAGTATCTATCACGGTTTTGTGCATGGTAGGAAAGGTTTCTATGGAGTCAGGGAGCTCACGTGTGTCATCCCCTGAGTCTATGCCAGGGCTGGCCGCTCCGAGGGATCCCTCTCCATCCATCCTAAATTTCACTTTAGCAGGGCTACCTGAAGGTGGGGAGGGAGAGTATGGTTGTGGGCTTTCAGACGTGGGTCTATTTTGATTGTGACTGCCCTTTTTAGTCGGATGGCTAGTGGGTTTGTTTGCTGGGGTGGAGGATGACCCGGCGCCATCTTGCCTACCGTCATGTTGCTTCATGGTAGAAGTCCGTCAGACGCTGTGGCTTTCTCTGTTCTTTTCTCTTTCTGGACATCCTCTCAGCCTTGTCCCAGTGTGTATCGCCAGCAGTGGAGAGTGAAAACGGGACCCGATGGTTCGTTTTGTGCCGCTGTTTCCCTGGGTTTTACCGGAGCTCCGGTCTTATGCTGCCATTCAGCTCGGTCGCAAGCCACGCCCCGAGCTTCCCCTTTTTTATTATGTTGTCCCATATTTTTAATGTGGCCTGTACAAAGATTGTTAGTTTTTCTTTTTTTGGTCTTAAATGGGGTTTTATCCAAGGCAGGACTCTAAGCTGTGGTGCTATTATTTCTTCTTCTAGGTTAACCCATTGGTTTTTTTCCTTGTTGTGATACCAATCTATAATTCTAGTTATTGATGCTGCCTGTAAATACTTCAAAAAATCTGGTAATGCTAAGCCTCAATTTTTTTTGTTCTAATTAAAATTTCTCTTTTTATTCTAGGAGTTTTTTGAGCCCAAATAAAATTTACTACTGTTTTTCTTAATTCCAGCATCAGTTTTCTAGGAGGGACAAGGGGTACTGTTTGAAAAACATATAATAATTTTGGCAATATATCCATTTTTATTATATTAATTCTTCCTATCCATGAGTATGTTATTTTATCATATTTTTGTAATAGTTTAATTATTTTATGGATTGTTGCATTGTAATTCAGCTCCTGTAATTGCTTCAGGTCTTTCGGGATAAATATTCCCAAATATTTAATTGCTTCTTGCTTCCATTTAAACGGGAAATCTTTTTGTAGGAGAGTGTGTATTTTTTCTGTTAATGATATATTTAAAATTTCTGATTTCTCATAATTAACTTTAAAGTTACTTAATTCCCCAAATATTTAAAATTCTTTGATCAAATTTGGTATTGTTATAATAGGGTTAGTTATGTATATTAGCAGATCATCTGCATATACAGCTGTTTTATATTCTTTATCTTTAACTTTTATCCCTTTAATATCTTTATTTTTTCTTATTGCCATAATAAGATGTTCCATTATCAGTATATATAACAGAGGAGAGAGGAGGCATCCCTGCCGGGTACCATTTGATATTTGTATATACTCTGACAGTATTCCACCCATTCTTACTCTAGCTCTAGAGTTAGAATACAGTGCTACAATCTTGCCGATCATTCTAGGACCAATTCCAATCTGAATTAATGTTTCTTCTAAGAACCGCCATCCCACACTGTCGAATGCTTTTTCAGCATCATTAGCCAAAAGACACATTGGGATGGCGGCTCTTTGCGCATATTCCACCAAAGTGCATGTTTTTATAACATTATCCCTAGTTTCCCGACCTTTCGTAAAGCCCGTCTGGTCTAATTCTATATGTTTAGGTAATATTGGCACTAGTCTATTAGAAATAATTTTTGAATATAATCTTATGTCTATATTAGTCAAGGAGATTGGGCAATAGTTATTACATAGTGTATGATCTTTCTCTGGTTTAGGAATTAATACTATATGAGCTTCTGTACTATATGGTGCAAACGTTTAATTTCTAGATATGGAATTATATGTTTTTTGAGAATAGGTATGAATAAAATCCTGGAATGTCTTATAGAATCTGGGGTTATATCCATCCGGACCTGGGCTTTTCCCCAGGACCAGTTCTGAAATTGCCTATTGAATCGCCTCTGTTGAAAATTATTTTTCCAGATCCTCAGTTGCCTCCCTAGAGAACATGGGTAAAGCGGTTTCCTTTATATATTTACTAATCTCTTCCCGCTTTTTTTCTTTCTCTCTGTTCCCAAGTTGTTTATTTATACTATACAGATTCGAGTAATATGTATGAAAAGTTTTAGTTATTTCTATTGTATCGTAAGTAATTTCCCCGTTTGCTTTTAAGATTTTTACTATAGATGTCATGGGCTGTTGATCCCTTAATGTTTTAGCTAACATTTTCCCTGTTCTATTTCCATATTGATACCATTGAGTTTTGTTTTTATCCCATAATCGAAGAGACTCCTCATCAGGCACAGCTTGTAATTCCATTTGTTTATTTTTCAAAATAATTCTATCAAATGAGTTGGGGTTCTGTTTATGTTCTTTTTCCACATTTCTATCATTATTTGAACTTTCTTTTGTTCCTCTTCTTTTTTTAAATCTAGATCCGTGCTTGATGAATAGTCCCCGTAGCACACATTTTAAAGCTTCCCATTGTATTGGATTAGAGGTTTCATCTTTTTCATGAGTTAACGAAAATTCTATAATTTCTTTTCGAATATCATTTTCACATTCTTTATCTTTAATTAAATTATCGTTCAACCTCCACGACTCTCTCGTTTTTTTAGGTTCCGTTATCTTAAGTTCCAAATATATTGGGGAATGATCCGACCACAAAAATCCACCTATATCTGTTAAAGGGGTCATCATTATACCAGTCATATTAGAAAAAACTCAAAATACAATAAATCTCAATCCTTCCTGAATCAATAATCTTCAATACTTCCTTAATGGGCAAGCGTACCACTCATGTTAAATTAAAGTCTCAAAATACCATAAAAACTCAATACTTCCTGAATAAATAATCTTCAATACTTCCTTAAATGGGCAATACTAACTTCTCCCATTAGGGGGCAGCCAAACCAACTGAATAGTTAAATGCTGGTTAACATTCCTAATAAAATTCACATAAATCATCCAGTAAATATAATGTTCTTATAATAATAAAATAAAATAAAAATACAAAAATAAAAAACAATCCTCAAAGTGTATCATACAAAGTGCATGGTTTTCCTCACCATGATAAGTGAAAATTAAAAATTATTGCACAAAATAAATAATGTTGGTGACTAGATTGCTGCCAAAGCAAACAAATTACCTCTATATCACATATGTAAACAAACGTGATCAAGTGCAAACAAATAGTGACATATGTGCAAAATCATGCGTATAAAATAAACTTGCGACTCTGAAATAGATCACCAAAAAACTCTCCCACCTAGAAATATTCCTTATAAAATTGAAAAAACTGTGACATAAATGTGATCAAGTCCAAACAACTATTGCTTCATGCAATGTGATTCATAATGTCCATACAGATGATTAATCATGACGTGCCCATGAGGTGACTATGTGCTGGATTCCTTCTCTTTGAAAAAACTGATGCAGCACACAAGTGTTTCCCCCAGCCTCTCACCTTAATCAGCGGCCCCCAATGGGCCAAATCAAGCAGATGATTTGTATTTCTCTGTAAGGGATGATGATGATCCAGCAGCTGTCCCCCTCTTCCCAAGGGGTGTGCATGTGTCAAACTTTTCCTCCTGATCACCAGCGCTCACACAGACCCCAGCATGATAATGAGGAAGAAGGAGAGGCTTCCATAGTGAAGTATTTCAATACAGGTTTATTGATAAAATGTAGTAACTTACATTAAAAACAGGAACTGTCAGCAAGAGTACAGCAGAGACAATAGGGCTTCCGGGTACGGCCGTCCCCGGGAAGCGTCGGCACCTGGCTCCTCCTACTTTGACGCGTTGCGTCACAGCACGTGACTTTATCAAAGGGATGAGGAGTCCGGTGCCTGTTAGCCAGCTTATGTAAGCGCCGCCGTCATGGCAACGATGTAAACATTGTTAAGAATCGGCTCATCCATATGTAAAGACTTGCTCCAATACTAGTAGCAATACCTTAATAATACTGCTTCATTCATAACTAAAAAACTGCGGAATTCATTTAACAGTATTAAAACCAATATACTAAACTAAAAATTGTGTATTAAAAAATCAATCAATATTAGCTGTTGCATTACTTTCACTTATGCCATCTAGTGGTGGAATACAGCAATGACAGCTGATAAATGATTACTACATCCAGCAGGAAATTATGAGCGTGTTACACAAATCGAATGGGGAAATTTAATAGCTAGGGGGTGTCTTATCACTTGTGCCATCTACTGGTGACTTAGAACATGGCATCTAATAAATAATTGGATTACCTCACAAGAAGAAAGGCATAATCAGCTAAAAATAAGGGTAATATATAGCTCTCCACCTAAAATCTTAATACATATAATGGACACAATAAAACCAATGTTTTGCCAGATATTTAAACACGGCAATATCTATCAGAATTCTTCTAGGTCATAGTTTGATCTTCAACTCAATGTTAATCAAGAAATTTGCTGATTGGATCAAAACTCCCCAACCTGTGATCCAAAATAGAAGGACACTATGGGGGTCATTTACTATAACTCCAGGAAGTACTGGGCACTATGGCAAATAATAGAGCCCATTTTAGCCAAATGGAAACAAAACCGGCGAATTTGCACATGAAAATTTGCGATACAAGCGGAGAATAAACCTTTGTAAATTCTAAATTGCCGCTAATTAGCGCTTCCGCGTATATACAAATGCCAATTCTTATCAAGTTGTTATATAGCACTGTACTGTAGCCATGATCCATGTATGTGAAAGAAACATTTTTTATCAGAGATGTGCTCTAGTTCCCGTGCATCTATTGATTTATATTGCAATTATTATTCCTAGTTTTTTTTCCTTCTTTTGCTAAGAAATGCAGTTCTGAATGATTATTACATAGTAATGTCTGCTATTCTGTAAAGTTACATGTATTAATCATTTAGGTTACCTATTTGTTGTATGTTGTTTTTTTCATGTTTTTGATTTATTATTTATTAATTTAGTTGACTATAAAGCAGTAATTACTTATGTTCATTCTTCAATAATACTACACTATTATGCAGGTCTTGTACTTAGCACAATGGCTTAGTGGTCTGCTTGGATATCTCCACACCACTCATGGTATGAGTTCAAACAACAGCCAACCTACCATCCACCAGCTGTGTTTATTTTTTCAGTGCACAAGTGAATTAAAATAAACAAACAAAGAAATGTAAACTGCCCTTTAGCTAGTGTGTGGTGTTTGGAATGTCACATCATAATATAATTGAATACTTACATACCATTGCATGCATTTAAAGAGTTAATACAATAAAAACTTTCACATTAAACTGCATTGGCTACTTGGCAATCACCTATTTTCAGTAAATATATATATACACATATATTTGTGTTGCTTCGGCTAATTGGCTAACTGGCATTCTCCTTTTCCCACCAATGCAATCTTTTAGGATTTTTCTGTGGGATTTGAACCCATGAGTCTTTCAATACCTGAATGTTTGAAGGTAGAGGTGCTAACCACTAGGCTATTGGGCTGAGCTCAAGTATATGTACAAAATACTTTTACTAGTGTTTGATGTGTTATATACTATACAATAAAGTTTATCAAATGTAAACTGCTTGTTAGCTAGTGTGTGGTGTTTGGAGATTCACACCATAATATTAGTGAATACTTACATACCATTGCAAGCATTTGAAGATTTAATACAATAATATCAACCACATTAAAGTGTATTGGCTACTTGGCATTCACTGTATGCTGCTTTGGCTAATTGGCTAACTGGCTAACAGTAATTCTCCTTTACTCCACCAATAGTAATCTTTTAGGACTCTTCTGTGGGATTTGAACCCATGAGTCTTTCAAAAACTGAATATTTGAAGGTAGAGGCGCTAACTGCTAGCCTATTGGGCTGAGCACAATTATATATACAAAATACTTTTACTAGTGTTTTATGGTTTATATACCATACAATAAAGTTTATCAAATGTAAACTACTTGTTAGCTAGTGTATGGTGTTTTGGAGATTCACACCATAATATTAGTGAAGACTTATTTATTTTTATTTAAGGTACTTCTATAGTGCCGTCAATTTACGCAGTGCTTTACATATACATTATACACTAATATGGGCCCCTACCCTCAAGGAGCTTACAATCTAAGGTCCCTAACTCACATTCATATACTAGGGCCAATTTAGACAGAAGCCAATTAACCTGCCAGCAAGTCTTTGGAGTGTGGGAGGAAACCGGAGTACCTGGAGGAAACCCACGCAGGCACAGGGAAAACATGCAAACTCCAGGCAGGTAGTCTTGTGGTGTGGTTGGGAATACAAACCAGCGACCCTTTTTACTGCTAGGTAGGGATGAGCAGACCCCCCCCTGTTCGGTTCGCACCAGAACATGTGAACAGGAAAAAAGTTTGTTTGAGCACGCGAACACCGTTAAAGTCTATGGGGGTCATTTACTATAGTGCCAGGAAGTACTGGGCACTATGGCAAATAATAGCTCCCATTTTAGCCAAATAAAATTTCAACAGGCGAATGTGCGAATGAAAAACTAGCGCTATTAGTGAGAAACACATGTTAGTAAATTCTAAGCTGGCGCTAATTAGCGCTTCTGCATATATGCAAATGCCAATTCCTACCAAGTTGTTATATAGTACTGCACTGTAATCATGATCCATGTATGTGAAAGAAACATTTTATGTGAGATGTGCTCTACCTCGTGTGCATCTATTGATGTATGTTGCAATAAGTATTCCTAGTTTTTTCCTTCTTTTGCTAACTAATGCAGTTATGAATGATTATTACATAGTAATGTCTGCTATTCTGTAAAGTTACATGTATTAAACATTTAGGTTACTTATTTGTTGTATGTTGTTTTTTATTTTTTAATCTAGGTGACTATAAAGCGGTAATTATTTATATTCATTCTTTAATCATACTACGCTATTATGCAGGTCTCATACTTAGCACAATGGCTTAGTAGTCTGCTCAGATGTCTCCACAGCACTCATGGTACAAGTTCAAATACCAGCCAACCTACCACTCCCCAGCTGTGTTTATTTTTTCAGTGCACAAGAGAATTAAAATGAACAAACAAAAAAATGTAATCTGCCCATTAGTTAGTGTATGGTGTTTGGAATTTCACACCATAATAGTATTGAATACTTACATATCATTGCATGCACTTGAAGAGTTAATATAATAGAATCAGCCAAATTTAAAGTGCATTGGCTAATTGGCATTCACCTATTTTCAGCATATGCTGCTTTGGCTAATTGGCTAATAGTCATTTGCTTTTTTTTTCACCAATTCAATCTTTTAGTATTTCTCTGTGGGATTTGAACCCATGAGTTCTTCAAGGTAGAAGAGTGCTGACCGCTAGCCTATTGGGTGTAGCACAGTCATACATAGAAAATACATTCACTAGTGTTTGATGTTTCTTCTCTCCGAGCTGTCTCTCCTGCTGCCACCATCTTCTCCCGCTGATGTGTTCTTCAGTGCAGCCGGTTACCCACTAATAAAAAAAGAGCCGCTCTTCTTGTGGCGGTCTTCTGTGGCCAACCGATAATGTCACCCGGAGAGTCCGCTCCATGGCTATGTAAGAGACGCCACACAGCGGGTGACAACACAGCGGAGGAAGACCACCATGGAAGAAGAGCAGCTTTTTTTTATTAGCGGGTAACCAGCGGTGCGGAAGAACACAGCAGATGGCGGCGGCAGGAGAGACGGCTCTGGGAGAATACAGCTCGGGGAGAAGATGGAGGAGGGAGAGACAGCGTCTGGAGAAGATGGCTCAGGGAAGAAGACAGCTCGGAGCTATTCTACAATAAAGGACTTGTCAAAAACCGGCTATTAATTTTTTTACATTTCACTGCTTTTTTTGGTGAATGGGTAGGGGTAAAATGTACCCCATACCTATTCACATAGGGGGCAGGATCTGGGAGCCCCCTTGTTAAAGGGGGCTTCCAGATTCTGATAAACCCCCTGCCTGCAGACCGACAACCACCGACCAGTGTTGTCGGGAAGAGGCCCTTGTCCCCATCAACATGGGGAAAAGGTGCTTTGGGGCATATGGCCTGGTAAGGTTCAGAAGGGGAGGGTGCTCACTCGTCCCCCCCTATCCTGACCTCCAGGCTGCATGCTTGGATAAGGGTCTGGTATGGATTTTGGGGGCCCCACATCAAATTTATTTTACATTTTGGTGTGGGGTTCCCCTTAAAGTCCATACCGAAGGGCCTGGTATGTACTGGGGGGACCCTACGACATTTTTTTCCTTGAATTTTGGAATTCCATACCATATTATTGAATAAGTGCATACCATTGCATGCATTTGAAGAGTTAAAATATGGAATAAAGCAAGCTGATGTGCTTTGGCTAAATATGCTTCTGAGTACAATGCACACTTCCAGGAGGTGATGCTGTCAGTGGGATCTGAATTCATGGCTTGAACTTTTGGGGGCAGCAGGGTATACCGCTATGCTACAGAGCTGAGCACTTACCTACAGAGAAAATACATTTACTAATGTTTGATTCATTACAATAATGTTTTGCATTTCAGGCATTAATATTATAGTAACAACCATGCTCGTGCCGATGTGGCATTGGCTAATAGGCATTTGCCTCTTTTCAGCATATGCTGCTGAGTACAATGCAAGCTTTCAGTAGGTGATACCATCTGTGTGATTTTCAGCCATTTGAGCACAATTATATTGAGAACATATGTTTACTAGTGTTTGATGGTGGGACTACTTTATATTCTAGGTATAAAATAGTACTCAGCACAGTGACTTAGGCACCTTTCACACTTGTCGCAGGGAAAGACACGCAACTTTCCCATGATTTTGCATCAGCAATTTTGCCACAATTCCAGGGAATGCCTGTGTAAACTTGAGGTCTATGGACCTCAACTTGCATCAAAGTCAGACCAAAGTAGTACAGGGACTACGTTGAAGTCAGTGTTACTTGAAGTTGCACAGATATGAATGGTACACATTAAAAATCATGGGGTATGACTTGTCATACGACTCTGATGTCCAAAGTCGCACAAGTGTGACTCAGCCCGACTTTGTCAGCGATTTCAGAGACATCAGTGCACTTTCCTGCACAGATGTCTAGTGAAATCACATAGGTCCCAACTGTTCTCCTTCAAGAAGGTGTCCTATGCCTACCTACTTTTGCTAATAGGTGTCCCTTATACCCATCTCAAAAAGTTGGGAGGTAAGAAATCGCCCTGAAGTCGCCCAAAGTAGTTCAGGAACTACTTTTGGGAATCGTTGTGGCGTCGCACCAATTCGGACAGTTCAAATGGCCATCAATAGTCGCCGATTTGGCCTACAATTTGACATGTCAATTCAGACCTATGTGAACATGGGTGAAGTTGCATAGATATTAGAGCTGCACGGTTCTGGCCAAAATGAGAATCACAATTTTTTTGCTTAGAATAAAAAGATCACGATTCTCGCGACGTAAAAACTTTCACATTATCCCACAAAAAATTGGGCTAACTTTTTTTTTTTTTTTTTTTTTTAATTCATTAAAGTACTTTTTTCCAAAAAAATGCATTTGAAAGGCGCAAATACAGTGTGACATAAAATATTGTAACAACCACCATTTTATTCTCTAGGGTCTCTACTAAAAATATATATATAATGTTGGGAGGTTTTAAGTAATTTTCTAGCAAAAAAAAAAAAAATGATTTTAACCTGAAACCAACAAATGTCAGAAAAATGTTTAGTGTTTAAGTGGTTAAACTTTCCTCACTTACACAGAATTATGTCATTGACAAATTGTTACAAGGTTTCTAGTTAAGTTCACTGATAAAGAATGTTCTAATTCTTGGCAGACTTCCTGGTTTTTCAGCTGTGGCTTCAGAAGAGCAGAGAGAGCTCTTTGCATAGCAAGAATTGTGAAACTCTTTTTTCAAGATCGTAAAGGGGAAAAAAATCACAATGACGATTAATCGTGCAGCTCTAATAAATATGCATGGAAATCAAGGGGGACAACTTTTCATGTGACTCTGAGGTCCAAAGCTCCATGAAAAGTCACCCAAGTGTGAAAGTAACCTAATGCGATTAATTGATAACACCTTTGAATAAGGCCCCATTTGCATTTGTGCGACCTTAAAATTGCACAGCTTTGTCATGACTTGAAGCAATGTCTGTGTAATCTTGTGGTGTATGGACCTCAAATTGCATCAAAGTCAAACCAAGGTAGTGCAGGGACGAATTTGCTACACCTTCAGGATGCACAAGTGACAATAGGGCCAAATTCAAAGGTGTTATCCTTGAATCTCATTCACACTGCTGCGACCTGAAAGTCACACTATTTTGCTGCCACTTTGCCGCTGCAACTTGGCCCCAACTTCTGGGAATGCCTGTGTAATATTGTATCCGATATACCTCAAGTCACACCAAAGTAGTACAGGGACTACTTTGAAGTTGGTGCGACTTAAAGTAGCACAGATATGAATGGTTATCATTGAGAATCATGGGGTACAACTTGTCATGCAACTCAGAGGTCCAAATTTGCTGGAAAATTTGCCCAGCTGTGAAACAAGTCATATATATTTTAATAAAAGGAGCTCTCATTTATACTTGCATAGTCCTTACTGATTTACATCAGCAGAACAAATGCAGGAAGTGATGTGTGCACAAGGGACGGAAGCAAATGTGTGGTGATGCCAAACAAATCAATGAACCCCACCCACACCAAATCTAACTACCACATCCACCCCCGCATTGATTAAGTACAAGTACATATCCTACACTTACCCGGCCAATGAGCAGCGCCTCCTCTCTGCTAAAGAGACCTCGCCATGTCCACCTAGATGGAGATCCTGACCAGCACAGGAACTTCCGGGTGCATACAATGACTAATTTCTGGGTCAGAAGGTGAAACCACGCTTTTGATTGCAGCTGCGAATATTTGATCTCAACCATGATTAGTATTTTTTATTTTCAGATATGCAAATCTGTATTTCTACATATATTTGAAGGTAAGCTTAAGGGAGTTGGCTAAGAAATGGTGTCCCTGGGTTAGCAGCAGGTGAATTACAAAGGCAAAAGGCCCAGTTTGAGCCCTGGTTCACACTGACAGAGGGAGGAAATCGTTCAGCTGAACTCCCACAATTTCATTCCTGCATGTCAGTCCCGACTGTGGGGGGCAACATCAGAGACATCAGTGCAGGTTTCTGCACCAATATCAATACAAATCGCACCAATTAGAACAGTGCAATTGCCACAGATTTGACATGTCAAATCACACCAATGTGAACCAGAGCTGACACATTCAAACACTGCCTATCCACCAGCTGAATTCATTACCTGCAATTCTCCACAGCTGTTAATGATTGGTCATGCGATTTGAGAGATCAAATCACATGACTATTGGCAATGGCACTGTTCCAATCGATGCAACTTTTTTTGTGGCACCGCACCAACTTGCTAAATTAGTTCCTGCACTACTTTTGCCGATTTCAGGTGCAACTTCAATAGACATTGTATATGAAGCCACCTGAAATCACTCTGACCTTGCTACTTTGAAAACACACACACACACACACACACACACACACACACACAAAAGCTTAATGTACTTTTATTTTACCAGCAGAAAAAAAATAAATTTACTAGCTTCAAAAAAAAATTTGGACAGGATATATGGTACTACATTTAGCAATGGAATTTTAAGGGCCCTGCTCATAGGAGCTTACAATCTAAAATTAGACAAAACCTTAGAGTGGATACAGCTTTAATTTCAGTGTATAACGGGCAACACATCACATTATTATCTGAAAGATTATAGAAATATACTTAACAGTCATTCTTACAAAGCATTCCAACATAATATTGCAAAAGACTTATTCAGAACACCCACCACCAGCCCACAATCCACACATACATACATTGGTGACCATGTTCTGCTGGAAGCTGCATTTCGGTGTACACGATTAAACAAGATCAAAAAGAGTAGGTCAACAGATGCTTCCAAACGATGTTTGCATGATCAGACAGGAACAATACACACACAACATTGACAGCATGGCCACATAAACCCACTTTTGATTGAAAAAATGCACAAGAATTTCATCAACTCTCCCAATATCATTCCTTCTCCATCACAACAAAAAACCTGACCTTCTCAGGCCAAACGAACCCCCCCTACTGCAGGCCTTTATATAAGAGAGGTTGTATTGTTAGCACACTGACACACCCAATAGAAGTACACGCCCACCAGTATCTTTCAATCTGTCTCTTCATGTATGTCTAAAGTGATTTCACCTGATGAGCAGGAACACATAATAGTATTTGCAACTGTGTTAGCCCTTGGCTATGTGTATCAAATCTCCAACTACAGGACAAAGACCAAAGTCCATTTGCATCCACATAAACAAAGCAACAGTTTTCTAAGCATATGTACCCGTGCAGTGTAAACCCTAAAATTTGAAATGTCCAAGTCCCTGGGCATGATTAGTGCTAATAAACATCAACATTAGTCCCTGGCTGCAATGAGCTTCCAATATAAAGTCCAAAATTAACTTTCTTACATTAGAACCTATTTCGACAGGAGACAAATAAAATGGCAGCATGTCTTTGGATTGTGGTGAGAAACCCACACAGGGAGAACATATAAACTTCAACACAAGCATTAGCATGTTGGGGAATTGAACCAACATCCCAGGTGCTGCTAGACAAAACTGCTACCCACTTAGCCACCAGGCAGCCCCAAGCATGGTCTCTGCATCTCTGTGTGTGAACCAGCCCTAAGTCCATAGCCATGCTCAGTGTCACAAGCAATATACAGTATATTGGCGTAAGTATTGGGATGCCTGCCTTTAAACACACATGAACTGTAATGGCATCCCAGTATTAGTATTGGGTTCAAAACTCATTTGGCCCACCCTTTGCAGCTATAACAGCTTCAACTCTTCTTGTCCACAAGGTTTAGGAGTGTGTCTATGGGAATGTTTGACCATTCTTCCAAGTGCATTTGTGAGGTCAGGCACTGATGGACAAGAAGGCCTGACCTACAGTCTCCTCTCGAATTTATCCCCAAGGTGTTCTGTTGTGTTGAGGTCAGGACTCTGTGCAGGCCAGTCAAGTTCCTCCACCCCAAAATCACTCATCCATGTCTTTATGGACCTTGCTTTGTGCACGGGTCCAAATGATTTGGTGGAGGGGGATTATGGTGCGGGGTTGTTTTTCAGGGGTTGGGCTTGGCCTCTTAGTTTCAGAGAAGGGAACTCTTAAGGCGTCAGCATACCAAGACATTTTGGACAATTTCATGCTCCCAACTTTGTGGGGACAGTTTGGGGAAAGCCCCTTCCTGTTCCTGTTCCAACATGACTGCACACCAGTACACAAAGCAAGGTCCATAAAGACATGGATGAGCAAGTTTGGGGTGGAGAAACTTGACTGGCCTGCACAGAGTCCTGGCCTCAACCCGATAGAACACCCTTTGGCTGAATTAGAGTAGAGACTGCAAGCCAGGCCTTCACATCCAACATCATTGCCTGGCCTCACAAATGCACTTCTGGAAGAATGATCAAACATTCCCATAGGCCAGTGGTTCTCAACTCCAGTCCTCGGGACCCACCAACAGGCCAGATTTTAAGTATTACCTTGGGGAGTTGCAGACTAGAATACTGCAATCACTGAGCAGCAAGTGATATCACCTGTGATGTATTTCAGCTATCTTGCAAACCTGGCCTGTTGGTGGGTCCTGAGGACTGGAGTTGAGAACCACTGCCATAGGCAGACTAAACCTTGTGGACAGCCTTCCCAGAAGCTGTTCTAGCTGCAAAGGGTGGGCCAAATCAAATTTTAACCCTACGGACTAAGACTGGGCTGCCATTAAAGTTCATGTGTGTGTAAAGGCAGGCGTCCCAATACTTTTGGCTATATAGTGTATCTGGAAAAGACTTACAATGGTGGTGGAACCCTCCTACACATAGTTATAGGACCTGGGAGATGAGACAACTTCTCTACATGAAGTAACATGGTTGGGATTTGAACCCAGACCCTCAGGGATGCTAAGCAGAAGTTCTAACCTCTAAGCCACAGAGCTGCCACATGTGAGACCGTCCTACACATAACTACACATAAATACACATAAATACTGCATTTCTATGGACATACAGGTGATGGAATTACATTACTCAAGAGTTATTCTTCTTGATTTATTCTGTGATATTTGGTGTTTTTTTGTGGGTGAGAGTAGAATATGACCCTCAAATTTTTGGGAATTACATTTTGATTTCTGATGTTGGTACACATATCACATTTTTTGGGCTCAAATTATGAATATTTGGAAATAATACAAAGCACAAAAAATTGTGATTCATTTTAAATTTTCATCAGCAATGGTATTGTTTGTGGATTGTAAAGACACCTGTGTGAGTTTGGGGTAAAGATTGTTGTGAGATGGAGAGTAACAAGTGAAAGTGACAGAGAAAAATATATTTTACCAAAACATCAAAACATTCCACATTGTAACATTCTTAAAATCAAAATATTTTAAGTAGAAGCAACAATGTTGCAAAGGAAAATTTATTTCACAGAAAGTTACATTTCATCTCAACATTAAAAGGTTTTTTTGTGAAAGTTAGAATTGTTCCATTAGAATCAATGACTGAAACTTCATTTGGACTAAATTAGAGCAGATTTTAACTCCCAAAAAATGCTCTCTAATTAGCTCTCATTTTGGTATTTACTATACCTCCAGGTAAAAAAGACACTTGAGTTAAAATGAGAGTTATTTTCAGGTCTGAGCATGCTCAGTTGTGTTGGCACCTAGTTGTCCAAAACGGGGAATTTTTCACTTTTCAGACTTTTAAAGATATTTCAGTGTAGAAATCACTTTTTTCACACAGTTTAAAAGCAGATAATCTTTAAATAATATACCGCATATTTCAGTACCATTTAGGAAATTATATCATGTTCTAAACATTATTTCCATGTGCAATTCTCTAGGTTTTAGCAGAGTAACGGTTTGGGCTCTATTTAGTTTCAGGGAGCTATAGTACATTCGATTTTGGGAGAATTTTCTCACCAGCGCTATAGTGAATACCGTTTTAGCGCGAATTACCGCTATTAGCGGTAATTCGCGCTAAATTGCCGCGAATTAGCGCTAAATTGCCGTGAATTAGCGTTAATTCGCGGCAATTTGCGCGAATTAGCGCCATAGCGCTATAGTAAATGACCCCCTATGTTTATCAAAACTTTTCTTGATATTCCGTACATGCTCTTTTAATCTTATCCACAGTGCTAGGGATGAGCCGAACACCCCCCTGTTCGGTTCGCATCAGAACATGCGAACAGGAAAAAAGTTCGTTCGAACATGCGAACACCGTTAAAGTCTATGGGACACGAACATGAATAATCAAAAGTGCTAATTTTCAAGGCTTATATGCAAGTTATTGTCATAAAAAGTGTTTGGGGACCTGGGTCCTGCCCCAGGGGACATGGATCAATGCAAAAAAAAGTTTTAAAAATGGCCGTTTTTTCAGGAGCAGTGATTTTAATAATGCTTAAAGTCAAACAATAAAAGTGTAATATCCCTTTAAATTTCGTACCTGGGGGGTGTCTATAGTGTGCCTGTAAAGGGGCGCATGTTTCCTGTGTTTAGAACAGTCTGACAGCAAAATGACATTTTGAAGGAAAAAACTCATTTAAAACTACCCGCGGCTATTGCATTGCCGACAATACACATAGAAGTTCATTGATAAAAACGGCATGGGAATTCTCCAAAGGGGAACCCCGAACCAAAATTAAAAAAAAAAAATGACGTGGGGGTCCCCCTAAATTCCATACCAGGCCCTTCAGGTCTGGTATGGATATTAAGGGGAACCCCGCGCCAAAAAAAAAAAAAAAAACGGCGTGGGGTCCCCCCAAAAATCCATACCAGACCCTTATCCGAGCACGCAACCTGGCAGGCCGCAGGAAAAGAGGGGGGGACGAGAGTGCGGCCCCCCCTCCCTCCTGAACCGTACCAGGCCACATGCCCTCAACATTGGGAGGGTGCTTTGGGGTAGCCCCCCAAAACACCTTGTCCCCATGTTGATGAGGACAAGGGCCTCATCCCCACAACCCTGGCCGGTGGTTGTGGGGGTCTGCGGGCGGGGGGCTTATCGGAATCTGGAAGCCCCCTTTAACAAGGTGACCCCCAGATCCCGGCCCCCCCCCTGTGTGAAATGGTAAGGGGGTACATAAGTACCCCTACCATTTCACGAAAAAAGTGTCAAAAATGTTAAAAATGACAAGAGACAGTTTTTGACAATTCCTTTATTTAAATGCTTCTTCTTTCTTCTATCTTGCTTCATCTTCTGGTTCTTCTGGCTCTTCTGGTTCTTCTGGTTCTTCCTCCGGCGTTCTCGTCCAGCATCTCCTCCGCGGCGTCTTCTTCTCCTCGGGCCGCTCCGCACCCATGGCATGGGGGGGAGGCTCCCGCTCTTCTCTTCTTCTCTTCTTCTCTTCTTCTCTTCTTCTCTTCTTCTCTTCTTCTCTTCTTCTCTTCTTCTTCATTTTCTTCTCCGGGCCGCTCCGCAATCCATGCTGGCATGGAGGGAGGCTCCCGCTGTGTGACGGCGCTCCTCGTCTGACAGTTCTTAAATAACGGGGGGGGCGGGGCCACCCAGTGACCCCGCCCCCCTCTGACGCACGGTGACTTGACGGGACTTCCCTGTGACGTCACGGGGAATGCCACAGGGAAGTCCCGTCAAGTCACCGTGCGTCAGAGGGGGGCGGGGTCACCGGGTGGCCCCGCCCCCCCCGTTATTTAAGAACTGTCAGACGAGGAGCGCCGTCACACAGCGGGAGCCTCCCTCCATGCCAGCATGGATTGCGGAGCGGCCCGGAGAAGAAAATGAAGAAGAAGAGAAGAAGAGAAGAAAAGAAGAAAAGAAGAAAAGAAGAGAAGAGCGGGAGCCTCCCCCCCATGCCATGGGTGCGGAGCGGCCCGAGGAGAAGAAGACAGAAGACGCCGCGGAGGAGATGCTGGACGAGAACGCCGGAGGAAGAACCAGAAGAACCAGAAGAGCCAGAAGAACCAGAAGATGAAGCAAGATAGAAGAAAGAAGAAGCATTTAAATAAAGGAATTGTCAAAAACTGTCTCTTGTCATTTTTAACATTTTTGACACTTTTTTCGTGAAATGGTAGGGGTACTTATGTACCCCCTTACCATTTCACACAGGGGGGGGGCCGGGATCTGGGGGTCACCTTGTTAAAGGGGGCTTCCAGATTCCGATAAGCCCCCCGCCCGCAGACCCCCACAACCACCGGCCAGGGTTGTGGGGATGAGGCCCTTGTCCTCATCAACATGGGGACAAGGTGTTTTGGGGGGCTACCCCAAAGCACCCTCCCAATGTTGAGGGCATGTGGCCTGGTACGGTTCAGGAGGGAGGGGGGGCCGCACTCTCGTCCCCCCCTCTTTTCCTGCGGCCTGCCAGGTTGCGTGCTCGGATAAGGGTCTGGTATGGATTTTTGGGGGGACCCCACGCCGTTTTTTTTTTTTTTTTTGGCGCGGGGTTCCCCTTAAAATCCATACCAGACCTGAAGGGTCTGGTATGGAATTTAGGGGGAACCCCACGTCATTTTTTTTTTTAAATTTTGGCCGGGGTTCCCCTTAATATCCATACCAGACCTGAAGGGCCTGGTATGGAATTTAGGGGGACCCCCACGTCATTTTTTTTTTTTAATTTTGGTTCGGGGTTCCCCTTTGGGGAATTCCCATGCCGTTTTTATCAATGAACTTCTATGTGTATTGTCGGCAATGCAATAGCCGCGGGTAGTTTTAAATGAGTTTTTTCCTTCAAAATGTCATTTTGCTGTCAGACTGTTCTAAACACAGGAAACATGCGCCCCTTTACAGGCACACTATAGACACCCCCCAGGTACGAAATTTAAAGGGATATTACACTTTTATTGATTGACTTTAAGTATTATTAAAATCACTGCTCCTGAAAAAACGGCCGTTTTTAAAACTTTTTTTTGCATTGATCCATGTCCCCTGGGGCAGGACCCAGGTCCCCAAACACTTTTTATGACAATAACTTGCATATTAGCCTTTAAAATTAGCACTTTTGATTTCTCCCATAGACTTTTAAAGAGTGTTCCGCGGCATTCGAATTTGCCGCGAACACCCCAAATTGTTCGCTGTTCGGTGCGAACAGCCAATGTTCGAGTCGAACATGAGTTCGACTCGAACTCGAAGCTCATCCCTACACAGTGCTCTTTTGGTTCTGCCGACATATTGGATCCGGCAGGGGCATTCCAAAAGATAGACGACTCCCTCACTCCTACACGAGATGAAATCTTCTATCTCATAGTTCTGTGATGTGACAGAAGATGTAAAACTCAATTTCTTCTTTTTATCTTCTCTCGTGTGTCTGCAGGTGTAACAATTTTTGCATGGATAGAACCCCTTACCTTCAAAGAAGGAAAACTTTTTCTTTTTTGGGGGATCTACAACATTTTTTGCCAAGCGATCCCTTAAAGTTGGAGCTCTCCTATATACAAACTTCGGTTGTTTGGATAGAATAGTTCCTAAGTGTCGGTCCATTTTAATAATCTCCCAATGTTTTTTTAACTATTTTTTCGATTTGCTTATGTTGGATATTAAAATCCATAATGATGGGTATATTATCTTGTTGGTTATGAGTTTTTTCTCTGTCCTGTATCAATTTTTCTCTATTCATTGCAACGACATCATTAATTTTGTCTTCTATGAATTTAGTCTCATAACCCTTTTGGACAAACCTTTCTCCAATCATTTTGGCCTGTTCCAAGAATGTTTCTTTACTGGTACAGTTTCTTCTCAGTCTAACCAACTGGCCTTTTGGTATGTTCTGCAACCATATTGGATGGTGACAGCTATACAAAGGCAGATAGCTGTTCCTATCCACTGCTTTAAAGTACGTTTGGGTACATATCCTGGTTTCTTCTTTCTTTATTTGAAGATCAAGGAAGTTGATTTTTTCATCACTGATTTCCCACGTTAATTTTATGCCTTTACTATTGGTATTGAGATTAAAACAAAAGTCGCTGAGGCTTTCTCTATTACCGCTCCAGATTATAAAAATATCATCAATAAAACGTTTGTAAAATATCAACTGTTGCGGTCGATTATTATAAAGTGCTTCTTCTTCCCACTCTGACATATAAAGGTTAGCAACACTAGGTGCATATTTTGCACCCATTGCAATTCCACATATCTGTTTGTAATATTTATTATTATGCCAAAAATAGTTGGAATCTAAACTGTACTTCAAGCAGTCTAATATAAATCTCCTTTGCTTGCATTTCAAGTTACTCAGCTTTCTCAAGGCCCACTTTGTTGCCTGTATAGCCTCATCATGATTGATGACCGTATACAGGGAAGAGACATCTGCCGTTGCCAAATATACAGGACCGTCACTCAGATTAACTTCATTGAGGAGTTGGATAAGATGTTTGGTATCTCTTAAATAGGATCTCGTAATCTTAACCACTGGTTGTAAAAACCAGTCGATATATTCACCAATACGTGCTCCCACCAAATTAATCCCATTCACTATAGGCCTTCCTGGGGGTTTGAATTTGTCCTTGTGTATTTTCGGTAGCGTGTAAATTACAGGTACCTTACAGGTTTTTGGTTGTAGATACATGGCTTCTTTTTTATTTAGGAGGCCTTTATCCACTCCTTTCTGTATAACCTTGGCAAGTTCTTTTTTATATCTTGTTGTTGGATTGTTTAATAGTAACTGATAAGTGTCTTTATCATTAACCTGACAGTTAAGTTCCTCATTGTAGTCAGCTTTGGATTGGACAACTATGGCTCCTTCCTTGTCCGCTTGCCTTATTACGATGTCATTTCTTGCTTCTAGTTTTTTTATTCCATTTTTTATACTTCTGGACTCACGCACATTTCTTATTTTCAATTCCTGTAAATCACTTAAAATCATTTTTTTTTAAAAACTTCTATGTGTCCATCATTCCCAGTCGGTGGATTAAAAAGGGATTTATTCTTCAGATTACTATGTATAATCCCACTATTATCCGATATCTTCACACCTCTTTTTTCTAGTGGATTACTGAGCATGTATTTTTTTATATTCAAACTCCTGATGAATTTATTAATATCCACATATGCATTGAATTTATTGAGGTTCTTTTTTGGGGCAAATTTCAGTCCTTTATCCAGGACTCTAATTTCTTCCTGTGTTAATTCCACCCCACTGATATTAATGATGCCTTCCCCTAATATTCTCTTTTCCTTTTGTTTCTTGATTCCTGCTCGGCATCCTCTTCTCGTTTTTCGTTTTTTCCTTTTCTCTTTTCCAGAGATCTTCTCGGGGTATTCCTTTGTTGTTCCCCCCTGTCTTGATCTCTCTGTCCTTCTTGTTTCCTGTCTTCCCTTCTTCTCGTTCTTCCATGGAGGGCCTTCCCGATACTGGCGTCTTGGCGATTCTCGATGGCGTTGTTCTAAAAAACGCCAGTATCGGGAAGGCCCTCCATGGAGACATGACAGACGTACCCCAAATCCCAGTCCACGGAGACACGACAGACATACCCCAAATCTCAGTCCGGACAGAAGAACGAGAAGAAGGAGTGAGGGAGTCGTTTATCTTTTGGAATGCCCCTGCCGGATCCAATATGTCGGCAGAACCAAAAGAGCACTGTGGATAAGATTAAAAGAGCATGTATGGAATATCAAGAAAAGTTTTGATAAACATAGTCTATCCAAGCACTATGCACAGTATCATAATAGCGACCCTTCATCTTTGAGAGTGTGCGGAATAGAGAAATACAAAGCCCATTGGAGAGGCGACAATAAAGTCATCAAGATCAGTCAGGCTGAGTCAAAATGGATTCATGAATTACGTACTTTAACGCTGTCTGGACACAACGTAGAATTCGATCTAAATTGTTTTATCTCGAATTTTTAATCATAATTCATATATACTGTATATTTATGGTTTTAATTCCATTAATTCGAAGGAGTTTTTTAAACTAATGATTTTAGTAGATGTTTGACATAATGTGTCCTTCTATTTTGGATCACAGGTTGGGGAGTTTTGATCCAATCAGCAAATTTCTTGATTAACATTGAGTTGAAGATCAAACTATGACCTAGAAGAATTCTGATAGATATTGCCGTGTTTAAATATCTGGCAAAACATTGGTTTTATTGTGTCCATTATATGTATTAGGATTTTAGGTGGAGAGCTATATATTACCCTTATTTTTAGCTGATTATGCCTTTCTTCTTGTGAGGTAATCCAATTATTTATTAGATGCCATGTTCTAAGTCACCAGTAGATGGCACAAGTGATAAGACACCCCCTAGCTATTAAATTTCCCCATTCGATTTGTGTAACACGCTCATAATTTCCTGCTGGATGTAGTAATCATTTATCAGCTGTCATTGCTGTATTCCACCACTAGATGGCATAAGTGAAAGTAATGCAACAGCTAATATTGATTGATTTTTTAATACACAATTTTTAGTTTAGTATATTGGTTTTAATACTGTTAAATGAATTCCGCAGTTTTTTATTTATGAATGAAGCAGTATTATTAAGGTATTGCCACTAGTATTGGAGCAAGTCTTTACATATGGATGAGCCGATTCTTAACAATGTTTACATCGTTGCCATGACGGCGGCGCTTACATAAGCTGGCTAACAGGCACCGGACTCCTCATCCCTTTGATAAAGTCACGTGCTGTGACGCAACGCGTCAGGGTAGGAGGAGCCAGGTGCCGACGCTTCCCGGGGACGGCCGTACCCGGAAGCCCTATTGTCTCTGCTGTACTCTTGCTGACAGTTCCTGTTTTTAATGTAAGTTACTACATTTTATCAATAAACCTGTATTGAAATACTTCACTATGGAAGCCTCTCCTTCTTCCTCATTATCATGCTGGGGTCTGTGTGAGCGCTGGTGATCAGGAGGAAAAGTTTGACACACGCACACCCCTTGGGAAGAGGGGGACAGCTGCTGGATCATCATCATCCCTTACAGAGAAATACAAATCATCTGCTTGATTTGGCCCATTGGGGGCCGCTGATTAAGGTGAGAGGCTGGGGGAAACACTTGTGTGCTGCACCAGTTTTTTCAAAGAGAAGGAATCCAGCACATAGTCACCTCACGGGCACGTCATGATTAATCATCTGTATGGACATTATGAATCACATTGCATGAAGCAATAGTTGTTTGGACTTGATCACATTTATGTCACAGTTTTTTCAATTTTATAAGGAATATTTCTAGGTGGGAGAGTTTTTTGGTGATCTATTTCAGAGTCGCAAGTTTATTTTATACGCATGATTTTGCACATATGTCACTATTTGTTTGCACTTGATCACGTTTGTTTACATATGTGATATAGAGGTAATTTGTTTGCTTTGGCAGCAATCTAGTCACCAACATTATTTATTTTGTGCAATAATTTTTAATTTTCACTTATCATGGTGAGGAAAACCATGCACTTTGTATGATACACTTTGAGGATTGTTTTTTATTTTTGTATTTTTATTTTATTTTATTATTATTAGAACATTATATTTACTGGATGATTTATGTGAATTTTATTAGGAATGTTAACCAGCATTTAACTATTCAGTTGGTTTGGCTGCCCCCTAATGGGAGAAGTTAGTATTGCCCATTTAAGGAAGTATTGAAGATTATTTATTCAGGAAGTATTGAGTTTTTATGGTATTTTGAGACTTTAAATTAACATGAGTGGTACGCTTGCCCATTAAGGAAGTACTGAAGATTATTGATTCAGGAAGGATTGAGATTTATTGTATTTTGAGTTTTTTCTAATATGATTGGTACACTTAGACTAGCGCCACATACTTTTGATTATCATCACGGTACTTTTTAGGGTGGGTGAGGCCACCTCATATGTTGGCAGCTTCTCTACTTTTGTTCCATTGCCTAGGATCCTCTGAGAGGGTGGTTGTGCGCATTAGTAATTTATTATATTAATCATTATACCAGTACGATTAATGAAAAAATAGTCTATTCTATGATATGAGTCATGTATATTTGAATAGTATGTATAGTTTTCCGATTGATGTTGAATCCTCCAAATATCTATCATTTGATAGTTTCCCAAAAAAAATTTAAATTCCCTTAATTGGCTTTTATTTCTATGTGTGTGATTACTAGTAGTATCCATTTTTGTATCCAATATAAAATTGAAATCGTCCCCCAAAATTATTACTCCTTCCGCTTTCTCCATTGCGTTTGACAGAGCCTCCATCCCGCTCTTAATTTGTTCATAATTTGGTAGGTAGAAGTTTATAATTGTAAAGATTTTCCCATATAACATTACCCTCATAATTAAGTATCTACTATCTCCACCCTTATAATTTTGCAATATTTGATGATTTGATGGGGTATGTTTCTGCGGAATGCAATAGATACTCCTTTTGATTTGGAATATGCAAATGTGTTGTGGATCCAGGTAACATAGCTTCTACTAATAATTTTCGGAATGTGATCTGAACAAAAATGCGTTTCCTGAAACAGTATGATATCTATCTTTTGCTTATGAAATGAGTTCAAGATTTGGTTTCTTTTAGAAGGAGAATTAAGGCCTCTTGCATTAAAAGAACATAATTTAACCCCTCCCATGAAAAGAGAGATAGAGAGAGAGAAAAAAAAAGAAAAATTTACTAAAGTACACTCTTCCCACCCAAATCAGTTACACATTATTCACTTCTCCAATCTTCCCAGTCATTCTAACCTAATCTGACTTATATAAAGTCTATCTTACTAAAGTAAGGTCCCTACTGAGGGGGAAATCGGGGCTGCCGCTTCAGATCTGCCACTCATCCCTTACCCACATGCCGCTATTACTATTTCCCTTTCTTTTTTTTCCCCTTTTTCTTTCCTTTTCTCAATGAGCCTAAACAGTTTACCATTTTCCTTTATTATCTTTGTTGTTTTCTATTAACATAAAAATGTGAACATATAAACCCCTATTGTTAAAAGGGGGGGAGAAGCGCAGTCAAGGGATCAGGTGGGGGGGAGGGAGAGAAGAAAAAAAAACACAACCCCCAAATTATAGTGCATTCAACCTCCCACCTCCCTCCCCTATATTCCATTACCTTAAATACCTTCAATTCTAGTATATATATATGTGCATAATATCTAAAAAAAAAAAAAAAACACATCAAACCCTCTAAATTAATAAATACAATAAAACCACCAATCTCTCTCCCATTAAACTCTTGGCTTTGATGCCTTCAATTTAGTGTTATTGATTATGTGCAAAATATATAAATAAGTAGATATATACAGCTAATATTCTATAACCACCCTCTTTCCCTCCCACCTCCCCAAATATTGTGTCAAAAATATTGTGTAATCTCTAGTGTGCAACATAATTGTGAAAAAAATACATAAAAATATAGTGTATTACTATTAATCTGTGCCTCTGAGTTGTGACATTCATGATCTATTAATATATTCTAGTGTACACGTAATATATATTACTCCCCAACCCCTAAAGGCTCCTAAAACCCCCTCCCCCAGCTCCCCCCCACCCCAACCTCCTCCATCTCCCTCCATGAATCGCTAAGGCTTATTAACTACTTCAGCCCCGGAAGGATTTACCCCCTTCCTGACCAGAGCACTTTTTATGATTCGGCACTGCGTCGCTTTAATTGACAATTGCGCGGTCGTGCGACGTGGCTCCGAAACAAAATTGACGTCCTTTTTTTCCCACAAATAGAGCTTTCTTTTGGTGGTATTTGATCATCTCTGCGATTTTTATTCTTTGTGCCATAAACAAAATAAGAGTGACAATTTTGAAAAAAGCGCATTATTTTTTACATTTTGCTATAATTATCCCCAAAAAATATATAAAAAAACAATTTTTTTCCTCAGTTTAGGCCGATCCGTATTCTTCTACATATTTTTGGTAAAAAAAAAAATCGCAATAAGCGTTTATTGATTTGTTTGCGCAAAAGTTATAGCGTTTACAAAATAGGGGATAGTTTTATGGCATTTTTATTAATCATTTTTTTTACTAGTAATTGCGCCGATCAGCGATTTTTATTGTGACTGCGATGTTATGGGGAACATGTCGGACATTTTTGACACATTTTTGGGACCATTGTCATTTATACAGCAATCAGTGCTATAAAAAAATGCATTGATTCCTGTATAAATGACACTGGCAGTGAAGGGATTAACCACTAGGGGAGGGGTTAAATGTGTCCTAGGGGGGTGATTTCTAACTGTCAGGGGGATGGGCTGGTGTGTGACATCACTGATCTTTGCTCCGATGACAGGGAGCAGAGATCCAGTGACACTTGTCACTAGGCAGAACGGGGAGATGCTGTTTACAACGGCATCTCCCCATTCGTCCTCTCCATGAGGCAATCATGGGTATGCCCGCGGCGTTCGAGTCCGCGGGACCCGTGACCCAACTCATGGAGATCGCGGCAGGCGTGTGCGCACACGGCGGCAAATTCAAAGTAACGTATGGGTACGTAACTTTGCGCAGCCGCGCCATTCTGCTGACGTATATCTACAGGAGCCTGTCGGGAACCAGTTAAAGTATTATTATTGTACGAGATTTATATAGCGCCAACAGTTTACGCAGAGCTTTACAATGTAGAGGGGGACAACACAATTACAGTACAGTTCAATACAAAAGGTACAGGAGGGCCCTGCTCGTAGAGCTTACATTCTAAAGGGAGGGGGTGGTGGTACAAAAGGTAATAGCTGCAAAGAATGATTTGATGGGGGTGGCTCAGGGACAGTTAAGTGGGTGTGGGATAGGCTTCCCTGAATAAATGAATTTTCAGGGATCTCCTAAAGGTGGACAGGGTAGGGACTGATCAGACATACTGGGGCAGGGAATTCCAGAGGTTGGGAGAGGTTCTGGAGAAGTCCTAAAGGCGAGCATGGGAGAAGGTAACAAGGGAGCTAGAGAGCAGGAGATCCTGGGAGGAGCGGAGGGGGCGATTTGGGCAATATCTGCAGATGAGGTTGGTGATATAGATGGGGGCGATGTTGTGGATGGCCTTGTATGTTATGGTTAGCATTTTGAATTTTACACGGTGGGGTAGGGGAAGCCAGTGAAGGGATTGGCAGAGAGGAGCAGCAGTCACGGATCGATTAGTGAGGTGTATTAGTCTAGCAGCATTCATAATAGACTGAAGGGGGGATAGCCTGCTTAAGGGTAGGCCATTAAGGAGTGAGTTGCAGTAGGCGGGAAATAATCAAGGAGTGAATAAGTTGCTTTGTGGTGTCATTAGTCAGGAAGGGTCGAATTCTGGAGATATTGTGGAGGTTAAGCTGGCAGGATTTAGCCAGTGATTGGATATGGGGGCTGAAGGATAGGGATGAGCTTCGAGTTCGAGTCGAACTCATGTTCGACTCGAACATTGGCTGTTCGCAAGTTCGCCGAACAGCGAACAATTTGGGGTGTTCGCGGCAAATTCGAATGCCGCGGAACACCCTTTAAAAGTCTATGGGAGAAATCAAAAGTGCTAATTTTAAAGGCTAATATGCAAGTTATTGTCATAAAAAGTGTTTGGGGACCTGGGTCCTGCCCCAGGGGACATGGATCAATGCAAAAAAAGTTTTAAAAACGGCCGTTTTTTCAGGAGCAGTGATTTTAATAATGCTTAAAGTCAATCAATAAAAGTGTAATATCCCTTTAAATTTCGTACCTGGGGGGTGTCTATAGTATGCCTGTAAAGGGGCGCATGTTTCCTGTGTTTAGAACAGTCTGACAGCTAAATGACATTTTGAAGGAAAAAACTCATTTAAAACTACCGCGGCTATTGCATTGCCGACAATACACATAGAAGTTCATTGATAAAAACGGCATGGGAATTCCCCAAAGGGGAACCCCGAACCAAAATTAAAAAAAAAAAAAAAATGACGTGGGAGTCCCCCTAAATTCCATACCAGGCCCTTCAGGTCTGATATGGATATTAAGGGGAACCCCGGCCAAAATTTAAAAAAAAAAAGACGTGGGGTTCCCCCTAAATTCCATACCAGACCCTTCAGGTCTGGTATGGATTTTAAGGGGAACCCCGCGCCAAAAAAAAAAAAAAAAAACGGCGTGGGGTCCCCCCAAAAATCCATACCAGACCCTTATCCGAGCACGCAACCTGGCAGGCCGCAGGAAAAGAGGGGGGGACAAGAGTGCGGCCCCCCCTCCCTCCTGAACCGTACCAGGCCACATGCCCTCAACATTGGGAGGGTGCTTTGGGGTTGCCCCCCAAAACACCTTGTCCCCATGTTGATGAGGACAAGGGCCTCATCCCCACAACCCTGGCCGGTGGTTGTGGGGGTCTGCGGGCGGGGGGCTTATCGGAATCTGGAAGCCCCCTTTAACAAGGGGACCCCCAGATCCCGCCCCCCCGTGTGAAATGGTAAGGGGGTTCTTACCCCTACCATTTCACGAAAAAAGTGTCAAAAATGTTAAAAATGACAAGAGACAGTTTTTGACAATTCCTTTATTTAAATGCTTCTTCTTTCTTCTATCTTCCTTCATCTTCTGGTTCTTCTGGCTCTTCTGGTTCTTCCTCCGGCGTTCTCGTCCAGCATCTCGTCCGCAGCGTCTTCTATCTTCTTCTCCTCGGGCCGCTCCGCACCCATGGCATGGGGGGGAGGCTCCCGCTCTTCTCTTCATCTTCTTCTCTTCTTCTCTTCTTCATTTTCTTCTCCGGGCCGCTCCGCAACCCATGCTGGCATGGAGGGAGGCTCCCGCTGTGTGACGGCGCTCCTCGTCTGACAGTTCTTAAATAACGGGGGGCGGGGCCACCCGGTGACCCCGCCCCCCTCTGACGCACGGGACATGACGGGACTTCCCTGTGGCATTCCCTGTGACGTCACAGGGAAGTCCCGTCAAGTCACCGTGCGTCAGAGGGGGCGGGGTCACGGGTGGCCCCCCCCCCGTTATTTAAGAACTGTCAGACGAGGAGCGCCGTCACACAGCGGGAGCCTCCCTCCATGCCAGCATGGATTGCGGAGCGGCCCGGAGAAGAAAATGAAGAAGAGAAGAAGAAAAGAAGAAGAGAAGAGCGGGAGCCTCCCCCCCGGAGCGGCCCGAGGAGAAGAAGATAGAAGACGCCGCGGACGAGATGCTGGACGAGAACGCCGGAGGAAGAACCAGAAGAGCCAGAAGAACCAGAAGATGAAGGAAGATAGAAGAAAGAAGAAGCATTTAAATAAAGGAATTGTCAAAAACTGTCTCTTGTCATTTTTAACATTTTTGACACTTTTTTCGTGAAATGGTAGGGGTACTTATGTACCCCCTTATCATTTCACACAGGGGGGGGCCGGGATCTGGGGGTCACCTTGTTAAAGGGGGCTTCCAGATTCCGATAAGCCCCCCGCCCGCAGACCCCCACAACCACCGGCCAGGGTTGTGGGGATGAGGCCCTTGTCCTCATCAACATGGGGACAAGGTGTTTTGGGGGGCTACCCCAAAGCACCCTCCCAATGTTGAGGGCATGTGGCCTGGTACGGTTCAGGAGGGAGGGGGGGCCGCACTCTCGTCCCCCCCTCTTTTCCTGCGGCCTGCCAGGTTGCGTGCTCGGATAAGGGTCTGGTATGGATTTTTGGGGGGACCCCACGCCGTTTTTTTTTTTTTTTTTGGCGCGGGGTTCCCCTTAAAATCCATACCAGACCTGAAGGGTCTGGTATGGAATTTAGGGGGAACCCCACGTCATTTTTTTTTTTTAATTTTGGCCGGGGTTCCCCTTAATATCCATACCAGACCTGAAGGGCCTGGTATGGAATTAAGGGGGACTCCCACGTCATTTTTTTTTTTTTAATTTTGGTTCGGGGTTCCCCTTTGGGGAATTCCCATGCCGTTTTTATCAATGAACTTCTATGTGTATTGTCGGCAATGCAATAGCCGCGGGTAGTTTTAAATGAGTTTTTTCCTTCAAAATGTCATTTTGCTGTCAGACTGTTCTAAACACGGGAAACATGCGCCCCTTTACAGGCATACTATAGACACCCCCCAGGTACGAAATTTAAAGGGATATTACACTTTTATTGTTTGACTTTAAGCATTATTAAAATCACTGCTCCTGAAAAAACGGCCGTTTTTAAAACTTTTTTTTGCATTGATCCATGTCCCCTGGGGCAGGACCCGGGTCCCCAAACACTTTTTATGACAATAACTTGCATATTAGCCTTTAAAATTAACACTTTTGATTATTCATGTTCGTGTCCCATAGACTTTAACGGTGTTCGCGTGTTCGAACGAACTTTTTTCCTGTTCGCATGTTCTGGTGCGAACCGAACAGGGGGGTGTTCGGCTCATCCCTACTGAAGGAGAGGTCAGAGTCAAGGATTACACCCAGGACCCTGGCATGTGTGGAGGGACCAATGGTTGTGTTGTTGATATTAATGGTGAAGTCACAGGAGGTGGACCGTGAAGGAGGAAATATCACAAGCTTAGTTTTAGAAAGATTAAGTTTGAGGAAGTGGTGTGACATCCATTCCGATATGTCGTTCAGCAAGTTTGAGATCCGTGAGGAGATAGAGGGGGTGAGTTGAGGAGTGGAGAGATAGATCTGTGTGTCATTGGCATAGAGGTGGTATTGGAAGCCATGGGAGGTTATCAACTGGCCCAGGGAAGAGGTATAGAGTGAGAAAAGGAGAGGCCCAAGGACGGAGCCTTGGGGTACCCCAACAGAAAGAGGAAGGGGAGCGGAGGAGATGGAGTTGTAAGTGACACTGAAAGTGCACTGAGATAGGTAGGAGGAGAACCAGGATAATGCAGAATCACGGAGGCCAAGGGAGTGTAATTTGCTGAGGAGGAGCAGGTGGTCAACTGTGTCAAAGGCAGCAGAGAGCTCTAAAAGTATGAGTATGGAGTAGTGCCCATTGGTTTTGGCAGTTACTAGGTCATTGTTGAGTTTTAGTAGGGCAGTTTCAGTAGAATGTTGTGGGCAGAAGCTAGACTGTAGGGGGTCGAGAAGGTTGTTGTCTGTAAGGTAGCGACTCATTTGGTCATGAACAAGGCGTTCGATGAGCTTGGAGGAAAACGGGAGCAGGGAGATAGGTCTTAAGTTATTCAAACAGGTGGGGTCTAGTAAGGGTTTTTTGAATATGGGGGTAACCAGTGCTTATACATGTCTTGGGCCATTCTGGTAGTTTTATTTCCGGGAGGCCAAGCGGCCAAGGAATTTTGGTAGGTCCTCCAAGTCCCTGTATGCTATTATTGCACCTTCGTGTTGCACTTGCAGTTGAAATGGAAATTTCCATCGATATGAACATTTCTCTTTGTTAGTTGCTCCAGAAGGGGTTTTAACGCTCTTCTTCTATCCAGTGTGTACTTGGATAGATCCTGAAAAAATGTTAATTGTGTCCCTTCAAATTGAATATTTTTATTTTGCCGTGCGGCTATCATAATTTTATCTTTTGTTTGAATGTAGTGCATCCTACAGATAACGTCTCTTGGTTTGCCAGGCTCTAATCTTCTTAGGCCCACCGTTCTATGTGCTCGATCGATTATTAAATCAGCTGGATCTTGATTCTTGACTAGATCTTGAAATATTCTCTGCAGTGTTTTTATTAAATCTTTTAAGGTTCACATTTTCCGTTAATCCTCTAATTCTTACATGATTTCTTCTTGTTCTTGTTCATCTAAAGTATTTATGACTTGCTTTAATTGTTTATCTTGCTCCTGAATTTTCTCCTTTGCTTGTATAATTTCTTGCTCCATCTTTGTCACTCTTGTATCTATTTTATCCATTTTCTCCTGTGTTTTTTGTGTGGATATTTTGAGTTCCTGTATCTCTATTTTATATGATTTTTGCAGTCTATGTACGTATTGATACATATCTGCCTTAGTCGGAAGAGAGCGGATATATTTTCTCATGTCCCATTCTTCCTTATCTACTTCTTTCTGTTCTAATGACGAACTCATTGAGTCCATTGGTGAACTATTTCTAGGTTGATTTATTTGTTCTTCATCCGATGATCTTGATGCTATAGATGACTCCGCAATATTCAGCAATTCCTGCAATATCTGTAATGCCTGTAATGTTTGGGGGATTGTAATTGTAGTTGTTGAAAATATTCTTTGATATCTGTATTTTGGGCTACTTGAGCCCCTGTAGTGTTTTTATTTATTTTTTCTGTTTTATCCTTTTTATCTTTTTGAGGTTGTGGTGTTTTATTTCCCTTTTTGGGCACCATGACTGCACCTTAAAATCCGCAAAAAAGTAGAGATGTGTAGAAATATGTATTATTTATTGTATATCCTCTCTATGGAAGCAAGGAAGGTGGAAATTTTAGATATTGATGCTGATGAATCCTGCTACTATATTCAAATAGCGAGTTCTTTCTTGTTTACCCTTATTATTAAATAGTTCAGTGCAACAAAAAGTCAATATATAATCTTTTTCTACTTAATAGTGTACCTTTACCCCTATTTTTGTCTCCTTTGTCTCAGATATCCACCTCTTGTTGCTATTTTACTTTATTGCATTTCAATCACTTTGCATAGCATTTAATTTAAGCTTCTATTTTAAAACAAACGTTGCATCCTGAATACTGACTCATCACCTTTGAGTTTCCCGAGATTTCCCTTTTTTTTTTCAGGTTTGTTTCTGATCAGCCTTGGGGTTAATTCACTGCTCCACTGTATCCTCCTGAAAAACTCTCCTGTTGTTCTCAGGGCCTGGGTAAATTATTATGTAAACCGTTGGTACTCCTCAGTATACCCCCTTCTCTCTTCTCGGGCTCAGCTGGCATCCACTGAGGTTTTCCGGGATCTTTCTATTCACTCCTGATCTCTGCCGCGTGCTTTCGAAGCTCCCACCGAAGGGTGGATCCACAGGCTCGCAGCCTCGGCTATCGGCGTGCGCCGCGAAGCCGAAGCGCTTGCCCCGACCCGCTCCTGACTCCTGGCTTTGTCCTCTGCTCTGGTCCGCAGCACCCCACAGGTATATTCGGTTCCCGGTCTTCTTACCTTGTTACCTTGCCCTCGCCACACTACTGAGAGTCACAACTACAAGCATATAGTCCAAGTAAAATAGGAGGTAGTTTGAACAGTGTATCCTATAATGCAGGTTGAGTGTGGTTCAGTCTCCTCACAATCAGCTGTTCAGAATCTCCTCGCTCAGCTGCGGCATGACAGTCCGTTGGAATTGTCCACACACGATCGGAATTTAAAGGATCGGATTTTGTTGTCGGAAAATTTTATAGCATGCTCTCAAACTTTGTGTGTCGGAAATTCCGATGAAAAAAGTCCGATGGAGCCCACACATGGTCGGAATTTCCGACAACAAGCTCCAATCGCACATATTCCATCGGAAAGTCCGACCGTGTGTAGAGGGCATTAATGGTATTATGCATATGGAGATATTGGTAGCTGAAAATAATGATACTACACAATAATTTAATGCGGTGTGGCAGACCTGGATAACATTTAAAGATTCATTAAAGTTCTTGGAATTTCTTAACTGGTAAGACTATTTTTTTTTGGAACATAGATATTCTATTTTTGTTTGTTCCAAATTTGTAAAAAGTTGAAGAAAGAACCTGTAGCTATATTAATGTGAGACACCATTAGATATGTTTTTCCCCCGGGTGTTTTTTTTTTTTTTTAGAGGGATGTGTTTATCCTGTAAGCTAGTAATTATACAATTAATGAACATCTCAGCTATCAACATGTATTCAGGATGACTGTATTGGTCTATGTATAGCTTGTTGCTTTTTGTAAAAAACTTTGAAAATTAATAAAAATAGATTGGAATGAGAACAACAGCAATTGTCTTCAGGTAGCTTTAGGTGCACACTGTGCAGAGGATGCAGTACACTAACTGTAAACACTGCAGCTGCCTGCGGTACTAATAGGATCAGAAGAACACCACCAATTTTCTTCAGGTAGCTTTAGGTGCACACTGTGCAGAGGACACACTACACTAACTGTAAATCCTGCAGCTGCCTGCGGTACTAATAGGATCAGAAGAACACCACCAATTTTCTTCAGTTAGCTTTAGGTGCACACTGTGCAGAGGACGCACTACACTAACTGTAAATACTGTAACTAATAGGACTAATAGGATCAGAAGAACACCAGCAATTTTCTTCAGGTAGCTGTAAATACTGTAAAAACACCTGCCTGCCTGTCAGTAGGAAGAGAATAACAGGTACGGATCTAGCTAAACTGAATACAGTGTACATGCATATATATATATATATATATATATATATATATATATATATATATATACACACAATACACTGTAAGTGCAGCTAACTGACTCGCCTGCCTACTCTAACTTAAATCAAATGATACTGTTTTTCTGTCTATCTCTCCGCCGCCGCCGCAACACACTACACACGCTGGCCTTATATAGTGTGGGGGGTGTACTAAATCGCCTGAGCCATAATTGGCCAAAGCCACTCTAGCTTTGGCCAATTACAGCTCTCTGTACTGACGGCGCTGTGAATGGCCAAGCATACGGGTCATAGTGCATGCTTGGCCAATCATCAGCCAGCAATGCACTGTGATGCCGCAGTGAATTATGGGCCGTGACGAGCCACTCAAATTTGGCGCGAACGGACCATAATGTTCTAAATTCGACGAATGGTCGAACATGCGATGTTCGAGTCGAACATGGGTTCGACTTGAACTCAAAGCTCATCCCTAGTGGCAGTATGATGGGGGCAATTTTGATGGTGGCGGTATGATTGGCAATTTGATGGGGCAATTTCGATGGGGCAGTTTTGATGGTGGCAGTATGATGGGGTAATGATAAAAAAGTGATTCCGCGCTACAGTATAAAATAAGATCAAATAAAATGCATATATCAATAAAGCGTTGAAACCTCACTTGAGGAATAAAATGGTGTAAATAGTGTAACAATTCATAAATTAAAAAAATATAAACTGGGCAAATGGTTAAGAGTGAGTACAGTCTCTAAAACAACCTCAATAAGATGGAAAATGAACTGGAGTTGTGTCCTAAAATAATGTTTAAAATAGTCTTTTACAAGTGGTAGACACAGAGCTCTCATCTTCATAAATTGTCCAGAGGCTAAATGAATTGGTGATCTAAAATCCGTTATTCAAAGTCATTTCAACTTCCACCACTAGGGGGTCCTCTGTGCCGACATCAATGCAATAAAACTCAATCGAAATGTCAGCATTTAGCCATAAATATAAAAAATGTCATTCGTTATATTAAATTCCACCACTAGGGGGTCCTCTCCTTCGTCCACAAAGTCTCCCAGTGCTGCACTTCCAAGCCTCTTCATATACCTCGTAACCTCCGTAAAACGGGGGGGGGGCAGCAGCGAACAGAGGTGAGAGAGAGAGAGAGAGACAAAAAAACCCCAATGGTGTAGTATGATTAAAGTAACACAGGCTTTAATAAAGAAAGCTAATATGGACTCTTACAATAAAGAATAAGGGAATAGGCATAAACAGTTGCTAAGGCGTCTGAACGCCGCTCTCACTTCACTTCCTGGTATCGCTCAGTCCCTCCGGCCACTCCCTATGCGTTACGTCATCACGTGACTTCTTCAGGGGATGCTGATTGGCTGAGGCGATATTGTTTATATTTCCAAAAACCGGAAATGAGCTAGCGGCCATTTTCCTGTGGTCCGCTCTATTTGCTGACGGCGGCCATTTTATTGTGTTACATTGCTGTTTTAATAGCGGCCATTTTCCGGAGAAGTGTATCTCTGCTGACACTTCTACGATAGATGCTTTAATTACTGGGCAGACGCAGAGGATGTGTCTCGAAACACACGTGACACCACCGCATCTAAAAATACCTCTTCCGTTTATGTTAAAAAGAATGTGTAGAGTTTGAAATATGTATTTAAAAACTTTTGGCATAAATATTTTAATAGAGCAGCATTAAAAATATCATAAATCATGTAAGTGCTCCTACATTGATAAAAAGATGGATTCATGACTCAAAAATGAAGATAATAAATAAAAATAGAAATAAAAATAAAAAATAAATAATTAAATAATAATAAAATAAAAAATAAAAAATAAAAAAATAAAAAATAAATAAAATAGTAAATAAAAATTAAAAATAAAAGAGAAGTACAAAAAAATATATAAAAAAATATAAATAAAAATAAAAATAAAGATAGAGATGAAAAATAGTCAAAATAAAATGAAAATAAAGATATTAAAATAAATAAAAATAAAAATAAAAATAAAATATAAAATTAAAAAAAATAAATAAAAAATAAAAAAATTAACTAACGAAAAATAAAAATACAAAGTATCAAAAATCAAAAAAACGAGAATAAAAATGTGATTAAAAATTATTAAATCATCTATATACTAGTTGACTTCCAATGCGGGGATCTTAAAGTAGAAAATATATCAAATCGTCAAAAAATATATTGATCTAAAATGGTGCACTTGGTAACTCCTCATAGTAATATTAAAAACTGTTATTGAAAAAAACATAATTAAAAAGCATTAGTTAACCCCATAAAAATGGCTACTAGTAAAAAAGGAGTTTGCCCAACGAACCTATATCAGGAATAGAGGGAGAGCCACGTTTCAGATCAACATTGAAATACATAGATAAAAGCAAAATATATCCCAATACATTAAAAATTACTTAAAAAACAGTTGAGATCAAATTCGACATTTAAGCCACCTGGTACTAGACTTTTCATTATATATATCCATCTCGACTCTTTCTGACTAATTGTCCTTATCTTGTGGCTACCTCTCCATGATGGATTATACTTTTCTATACTTTTCAAACAGAATTGTAGGTGGGAAGGGTCTTTATTGTGTACTGCAGCAAAATGTCTCGAAACATTGTGTTTGGGAAAACCATTTACAATGTTCAGCATGTGGAAGTATTCAAGAAATTGGTCCTACAAGATTTAGAAAAACTTAAACCGAAGCGAATTTATGATCCGATACACATAAAGGAAGGGATCAAGAAATTAACAGAAAGACAAGACATTGTGATATGTCCAGCTGACAAGGGAGGGGCTTTGGTGATACAGTCAAAGGAGCAATATCTACGAGAATTGAATAGACAACTACAGGATGAGGAAACTTATATTAGGCTGTCAACTAACCCCACAAGGGATTTTAAAAAACAATAACAGTCAATAGTCAATCTAGGTAGCAATAAGGGTATACTGAACAAGAAAGAATCTAAATATATGGTACCAGAATCATGCAGGATACCAATAATTTACACCATTCCAAAAATCCACAAGAATCGTGAAGAACCACCAGGCAGACCGATCATGAACGGCATAGGTTCATTGACTTCCAGAATGGGAGAATATATCGATTATTTCATTCAACCGGCGGTTCAGAAAACTAAGGCATATATAAAAGATACCAAGCACACGCTTCAATTATTGGACACTATATTGGTATTGGAAGGCAGAACCATCCTGGCAACTGCTGATGTGTCCTCATTATATACTATTGTGCAACACCATGAGGCATGCGCAGCGGCAAAATGGCTCTTGAGGACGTACAGCACCTTAGAATGCAAACAAAGAAAATTTTTAATCAAATGCCTAGATTTCTGTTTAAAACATAATTATTTCTGGCATGACCAAGTGTTTTATAGACAAATCACTGGCATAGCCATGGGAGCTAAGTTTGCACCCAGTATAGCTAATGCGTTGATGGCATTTTGGGAAGAAGAAGCCGTCTATGAGAACATGCCAGCTGAGTTAACCCTATATGGGAGGTATATAGATGACATTTTGATCGTCTGGAATGGAAGTAGAAATGCATTGGAAGAATTTCTGGAAGGATTAAACAAGAATGGGAAGAACATAAAACTTGTCTGGAAAATAGATGGAAAATCTGTGGATTTCTTAGATCTCAATATCTCGGTGCAGAGAGACAGATTGATCACTAAAACACACTTTAAGAGTGTGGATACTAATAGCTATCTGTCCATTAACAGTTGCCATTATAAACCTTGGTTGTATAACATCCCCAAAGGGCAACTGGTTAGAATTAAGCGGAATTGCACATATGAAGAGGACTACAAAACTCAAGCAGATCTAATTGGTGTAAGATTTATTGAAAAAGGTTACGATGGTACATGGATCAGCGATCAAATACAACAGGTGAACAAAATGGATAGAACCTCGATGCTACAGGAAAATGTAAAGAAGAAGAAATATCAGGCTGAAGCACCATGCCTTATATTGGACTACAATGCACAACATAAAGAGGTAGCCAAACTTATTAAAAGACACTGGCATGTGCTGAAAAGCGATAAAGATTTGAAAGATATTCTGCCTGATACACCGAATATTGTATATAAGAGAGCTCCAACACTGAGGGACATGATTGTTAAATCCATAGTTGAACCCCCCCAAAAAACTCATTTACGTTCTTTTCTGGAAAAGGCTTTTACCCTTGCAGGAACTGTTACGCCTACCGACGCACTAAGAAATTTCAAAAAAAGAGGTCAGAATTTACAGCCACCACCACGGGTCACACCTATGAGATCAGGGACTTCATAGGGTGTCACACCGAAGGAGTGGTATATTGTCTTCAATGTAGCTGCAATCTGCAGTACATAGGCAGAACAAAAAGGGCCTTAAAGACCAGGATAAAGGAACATGTACAGAACATTGTAAATGGTTTTCCCAAACACAATGTTTCGAGACATTTTGCTGCAGTACACAATAAAGACCCTTCCCACCTACAATTCTGGGGTATAGAAAAGTATAATCCATCATGGAGAGGTAGCCACAAGATAAGGACAATTATGCCCCGTACACACGGTCGGACATTGATCGGACATTCCGACAACAAAATCCTCTGATTTTTTCCTACGGATGTTGGCTCAAACTTGTTTTGCCTACACACGGTCGCACAAAGTTGTCGGAATTTCCGATCGCCAAGAACGCGGTGACGTCAAGCACGTACGACGAGACTAGAAAAGGCCGGTTCAGAACCAAGCGCGGCACCCTTTGGGCTCCTTTTGCTAATCTCGTGTTAGTAAAAGTTTGGTGAGAGACGATTCGCGCTTTTTCAGACTCGTGGCTTTCAGATCGTTTTCTGCCGTTCAGTTTGTGCTTGTGGGTTTGTATCTGCTCTTCAGTGCGTGCAAGCAAGTTCCGCGTGACTTTAGTCACTGTATTCTTGTTCGTTCGTTACTGGTTTTCAGGTCGCTCTTCACAGGCCTTGCTGTTCTTCAGTGCGTTCTGTTACTTCGTTCTGAGCAGCCGACCGTTTTCTAGCCATGTTTCGTATGCGTACTCCTCGTAGAGTTCGTGCTGTGCGGGGGCTTGGTGTTGGGGTCCTGACCTTGACACAAGTCCAGTCCATGAACAGGGTGGGGAGGAGTTCATGGACCAAGAATTGGTTGCTTCAGCGTGACCAGTTCTCTCATATGCCTTTGCTCCGTGAGATCCGTGAGAATAATCCTGATGATTTCAGGAACTTTCTCAGGATGACGGACCCCGTGTTTCACCGTCTGTTGGCTTCGCTGACCCCCTATATCAGCAGGCAGGATACCTGCATGAGGCAAGCCATCACTCCGGAGCAGAGGTTGGTCGCTACCTTGCGGTATTTGGCCACAGGGAGAAGCCTGCAGGACCTCAAGTTCTCGACAGGCATCTCCCCCCAGGCTCTGGGGATCATTATCCCAGAGACCTGTTCTGCCATCATACAGGTCCTGCAGAAGGAGTATATGAAGGTAAGATTTTTATCCTTTAATATCAAATTTTATTGTATTGAATGTTTGATAATATATTGTATTTCTTTCCTCATTCCCTAATTACCATGATTGTAGTATGCTGTGAATGTCCCCTTTGTCCTCATACATGCTGGATTTTTATGTAATTATTATTTTATGTCCTTCATACATATTTGCCCTTCAATAACCTCTCCAGCATGGTGTCTCCTGCCCTATATTCACCTCATGTAGTCACTTAACAATGTATTTTATCAGCTCCATAGTAGTGCTTTACCCCAAACACCCCCTAAAATGTTTGGAAATGTTATTTTGGATTTAAATTCAGGCAGAGGGCCAGAGGCTTTTTTTTGTGGTGTCCCCAAATTTTTGGTAACCCTCCCTCCCCCCAACTGCTAAGTCAGCTGATCCCAATTCTCTATCCTCAATCATCTATCTGCTGACTTTGCCAAACCCATACACACTATACCCATCTCTATAGTGCTCAGATTTATGGATGAATTCCCCAAAGCATGTAGTGCAAGGGCCTGCCTGTATACTTTCCAATGGTACTGTTTAAAGTTCTTGTATCCTATTATGATCTTGACAGGTAATAGCAGAATGTCCAAATGTGCTCAAATGTGTACAATGTGTATTTATATCTTTGTATTATGACACTTCTTACCTGTCCAGTGGGCTGCCAATAGTGTAACTAAGGAGGGGCTGTTCCAAGTAATACCCTGTATTTAGGCATTCATCTCTCAATGAAGTGAAAAGGGTTACCTGTCCAAGAGTCCCCCCCCTATAATGTTAGAAATGGCCCATGAGAGGGGGGGAGGGGGAATATGATAGGTGTACCTTATACTTTGTTGTTGTTAAATTCCCCTTAATAAATGCTATCTGGAGGTTGACCCATAATGTTTGTGTCTAATCTGCTTGCCAGGTTTCTGTGAAAAAATAGTAATGTTTATTGTTTTTTCCTCAACAGTTTCCTTCAACGCCACAGGAATGGCAGACTGTGGCCTCCCACTTTGCCCAGCGGTGGGACTTTCCTAACTGCGGAGGGGCAATTGATGGGAAACACGTCCACATCGTCCCACCACCCAACTCGGGGTCGTACTATTATAATTACAAGGGGTTTAATAGTATAGTGATGTTGGCGGTGGTGTCGGCTAATTACGACTTCTTGTATGTGGACGTGGGGAAGAATGGCCGGATGTCCGATGGTGGAGTCATCGCCCAGACGGAGTTCTACAGGCGTCTCCAGAATGGCAGCTTGGACTTGCCACCTCCAGAGGACAATGTTGAAGGTCTCCCATTTGTGTTCGTTGCTGATGAAGCATTTGCGCTGGGGGACCACCTGATGTGGCCATTCCCGATGAGGACCCTCACCCTGGAACAGAGGGTTTTTAATTACCGGCTGGCCAGAGCCCGAAGAGTGGTGGAGAACACATTTGGAATCCTGGCCAGCCGGTTCCGACTATTTCTGACACCCATCCATATGGCGGAGTATAAACTGAACCATATTATACTGGCGTGCTGTGTTCTCCATAATTTTTTAAGAAAACATTCAGCCAACTATGCTGGCTCAGTTGGGCCTGAGGCCGGAATACCAAATACATCAACAATGACGGCACTTGAAAGCGGCCGTCCTGGCTTGCCCTCCCTGAGTGCCCGTGATGTCCGGTTACGATACCTGGAGTTCTTTGCGGGTAGGGGGGCTATCAATATGCCAGACAATCTGTGACACCTTTTTCAAATAAAAAACAACCAAAAGCAATTCTTGGTGGACATTTACTGCTTGTGTTTGTTTGAGCTGACCCTGACAGAAATGTGTTGAGTGCAGAAAATGTCGTTATTGGGTAACCTTATAAAGAATAGTGTTGGCTGGTACTTCCTAAATGCCAAAACACATTTCACTACAAGTGCACTTGCAACTGCACTGAACCTGCACTTGTAGTGCAAAGTGTATTTGCCCTTAGGAAATAACCCCCATTTTTGCATAAAACAGCAATTACATCACCCCAAAAGTGTTGTAGTGTTGAGACAATAATCCACACATTCTTGAGTAAGGCACTTTTTTATACCTGCACAATCACATGTGCATTTACGAAAGGTTTTTAAAACAAACCAACATGTTTGTTGTATAAAATGTTTGCAGTAGCATTATGAAAAATCTAAATATCCATTTCAGATAAAACAGGCCTGTGTAAAACCAACAAGAAAGCCAAAAAACTAGAACTTACAAAGTTCACATTAGGTAAAACCTGAAGGCTATATCAGACATCAGTATTTAGGAACTGGGTTTGATATAGCGTTCAGATGGGGGGAACTCACCCCTGGAAAAGCCAAATTTGGAAGATGCACACTAATTTACGAATGTCAACATGTGCTATCTGCCATCAGGGGGGATCAAGGGACGTGTTTTGGGGGAGCAAGCCCTTCCTCAACGCTACTTTATAATTGAGGAAGGGGTTGCACCCCCAAAACGCGTCCATCGATCTCCCGTGATGGCAGATAGCACATGTTGGCACACTGTGTGCATCCTCCAAATTTGGCTTTTCGAAACATTGTAAAAATTTAATTAACATAAAACAGGTGATTTTGTGGGGTTTAAATTCGCCCCAAAACATCAATGATGTTATTATTTTTTTTAATAACATCAGTGATTTGTTGCTGGATGTTTTGCAATTGGAGATTACATCCCATGATCTCCCCTATCGGTATCTGGGCACTTTCTGATGTAAAGCATTCTGGATCCCGATCACCTAAAAAGAGATAAAGAACAAAAAAAACAGGTCTCAAAAATCTGCCACCAGCCATCTCTTTTACCTGAGTCTGTGGTCGCAGACACTCACCAGTTGTGGTGCCAATCTCCACCACGTCTTCTTCTTCCTCCTGCTCTTCTTCTTGTGTTTGGGGTATTTCCCCTTCTTCCGGGGGGGGGGCTCTGGTCTCCTGGGATGAGGAGTGACCTCCGAGTCTTTTCTCCCCTATGTAAAACAAAAATGGTATAATTAGCACACAGATATTTGATGGCAGAACTAGAAATAGGAAACATTGCTTGGAAGTGGGGTACAATTGTCTATTTTAGCCGAGTTCAAAGATGTCTTTTTTTTATGGGCCTTTGTCATGCTGCAATACTTTACCTGTTTGGTACAAGCTTCACACATGTAACCCCCCTATAGTATACACTGGAGCACCTGTGTGCCCCCCCTAATAAAAATGGTGTTCTGGGGTCCCACACTAGTGCTCCAGTGTCCAGATGTGAAAACAGCTGCTCACTGTCCTCTCCTTACACAGAATCTAGTTTGCATTTCATTCTAGTAACAAACCCATCTACACAAACAAATATTTGGCATCCAAGTAGGCCCAAAAAAAATGTGTGAAAATGCATATGGCCTAAACAATGGTGTTCTAGAGGCCGAAAGAAAAAATGTTTGATACGAACGAATAATGGGCCCATGAACATTAAAGTTGCCCTTTTAAACGTTACAATTACTAAAAGCATATGGAGCAGAACGAACGGAATAAAGACAGAAAGAATATGAACACAGCACAACTACTTACTTTTTTGCAGCACTCTCCGGATCTTTCGGTACTGCTCTGGCTCTCTCAACTTCAGGTCCGACCACCGCTTCCTGAGCTGATCTTTCAATCTTCGTACCCCGAAATTCCTCTCCAGACTCTGGACCACTTTACCAATGATTTTGGCCTTTCTGATGTTGGGGTTGGGGTAAGGCCCATATTTTCCATCATAGTCGGACTTCTTCATGATGTCGACCATCTCCAACATCTCCCCAAACGACATATTTGTGGCCTTAAAACGTCTCCTTCTGGATCGGGACGTGCCTGGATCCGGCCTTTCCTCCTCCTCCTCGTTGTTCGAATTATCACGCACCTGGTGTAACTCCGCCATCATGCTCTTCCCCCACTGCGCCGAACGAAAAGGGGCGGGGAATAGAATAGATAGAACGTCAGGGGCGGGCGGAGTTACACACATGCGCAGTGTGTATAAAGCGTAACACGCGTGCGTATTACGTACGATCTGTGAGCGGAGGAAGGAGCATTGGACGCGCCGATCGTAAGAACGAAGGTAAGAGACAAACTTGGGCCTATACTGCTTCTAGATTGAGGTCTATATTGTAACAAGATTAGGAGAGTTTGGTCTGACATTAGGCTTTGTCTTGTGTTGTGTCTTGCAGTGAACATGGATATCTTAATGAGAGATACTGACTTCATGTCACTATTCATTGATATGCTAAGGGAGCTGCCCTGTCTGTGGGAGATTACCCACCCCCATTTCAAGAACCAAGCAAAGAGGAAGGCAGCACTGGAGCAATTGTGTGAAATTGTGAAGCAGGTGATCCCCACGGCAGACATCACTTATTTAAAGATTTTCATTGGTGGCCTGAGGAGCACATATCTGAGGGAGCGCAAGAAAGTCCTGGATTCACAGAGATCCGGAGCAGCAGATGACATCTATGTCCCCAGGATGTTGTACTACGACAGGCTGCACTTTCTGGCAGGCCAGACTGAACCCAGGCCATCACTCTCCAGTCTTCCTTCCACGCTTCCTTCCCCCCCCGGCTGAGGCTTCTGATGCCCAACCTGGGCCTTCCAGGCCATATGTGGAGGAGCCCAGATTGAGCCAGGTATAGCATTCCTCTAAATATTTCTGCTTGTCCAATCAATGATGTTAACTAGATGTTAGTTGGGAGTACTAATTTAGGATTGTGATTGATGATGCAAAACATTACAACCATGTCCCTTTTTCATACACAGGGAAGTCTCAGCCAGGAGGTGGCTGATCTGCAGGTCCCTCCACCCACCCTGAAAACAGAAAGTGGCAGCAGGAGGAGTAGCCTAGAGGAGGCTGCTATCAGATTTTTTTGGAGGGCTACAGAGGTCCTGGGAGCACCACACACCAGGCAGGAGAACCTTGCGGCATTCATTGCCTATAAAATGCAGAGGATGGAGGAGGGCCAACAAGCCATGTGTCAGGCCCTCATATCAGAGGCTCTGGAGAAAGGTATGAGGGGCCACATTACACCTCACACACAGCTTTGGGATGGTCCTCCTCCTCCTCCTGCAGGTCCTCCTCCTCCTCCTCCCTCTCCTCCAGGGCCTCCCAGTCCTCCTCCAGGTCCTCCCAGTCCTCCTCCTCCTCCAGGTCCTCCCAGTCCTCCTCCTCCTCCAGGTCCTACTCCTCCTCCTGCCACATCTCCAACTGCACAGCCACAGCCGGGAAGGAAGTGTGAAAGGAAGACCAGAGAGTGAGGACCCTGGATCCAGTCTGGTCGGCCAAAAGATGCAGCCTCTTGTGGTACCACAGCCTGGGGACACTGATGTCATCTGCTGCTATCCGAGTCTCTGTGAATCCCGGACCAGACTGCCCTCCCTTACATATGGACTCCTCAGGCCACCAATTTTGAGGTTTAAGAATTGATGTCTGCCGTGGGGGTCCCAGGCTTCACTAATTTCTCCTGTTGATCCAGTGTTGCCTTCCTCTTTGTTTGGTTCTGAGCCCTTAATAAAGGATTTTTGTTTTGAATTATACTCTCCTATGTGTTTTACTTCAAAAATGACAGTTTGTTTGTGAGGATTTAGGTACATTTCTAATATACAATGTGAAATGAACAAGGGACACCAACAACAAACAATCTCCTGGAGATTAAATAATAAAAGATATCAATGGTGTTGGGGTAACTTGACACACAAAACACACACAAAAATATTCTGGAGTAAAAATAAAAATAACATTGAACAAAGATCAGCCTTGGAAAAAATCCAAACATTAAAGAAAAAAAAAGGCTTAAAAAGAAAAAAATAAAAACATAAAAAATATAAAACTGTCAGATGTGACAACTAATAACAATATATTCAGGGAATCCCACTAAAAAAACACAAATCAAACTTTGTGAGAAGTGTGTGTGAATATGAGCAGCAAAACTACTTAATTCTTGTCACATTATAAAGAAGAAGAGAGTGCGCTGTATTAAACCATTTTTAACATTGCAGCATGACGAAAGTGCTGTATCCATTGCGAACGCTAAGTTTACCAGAACGAGCTGTCCCGTGTCGGAATTTCTTCTGAGCATGCGTGGCACTTTGTGCGTCGGAACAGGCCACACACGGTCGGAATTGACGCGATCGGATTTTGTTGTCGGAAAATTTTATCTCCTGCTCTCCAACTTTGTGTGTCGGAAAATCCGATGGAAAATGTCCAATGGCGCCCACACACGGTCGGAATTTCCGACAACACGCTCCGATCGGACATTTTCCATCGGAAAATCCGACCGTGTGTACGGGGCATTAGTCAGAAAGAGTCGAGATGGATATATATAATGAAAAGTCTAGTACCAGGTGGCTTAAATGTCGAATTTGATCTCAACTGTTTTTTAAGTAATTTTTAATGTATTGGGATATATTTTGCTTTTATCTATGTATTTCAATGTTGATCTGAAACGTGGCTCTCCCTCTATTCCTGATATAGGTTCATCGGGCAAACTCCTTTTTTACTAGTAGCCATTTTTATGGGGTTAACTAATGCTTTTTAATTATGTTTTTTTCAATAACAGTTTTTAATATTACTATGAGGAGTTACCAAGTGCACCATTTTTAGATCAATATATTTTTTGACGATTTGATATATTTTCTACTTTAAGATCCCCGCATTGGAAGTCAACTAGTATATAGATGATTTAATCATTTTTAATCATATTTTTATTCTCTTTTTTTGATTTTTGATTTTTGATATTTTGTATTTTTATTTTTCGTTAGTTAATTTTTTTTATTTTATTTTTTTTTAATTTTATATTTTATTTTTTATTTTTATTTTTTTTTTTATTTTAATATCTTTATTTTCATTTTATTTTGACTATTTTTCATCTCTATCTTTATTTTTATTTTTATTTATATTTTTTTATATTTTTTTTGTACTTCTCTTTTATTTTTAATTTTTATTTACTATTTTATTTATTTTTTATTTTTTTATTTTTTATTTTATTATTATTTAATTATTTATTTTTTATTTTTATTTTTATTTATTATCTTCATTTTTGAGTCATGAATCCATCTTTTTATCAATGTAGGAGCACTTACATGATTTATGATATTTTTAATGCTGCTCTATTAAAATATTTATGCCAAAAGTTTTTAAATACATATTTCAAACTCTACACATTCTTTTTAACATAAACGGAAGAGGTATTTTTAGATGCGGTGGTGTCACGAGTGTTTCGAGACACATCCTCTGCGTCTGCCCAGTAATTAAAGCATCTATCGTAGAAGTGTCAGCAGAGATACACTTCTCCGGAAAATGGCCGCTATTAAAACAGCAATGTAACACAATAAAATGGCCGCCGTCGGCAAATAGAGCGGACCACAAGAAAATGGCCGCTAGCTCATTTCCGGTTTTTGGAAATATAAACAATATCGCCTCAGCCAATCAGCATCCCCTGAAGAAGTCACGTGATGACGTAACGCGTAGGGAGTGGCCGGAGGGACTGAGCGATACCAGGAAGTGAAGTGAGAGCGGCGTTCAGACGCCTTAGCAACTGTTTATGCCTATTCCCTTATTCTTTATTGTAAGAGTCCATATTAGCTTTCTTTATTAAAGCCTGTGTTACTTTAATCATACTACTCTCTCTCTCTCTCTCACCTCTGTTCGCTGCTGCCCCCCCCCCCGTTTTACGGAGGTTACGAGGTATATGAAGAGGCTTGGAAGTGCAGCACTGGGAGACTTTGTGGACGAAGGAGAGGACCCCCTAGTGGTGGAATTTAATATAACGAATGACATTTTTTATATTTATGGCTAAATGCTGACATTTCGATTGAGTTTTATTGCATTGATGTCGGCACAGAGGACCCCCTAGTGGTGGAAGTTGAAATGACTTTGAATAACGGATTTTAGATCACCAATTCATTTAGCCTCTGGACAATTTATGAAGATGAGAGCTCTGTGTCTACCACTTGTAAAAGACTATTTTAAACATTATTTTAGGACACAACTCCAGTTCATTTTCCATCTTATTGAGGTTGTTTTAGAGACTGTACTCACTCTTAACCATTTGCCCAGTTTATATTTTTTTAATTTATGAATTGTTACACTATTTACACCATTTTATTCCTCAAGTGAGGTTTCAACTCTTTATTGATATATGCATTTTATTTGATCTTATTTTATACTGTAGCGCGGAATCACTTTTTTTATCATTACTGTGAGTGGATTGTGACACACTTTAGGTTCTGCTGCAGGCAGGCACTATTATTTATGTTAACACTTTATGCAATATAGGCACTTTATGGTTTGATCACCTATTTATTACTTTTATTTTGCACATATTTATCATAGTAGCGCGAGGGCTTTACATTTTCAGTATGATGGGGTAATTTTGATGGGTAGTTTTGATGGGGCAATTTTGATGGGTGCAGTATGATGGGGCAGTATAATGGGGCAATTTTGATGGGGCAATTTGATGGGGGCAGTATGATTGTGCATTTTTGATGGAGCAATTTTCATGGTGGCAGTATGATGGGGCAGTTTTGATGGTGGCAGTATGATGGGGCAATTTGGGGCAGCTCCTGCAAAAGGTAATTACTTTTTTAAAAGATGCTAATTGTAAATGATATCCCTCGTTTCTGTATATGTATATATGTGTGTGTGTGTGTGTGTGTGTGTGTGTATGTATATGTATATGTGTGTGTATATATATATATATATATATATATATATATATATATATATATATATATATATATATATATATATATATATATATATATATATATATTATGAGAGAGCGAGCTCTCCACTTGCCAACCGCCCCATAGCCAAATGATGGCTGCAGGGTGGCTGGATAACTCTGGGATCACGTCTCATGACGTGATTCCAGAAAACTGCTCCCGCGCGCCCCCTGGGGCGTGCATACGGGAACATCCGTGACTGCCGGGTCCAGAGGACCCGGCGCATCACGGATCATGGTAAACGGCTGCTGATCGCGGCCGTTTACCATGTGATTGCTCCGTAAAATGACGAAGCGATCACATGTAAACAAACCGGCGTCATGTCATGACGCTGGTTCCTCCCTCCCCTCTCTGTACCGATCGGTACAGAGGGGGAGAGATCGGATGGGAGCCGCGCTGTGGGCTGGATGTGTAGTGCCCACAGCGCAGCTCAGTGACATGTACAGTCACATCCATCCCTCCATGCTCAGCCATCCCCCCATGCTCTGCAATGACTCTGTGCAATACTCTGCAATGATCCTGTGCAACCCTGTGCAATACTCTGCAACCCTGTGCAATACTCTGCAACCCTGTGCAATACTCTGCAATGATCCTGTGCAACCCTGTGCCATGCCCCGCCATGCCCCGCCATGCTCTGCGATACCCAGCCATACTTTGCCATGCTCAGCCATGCTCGGCTGTACTCGGCCTCTGTATGTGGCCAGGCTGTGGAAGTCTCACACATGAGGTATTGCTGTACTCAGGAGGAGCAGGAGAATCTATTTTGGGGTGTCATTTTTGGTGTGTACATGCTATGTGTTAGAAATATTGTATAAATGGACAACTTTGTGTTTAAAAAAATGTTTTAACCACTTCCTGCCCGCCGGCCGTCATACGACGTCCTTGATTTTGTGCAGGGATATCTGAATGATGGGTGCAGCTACAGGCATCATTCCGATATCATCTTTTTCAGCCGGTGATTCCCTACACCATAAGAATTATCATAGCAGCTGTTCCACTGCTTGATCATTCTTACGGGAGGCAAGAGGGAACGCCCCCCCTCTCGCCGCCCTCAGGTGCTTCTACCGACTCACCGCTACGATCGAAGCCAGGATCATTTTTTTTATTTTAAGCTTCCCAGCCTAGAGGTGAGATGTGGGGTCTTATTGAACCCATATCTCACTGTAAAGAGGACCTGTCATGCCATATTCCTATTACAGGGGATGTTTACATTCCTTGTAATAGAAATAAAAGTGATCAAAAAATTTATTTTTTGGAAAAAAACCTCAAACTAAAATAAATAACGTGAAATGAACAATTAAAAAAAAAAAAAAAAAAAATTTTCCCCGTGTGCTCGCAGTCAGAAGCGAACGCATACGTAAGTTGCGCCCACATATGAAAATGGTGTTCAAACCACACATGTGAGGTATCGCTGCGATCGGTAGAGCGAGAGCAATAATTTTGGCCCTAGACCTCCTCTGTAACTTACAACATGTAACCAGTAAAATTTTTAAAGCGTCTCCTATGGGGATTTTTAAGTAGCAAAGTTTGGTGCCATTACACAAGCGTGTGCAATTTTGAAGGGTGACATGTTAGGTATCTATTTACTCGGCATAACTTCATTATTCACATTAAGTAAAATAATTGGGCTAACTTTACTGTTTTGTTTTTTTTTGAAAGCACAAAACTGTTTTTTTTTTCAAACAAAACGTGTTCGAAAAATTGCTGCGCAAATACCGTGCGAGATAAAAAGTTGCAACGACCGCCATTGTATTCTCTAGGGTCTTAGCTAAAAATATATATATATATATATATATATATATATATATATATATATATATATATATATATATATATAATGTTTTGGGGTTCTATGTAATTTTCTAGCAAATAAATTATGATTTTTACATGTAGGAGAGAAATGTCAGAATTGGCCTGGGCACTCCAGAACGCTTGATGGTGTTCCATGCAAGTTGGGCCTCTGTATGTGGCCAGGCTGTGTAAAAGTCTCACACATGTGGTATCGCCATACTCGGGAGTAATAGCAGAATGTGTTTTGGGGTGTAATTTGTGGTATGCATATGCTGTGTGTGAGAAATAACCTGCTAATATGACAATTTTGTGAAAAAAAAAAAAAAGAAAAAAAAAATCTTGATTTTGCAAAAAATTGTGGGAAAAAATGACAACTTCAAAAAACTCATCATGCATCTTTCTAAATACCTTGGAATGTCTTCTTTCCAAAAAGGGGTCATTTGGGGGGTATTTGTACTTTTCTGGCATGTTAGGGTCTCAAGAAATGAGATAGGCTGTCAGTACTTCAGGTGTGATCAATTTTCAGAGATTGGCACCATAGCTTGTGGACTCTATAACTTTCACAAAGACCAAATAATATCCACCGATTTGGGTTATTTTTACCAAAGATATATAGCGGTATACATTTTGGCCAAAATATATGAAGAAAAAATTACTAATTTGCAAAATTTTATAACAGAAACGAAGAAAAATGCATTTTTTTACAGAATTTTCGGTCTTTTTTCTTTTATAGCGCAAAAAATAAAGAACTCAGCGGTGATTAAATACCACCAATAGAAAGCTCTATTTGTGTGAAAAAAAGGACAAAAAATTCATTTGGGTACAGTCTTGCATGACTGAGTAATTGTCATTCAAAGTGTGAGAGCACCGAAAGCTGAAAATTGGTCTGGTTATTAAGGGGGTTTAGGTGCCCAGTGGTCAAGTGGATGTATGTATGTATGTATGTATGTATGTATATACAAGAGATTTTATCTATAATTTTACTGAAGCAACTGTTTCAATGTAACTTTTTGACCCTTTTTTGCAACATGGTTACAACTGTGAATAAATGCTCTAATAAAGTGCTCCTTGAAATGTGCATTCACCTTTGGCTTATGGATCAATATATTCACACCAAGGTCATGTTCACTTTACCAATCTTTGGGAACACACCTCATGCAAAGTCCCAAACCTTTTTCCTTTTATTTTGGCAACACCACAGGGATGGAGGTGCGTGTCTATGTGCGCCTCATACAAAGTCCCAAACCTCTTTTTGTCTATTATTTACCCAGGGATGGAGGTGTGCTACCAAGCTGTTTGCAAGTGACCAACCCCTTGATGTCTACACTTCATAGACACTCGGGGTGCCGTTCCCACTAACAATGGGTTCCGCTTTAAATGCCCATTTCCTTTTACCCCCCACGTTCCAGCCTACAGCTATCATGCTTGAGTCCCACAGCTGGCTCCTTGGTGGACACGGGCTGTCCATTCTTTGTCCACCTTCGGGAGCTGCGATGTGCCCCGGCTGCTCTCCCCTGGCTCCCATCGGCGCTTTGTTGTTGTGGGGGACTCGAACACCTGACCAGCTGTTGTCAGTCAGGTAATGACGTAATCCCTCATAAATGCGCTGCGTGATGCTGGGGGCCACACATGCATGCTCGAGGGGATGTTCTTACCCCGCCTGCAGAGGATTGCTGGGTTGAAACTTTTTGTATCTCTCTGACGATTGTTCCTTAATTTTTGACATTACAGACATCAAGGTAAATGGCTTTGGAGAGGCTGGTGTTCACCACTCCCTCTCTTTCACACACATCCACACACCACAGTCTCTTCATCCCGGTGGGTTTATTCCCACACGGCTTCCAACACTCACCTTATCACTCACCCCTTTTTTTTTCCCCTGGTTCGGGTCTAACCTGTGCCCCGCAATCAGGGTCACTTTCACCTTTAAGATTTTGGTTTTCTTCTCTTTTTTATTTTTTTCTCATTTCATTCATTCCATTTTTTAGATTTTGTTATGTTCATTCTAAGATTGATGGACACTCCTATTTCACCCCACGCCATTCTACACATTTGGCACACTAATGCCCTGTACACACGACCGGTTTTGCCATCAAAATAAACTCCGAAGGTTTCTCCGGAGGAACTCCAACGGAATTCCATTCAAGCGGTCTTGCCTACACACGGTCAAACAAAAGTCCGACCAAAGTCCGACCGCTCAGAACGTGGTGATGTACAGCACATACGATGGGACTAGAAAAAAGAAGTTCAATAGCCAGTAGCTAATAGCTTCCATCTCGTACTTGCTTCAGAGGATGCATAGTTTTTGGTCCGTCAGAACAGCATACAGACGAGAGGTTTTCCCAATAGGATTTGGTTTTTTCAGAAATATTTAGAACATGTCCCATTTCTAGGTCCGTCAGAATTTTCAACAAAAAAAAAGTCTGATGAGGCATACACACGATCGGAATAGACGATGAAAAGCTTCCGTTTGACTTTTTCTGTTGGACATTCCGCCCGTGTGTACGCGGCATAACACTTCATTTATTTACTTTTTTCAAACATCCACCTATCATCTCTCCTTTTGGGTGGACACACCATTACCAGTTTATTTTTGTATAGGTGTAACTATCTATTGATATAATATATTTAAATTAATAGTTTTGTAATACAATTATGTATAATATCCAGAAATGAACCACTATGCATTATTTTATGTATAGGTCCAAGACATATAAAATTTTGTTATACTAGGTTTGAACCCACATTGGATTCAATCCACGAAAAAAAAAATTATACCTTGTAAAGATAATTGAATACAATACATACACACAAAAATAAACCATATATCATATCTACCTACAGAACTTCCCGGATTATTAACCGACCACCGATGAACTCTTCATGGACACATTGTTTCCCCTGTCTGGTCCACAAACTGCAACCCATTGTATATTGATATGGCCCCCTCAGCTCCCTTGGTGGACACCTTTTGGGAAGGCCTGTTGGTGTTGGCGCTTAGTGCTCACGGTGGCAGTTGGTTTTGTGAGTAACTCCAACCAATCTTTGATTTTTGCCCTCATCCGGGCTACATTCTTACTTCATGACTATTTTGAATACAGTGGTACTTATGCATACTCATATGTTACTTATAGATGGATGGTTGTCGCTTGCTCCTGATGAGTGATGGTTCACGAAATGCGTCAAGAATGCTGTGCGACAACCCTATTGATCGACCTATATATACCTCATACTATGTACCTACCATTTTTGTTTTGATTGCTGTATGTTTTATCACTGTAATTTTACTGAAGCAACTGTTTCAATGTAACGTTTTGACCCTTTTTTGCAACATGGTTACAACTGTGAATAAATGCTCTAATAAAGTGCTCCTTGAAATGTGCATTCACCTTTGGCTTACGGATCAATATATTCACAACAAGGTCATGTTCACTTTACCAATCTTTGGGAACACACCTCATACAAAATCCCAAACCTTTTTCCTTCATTTTGGCAACACTACAGGGATGGAGACGCGTGTCTATGTGTGCCTCATACAAAGTCCCAAACCTCTTCTTGTCTATCTATCTATCTACATCTATATCTGCACAGACACAAGGGATATAATTTAAAAGGAGCTTTTTATATTTCTAGATTTATAATATTTATAAATGGAGATAAACCTCCTGCTTCCCGGAGGGGGAGGGGAGATCTCCATAGCTGAGGGGCGGCAACTTCCTCTGACACTACTGTTGTTATGGAAACCCGACCTACAACCTATTACACTGCTCATGCTGCTCTGAGCATGTGCAAGATCTGGAGGTGCATGCTGGGTAACCAGCATGCATGGAATACAGGAAGAAATACAGTCTGGCTTCAGATGCCCACACATGAGATGGCCGCGGCCTGCTGGGACTTACAAAAGTAAGAAATCAATGGTGCAAAAATACAAAACGGACCTTCGTTTACAGCAAACCTTTATTAGAATATATTAAGCATGAGGATTATAGGGGGATTTATATCTAAAAAGTAAAATTTTGGCTGGAACGCCACTTTAAGTACAGTATTATGTACACTTTAACCCTTTCACTGCCAAGTCCGTCTGCCATACGGACCTACAAAAGTGCCTGCAGGTGGCCATGTCAGTACGGTGTACAAACCTCTTTTCTCCCTCTCCTATAAGCTTATGGACACTTCAATGACCATAAGCTTATATCAGAATTGTTCAGCAGACTCTGCTGAACAATTCTATAACTCTGATCAGCGGATTACAACCCGCTGATCAGAGTTATTAACCCCTAATGTGACTTCCCCCCCCCCCTCTCCATACCGCCGCTTCCCTGTCCCCAGCCTCTCTACCTCCCGCACCTCGCTTTCACCTAAAACTACTCCCCCCCACTCTCCTTTCCTATTCCCTTCAACCCCCTTCTCCCCTCCCTAGCACTGACCCCTCCACACCCAATCTGACCCCCCAAATTCGATACCCACAGCCACCATCATAATCCGGCATCCCTCCTCTGCCTCTCCCACCGGCTTCAGGTGCTGCTGGGGGCTTGGGGGGTCCAGATGTATCCCCCATCACTCAGCCCCCCAATACTGGCCCCCGCACCCCCGATCCATCCCTGCTCTGGCGGCATCTAGCCCTCCCCTCCCGCAGCTTCTGCTCCGGTAAGCTGACAGGCTGGGGATCGTGGTGGGGGAGGGGGGAGCGGTAGGAGTGATGTTTGGGCTTAGGGGGGCTTGGTAAACATGTGTTAACCACCCCCTAAGTATGGCAGCCTGGGCACATGCAGCGATCACTGTAATCACTCCTTTATGCTCACTGACATCTGATAATAGTAACCGCGAGAGTTACTATGTATTATACTGTCAGATTATGAATGGATGGAATCTCTATACAGATTCCATTCATTCAAGTGATACAGATAAAAGGACTATCTTCAGTCCCTTTCTCTGTCTCAAAAAAAGATATGAGTGTCTGTTTAGACCTCTGATATCTCACCAAAGACCCCCCCAAAAAATATATAAAATGACAAAAAAAGTAAAAATGTTTAAAAAAACAAACACAGTAAGACCCCCCAGGTCCGCACTCACCCCTCCATGGTGACGGTCCCCCCCTGCACTCACGCCTCCACGGATACCTCCGCTTCTCCTCCTGGTCAGCCCGGTCCATCCTGATTGGCCAGGAGGAGAAGCCGGAAGATGATTGGGTGGGTTTGGGGTGCAATGCTCTGTGCCCTGAGCCCAACCTTTTTCAAGCCAATTAGAGCCTCAGGCTCTAATTATGTGGCTTGAAAAAAAAACTCATACAAACGTACGAGTCTGGTGTCCTGCAGGGGAGTGGCGCACATGAACCTGTTCAGCGGGGGGGATCTGTCTGCTGACTCCCGCTGAGCAGGCGGATGACAGGTCTGTGTCAGCTCCACTAATGCAGAGCGGACACAGACACAGCCACCTGTCCATTTCTATTGGATGCCATCTGATCTGTTAGATGGATGAGGAATGGAATCCCCATCCGTCAGTTTTTAGCGGACTGGATCGGATGCAGGCGGGTGTAAACTGACACATGTCCAATTACATCAGTCTCTCCAAAGAGGACAATGGGTGGTCTGATTTGGGCTGCCTGAAAAACAGACAGGTAGACCCAATAAGTGTGATTGTGTGAAAGGCCTTGTTCACACAGGGCATGCACAGCATACTTTTTACAGGGATGAACAGGTTTTCTGTGCATCTCTATGCAGGCAGTCCCATTGATATCATTTGGGATGTAGCAACTGCATGAACAGAGCCATTGCCCCCAATTTTACATCCATTTAGGTCCGCATGCATGTCCCTGAGCTCACACTGCCTGCATTCGGGGTCGTGTACCCACAAATGTCAGATTGGGAACAGCAGCTATGCCTGTGCAGTCCCAATTGATATAAATGGGACTGCCTGTACGGGGGATGCATAGAAAACCTGTGCAGCCCTGTGCGGGTAAACATGCCCCCCATGGGCGTACATTTTAGTATGCCACATGTGAACGATGTTTTAGTACTAATTTAGCAGAGATTTTGTAAGTTACGTTGTGTTTTATGCAATATCAACCACTTAAGGACCGAGCCTCTTTTTTAGATGTGTTCTTTACAAGTTAAAAACAGGTTTGCTAGAAAATTACTTAGAAACCCCAAACATTATACATTTTTTTTTTTTTCTAACACCCTAGAGAATAAAATGGCGGTCATTGCAATACTTTCTGTCACACCCTATTTGCGCAGAGGTCCTACAAGTGCACTTTTTTTGGAAATTATACACTTTTTTGAATTAAATAATAAGACAACACTAAAGTTAGCCCAATTTTTTTTATATTGTGAAAGATAATTTTACGCCGAGTAAATTGATACCCAACATATAACGCTTTAAAACTGCGCCCACTCGTGGAATGTCAACAAACTTTTACCCTTAAAAATCTCCATTTAAAAAATTCTACAGGTTGCATCTTTTGAGTTACAGAGGAGGTCTAGGGCTAAGATTATTACTCTCACTCTAATGCCCCGTACACACGGTCGGACTTTGTTTGGACATTCCGACAACAAAATCCTAGGATTTTTTCCGACGGATGTTGGCTCAAACTTGTCTTGCATACACACGGTCACACAAAGATGTCGGAAAATCTGATCATTCTGAACGCGGTGACGTAAAACACGTACGTCGGGACTATAAACGGGGCAGTGGCCAATAGCTTTCATCTCTTTATTTATTCTGAGCATGCGTGGCACTTTGTCTGTCGGATTTGTGTACACACGATCGGAATTTCTGACAACGTGATGTGACGGTGAGTATAAATAAAATAATAATGACACTCTGAGTACAATGTCCAGGCAGAGATAAATAGTGGGAGAAAGTAAAAATAATTAAACAGTTCCTTCCCTTAATCCAGATTGATTGACTCACTGGGTTAGATCGTTTGTATCAGGATATTTAGTTTTTCTTGCATCCCACTTCAGCCATTATACTGCTGGTGATTCGGCTCTCAGGATAAAGGTTTTATGCAAAGCAAGCAAAGAAAAAATAGATCATTGTGCAGTAAACTTACTAGATAGTACATAAGCAAAACAGGGACAAGAGATACACTCACAAACTCCCGGTCTATTAGAAGCATTCAAATATGCAGATTGCAGTCAGCCGCTGTGGACGAGGTTTCCCATAGAGAAACAGCTGCTGTTAACCTTCAGGTGTATTGCAGCACTGAACGTCCTAAGCTCCTCCCACGCGTTACATCACTGACACGTGACTTTTTCAAGGATAAACCCAGGAAGCCACGGCCTCTGTATTTAAGTCCTATGGCATTGTGGTTACCATGGAGACAGCGCTGTGTTCATTGGATCATCATACTGCTTTCTGCTACTAATGACATGTAAATATTTTGGCTTAAGCCTTATTTAATTGTTTTACAAATTATTAAAAGGGGAACATATATTTATAAATACAGGTTTGCAAACAAATATAGAACACTTCCAGATAAAAAAATAAGAACATAAAAATGGACCTAATAGTGTTACTACACATTCAATGTTAACACCTCAGATCGCATGTCATTACATACTGCGATAGATAGCAAAATCACTAAAATGTATGTGTACTTCCGCAAGTAAAATACCAATTGATCCATATTGTGTAGTTAATAGCAGCATATTGGATAGGCCCGTATTACACTCACATCCACTAGTGAAAATTATATAAAAAAATTTAAATAAAAGATTAAGGTTACATTGTTGCGCCACTAGTTCGCCATTGCAACAATGTTTCAAAAAAATTTTTTTTTTTTTTAAATTAAATTAAAATACTAAATAAATTGATATACATAATTGACTAGATGCACAACCCAAATATTTGATACTATACACTCATTTACAGTAAAATCAAATATATGATCCCTATGATATTAAAAAATAAATAATAAAAATTAATTTTATTTAAAATAAATACTAAAATATAGACTATCGTTATTATGATATTAAGTGTAAAGAGACAATAAATTTACGTACCAATTAATACCAACGAAATAAAATATAAATTAAAATTTAAAAATTAATATATATGTAATAAATGTTTAAAAATGAATAAGGCATGTCTTGGGAGTATCACGGAGTATTAAAAATCTGATATGAAGCAATTCAGATCAAATTCTATGTTTAGGCCATTTGGCGCAAGAGTCCCCATCTGGAATATCCATTTAGACTCGCTTTTACTGAGTTCCCTTATCTTATTTGAGCCTCTCCAATGTGGCTTGTATTTCTGAATCGCCCAAAATTTCAACTGTTTGGGGTCACTATTGTGGTGCATAGCAAAATGTCTGGAAACATTATGCTTAGGGAAAGATTTTTTGATGTTCTGGATATGTTCCCTTATGCGTTTCCACATAGGCCTCTTGGTTCTACCAATATACTGTAGTGAGCATGAGCATTGCAAAACATATACTACTCCTTCCGTCCTGCACGATATAAAGTCCTTAATAGTATGTTCATTGCCAGTACTTGTTGCTGTGAATTTATTACACTTTTGCCCATTTTGTTGGGTATTGATGCAAGCGTAACATCTTTTACAGGGGAATAACCCTTTCCCCTGGAAAAAGGATAATTCCGTCAATCTTTTGGGGGGTTCCGGGACGTTTTTGGCAATTAGATCCCTTAATGTGGGGACTCGCCTATAAATGAAGCGAGGCTTATCCGGTAGGATGTTGCAGAGAGTTTTATCTGATTTTAAAAGAGGCCAATGTTTTCTGATGATTCTTTCCATTTTCTTATGTTGAATGCTGTAGTTCATTATCAGTGGTATATCGTTATTATCTTTATTATCTTTGATTTTATCCTGGATCAGAACCTCCCTTGGGGTTTGATTAATCTCCTTGATTTTTTCTGCTATGAATTCCTTGCTATATCCTTTGTCTTCAAACTTTTGTCCCATCAATTGTGCCTGTTTCAGATATTCATTATTATCTGAGCAATTTCTTCTTAGCCGTATGAATTGCCCCTTGGGAATATTGATAAGCCATGGTTCATGGTGACAACTGTTCACTGGTATGTAGCTATTTCTTTCCACTGTTTTAAAATAGGTTCTAGTACTAATGGAATTATTTACTAGCTGTATTTTTAAATCTAAGAAGTGTACTATTTTTTCACTTATTTCGTATTCAAGCTTGATGTTCTTTTGGTTGATATTTAATTGGTTAAAAAACTGTATGAAGCTAGCTTCGTCACCTTTCCATATTACTATACAGTCATCAATGAACCTTTTGTAAAGCACAATATTGTCTGGGGTATTTGAGAAGATTGCCTCATCCTCCCACTTGGCCATAAAAACATTGGCCACATTTGGAGCATACTTAGCTCCCATTCCAATCCCAGTTAATTGTCTGTAGTAGTTGTCCTTATACCAAAAGTAATTGTGCTGTATTCCAAACGCCAGGCTTCTTAAAACAAATCTTTTTTGTTTGGATATGAGATGGCTGAATTTGTCCATAGCCCATTTGGATGCTTCTATTGCATCACTATGATCGATAACTGTATATAGCGAAGCTACATCTGCAGTTGCAATGATATATTTTTTATCTCGTTTTAAGTCAAGGGAATCCAGTATTTGTATCAAGTGTTTCATATCTCTCAGAAATGCTCTAGTTTGAGATACTAACGGCTGTAAAAATGTATCGACATATTCACCTATCCTGGCATTGATAGATTGAATACCATTTATGATAGGTCTGCCCGGCGGTTGTTCTAAATTCTTGTGTATTTTCGGCACGGTGTAGATGATGGGTACTCTACACGTGTCAGGCAATAAATATTTGGACTCTTTTTTTGTTTAAAATATTTTTACTTACTCCTTTCCTGGATTACATCTGATAATTCCCGTTTGTACTCTCTTGTTGGGTTGCCATTGAGTTTAATATAAGTATTAGTATCGCTTAGTTGTCCTAGTAACTCATTATTGTAATATTCTTTAGATAGTACCACAATTGCTCCACCTTTGTCCGCAGGTCTCACTACAATTTCTTTATTTTGTTCTAACCATTTAATACCTATTTGTATATTGTTGGGTTCGGATATTTTCTTGTATTTTAATTGTTCAAGATCTTGTATTACCATTCTATTGAAGACTTGAATATGCTCATTGTTCAGTACCAGTGGATTAAACAATGATCTGTTTCTGAGGCTACTGTGAATAATGCCTCTTGATGCTTCTGTTTCCAAATTCTGTATACTGGGAGGCTGGATAGCATGTATTTTTTAATGTTCAGTTTCCTGGTGTACTTTTGTATGTCAATATACGTTTGTAATTTATCAAGATTTATTGTAGGGGCATATTTTAAGCCTTTGTCTAATGTCGCAAGTTCAGCTCTCCTTAGTTCTGTTCCGCTGATGTTATATATGCCTTCTCCTAATACTCTCTTTTTTTTCTTTTGGACTTTCCGTCCTGCTCTGCATCCCCTTTTCTGTTTGGGCTTTTTTCCCTGTTGTGATGTTCTTGTTTGTGGGGGTCTTCGTTCCGGTGATATTCTAAAAAAGACCTTGATTGCTCCTCATCATTATATTCCCTTAATGGTTCATACCTGTTGTTAGTTTGAATGGGACTTCTTGTTGGTTCATGCCTAGATTGTTCAATTCCTCCTCCTTCATTCCTGTTCCGGTTGGATCGATATTCTTCTTCATTCGTATATTGTTGGTATTCTCTTTGTTCATTTCTCTCAGGGTTTTGGTGATAATCTCTTGATTCATTTCTGTGTGCATATTGGTAGTACTCCCTTGGTTCAGTCCTATAGTTATTAGTTTGGTAATCTCTTGGTTGTTGATAATAGCGTGCTTGGTCCACATAGCCATTATTCCTTCTATTGTCTTCCCGATAATATTGTGGAGCATTCATGCGATTTATTCGGTGATTGATAAGGTTTTAAGTAATTACGTGGTGACTGATATGGTTTGTTTCTTTTATTGCCATTATTTTTCCAATAAGGTCTTCTGGGGACTTATTTTTTGTTCTATTTTTCCACCAAGGTTTAGGAGTTCTGGGGCCATCATCATCCCTATATGTTCTACTTTGTCCTATTTCAGGTTGTCTTTCGTATTTCAGACCATCAGGTGTTCGCGGTCTTCTTTCTGGTGTTCTGTAGTTAGATTCTCTTCTTGGAGTGATTATTCTTACCTCCCTCTCAGGGGATGAAGCAATGGATTCAGTTTTACCTTGTTTAAGGTTAACCTGCCAATTAAAAACCTGTTCCAAATGATAATCATTGGTATCTCTGAGGTACTTTCTTTTCTTCCTTTGCTTAATTTCTATATCTTTCTGTTCTAAAACTTTATTTAGTTGCTTAGTTAATGTTGTAAATGGAGCTGTATCTTTAAATGGTTCCAATGTGCTTTTGTACTCTGTGATATGTTGGTTAATTATCTGTAATTTTCTCTGTTTCCTTTTTAGGGCAGAGTGAACTAGATCCATTCCTTTTGTCATTAAAAAATTTGTACCATTCCTTTACTCCTTCTTGATCCACTAGACCATCACAGATGGGAACCTCCCATCTTAATCTCCTGGGCACAATTTTGTCTTTAATGTACTGTTCATGGGTAGCAATATCCCACCATAGGCTCACCTTTTTCTCCATTAGGTGGCCAAATTTTCTGAAATTCGTATCTAAATCTCCTTTTTCAGTGCTAGGTGCAGTTGAGAAAACATTATCTAAATTTACTGTGCGTTTTTCTACGAAATCAAAAATATCCATATCTGTGACTGTTGGTGTGTTCTGAAGTAATAAGTGCTAAAAAAATGAATAGAAACCAAGCGCTGATGTGGATAGATATGTGTGATATAAATAAATTGTGCTTAAAAATATATATATATACCAATATAGTTAGTGCTATGAAAAAATCAGTAAATTAAAGCTGCTATCAATATAGGGTGATCAGATAACCAAACAAATAGTACTAAGTATAAAATTGATGCGCTTTAAATAAATAGTGCACAATATGCTGCTGCGACTAAGCTTAAATCCAGGAATAAAAAATGCATACATGTGAATAAAATAAATAAATAATTATGGTGCTAATACATGTGTTAAAATTGCCAAAATAAATCTTCAAATTGGTGATGTGACGGTGAGTATAAATAAAATAATAATGACACTCTGAGTACAATGTCCAGGCAGAGATAAATAGTGGGAGAAAGTAAAAATAATTAAACAGTTCCTTCCCTTAATCCAGATTGATTGACTCACTGGGTTAGTATTTTAATTTAATTTTTCAAAAAAAATTTTTTTGAAACATTGTTGCAATGGCGAACTAGTGGCGCAACAATGTAACCTTAATCTTTTATTTTAATTTTTTTATATTTTTTATATAATTTTCACTAGTGGATGTGAGTGTAATACGGGCCTATCCAATATTCTGCTAGTAACTACACAATATGGATCAATTGGTATTTTACTTGTGGAAGTACACATACATATTAGTGATTTTGCTATCTATCGCAGTATGTAATGACATGCGATCTGAGGTGTTAACATTGAATGTGTAGTAACACTATTTACCACTGGAGGGAGTTTCGTGACCGCACTAATTAGGTCCATTTTTATGTTCTTATTTTTTATCTGGAAGTGTTCTATATTTGTTTGCAAACCTGTATTTATAAATATATGTTCCCCTTTTAATAATTTGTAAAACAATTAAATAAGGCTTAAGCCAAAATATTTACATGTCATTAGTAGCAGAAAGCAGTATGATGATCCAATGAACACAGCGCTGTCTCCATGGTAACCACAATGCCATAGGACTTAAATACAGAGGCCGTGGCTTCCAGGGTTTATCCTTGAAAAAGTCACATGTCAGTGATGTAACGTGTGGGAGGAGCTTAGGACGTTCAGTGCTGCAATACACCTGAAGGTTAACAGCAGCTGTTTCTCTATGGGAAACCTCGTCCACAGCGGCTGACTGCAATCTGCTTATTTGAATGCTTCTAATAGACCGGGAGTTTGTGAGTGTATCTCTTGTCCCTGTTTTGCTTATGTACTATCTAGTAAGTTCACTGCACAATGATCTATTTTTTCTTTGCTTGCTTTGCATAAAACCTTTATCCTGAGAGCCAAATCACCAGCAGTATAATGGCTGAAGTGGGATGCAAAAAAAACTAAATATCCTGATACAAACGATCTAACCCAGTGAGTCAATCAATCTGGATTAAGGGAAGGAACTGTTTAATTATTTTTACTTTCTCCCACTATTTATCTCTGCCTGGACATTGTACTCAGAGTGTCATTATTATTTTATTTATACTCACCGTCACATCACCAATTTGAAGATTTATTTTGGCAATTTTAACACATGTATTAGCACCATAATTATTTATTTATTTTATTCACATGTATGCATTTTTTATTCCTGGATTTAAGCTTAGTCGCAGCAGCATATTGTGCACTATTTATTTAAAGCGCATCAATTTTATACTTAGTACTATTTGTTATTTATTAACTCCATACAGGTTAAGCTTATATTAAGCAAGGATTTAGCAGGAATTTTGTAAAATTAGCTGTGTTTTTATATGCTTATAAAGGTTTTAGTGTATTTTTTGCGAATATATTGGTTTGATAAACATTTGCGCAAATACTGCAGGGTCTAAAAAAATCAGTAGTACCTTCTTTTTTTATAGAGGTTATATGCTTTCGGAAAATATATGGTTTTGGGGGTATTTCTCAAGTTCTGAAAGCTGTAAGGGACAAATAAAAACCTTCAAATTTTTAGAGATATTTGGATATTTACATTTTTGCGTACGTTTTGGTTTTCACCATTTTGCAAAAAGGTGCAATGTAAAAATTAAAAAATTTTGTTATTAAGTCCATACAGGCTAAGCTTTTATATTTAGTAGGGATTTAGCAGGAATTTTGTAAAATTAGCTGTGTTTTTATCTGCTAATAATGGTTTTAGTGTAATTTTTTGCCAACATGTTGGTTTGATAAACATTTACACAAATACCGTGGGGTCTAAAAAATCAGTAGCACCTTCTTTTTGTTCTAGAGGTCATATGCTTTCAGAAAATATATGGTTTTGTCGGGTTTTTCACAAATGTGGAAAGCTGTAAGGGAAAAATAAAAATCTTCAGGATTTTAGAGATTTGGATATTTACATTTAAAAGACTAAATGTAAAAATTAAAACTTTTTGTTATTTATTAACTCCACACAGGTTAAGCTTTTATATTTCATAGGGATTTAGCAGGAATTTTGTAAAATTAGCTATGTTTATCTGCTAATTAGGGATGAGCCGAAAACCCCCCTGTTCGGTTCGCACCAGAACATGCGAACGGGAAAAAAGTTTGTTCGAACACGCGAATACCGTTAAAGTCTATGGGACACGAACATGAATAATCAAAAGTGCTAATTTTAAAGGCTTATAGGCAAGTTATTGTCATAAAAAGTGTTTGGGGACCCGGGTCCTGCCCCAGGGGACATGGATCAATGCAAAAAAAAAGTTTTAAAAACGGCCGTTTTTTCAGGAACAGTGATTTTAATAATGCTTAAAGTCAAACAATTAAAGTGTAATATCCCTTTAAATTTCGTAGCTGGGAGGAACCCCGGCCAAAATTTAAAAAAAAAATGACGTGGGGTTCCCCCTAAATTCCATACCAGACCCTTATCCGAGCACGCAACCTGGCAGGCCGCAGGAAAAGAGGGGGGGACGAGAGTGCGCCCCCCTCCTGAACCGTATCAGGCCACATGCCCTCAACATTGGGAGGGTGCTTTGGGGTAGCCCCCCAAAACACCTTGTCCCCATGTTGATGAGGACAAGGGCCTCATCCCCACAACCCTGGCCGGTGGTTGTGGGGGTCTGCGGGCGGGGGGCTTATCATAATCTGGAAGCCCCCTTTAACAAGTGGACCCCCAGATCCCGCCCCCCCCTGTGTGAAATGGTAAGGGGGTACTTACCCCTACCATTTCACTAAAAAACTGTCAAAAATTTAAAAAATGACAAGAGACAGTTTTTGACAATTCCTTTATTTAAATGCATCTTCTTTCTTCTATCTTCCTTCATCTTCTTCTGGTTCTTCCTCCGGCGTTCTCGTCCAGCATCTCCTCCGCGGCGTCTTCTATCTTCTTCTCCTCGGGCCGCTCCGCACCCATGGCATGGGGGGACGCTCCCGCTCTTCTCTTCTCTTCTTCTTTTTTCTCTTCTTCTCTTCTCTTCTTCATTTTCTTCTCCGGGCCGCTCCGCACCCATGCTGGCATGGAGGGAGGCTCCCGCTGTGTGACGGCGTCTCATCGTCTGACGGTTCTTAAATAACGGGGGGCAGGGCCACCTGGTGACCCTGCCCCCCTCTGACGCATGGTGACTTGACGGGACTTCCCTGTGACATCACGGGGAATGCCACAGGGAAGTCCCGTCATGTCCCGTGCATCAGGGGGGTGGGGTCACCGGGTGGCCCCGCCCCCCCCCCCCCCCGTTATTTAAGAACCTTCAGACGAGGAGATGCCGTCACACAGCGGGAGCCTCCCTCCATGCCAGCATGGATGCGGAGCGGCCCGGAGAAGAAAATGAAGAAGAGGAGAAGATGAAGATAAGAGCGGGAGCCTCCCCTCATGCCATGGGTGCGGAGCGGCCCGAGGAGAAGAAGATAGAAGACGCCGCGGAGGAGATGCTGGACGAGAACACCGGAGGAAGAACCAGAAGATGAAGGAAGATAGAAGAAAGAAGAAGCATTTAAATAAAGGAATTGTCAAAAACTGTCTCTTGTCATTTTTAACATTTTTGACAGGTTTTTTGTTAAAGGGGGCTTCCAGATTCTGATAAGCCCCCCACCCGCAGACCCCCACAACCACCGGCCAGGGTTGTGGGGATGAGGCCCTTGTCCTCATCAACATGGAGACAAGGTGTTTTGGGGGGCTACCCCAAAGCACCCTCCCAATGTTGAGGGCATGTGGCCTGGTACAGTTCAGGAGGGGGGCGCACTCTCGTCCCCCCTCTTTTCCTGCGGCCTGACAGGTGGCGTGCTCAGATAAGGGTCTGGTATGGATTTTGGGGGGGACCCCACGCCTTTTTTTTTTTGGCGCGGGGTTCCCCTTAATATCCAGACCTGAAGGGCCTGGTATGGAATTTAGGGGGACTCCCACATCATATTATTTTTTTTTTTTTTTTTAATTTTGGTTCAGGGTTCCCCTGTGGGGAATTCCCATGCCGTTTTTATCAATGAACTTCTATGTGTATTGTCGGCAATGCAATAGCCGCGAGTAGTTTTAAATGGGTTTTTTCCTTCGAAATGTCATTTTGCTGTCAGACTGTTCTAAACACGGGAAACATGCGCCCCTTTACAGGCATACTATAGACACCCCCCAGCTACGAAATTTAAAGGGATATTACACATTTATTGTTTGACTTTAAGCATTATCAAAATCACTGCTCCTGAAAAAACGGCCATTTTTAAAACTTTTTTTTGCATTGATCCATGCCCCCTGGGGCAGGACCCGGGTCCCCAAACACTTTTTATGACAATAACTTGCATATAAGCCTTTAAAATTAGCACTTTTGATTTCTCCCATAGACTTTTAAAGGGTGTTCCGTGGCATTCGAATTTGCCGCGAACACCCCAAATTGTTCGCTATTTGGCGAACTTGCGAACAGCCAATGTTCGAGTCGAACATGAGTTAGACTCAAACTCGAAGCTCATCCCTACTGCTAATAATGGTTTTAGTGTATTTTTTGCTGATATTCTTGTTAAACATTTGTGCAAATACCCCGGGGTCTAAAAAATTAGTATCACCTTCTTTTTATTCTACAGGTCATATGCTTTCAGAAAATATATGGTTTTGGGGGTCTTTCACAAATTCTGAAAGCTGTAAGGGAAAAATGAAAACCTTCAGATTTTTTTGAGAAATTTGGATATTTACACTTTTGTGTCTGTTCAATTTTCACCATTTCGCAAAAAGGCACAATTTAAAAGTAACAAATATTTGTTATTTTTTAACTCAATACAGGTTAAGCTTTTAAATTTAGTAGGAATTTTGTAAAATGTGCTGTGTTTTTATCTGCTAATAATGGTTTTAGTGTATTTTTTGCAAACATATTGCTTTGATAAACATTTGCGCAAATACCGCGAGGTCTAAAAAATCACTAGCACCTTATTTTTTTTTTTTCTACTGATCATGTGCTTTCAGAAAATATATGGTTTGGGGGGTCTTTCACAAATTCTGAAAGCTATAAGTGAAAAATAAAAAAGCAAAGGAAAGTGCAAAAATGGTCTGGTCACCTGAGTGTATAAAATGGAGCACAGGGCCTGGCAGTGAAAGGGTTAAAGTGACCTTGTGCTTAACTGAATCAGATAATGCATGTTTTCTGCAAAAAAGAGAGGATTTCTACCTTTCCACACTGTCAGATGGGTAAAGAGAAATTGTCCCTGTAGACTGCAGCAGGGTGGGACTGGGCAAGGGGCATTTCATACCAATCCAGGGCTAATGAGATATGATGGGCTGGTGGACCAAAGACTTTTTATACAAATGATCACAAGTAGTTGACTTTGAACCAGACTGGCTCCTTGCCACATTGAATATTTTTTCCTTATATACCTCAATACCAACTGAGTCAGGATCAAGGTGGTGGAACACTTTCTGGAGAAACAAAACAGATCATCCATTACCCAGTGTATATATTCTGGAGGCCTGGGACTATCAATAACAAATACTTTCATTTTGAACACAGGTTGTTCAAACAAAGTAACCACTTCATGTCCTTAGGCCTTTTATAAATGGCCTACATTGAAGTGGGTATACCGCATCGCATCCCAGCATAATTTTTTTTCATCTGGCGTTTGTCTTTTTAGTAAAGTAATTGGAACAGCTATACAGCTGCTGGATTACTTTTACAGGTGGTGGAAGGGGGTCCCCCTCCTGCCACCACCTTTACCGGGCTCTGATCAGGGAATCTGGTAAGGATGTAACCAGCGGCATACAGCTCCGAGCACACAGAGAAGTGGGACATCAGAATCCAGAAGCAATGAGGATTTTGTCACTTCCAGTTTCAGTTCTGTTTTTCCTGGTTGGTTACCAGCCAGTGAAGCAGCCGTTCAGACCAATCTGTGTCTGATTACCTGCATTGGAGGCCAGAGAAGAGATATGGGGTCTAATAGATCTCTCCATAAAGAAAACCTGCCATGGCCCACGTTATCACAAGGTATGTTGTTCATCCCTTGTGAAAGCAATAAGGTTGATACATTTTTTTTTTTTAATTCAGTGTTAAAAAAATGAAATAAAATATATAATCAAATATAAAAAATAGTTTTTAAAGAACCCCGTCCCCCTGTGCTCACATGTAAAGGCACACATGTGCTCACATTCCTGCACACATATGTAAACAGCAATTTCACCACACATGTGAGGTATTGCCACCAACGTCAGAGTGAGATCAATAATTCTAACACCAGACCTCCTATGTAACTCTAAACTGGTAACCTGTACAGGCTTTTAAAGTGTCACCTATGGAGATTTTTAGGTACCATAGTTTGGCATTGTTCCACGGGTGTACGCAATTTTAAAGTGTGACATGTTTGGTATCTATTTACGCAGCGTAACATCATATTTTATACTTTACCAAGCAATTGGGTATTATATTTTGTTTTTGCACATTGAAATTCATTAATGTATTTTATCCAAAAAAACATAATTGAAAAACTGCTGCACAAATATCGTGTGACATGAAAACATGCAACACCCACCATTTTATTCTCTAGGGCCTCTGCTTAAAAAAAATATATAATGTTTGGAGGTTCTAAGTAATTTTTTAGCAATAAATTATGATTTTTTTTTTTTCATGTAGGAGAGAAATATAATTGGCCAGGACTGGAAATGGTTAAAGGCACAGCTATGGGTGGTGCTGCTGTATCAGCGTTTATTCATTTATTTGTGGGGTTTTTATAAGAACATTTAGCCTGGGTTCACACATGTGCGGTGCGAATTGAAGCTCAGGTTTCACTGGGAAGATAAAAATCAGTTGTTCAGAGGTTCATCTGCGTTTTAGCTGCGGATCAGTGAGCAGGGAGGGGGGAGGTGTCGTGAGGAGAAGGAGGAAATCCATGTTCAGAACGCAATGCATCTGCGAATCAGATGCGTTCCCATAGAAGATAATGGGCTTGTATTTCGCCCCGCAATGCTAAGAAAACGCACACATTTTTTGTGCAATGCAGTGCGAATGCAACGCACATATGTGAACCAGATGCATTCATATGAATGTATTTTAAAATGTCCTGTGAATTGGATGCAGCGTAAGCCGCATCTAATTCGCATAGGTGTGAATGGGGGCTTAATCTGTTCTTCTGCTCTATTTCCATCATTGTCTATATGTGGGTACACTATATATGTAGATGATGTGTTTGTCATTGCTCTCTGAATGTGTAACCTTATTGAATGGTATTTTCAATGACGCCGTATTCAGCCCTGACATTTCACACACAGTATTACCTTTCTTGGAGTAAATTATCAAAAACTGAACACCTGACTTTACACAAATCCTACTGACAGGAACACCATAATTCACTATAAAAGTGCTCATCCTGAATACCTCATCCAAGGTCTCTCTGTGTCACAGTTCCTTAAGCCTAGTACACACGGTTCCATTGTTGGAAGGGGATTGTCTGTTGACAGACTGTTGTCCTAAATTCGTACCATTAGTATGCTCCTTTAGACAATTGTTTAACAATTTTTGGCCAACAAATGTTGGATGACAGGTTAGTAAATTTTCAGCAGGCGAAATTTGTAGAAGGGGCCCAAAGGGTGGTGCTCAAGAGCTGAAATTACTTGTAGTATGTCATTATGTTCATGTTTGTGGCACAACAATTGTGTAACGTTAGTATGCAAGACAAGATCCTGGCACACGCCCTTTTGACAAAAATCAGACACTCGGTTGGCCAAAAATCGTACTGTGTGTACAAGGCTTAAAAGTAAAAGCATGGCAGGGGTATGTGCGGGGGTGATTGGCACTTTATTGGGGTGTGTGGAAATGATTGGGCAGCCACACAGTCATCAGATCACTTTCATCTGACCAATAACAGCTGGATTGTCAGGTCTACACACACTCCCAGGGGCTGCAGCCACTGAAGTTTGTGTAAACCCCCCACTGCCATGGCTCAGTGGCGTTGCTAGGGGGGTGCAGTCCACACCCGGGTGACACCGCTAGAGGGGTGACACCATCCCGACTCTCCCGAGGGTGAGTAAAGCCTTGTTTTTTTTATGTCCCGGCTGGAACATCTCCAGTGCCGCAGCCGCACTGCCCTGGTATGTATCCTTCCTCCTCCTACTTCCCTGCTGCTGAGCCTGTCACATGTGTCACCATCTCCACCTTGGTGGAGCAGCTGCACACTGTTCTCTCCACTCCACCTGCCAACTGGGACGGATGTACTACAGTTTAACTAGCCGCCTGCCCTGCCCTGGCCCTGAGCTGGTGCTGTAATGGGTGGGAGGGTGTCAGCTTGCATTGAGGGGGTGACTGCCACCAGCCCAAGGTGAGGTGGGGGTTGCCATGCCACCCAGTTACACCTGAGAGCTAGTGTGGGACTGGGAGAAGTGGCCTGTGCTGGTCTGATAACCGAGGGAGGGGGGTTGGGAACTGGACACAGAATATGTATATGTATGTATGTGTGTGTGTGTATATATATATATATATATATATATATATATATATATATATATATATATATATATATATATATATATATATATATATATATATATATATATATATATATATATATATATATATATATATATATATATATATATATATATATATATATATATATATATATATATATATATATATATATATAATTATCCTGGGGGTGCTATGGGAGGGGAGAGAGGGGACTACTAGCACAAGTGGAGAGGGGGGTCTATGCTTATGGAGGGGGGTCTGCACTGAGAGGGGTCTCTATGCTGATGGAGTGGAGTCTGCACTGAGGGAGTCTATGCTGATGGAGGGGGGTCTGCACTGAGGGAGATCTATGCTCTGTACTTAGTGGGGGTGTCTATACTTAATGAGGGGTTTTACTGAGGAAAGGGGGTCTGTACTGAAGGGGGACTATAGTTGGTGGAGGGGGGTGACACATCAGTGGCAGAGGTGAGGGGAGGATAGGGATGACATCAGTGGTGGTGGTGATGGGGGATAGGGATGACATCAGTGGTGGTGATGATGGGGGATAGGGATGACATCAGTGGTGGTGATGGGGATAGGGATGACATTGGTGGTGGTGAGGGGAGGATAGGGATGACTTCAGTGGTGGTGATGGGGATAGGGATGACATCAATGGTGGTGGTGAGGGGATAGGGATGACATCGGTGGTGGTGGTGATGGGGGGGATAGGGATGACATCGGTGGTGGTGGTGATGGGGGGGATAGGGATGACATCGGTGGTGGTGGTGACGGGGGGATAGGGATGACGACATCAGTGGTGGTGGTGACGGGGGGATAGGGATGACATCAGTGGCAGTGGTGATGGGGGAATAGGGATGACCTCAGTGGTGGTGATGGGGATAGGGATACATCAGTGGTGGTGGTGACAGGGGATAGGGACGACATCAGTGGTGGTGATGGGGGATAGGGATGACATCAGTGGTGGTGGTAAGGGGAGGATAGGGATGACATCAGTGGCAGTGGTGAGGGGAGGATAGGGATGACATCAGTGGTGGTGGTGATGGGGGATAGGGATGACATCAGTGGTGGTGATGGGGGATAGGGATGACATCAGTGGTGGTGATGGGGGATAGGGATGACATCAGTGGTGGTTAGAGGGGGATAGGGATGACATCAGTGGTGGCAGTGATAGGGATGGTATCAGTGGTGATGGGGGATAGGGATGACATCAATGGGGGTGGTGATGGGGATAGGGATGAAATCAGTGGCAGTGGTAATGGAGGATAGGGATGACATCAGTGGCAATGATGGGGGATAGGGATGACATTAGTGGCGGTGGTGACAGGGGATAGGGATGACATCAGTGGCGGTGGTGACAGGGATAGGGATGATATCAGTGGCAGTGGCGACTGAGGGATAGGGATGACATCAGTGGCGGTGGTGACGGGGGATAGGGATAAAATCACTGGTGGTGGTGATGGGAGGATATCAATGGTGGTGGTTTTTGGGCCAGGAATAGGGATGACATTAGTGGTGGTGATGGGGGGATAGGGATCACATCGGTGATGGTGATGGGGATAGGGATATGGATGACATCAGTGACGATGGTGAAGGATGATAGGTATGACATCAGTGGCGGTGATGATGGGGGATAGGGATGACATCAGTGGTGGTGGAGGTGGGGGATAGGGATAACATCAGTGGTGGTGGTGAATGGGGGAAAGGGATGACCTCAGTGGCAGTGGGATGGTGGTGGGGAATGACAGCAGTGGTGGTGGTGATGGGGGATAGGGATGACATCAGTGGTGGTGGTGACGGGGGGGATAGGGATGACATCAGTGGTGGTGGTCACAGGGGGATAGGGATAACATCAGTGGTGGTGGTGACGGGGGACAGGGATGACATCAGTGGCGGTGGTGACGGGGGGGGGGGTAGGGTTTACATCAGTGGTGGTGATGGGGGGGAAAGGGATGAAATCAGTGGTGGTGAAGGGGGGATAGGGATGACATCATTGGTGGTGACAGGGGATAGGGATGAAATTAGTGGCAGTGGTGATGGGGGGGATAGGGATGAGATCAATGGGGGTGGTGACGGGGATAGGGATGAAATCAGTTGCGGTGGCAATGGAGGATAGGGATGACATAAGTGGCAATGATGGGGGGATAGGAATGACATCAGTGGCGGTGGTGACAGGGGATAGGGGTGACATCAGTGGCGGTGGTGACAGGGATAGGGATGACATCAGTGGTGGTGGTGATGGGGAAAGGGATGACATCGGTGGCCGTGGTGAGGGGGAAAGGGATGATATCAGTGGAGGTGGCGACTGAGGGATAGGGATGACATCAGTGACAGTGGTGAATGGGGATAGGGATGACATCAGTGGCGTTGGTGACGGGGGGATAGGGATGACATCAGTGGCCATAGAGAGGGGAAAATAGACATTAGTGGCAGTGGCGACTGAGGGATAGGGATGACATTTAGTAGCAGATGGATGGTGGTGGGGGGATGACATCAGTGGTGGTGGTGATGATGGGGGATAGGGATGAAATCAGTGGTGGTACAAACCTGAGCTATTTAAATGCTACACCCAAAAGTGATGCAACAAAAAGAGCCGGCTTGATTGGCTGACCAACATATATATAGCAATTAAACACACCAGATAAAATAATTGAATCACAAAGTGTGTAAAAACTAGACTTGAATAGACTAGCATAATGAAGATAGGACAAAGTACAATATGAGGAAAAATGTACATAAACATATATATTAATATATATACATAATAAAGACCCTTACTGGAGGTAACTGTGGGATGGGGATGACATCAGTGGCAGAGGGATGGCGGTGGGGGATGGGATCAGTGGCAGAGGGATGATTTTTTTTTTATGTACAATAAGCATAGGTTGAAACTGATAGCCAGAATGAAATCATACAAGTTTAGCTGAACTCACACAATTTAATTCCCGCATGTCAGTCCTGACTTCGGAGACATCTGTGCGGGTTGCTGCACAAATGTCAATGGAAATCGCACCCGAAGTCTCCAAAAGTAGTACAGAAACTACTTTTGGTGATCAGTGTGGTACCACAAATTCGGACGGTGCCATTGCCACCGATTTGGTATGCGATTTGACATGTCAAATCGCATGCCAAATCGTTCCAATGTGAACCTAGGCTAAAGGAGGGATATATCTGGGGTCTAAACAGGAATATTTCACTTTAGATGTGGGGGAGTGGTCAGTTTCCCTCTCCCCTGCACACCTCCTGTACTGTACATGTACTGGATATGAGAAGTGTTCAGTGACTCTCTTCCCCCCCATCATATGGAGCAGACACTGACACAGACTTTGATCTCCCCAGAGTGAGGGGAAGGGGGGAGGAATGTGTAGGACACAGGAACATCAAAGCCCACTGAAGGAGGTGTTGGAGGCTTGCTGCTGGGAGGTGAGAACACTTCACTGCTTGTGTAACGCTGCCTCTGCTTCCAGGTTTTAGCTGGGGACACGCTGCCATGGAAACAGAGGCATGTGAAGAACGTGCTCGCTCTAGATAGCAGCTTGGGTGTTCACCTCTTCACCAAACACACCCACACATCCAAGAGAATGAGGGACTGAAGGAGGGGCTGGATTGAGGAGCAGTATCCACCCCCTGGAAACTTTTGAACTGAGAGGGAACGTTAGAGGCTGATTCTGGACTCTTCAAAAGACTGTACTGCAAAAACTAAAGGACTGGGGAAAGAAATGAAATGCAGGTCATGAGGGTAACCTGTACTACCTATTTTAGCATCCCCATACTTCTCCTTTAAGCAATATATTTTTGTTCATTTAGCAGATTCTACTTAAATCTCTCCCTCTCTCTCTCGCTCAATCATATAACACACCTTTATAAGATAAATATAAGCTTAAAGTGGTTGTAAACTCTTACATATACACAGAGATTAAACAAATCTTATATAAGTTGTACCTGTTTATCTTCCACCCTCTCTTCTCTACAGCCTTCTAAAACACACAGAACAAGTGCTTTTTCTCAGTTCCAGCAGGAAGGGGGTAAGAATCTGATGTCACAGCATGGCACAGCTTAGAAAGAATAGCTGACTGCAATTTGAGACCTGAGTGGATATAGTAAGCACCCCCTCTCCACAAACACATAGGGACACATAAACAGCTGAGGTGTGTTAATGGGGGTGGGGTCATCTCCTGGGATTCTTTGGTATCAAGTTAGAGACTGTCAGAAGTGATTGATGCAGATAGAACAGGAATGAGGCTCAGTTCACACCATTGCAAATTGTATGCAGGGAATTCGCATTAGCAGGAGATTGTGACCGGATCTCTTTAGAGCTGGTTCACATATCTCCGCAGTGGGTCCGGTGCGATTTGCAGAAGAACGCTGTGTGTCTTTTGGTCCATTTCAGGTCCGAATTCAGCCCAAAATTTGAGCTGAAATCAGACCTGAAACAGTGGACCAGGATGCACCGGACCCCTGTTGTGAGTCGCATGCGGCTCATATGTGAACCCAGCCTGAGACAGCAGACAGAAATCACGCTAAGTGCTTTGAACTGAAGCAAGTACACACTTTAGAGGGATATCCTTTATAATTTTTTTTAATTTCAGAGGTTTACAACTACTTTAAAGTGCACCTGTACCCAGACTATGAACACTGGGGCTTATTCACATCATAACAGGTGAGCTGTGTTTAACTGCTTTAATCAATGCAGGTTCAATGCCTAGACACATAAAAAAACAAATCAGTTACTATTTGATGCACAAATAACATGAAGTACGAAAAAATTGTGCTTTGTTACTCACCATAAAATCCTTTTTTTCTGAGTTCATTGATGGACAATGAAGTGTCTTCTTCATTATCCATGACCATACAGGGTTTTATAGCCCCACCTACAGGAGTAGGCAGGGGCGGACTGACCATTGAGCCACTTGGGGACTGCCCGAGGGCCCTGAGCCACTAGGGGGCCCCATCAGGGTTGCCAGCCTCAGTAAAACCAGGGACAGTATGTAAAAATCTGTGTGGTGTGTGTTTTTTTTTTTTTTTTTTTTTTTTTTTTACATCTGTCTCTGAAATGTCCCTTACCGACATCCTTTTGGTCTAAAAATCCCAAGATTATAGCTGCCCCACCTCTCCAGTACCTTCTCAGCCAATAGAAACATGTCTGTGTATACTGTGTGTACATGTACAGTATGTGTATACTGTATGGCCCCATAATCTGATTGCCTGGGGGCCCCATAATCTCCTATTGCCCGGGGGCCCCCATGAGTTGTCAGTCTGCCCCTGGGAGTAGGACACTTGGTAGAAAAAAACTTTGGCACCTCCTATGGGCAGTCCTCTCTGGGTATAAAACTCCCTCTCTGCTATAGGCCTCCAGTCAGTCACAAGCAATGTCAAGGAGAAAACTCCATAGAGATGTGGGTGCTGTGTTGAACTCAGAGAAAGGGATTTTACGGTGATTTACAAAAAAACTTGAGAAACAGATGCCTGATGTCAGAATGCTTAGGAGCCATTAACCACCCTGGTGGAGAGCACCGTAACAGGGAAGGAAGGTTTCCCCCACGCTATCACGGGCACTGTAGCAACAGCAATATTCTTAGAGCCAGGGCTGTATGAGAGTCCTCCCTCTACATGTCAGGCTCTGACACAAGGTATGGGACAGCCACATCCACAAGTGAGATTATCCATCCGCACGTCTACAGGAACAGGACTGCCACCTTCAGGAGGGCGTCCAGGGGGTAGCAAGCTCCTGAGACTCCATAGGGACAGCACTACCTGACAGGTGCTGCTGCAACTAGGGACCCCAAGGTAAAGGAAAGATCACCCCCAGGCTGTCCAGCAGAGATGGAGATAGAGGGATACCAGGGGAGGACTCACCACAGGCTGCCATATGCTACCAGAAGTCAGCAACGTGTCTCTGCCACTGTGTACCACTCAGGACTGCACCACCTGGTGCTAGGGACCACTCCCACATCCTCTGACCCTCAGAAGCCAAGGGAAGTCTGCTGCTGTGGGCTAGATATAGTATACACCTTCTCACACCCAGGCTATGGAAGGTTCTCTCCCTAGTGCTGGATGGTGTAGGGCAAAAGGTTGGGAGAATGATTTCCTGTGCCCTATGAAATACTGTAGAAACCTTTGGTAGAAAACCCAGGTCAGTTTTTAGCACTACCCGGTCCGGAAATATATAACAAAATGGTTCAATGATAGACAGCAGTTTGCTCACCCTCCTAGCTGATGTAGTGCTAAAAGTGCTAATTTGAGCGACCAAAATCTGATTGTCGCTTCCTCCAGAGGTTAAAAGTGTTTTTTCGTCAAACCCTGTAATACCACTCATAGGTCCCATTTCAGAAAAAAAACTTAAAGTACTGGCCTAGCTCTGGCCAATGCCTTAAAAAACCTTATAATAAGCAGATCCTGAGATAGCTGTCTCTCCAGGAATACCAATAGAGCGGCCACTTGGACCTTTAAAGTACTAGCCGCCAACCCCTTCTCCATTCCCTCATGGAGGAATTCTAGAACAGAAACAACTTTCTGTGGTTAAAAAACTTTAGTCGCACACCAGGAATTGAAACATTTTCATGTTTTAAAGTAAATTGCCCTGGTAACCTTTTTTTCGGCTATTTAACCACTTCCAGACCGCCCACCGTCGTTTTACGTGATGACTTTGAAGGAGGATATCATTGCTATGGCAGCAGCTAGCTGCCATAACCCCAGTATCCTCCTTTTCAGCAGGCTGCCCGCTACAAGATAAAAGTGGTCTCTGCGGCGGATTCGCCGCAAGATCACTTTTATCGGCGGCGGGAGAGGGGCCCGCCGCTGAGATTTTTAAGGGTAAAAGTTTATCGCAATTCCAAGAGCGGATGCAATTTTGAAGCGTGACATGTTGGGTATCAATAATTTACTCTGTGTAACATTATCTTTCACAATATAAAAAAAAATTGGGCTAACTTTACTGTTTGTCTTATTTTTTAATTTAAAAAAGTGTATTTTTTCCAAAAAAGTACACTTGTAAGACCGCTGCGCAAATACGGTGTGACACAAAGTAATGCAACGACCACAATTTTATTCTCTAGGGTGTTAGAAAGAAATGTATAATGTTTGGGGTTCTAAGTAATTTTCTAGCAAAAAAAAACAGTTTTTAACTTGTAAACAACAAATCTCAGAAAGAGGCTTGGTCTTTAAGTGGTTAATAGGGTTGAGACTAGTTTATCAGACAAGCCTTTTCTTTTTAGAATCTGCTTCTCAGTAACCAGACTGTCAGTATCGATCGATCTTGAGATGTTGAAGGGGCCCCTGAGTTAGAAGGTCTCTCCGTAATGGAAGAACCCAGTGAGGTTCCACTGTCATCTTCTGCACGGTTGAAAACCATGCCCTCTTGGGCCAAAATGGAGCCACTAGAACCATGCTTGTAGCCTCCCTTTGCAGCTTCTTTAGTACCAACGGGATCATTTGAAAAGGGGGGAAGGCGTAGCACAAGTGGAAGGTCCACAGCTGTGCTAGCGCGTCCAGTCCGTCCGCTTGATCTCACCTGTTCAGGGAGAAATAAGCCTCCACCTTTGCATTGGCCTGGGATGTGAACATATCAATCTGGTGGGCTCCTCATCTTTCTATTAGCCTCTGGAATACCTCTGAATTCAGACTCCATTCTGATTCTAGTATCCTTTCCCTGCTCAGAAAATCTAATACTACATTCAGATCTCCCTTTAGGTGCACCGCCATCAGGTATGTTAAGTTGCTTTCTGCCCAGGACAGACTCTGAAGGGCCGAGGACAGTAACACTCTGCTTCTCGTGCCTCTCTGTCTTGTTATTCAGGCCACAGCTGTGGCATTGTCGGACAACACCTGAATATGGTGACCTCGGACTTGATCCTTTAGGGCCCATAGTCCTAGAAGAATAGCCCTTAATTCCCTCCAATTGGGATCTCTTGGCTTTTGTTTGTCCATGTTCCCTGGGCCAACTGTCCTTTCAGATGGGCGCCCCAACCCCAAGAACTTGCATCTGTTGTCAACCTTCTTTCTACAGGAAAACACCAGAGAAGGCCCATGTCCAGGTTTGACTGTCTCCACCACCACATCTTTCTCTGAACCTGAGGGGGCATTTTGATGAACCTCTCCAGAGACTCCTCATAGGACCAATTCCTCAGACCTGCCTGCTTGAGATCCCTTTCATGGGGACGTGCCCATTGCACTGCTGGTATTGATGCTGTGAGGAGTCCTAGTACTGACATGGCTGCCCTAATAGAAATTGTCAGGTTTGTTTGGGTCTTTTTTACAGCATTTTGGACCTTCTCTATTTCCTCTGGGAGAAAAATTCTTTCCCATATGGAATTGATGGTATACCCCAGAAACCTTATTGTTTGAGACAGGATAATGTTTCATTTTTCTTTTTTTATGATCCAACCAAGACTTTCCAAGTGTCTTTGTTCAGATCATTCTCTAATAAATCCCCTGTTTTGGCAAATGCCAGGAGGTCGTCCAGATATGGTACGATCGATATTCCCTTTAATCTGTGGGGAGCTAAGGCCTCTGCTATAATTTTTGTGAATATCCTCGGTGAGGAGGACAGCCTGAAAGGAAAGGCTCTGAACTGAAGATGTGAGATTGACCCTCCCATCTTGACCTCTAACCGTAGGTATTTCTGTGATGCTGGTGCTATAGGCACGTAAAGATATGCATCCCTCAAATCTATGGATGCCAAAAACAGCCTGGGGTCAGAAGACTTTTCACTGAAAAGATTATGTCTATCCTGAACTTCTTGTACCTGATTGATCTGTTTAGTATCTTCAGGTTTAGAATTAATCTGAACTTCCCTGATGGTTTCCCTACTAAGAATACGTGCGAATAGAACCCCTGTCCTTCCTCTTCGGGGGGAACAGTTATGACCACTTTTTGTTGAATCAGTTCCGGTAGGATAGATGACATTGCTAGAGATTTTTCTAGGTCTCGGGGAGCCTGGGTTATGTAAAACCGAGTTGGTCAGGGTTGAGAGAACTCCAGTATGTAAGGACTGTCACTGATTTTTTTTTTTTGTGTTTTGGGTAGGGGGGGCGAAACAGTACCCCTGACTTGTCCCTCCCTCTTTTGGACCTCCAGGGTTTCTTGTAACCTGTCTCTTTTGTATCCTGGGCTTGGTGAAAAGTACGGAAATGTTTCTTGTCTTGAGGGATCACCTTCTTCTTTATTGGGAAGGCCTTCTTCTTATCTGCCGTTCTATAGAGTACGGCTTCAAGATCAGGACTGAAAACTAAATTCCCCTCAAAGGGTAGACCACATAGCTTAGCTTTTGAGGACTTATCCCCTGACCACGTTTTAACCCATAATGCTCTACGAGCTCAGTTTACCAGGGTCGAGGATCTTGCCAACATTTTTATAGATTCAGCAGAGGCATCTGCCATGTACCCTACTGCTTTCTGTAGTACTGGCAGTGTATCCAACAGGTCCTTACGGGAAGTTCCTGCTTCAATATGGGCTTTCAACTGTTCAAGCCAGTGCTCTAGGTTCCTGGCCACCACAGTTGATGCCATAGCTGGCTTTAAATTGGCTAAGGTTGAATCCCATGCTTTCTTTAATAGGAAGTCTGCCCTTTTATCCATGGCGTACTTTAAGACGCCCATATCCTCAAAAGTGAGGTCTGTGTTCCTCGATACTTAAGAAAAAGCTGCATCAAGCTTTGGTTTTTTCTTCCATACTTGAGAGCTATCCTCTTCAAGTGTTCTGTGTACTCGGCTTGGCTCGGCTCCGCTCGCAGTCCCACCATCGGACGGAGTGTTATGTCAATCATAGGAACAAGTAAAAAGGCGCAAAGCAGGTGTACCTCACATAACAGATCCTAAATAGTCCAATGGCAGGGTTGGTGTATATAGATGTATATAGATGTATATACAGGAGAAAGTCAATCAGGGCTGCCATCAAAAAAGACCAGAAGCAAGGTCCAATAGGCTGAGGAAGATAAAACAAGGAAGAGGGGCGCCTCTGAGTATATATCAATAATCATTTATTTACAACAAACAATATCCACTCACATGGAAGACTGTAGTATTGCGTTCCGGTGCATCTCTGAGTAGAGGAGAGTCTGGAGGACCACAAGTCTCAGCAAGTCCGTGCAGTGCTGGTCACACATCAGGTCCTGGCAGGGATGGATGGTGGTGGCAGAACACGGTAGGAGCTCCCTCGGGTCTCCAGATGGCACTTCCGGATATATGGTGAGTTTAAAAGTAACATAGACCGACGGTCTGTGGGTTCCAGGGAAGGGGAGAGGGGACGCCAAAGGCCGATCGCCGGGCGCGCTGCCGTCTGAGGCTCGTACGGCTCCGTGGGAGAGAGATAGTAACGGCCGTACAGGGAGCCAGAACGAGGCCTGGGAAGCAAGCACAACGCGGCGCCGGGCCGTGACGTCACAGCTATGCGACGCGTTTCCGAGTCTGCGCGCTATTGGTGACAGGAATAGCGGCACTCCTTTCTCAAGCATAAGGGGCAGATGTTAAGGCAGTCCTTTTCCCAGTCCTTTCACAGACCGTCGGTCTATGTTACTTTTAAACTCACCATATATCCGGAAGTGCCATCTGGAGACCCGAGGGAGCTCCTACCGTGTTCTGCCACCACCATCCATCCCTGCCAGGACCTGATGTGTGACCAGCACTGCACGGACTTGCTGAGACTTGTGGTCCTCCAGACTCTCCTCTACTCAGAGATGCACCGGAACGCAATACTACAGTCTTCCATGTGAGTGGATATTGTTTGTTGTAAATAAATGATTATTGATATATACTCAGAGGCGCCCCTCTTCCTTGTTTTATGTCAATCATAGGAGCTGGGCAGGACTGCGAGCGAAGCCGAGCACTTGACTCGGTCTTTTTTGGCAGCACTTGCTCCACATCCTCTCAGAGACAGCAGGGAGGCAGGACGGCGTGACTGCGAGTGGAGCCAAGCACTCGGCTCCGTCTTTTTCGGCGGCGCCCGGTCTTTTTTCGGTGGCACTCGTTTTTCTTTCGGCGGCGCCCGGCCTTTTTCGGCGGCCTGATTTTAAGGGGAAAAAAAGTGTGCGTTTATATGCCGATAAATACAGTATGTACTGGAAATACCCAATGTTTCTCTTCACCCATGCCTTGGAACATTTTTATCTTGTAACGACAACTGGGCTTTGTCCTCCTTGATGTTCAAAGTCTTTTTTTTAATTGTATTTTTTATTAAAGGGTTTCAAAAATACAGAAGGGAAGGCAATGTCAAACAGTTGTCAGTACAAAATAAGTACAATCATTCAAAAAGTATATAACGTAGACCAAAGCCTTAAAGGTAAGGTTACAATGTTACCAACTTTGCAGGTTTACAATATGACAGATATATAGATCAGAGGAGAGAGGCATAGAGAGGGGGCGAGGTGGGGAAGGACCCAGGGAGGGGGCAGTCTGGGTATATTGGTATATCACACCATAGAAGTTGTTGCTCACTGGGTCTAGGGTTAGTGGGGTCTCAGGAGCACCTATACAAGACAGAGGTGCACCATGGGATTCCCACATAGAGGGGGGGAAGGGAGGGGTGCACCATGGAAGATTTAAGGGAATATGTGAGCAGGGTTGGGGGGGTAAAGCATTCACCATACATGTTCAAGAAGGTATTGTGCTATTGGAAGGTAATGGGAGTCTCTCAGGGTTGAGTTCTGTGTGGTCCCACAGGTCCCAAATCTTTGAAAATTGAGAAAGTGTATCATGGATAGTAGCAGTGAGGTGTTCCATTCTGCGGATCTGCTCCAATATTTGCAGGGCTTGTGAGGGTGGGTGGAGATGAGGATAACCATCTCAAGGGTATGGCTGGTTTTGCTGCCAAAAGGATAAAGCCAGCTAATTTTTGGGCTTATTTGGGGAAGCCGGGGAATAGCAAACATAGAAGAAATTGGATTGGATTTAAAGGAAGATTGGTTTCAAAAAGATTTTGTAAGTATATATGGGAAGAGGACCAGAATGGTTGAATAATGGGACATTCCCAAAAAATATGAAAGTGGGAGCCAATGTCACCCCGGCATCTCCAACACACCCAGGGAGCCCTGGGATCGTATCTATGCAGGACCTCTGGGTTACTGTACCAAAATAGTAAAATCTTATAGGTCGTCTCCCTCTGCTCCACACATCGTGAAGATTTGGAAGCAGCTTCCCATATTTTCTGCCATTGAGGGGTAGGGATGGTTCGTTTGATCTGGGACCATTTCTGCATGTAGGAGTGACATATGGCGGTGAGTGGGAGGACCTCATGTAGATATTTGTAAATTTCTGAAATAAGATGGGCTTGGTATGGCCCTGGGCACATAAGAGTTCGAATAGAGTGGGTCTATCCAAGGTGAGTTTGGGGGATTTGGAGCCAAAGTAATGTTTAATTTGGAGATAAGAGTAGAATAAACATTTAGGGACTTGGTGTTTCCATTGAATTTCATCAAAGGATAGAAATGTGTGGGTGAGTGGGTGTACAAGACTTCGGAGCTGAAAAATTCCAGCCTGTGTCCATGGGAGCATTCGAGTATAGGATAAACTATCCAGTATGTCAGGATTAAACAGCACATTTAACAGGGGTGGGCATGGGGATGAGAGAGAGAACTGACGGGAGCATTTTTTCCATATAGAAAGAGTGAAAATCATCGGGTGTAGGCATAAGTTTCTAAGTTGGGTTATGGAGGTCTCTAAATTTGTCCAAATCATGGAGCAGGGGTGGACTGCATTAGTAATGTTCATTTCAATTTACGACCAGATACTGGATGCCATTCTATGTGACCAGACAACGATCAGTTTTAGATGGGTAGCAAAATATTTAAGGGGGTCTAGGGCTCCCAACCCACCTCTGGATCTAGGGGCAAGTACTACTCAGCTAGCTATTCGATGAGCTTTATAGTGCCAAATAAAGTTAAGGAATGACCTCTGGGTAGCTTTGAGTTGTAACATTGGGACGGGGATCGGTAGGGTTTCAAATAGATAGAGGAGTCTCGGCAGGATAGACATCTTCAGGACATTAATGCAACCCAGGAGAGAGATGGGGTATGTGTCCCATTGTCGCAAGAGTCGGTCCATGTCGAGGAAGAGAGGGGGGAAGTTGGCCTGGTAAAGGTTTGAATATGAGGAGGTTAGGTTAATTCCTAAGTATTAGAGGCAGTTTGTACACCAATGATAGGAAAAAAATTTGTTGTAGGGTGGTAAGATCTAAGGGTGAGATGAGTACGGGCAAAGCTTCCATTTTGCTTGTGTTGATCTTATATCCTGAGAGAAAGCTAAATTCCTTAAGCAGGGCATGTAGGTTTGGGAGGGAAATGTGGGGTCTGGTCAAAGTCAGCAGAATGTCGTCTGCGAATAAGGACAGTTTGTATTAATTTTGACGTAATGAGACCCCACGGATGTCAGGGTGAATGCGAATGGCTGCAGCCAGGGGTTCCAGACAGAATGAAAGTAGGGGGGATAGCGGACATCCCTGTCTAGTATCATTACTCAAAGAGAAGGATGGCAATAAGTAGGAGGATAATTGGACTTGGGAGGAGGGTCGGGAATATAGAGCATGTAGTGCGGCGATGGAGCGACCTTCGAAATAATAGTTAGAGAGTGTGGCAAACATAAAGGGCCAACTGAGCCTGTCAAAGTCTTTTTGTGCGTCAAGGCTCAGTATCAGACCTGGGCGTGTTGTTTTGTTCAATAGGTTAATGAGGTCTATGATGCATCTTGTGTTATCACCTGCGTGTCTGGCTGCCACAAAGCCTACTTGAGCTTTATGTATGAGCCATGGGATTAAGTGGGATAATCGATTAGCTAGGATTAGGGATGAGCCGAACACCCCCCTGTTCGGTTCGCACCAGAACATGCGAACAGGAAAAAAGTTTGCTCGAACATGCGAACACCGTTAAAGTCTATAGGACACGAACATGAATAATCGAAAGTGCTAATTTTAAAGGCTTATATGCAAGTTATTGTCATAAAAAGTGTTTGGGGACCCGGGTCCTGCCCCAGGGAACATGGATCAATGCAAAAAAAGTTTTAAAAACTGCCATTTTTTCAGGAGCAGTGATTTTTATAATGCTTAAAGTCAAACAATAAAAGTGTAATATCCCTTTAAATTTCGTACCTGGGGGGTGTCTATAGTATGCCTGTAAAGGGGCGCATGTTTCCTGTGTTTAGAACAGTCTGACAGCAAAATGACATTTCGAAGGAAAAAAACCCATTTAAAACTACCCGCGGCTATTGCATTGCCAACAATACACATAGAAGTTCATTGATAAAAACGGCATGGGAATTCCCCACAGGGAAACCCCGAACCAAAATTTAAAAAAATGATGTGGGAGTCCCCCTAAATTCCATACCAGGCCCTTCAGTGTGCCCCCCCTCCTGAACCGTACCAGGCCACATGCCCTCAACATTGGTAGGGTGCTTTGGGGTAGCCCCCCAATTCACTTTAAAGGTCCTCCTTCATTACCGGTTGGTAATACAAGCCCATCTGACTCATTGAGCGCATGTTCTTATGAGTCGAACCCTTCTGGTAAGCCTGCATTTCTTCTGTGTGGAGAGTCCATCACATTAGACATGTGCATTTCGTTTCGTATTGAAATTCGGATTAATGTTTTTAATTATTCGGAAATTCGGATGCATCCGAATTTCCGAATGACAAAAGTGATAAATTTAAATGAATCCGAAAAAAAAGCGAACAAATTCGAATTGAATTCGAAAACATATTTGAATCGAATTTGAAAACAATAGAAATCGATTTTCTAAAAAATACAATAGAATAGAATATAAAATCATAAAGCAATAGAATACATACATACTATAATTTTTTTTTTTCTGTTTTGTTTTTCTATGCTTTTCTTTTCTATTATTTTCTATTCTATAATAGTCTTTTCTATTGAAATTCGAATTAATTCTATACGAAATTTGAATTTTGGAACATGACTTCTGAAGTTCGAATTTCGTATAGAATGAATTTGAATTAGAATAGAAAAGATTTGAATAGAAAAAAAAATAGAAAATAATAAACTAGAAAAACATATATTGTATTTTATTCTATTCTGTTCTATTGTTTTTCTATTCTATTCTTTTTTTAATCTTTTCTATTCAAAATCATTGTATACGAAATTTGAATTTTGGAAAATGGATATATGGATATATGTGTGTATATGTATATGTATGTGTGTATATATATATATATATATATATATATATATATATATATATATATATATATATATATATATATATATATATATATATATATATATATATATATATATATATATATATATATATAATATAATATATATTAAAGCAACACTTAAAAATTTGTTGCTTTATTCCATCAAATCTTTAGAAAAAGATTACAAAGCAAGTAGGGTCATTCCAAACAAAATCATTACAATCATCTGTTCAGACAAAGATTACGTTTCAGGACGATTTGTTCGCACCCTTCCTTAGATCAGTCAGAACACATCTGACCTTTTATTTTTATATATACAAGGTCGATGGCAGGACCTGTTTGCTGACACTAGATTGAAAGCTGTGTGTGGTTCTCCTCTACACTTCAATCTATATCTATATGTTATATATATTTTTTATATTCTATTCTATTGTTTCTATGCTATTCGTTTCTATTATTTTCTATTCTATTCTAATCTTTTCTATTCAAACTTGATTTCAGTCTATCTGAAATTCGAATTTCGGAAGATGATAGAGATATATATATATTATTTTTTTCTATGCTATTCTTTTCTATTATTTTCTATTTTTTATTCAAATTTTTTCTATTTGAATGCAAATTAATTCTATACGAAATTGGAATTTCGGAAAATGGTGATATAGAAATCGAATTCTAATAGAAAAGACTAGAATAGAACAGAATAGGAAACAAAAAAAAATTATTATATATATATATATATATATATCTCTCATCTTGGAATTGGAATTTGGTACAGAATGATGTTGAATAGAAAAGATTAGAATATATTATATTTTTTTTCTATTCTATTCTATTGTTTTTCCATGCTATTCTTATTTTCTATAATAATCAAATCTTTTTTTATTGGAATTCAATTTCATTCTATATAAAATTCGAATTTCGCAAAATGGTTATATATAGTTTACTTTTTCAAATTCGGTCAAATTTCTTCAAATTCGAATACGAAACTAAACGAATCCCGAAAACGAATGTAACAAATGCAACTAATTTACCTAAACAAATTTAGTTAAATAACGAATCAAAACTAAACTAAACAATTTTTTTCTTCCTGCACATGTCTACATCACATTAACTTTTCCATATTGGTTGTTCACGTGGTGAACAGGACCGTTTCATTCAAGTATTGGACTATGAATAATTATTGCACATAATTGACACCTGAAGACCACCAGAGACTATACTTTGTGCCTTATGAGAAAAGATTCCTTTTTTATTTATATCCTATGCATGTAACAATACACTTGTTTGCTCATTTGATATAATAGCGCTACACTTTTTTACACACCAAAGATAAAAGGTGGTCAGGAGAGAGTTTGGGTAGATGTAGGGAGTCAAAGAGTCAAATTTCTCTTGTGTAAAGTTGTAGTGGGGGTCTGTTTGCAGGCAATTGTACAATTTGCGATAGAATTCTCCGAAAACTTTAGACATTGTAAAAGATCAGTAGGTGGGAGTACCATCAGGTTGTCTGAGAAAATCTGGGGATGAATGGAAGGGACAAGGTTTCAGTTTGTTTACCCTATGGGGTTTGTTTGATTATTCATAGAATTTCTGTTTGGACCACAGAAGGGATTTGTCAATTTTTTTGTATGTCTAATGATCTGAGTTGATTGCATAGAGAGATAACGGCTCGGAGCCCAGCCACCGTGGGGGAAGAAAGTAAAAGTTTCTCAGCTTTACGAATTTTGGAGAGCTGCGTCTTTTTTCAGACGAGAGCCTGTGGCAATACAATGTCCCCTAATGACGGCTGTATGGGCTTCCCACAGGGTGGAGGGTCCCGAGACCGTATTAACATTAAGCTAGAAATACTCAAGCTATTGGATAGGTGTTCTCTGGTTTCAGGGATTTGGAGGAGGGTTCCATTGAAGCGCCAATGACAAGTTCTAGGGAATGCAGAGGACAGGGCAATATCTAGATGTACTGATAAAAGATGTCGGTAAATGTTTACTGGCAACTTTGAGAAAACCCCCAGGATGGAAATGGGTCTCCTGGACTAGGATTACATCAGCTTTAGAAGCCTTAAACTCTTTCAGAGCCAACCATCTCTTCTGAACAGAGTTTAAACCTTTTACATTACAGGTAAAAAACTTTAGTGCCATAACAACTTAACCTGGTAGATAAGCGTATGATAAGTAACATAGCATGTATTGGGTAAGGAATTCCATGGTGCAAGGGTTATAAGGTGGGTGTAAAGTAACCTGACAACATGTAAAGCATCAGCAGAATTGTAACCTGAACATTTCCAATTTATGAGATGTAACAGCCTCTGGCCAGAAAAAAGACCAGAGGAAAAACAGTGAAAAAGACAGTAAAAATGAAAATGAAAAACTAAATAGAAATAAAAATAAAAAGCAGCAAAAAGGAGAAAAAGAAAAAATAGATGAAAGTCCATAACTCATCCGAAGAGAAACCTGGAAGGGCAAAGGCCTCCAGGAAGCCCAGGTCCGAGCCTTGGGCTGGGAAGGGGAGCATGAGGACCACAGAAGATGGGGGCCGGAGAGTCCCCCTCCGTCTTCCAGAGCAAAAGGCCTGGGTCATTAAAAAATATAAACTTTGGAAAATGTAAAACTGTTAAACCAGGGTGTCATAAAAAACAGTCGATGTACCCCACGGGCAAGATGATGGATGCATAGGCCCACTAGGGGGTAGTCGGCCACACAGAAACATCAGGAGGCCAAACAGAAATAGAAATAGCATACAAAGCCGTAGCCACCTGAAAAGTTCCTCAGGTTGGGAGTCTGGAAGATGGACGTCTCTGAGTAGTGAAGTTAGTCTAGAGTGGCTTCTGTCTCACTGGGGTCCAGATGTGACCCGGGACTGCTGGTGGTTTAGGAGTGGCCGAAAGCGGCACAGGATCCTCATCAGGGAGAGGCGGTAGGCCTAAGTTGCGTAGGAAGGCATCACTTTCCTGGAGGTCACGTAGGGAATATTGAATTGTAAAAATAATACTAAAGCGCTGTAGTGGAAATAGATGAATCAATATATAGCAAAATAAATATAAAAGTGAAAAAACAAATAAAAAAGTAAAAAAAAACCTTTGGAACCAAATAATAAAAGCCACAAACTATATGAGTGTTCAGACACCTAAATACCTTAGATAAATATTAGATTAAAGTTGCGCTGATATTAACCTTCCAAAAGAGAAGCAATAAATAAATATACCTGCTTAAGTGATAAAAAACCATATACATGTAAAAATCCCAAAGACATAAAATCCAAAGTGAATAATCCGAGAACGTGCATGGATAAATATACCAATAAATTAACAATGCAAAAATTGCAGTGAATAGTACAAAAAATCTGTGCAAAAAAATCTTAATGTGCACATACATTAACAATCTTAATTAAGTCTATCATCATCGATCCGAATAGTTCCATTGATACTAAAAGCATTCAAGACCTGTGATTAGTTCCAATTCCACTGTGTGTTGAGATATTTCCACCAAAAATTTAGTCTAATCATATAGGATCCAAATAGTACTGTGTGATGTATTATTTCACCAGATATTCCTCAGATGTCCCCGGTATATGTAATATAAAAAAAATAAAAGATCCTTGCGCAATGATCTATAAATAGAAAAAATATGCAGCACTGCTCAGAGTGCACTCACATAAGCCGGAATAAAGTAGTAGCCTGAAAAGAACAATCAGCCGCTTCGGAGAGCGGTGGATTCTCACACCGCTCGTACCAGCTGCTGACTTAGCCTCAATAGCTGATGTCACTGACTCCTCCTACGTGTTGCGTCACCCGACACGTGACTTTTTCAAGGACTTTATGGGTCTGAAGGTGTAGTCAGCGGGCGAAGATTTCTTCATCTTGCCAGAGTGATAGGTGAAAGGTCACTGAATATCTGGATCCTGGACCCCCTAAAATCAAGCCTGGATTGACTACGGGTGGCGATAGTTAAAGCTTCTTTGCTGTCATAGTAGTGAAATCTGACAATCACATCTTGTGGGTTGGCTCCAGCCAGAGGTTTAGGGGCTAAAGATCTGTGAGCTCTATCTAAACGCCAATCAATATCAGGGATTTTTGGGGCCACCACATTAAACAAACTCAGGAGATAGGAAAGAAGGTCTCTGTCTTCCACTGTTTCAGGAATGCCTCTGATCCGTAGATTCTGCCTGCGTTCCCTAGTGACTGAGTGTTTAATGGTAGCGTTGTCTTCTTCTAAAACTTGGACATATTGCACTAGCTCATCAAACTTAGTCTCAAAGGTGTCCGTGCGATCACCCAGTTGGTCTATCTCATCTCTTAGCTCTTTAGCAAGTTTCCCTACTTCCCGGGCAATATTGTGGGTGATGGCCTGGAGCAGGGATTGCAGTTTGGTGTCTAGGACATCTGCTGTTAACGGGGTAAATGTTCCCTGTAGTGGAGTGGGTGCAATGTGAAATAAAGTACCTGTCTCAGGCTCAGAATGTTCTCGTGGATCCTGTGCGGTGTCTTCGCCACTTGAGGCCGTGGATGCGGGCCTGTGCAGGAAGCGGTCCATGGTGGAAGAGGTCTGGGGATTGAACACTGCAGTGTAATTCTTCCTTTGGTCCCGGATAGGCAGAGGGGGATGGAGCTCTGAGCTTACATGCCTGTCATGTTCAGAGGCAGTGAATGTGCCCAAGAAGCCTTTCTTTTAGGGTGTAATGGGTCTGGGGAGGGCCCATCCGCAGTGCGCCTTGTGCTAAAGGGGGACTTTATGCTTTGTGAGGGACAATAGGCAGGCACCGGGTCTCAGAGAGCAGGCTAGAAGGTGCAGTGGTGCCAAGCTATCTGTGCAGGGTCAGGGCTTGCCTCAGGACACAGTTCCTGCAAGGATGGAGGCACAGGTAAGGTGGCAAAGTATCACTGGGGCACAGTACCTGGGTGCGGAGGATGTACCTTGTACAGTAGGCCACAAGATGGTGGTGGGCTATGGGTGCCTGGAAACAGCCTTTTACTGATCCTCCGGTGGCCTCTCGGGTTTTCACACAATCCAGCTACCTCCAGGTGACACCCGCTACAGATGTAGATGGATTAGCTGCCCCTCGCACCGCCAGTCGCGGTACTCAAGCCCGGAGACGCTGGAGGCTTCACAGGCCTTAAGATGGTGGCGGGCTGCGGGTGCTCGGAATCTGCTTCCGCTGATCTTCCGGCGGTCTTTCGGGTCCCCACACAGCCCAGCCTCCTCCCGGGGACAGTCTCCACAGATGCTGAATGGTTAGCCTCCCTCTGCTCTGCCGATTGCGGCACTCAAGCCCGGGGATGCTGGAGGTCCCACAGGCTTTAAGATGGGCGCGTGTCTCTGTTGTGTTGAGCCGGCCGTGGCTCAACAAGAACTCAATCAGCCGGCCGGCTTCCACTAGTGTGGAAGATGTCCAGTGGTGGTTGGGGAAAGTTTGGAGGCTCACCAGGTCATTTGTTTTGCAGGATGACGGTGGATTGTGGAAGGATCGGCGGAGCTCCTCAGCAACACGTCCTTTCCCTTCAACGTCCGGACATTCCCCCCACATGTCCGCCGATGTTCAAAGTCTTTAAAAGATCATCCACTTCACCTAAGGATAGTCTATAGCGTGAAGAAGAAACCTCTTTCTCTTCATCCTCTTCATCCTCAGAAACTGGGGAAACACTTCCCTCTTCATTAGGGATGAGCTTCGAGTTCGAGTCGAACTCATGTTCGACTCGAACATTGGCTGTTCGCAAGTTCGCCGAACAGCGAACAATTTGGGGTGTTCGCGGCAAATTCGAATGCCGCGGAACACCCTTTAAAAGTCTATGGGAGAAATCAAAAGTGCTAATTTTAAAGGCTAATATGCAAGTTATTGTCATAAAAAGTGTTTGGGGACCTGGGTCCTGCCCCAGGGGACATGGATCAATGCAAAAAAAAGTTTTAAAAACGGCCGTTTTTTCAGGAGCAGTGATTTTAATAATGCTTAAAGTCAAACAATAAAAGTGTAATATCCCTTTAAATTTCGTACCTGGGGGGTGTCTATAGTATGCCTGTAAAGGGGCGCATGTTTCCTGTGTTTAGAACAGTCTGACAGCAAAATGACATTTTGAAGGAAAAAACTCATTTAAAACTACCCGCGGCTATTGCATTGCCGACAATACACATAGAAGTTCATTGATAAAAACGGCATGGGAATTCCCCAAAGGGGAACCCCGAACCAAAATTAAAAAAAAAAATGACGTGGGGTTCCCCCTAAAATCCATACCAGACCCTTATCCGAGCACGCAACCTGGCAGGCCGCAGGAAAAGAGGGGGGGGGCGAGAGTGCGCCCCCCCCCCTCCTGAACCGTACCAGGCCACATGCCCTCAACATTGGGAGGGTGCTTTGGGGTAGCCCCCCAAAACACCTTGTCCCCATGTTGATGAGGACAAGGGCCTCATCCCCACAACCCTGGCCGGTGGTTGTGGGGGTCTGCGGGGGGCTTATCGGAATCTGGAAGCCCCCTTTAACAAGGGGACCCCCAGATCCCGGCCCCCCCCTGTGTGAAATGGTAAGGGGGTACAAAAGTACCCCTACCATTTCACTAAAAAACTGTCAAAAATGTTAAAAATGACAAGAGACAGTTTTTGACAATTCCTTTATTTAAATACTTCTTCTTTCTTCTACCTTCCTTCATCTTCTGGTTCTTCTGGCTCTTCTAGCTCTTCCTCCCGGCGTTCTCGTCCAGCATCTCCTCCGCGGCGTCTTCTATCTTCTTCTCCTCGGGCCGCTCCGCACCCATGGCATGGGGGGAGGCTCCCGCTCTTCTCTTCATCTTCTTCATCTTCTTCTCTTCTTTTCCTCTCTTCTTCTTCATTTTCTTCTCCGGGCCGCTCCGCAATCCATGCTGGCATGGAGGGAGGCTCCCGCTGTGTGACGGCGCTCCTCGTCTGACAGTTCTTAAATAAAGGGGGGCGGGGCCACCCGGTGACCCCGCCCCCCTCTGACGCACGGTGACTTGACTGGACTTCCCTGTGACGTCACGGGGAATGCCACAGGGAAGTCCCGTCATGTCCCGTGCGTCAGAGGGGGGCGGGGTCACCAGGTGGCCCCGCCCCCCGTTATTTAAGAACTGTCAGACGAGGAGCGCCGTCACACAGCGGGAGCCTCCCGCCATGCTAGCATGTGTGAGGAGCGGCCCAGAGAAGAAGAGAAGAAGAGAAGAAGATGAAGAGAAGAGCGGGAGCCTCCCCCCCATGCCATGGGTGCGGAGCGGCCCGAGGAGAAGATAGAAGACGCCGCCGAGGAGATGCTGGACGAGAACGCCGGAGGAAGAACCAGAAGAGCCAGAAGAACCAGAAGATGAAGGAAGAAAGAAGAAGTATTTAAATAAAGGAATTGTCAAAAACTGTCTCTTGTCATTTTTAACATTTTTGACAGTTTTTTTAGTGAAATGGTAGGGGTACTTTTGTACCCCCTTACCATTTCACACAGGGGGGGGCCGGGATCTGGGGGTCCCCTTGTTAAAGGGGGCTTCCAGATTCCGATAAGCCCCCCGCCCGCAGACCCCCACAACCACCGGCCAGGGTTGTGGGGATGAGGCCCTTGTCCTCATCAACATGGGGCCAAGGTGTTTTGGGGGGCTACCCCAAAGCACCCTCCCAATGTTGAGGGCATGTGGCCTGGTACGGTTCAGGAGGGGGGGGCCACACTCTCATCCCCCCTTCTTTTCCTGCGGCCTGCCAGGTTGCGTGCTCGGATAAGGGTCTGGTATGGATTTTTGGGGGGACCCCACGCCGTTTTTTTTTTTTTTGGCGCGGGGTTCCCCTTAAAATCCATACCAGACCTGAAGGGTCTGGTATGGAATTTAGGGGGAACCCCACGTCTTTTTTTTTTTTAAATTTTGGTTCGGGGTTCCCCTTTGGGGAATTCCCATGCCGTTTTTATCAATGAACTTCTATGTGTATTGTCGGCAATGCAATAGCCGCGGGTAGTTTTAAATGAGTTTTTTCCTTCAAAATGTCATTTTGCTGTCAGACTGTTCTAAACACAGGAAACATGCGCCCCTTTACAGGCATACTATAGACACCCCCCAGGTACGAAATTTAAAGGGATATTACACTTTTATTGTTTGACTTTAAGCATTATTAAAATCACTGCTCCTGAAACGGCCGTTTTTAAAACTTTTTTTTTGCATTGATCCATGTCCCAAACACTTTTTATGACAATAACTTGCATATTAGCCTTTAAAATTAGCACTTTTGATTATTCATGTTCGTGTCCCATAGACTTTAACGGTGTTCGCATGTTCGAACGAACTTTTTTCCTGTTCGCATGTTCTGGTGCGAACCGAACAGGGGGGTGTTCGGCTCATCCCTACTCTTCATCCTATGAATCACTGCCCCCTTTGGATGCAGAAACAGATGGACAAGAACAGGGTATTACGCTGCCTTTAGGCTGTGCAGCTGGGCGCTTATCCATGTAAGAATGGAACGTTTCAAACATGTGCGCCAATTATTTCCGGAAGGAGCTTAATAGTTCTCCTGGTTGAGTAGCAGGTGTAGCTGAGGAAGTTTCCTCCTTAACTAGATCTGCTATACAGGTCCTGCATAACACCCTGGTCCAAGACTCCCTAAGTGCGTTTTTGCAGGATGGGCATTTCCTTTTAGGAGGAGGGGAGGAATGTTTTGTTTTTCTTTAACTTTCTGAAATACACCAAAACCAGCCCTCTATTAATACGTATATCTAAACAGTACATATAGATAAACAGTAACAAGCTTTTAATGTAAGAAAATAACCAGCTGCCAAATAGAGGAGCCAACCCTTTAGCCCCTGTGTTTGATACCACAGCTTACTCGTGAATCTCCCTACAGAGTCACCATGCTAAAAGACAAACACACTCTCCTTAGTACAAACGGTCTAAGGAGACTGGTTCAGGCTCCCTTTCCTCCCCCCATGGGAGTAAGGGAGGGAAAAATACAAGACCCAAATGGATAATTTACAGAGACCTCTGTCCCTGCTTACTTGGGTCTGGCTGGTGTTAGTGGCTCCTGCCATCGCCGCTTGTTCCTCTTCCATGCTGCCTGGGTTCACAGTGGCGTTCAGCTGCTCTTTATTTGAACTTCCTTTCCTTTCGCGGCTGCGATGACCAGAAATTACACCAGCAAAGGCTGCCCCCTCGTCCTGCGTTCCAGCGGCCGGAACCAGAAGCCGTGTCGCACCGCCAGAAGTCCCGCCTCGGCCAGAAATGACGCACTCGCCACCCGGGACCTGGAAAGCATGGAGGCTTATGAAGGGAGGAGATGCTGCTCTCACAGCTGTGAAGCATGCCATCCCTCCTTCCAGCCTGCAGCCACTGGTCTACAGAGAGCGAGGACCTCCAGCAGCCTGAACCCTCACCGGGTATGAAGAGGAGACGCCAGAGCACCCCCCTCCCATAAGGGGGGATGCTGGGCTGGCTAGCAAACATACTACCCCACAGGTATGTCCCATACTCTCCCCACCTGGAGAAAGCATAGCACGCTCTTGGTTCCCTGCAGTGCTTCCACCATGGAGGAAACACTACAACTAAGGCAAGTGTCCGGTCTATAAAGAAAACTGACTGCAGTGTTTCCTGGGAAAGTTGGTGGAGCTGCGCTCTCTCCAGGTTCTGTCCTGAAAGACGAAGGGAGAAAATAGCCACATGGCAGTCATATGAACCTATGCTGGACCCAGAGATCCTCCTCTCCACTGAAGTGAGGGGTTTTGGGCCATGGGTAACACTGTGACACAGACTATAGGTGCCCAATCATATGTGTCCACATGAGGCATTTAACTCACTGGCCACCCCAGTCCAGGATGTGGCATAGTCGCTGTCGACTAAGAGCAGAGCTAGCGGTCTGTGTGCTCTCGCTGGTCAAACTGGGGTGACCTGACTGTTGATAGAAGACTTCCACATGAAAAAATCCCAGAAAAAGAAAAGGAAAAAAATAAGAAGGTTATAAGACCACAAGTCCCAGCATAAAACAATATATCCATACTCCTGGCACTAGGCAAAATAACTGGAGGCCTATAGAAGAGAAGAGGCTGTGTCCGTCAATGAACATAAGAGAAATCTTTTATCTTCATAGAATGCAAGAAGGTAAACAAAATCTTCAGCCTTTAGAACCACTTTAAGTGATATTACAGATGAGAACTAGGAATGTACATCTTTGTATGTTTTTGATTATTAAGTGACATCCAAATCTCCTCTATCATTCAGGAACAAATCATCATCATTCCCAGCCCTGTGATCAATATGAAATCTGACATGGTGATCATATAGTATTATTCACAAACGCATCTGTTGGGTTATGATGTCACAATACCTCACACAGATAGAAGCATTTTGACATATGAAGTTAGCAGGCTACAGTTTTTAAAGGGCAATACAGTAGTCCATTGGTGAGAACACGTTTTATAGATCCATTTCCTGCAATGAGCTTCTGGCCGTGGAATAAAATGGAATACAATTTAGTGTTCAAGAACTATGAACCTGGTAACAGAAGACAGACCCCAGATCCAGTATAATCGGTGTACATAGCTCATCATAATTTCTAAAGATTCAGATCTAGAAGCCCTCAGTGGAGTAGAAGGTACAAATGAAGTGTAATTATTCCAACACCATCTCCGCACCTTACACAAAGTGATTCCTGTGATAGATACACTACAGGTTTTATTTACCTTTCAGCTCCGGAGTCAGGGAATGTCCGAGTTCATCCAGCAGAATCTGATCTGGCAGACCCTCACCTATAGAGAGAAATATAGTTTGATTGCTCTGAGTCATGTATGATTGAAGCTGACCTTTCACATATACCAAGCTACACATTACAATTATGTCCAAGCAGCAGAATATAAAAAATCCTATGTTACATGTATCATGTCGGAGTAAAATTCTCCATATTCTGACCGATATATAAATATACAGAAGTGATCTGATTAAGATTGTGTTCTGAATAAGTGTATGGGATGGAGTGGGCGTGTTATATTGGAGTGGAGAGAGATAGAAAAGGGCTCTGTACATTGCTACCAGCTAGTTAGTGTGCTATAGTGTGTTACAGGGTAGAGTGAAAATAGTGATAGTGCAGTGTGAGTGTAGTGCAACCATTCATTTTTATAGTTTAATGTTTCAGGCTGTGTTTACTGCAGTATACTAAGGTGCATTAGCGCACGTTTACTGCGGTATATTGAGGTGCGTTTGTGTATGTTTACTGCAGTATATTACATTTTTACATAGTTAGTCAGGTTGCAAAAAGACTCAAGTCCATTCAGTTCAATCCAAAAAAAAACATACAATCCCATATACATAATCCTACACCCACAGTTGATGCAGAGGAAGGCAAAAAAAAAACAGCAAAGCATGATCCTGTTTGCTCCAGCGGGGGAAAAATTCCTTCCTAAACCCTTTTAGAGGCAATTGGATTTACCCTGGATGAACTTTGCCTATAAATGTCAGTACCAAGTTATACTATGTACATTTAGGAAAGTATCCAGGCCTTTTTTAAAGCAATCTACTGAGCTGGCCAGAACCACCTCTGGAGTTAGTCTATTCCACATTTTCACAGCTCTTACCATGAAGAAAAAAATTAATTGAGATAGTGAAACTGCACTATCAAAAAGAAACCAAGCAGTTTGATTCAAATAATGTATTTGTTCAAATCTGTATAAAATGACAGACTTCCTAAATAGGACACCTTTTATATATTTAGAAAACCTAAAACATATAACATGTACAAAACATTGTTAAAAAGACAATCCGGATTATCAACCCACATGCTGGAAATTCTATGATAAAGCTAATTATCTCAGATATAAAAAAACTATGGGAATTCCCATTTGTAATAAAGTGCACACTGAGCAGAGGTAGCAATTGCCAAAATTGTATTGAAGACAAAAGTATATATTTAATCACCAAGATCAAGCTCATAAATGGCCAAAGAATGGAGTCAAAACCAGACACTGATTATATCAAATCTTGATGGAGGTAACTTTTTGTGTATAAGAGTAATATCTCCTTATAGTAATGTGTATTGTAATTGGTCATTGATTTAAAGCAGCAAATATTTCATCAATATAGATATGGAATGGTTGTGGCAAACCACAATAAATGTTGATCAAAGAATATTGCAGTTATGTAATACAAACCATTCATTATGGATTTCACAGTGAGACCCCATTCACACAGGGGCAAGGCGACCTGCAAACGACTGCCCGGGCGACTTGCAAAACGACTTCTGTATAGAAGTCTATGCAAGTCGCCCCAAGTCGCCCCCGAAGTCGTACAGGAACCTTTTTCTAAGTCGGAGCGACTTGCGTCGCTCCCCTTAGAACGGTTCCATAGCACAGAATGGGAGGCGACTTGTCAGGCGACTAGGTTGCCTGACAAGTCGTCCCTGTGTGAATGGGGTCTGAGGGTAGCAGTAAATACTAGATTCTTAATTAGAAAGAATTAAGAACAGCTGATGTGGAATCTTGATTTGATTTTCAAGACAGCAGATTTCTTTGTTTTATTAGATACAAGTCACAATGTATGTAGATGTATCAACTTCACAGTGGCTAGAGTAATATATCACGTGACTATAAGGAGATATTACTCTGTTATACATGGAAAGTTACCTCCATCAATATTTGATACAATCAGTGTCTAGTTTTGACTCCATTCTTTGGCCATTTATGAGCTTGATCTTTGCGATTAAAGATATCCTTTTTTTTAACAAAAGGGGAACTTTATTCAAAGTCAGTATATACTGTACAAATCAGTTTACAGTACATTGCAAATGAGACTAAAGTATTGATATGAGTACACAATGTTATTCCCATGTAATTATAATATCAATAGCTGACAAGTGTGCAACATAAATAGAAAAATGGGAGTTAGTAAGTCTTTACAAGAGGACCCCCTCACCGGAATCAGTAAATCCTGAATAAGTGCAGTATAAAAAGGGAGAGGAAGGGGGGGAGGAGAACAGGATAAATGGGAGGTGAGAGATGTGGGGGAGAGGGGAGGGAGGACATGTGCCAATGATTCCTAGTTCATAATCCGCCCTACCAGACTAAGGGTCTGCATCTTGGCTAGGAGGAGCTATCTCAAGTGGAAAGGATCCCCAGGAGTCTATCCAGGAGGACCATATCTTGTCAAACTTACTCAGACAGTTTCTATTGATATATATTATATAGCAGGGATATGTAATTAGCAGACCTCCAGCTGTTGCAGAACTACAAGTCCCATGAGTCATAGCAAGACTCTGACAGCCACAAGCATGGCACCCAGAGGCAGAGGCATGATGGGACTTGTAGTTTTGCAACAGCTGGAGGTCCGCTAATTGCATATCCCGGTTATATAGGGTATTCCTCCAGGTGGTGATGGTGGGCAGCAGCTCAGATTTATATCTCAACAAAATCTCCCTACGGGCATAGTAGGTGACATATGCCATTAACAACTTCTTGTATTTTGCCACACTAGGATCATTAATCACATTTAACTACAGTTTCTGGTTGCAGTGGGATAGAGGTTTCCGCTGCCTGATTAACATCTGCCAGGATCTGTTCCCAGAACTCCTATAACAAGGGACATGACCATGTCATATGTATAAAGGAGGCCTCTGTATCTCCACATCTAGGGCATTTTGGGGACCTGTCTGGATAAATAGCAGCCAACTTTAGAGGTGTGTAATAGGCTCGGTGTAAGAACTTTAACTGTAGGAAGCAGTCCCTAGCTGAAATCATGATCGAGACTAGGGATGCGCCGAACACCCCCTGTTCGGTTCGCATCAGAACATGCGAACAGGCAAAAAATTTGTTCGAACATGCGAACACTGTTAAAGTCTATGGGACACGAACATGAATAATCAGAAGTGCTAATTTTAAAGGCTTATATGCAAGTTATTGTCATAAAAAGTGTTTGGGGACCTGGGTCCTGCCCCAGGGGACATGGATCAATGCATAAAAAGTTTTAAAAAACGGTCGTTTTTTCGGGAGCAGTGATTTTAATAATGCTTAAAGTGAAACAATAAAAGTGTAATATCCCTTTAAACTTCATACCTGGGGGGTGTCTATAGTATGCCTGTAAAGGGGCGCATGTGTCCCGTGTTTAGAACAGTCTGACAGCAAAATGACATTTCAAAGGAAAAAAAAGTCATTTAAAACTACTCGCGGCTATTAATGCATTGCCAGTCCGACAATACACATAGAAGTTCATTGATAAAAACAGCATGGGAATTCCCCACAGTGGAACCCCGAACCAAAATTTATAAAAAAAAATGACGTGGTGGGTCCGCCTAAATTCCATACCAGGCCCTTCAGGTCTGGTATGGATATTAAGGGGAACCCCACGCCAAAATTGAAGAAAAACGGCGTGGAGTCCCCCCAAAAATCCATACCAGACCCTTATCCGAGCATGCAACCTGGCAGGCCGCAGGAAAAGAGGGGGGACGAGAGAGCGCCCCCCCTCCTGAACTGTACCATGCCACATGCCCTCAACATTGGGAGGGTGCTTTGGGGTAGCCCCCCAAAACACCTTGTCCCCATGTTGATGAGGACAAGGGCCTCATCCCCACAACCCTGGCCGGTGGTTGTGGGGGTCTGTGGGCGGGGGGCTTATCGGAATCTGGAAGCCCCCTTTAACAAGGGGACCCCCAGATCCCTGCCCTACCCCCTGTGTGAAATGGTAAGGGGGTACTTACCCCTACCATTTCACCAAAAAACTGTCAAAAATGTTAAAAATGACAAGAGACAGTTTTTGACAATTCCTTTATTTAAATGCTTCTTCTTCCTTCTTTCTTCTATCTTCCTTCATCTTCTTCTTCTGGATCTTCTGGTTCTTCCTCCGGTGTTCTCGTCCAGTGTCTCCTTTCGCGGCGTCTTCTTCCCTTCTTCTCCTCGGACCACTCCACATCCATGGCATGGAGGGAGGCTCCCGCTCTTCTCTTCCTCTTCTTCTCTTCATTTTCTTCTCTTCCTCTTCATCTTCTTTTCGGGCAGCTCCGCACCCATGCTGGCATGGAGGGAGACTCCCGCTGTGTGACGCTTCTCCTCTTCTGACGATTCTTAAATAATGGGGGGCGGGGCCACCCGGTGACCCCGCCCCCCTAACGCACAGTGACTTGACGGGACTTCCTTGTGGCAGCACGGGGAATGCCACAGGGAAGTCCCCGTCATGTTCCCATGCGTCAGAGGGGGCGGGGTCACAGGGTGGCCCCGCCCCCTGTTATTTAAGAACTGTCAGAAGAGGAGAAGCGTCACACAGCGGGAGCCTCCCTCCATGCCAGCATGGGTGCGGAGCGGCCCGAAAAGAAGATGAAGAGAAGAGCGGGAGCCTCCCTCCATGCCATGGATGCGGAGCGGCCCGAGGAGAAGAAGGGAAGAAGACGCCGTGGAGGAGATGCTGGACGAGAACACCGGAGGAAGAACCAGAAGATCCAGAAGAACCAGAAGAAGAAGATGAAGGAAGATAGAAGAAAGAAGGAAGAAGAAGCTTTAACATTTTTGACAGTTTTTTAGTGAAATAGTAGGGGTACCCCCTTACCATTTCACACAGGGGGGAGGCCTGGGATCTGGGGGTCCCCTTGTTAAAGGGGGCTTCTGGATTCCAATAAGCCCCCCGCCCGCAGACCCCCACAACCACCGGCAAGGGTTGTGGGGATGAGGCCCTTGTCCTCATCAACATGTGGACGAGGTGTTTTGGGGGGCTACCCCAAAGCACCTTCCCAATGTTGAGGGCATGTGGCCTTGTACGGTTCAGGAGGGGGGGCGCTCTCTCGTCCCCCTTCTTTTCCTGCAGCCTGCCAGTTTGCGTGCTTGGATAAGGGTCTGGTATGGATTTTTGGGGGGACCCCACGCCATTTTTTTTTTTTAATTTTGGCGTGGGGTTCCCCTTAATATCCATACCAGACCTGAGGGGCCTGGTATGGAATTTAGGGGGACCCCCACGTCCTTTTTTTTAATTTTGGTTCGGGGGTCCCCTGTGGGGAATTTCAATGCCGTTTTTATCAATGAACTTCTATGTGTATTGTCAGACCGGCAATGCATTAATAGCCACAAGTAGTTTTAAATGACTTTTTTTCCTTTAAAATGTCATTTTGCTGTCAGACTGTTCTAAACACGGGACACATGCGCCCCTTTACAGGCATACTATAGACACCCCCCCAGGTACGAAAGTTAAAGGGATATTACACTTTTATTGTTTCACTTTAAGTATTATTAAAATCACTGCTCCCGAAAAAACGGCCAGGGTTGTGGGGATGAGGCCCTTGTCCTCATCAACATGGGGACAAGGTGTTTTGGGGGGCTACCCCAAAGCACCCTCCCAATGTTGAGGGCATGTGGCCTGGTACGGTTCAGGAGGGGGGGCGCACTCTCGTCCCCCCCTCTTTTCCTGCCGCCTGCCAGGTTGCGTGCTCGGATAAGGGTCTGGTATGGAATTTAGGGGGAACCCCACGTCATTTTGTTTTAATTTTGACGAAATTTAAAGGGATATTACACTTTTATTGTTTGACTTTAAGCATTATTAAAATCACTGCTCCTGAAAAAACGGCCGTTTTTAAAACTTTTTTTTGCATTGATACATGTCCCCAGGGGCAGGACCCAGGTCCCCAAACACTTTTTATGACAATACCATGCATATAAGCCTTTAAAATTAGCACTTTTGATTTCTCCCATAGACTTTTAAAGGGTGTTCCGCGGCATTCGAATTTGCCGCGAACACCCCAAATTGTTTGCTGTTTGGCGAACTTGCGAACAGCCCATGTTCGAGTCGAACATGAGTTCGACTCAAATTCAAAGCTCATCCCTAATGGAGACATATGAGGAGACACATGTCTCCCAGTCCTCCTCATGGGATGGCAAATCCCTTTTCCATCTTGCATATAGTTTGGTTAATTTAGTGGGTATGGAGGCTGATATGTGGAAATATATTGCTAACAGGGGTGCCATGAGGACCTTGGTGGTTAGCAACCGCTCTACTGGGTCCGACTCAAGGTTAACACCACCAGGAAGGATGCTGAAAGGCATGCCTCATCTGTAGGAAACGGAAAAACATCCAGTTTGGTAGGTTGTGTTTTGTTTTAAGTTCTGGAAATGTGCTCAATCTACCCTCTTTCACCAGATGCTTTAGGCCAGTGGTCATCAACCCTGTCCTCAGTGCCCACTAACAGGCCAGGTTTGCAAGATAACTGAAATACATCACAGGTGATATCATTTGCTGCTCAGTGATTGCAGTATTCTAGTCTGCATCTCCCCAAGGTAATACAGAAAACCTGGCCTGTTAGTGGGCCCTGAGGACAGGGTTGATGACCACTGTTTTAGGCCCACTACTCCTTTATTGGCCCACACCTGTGGATCTGGCATGCTATGAAAATGGGGAAGATTAAGATTCCCCATAGGGGTGCATGGGGAGAGAGAGATTGTCCTGGCTCAATGCCAAACCATAATGATTGTGCGCATTAGGGTTGTCAGGTTGGGGTGAGCCCTAACTCCATGGAACACTAGGTTACTAAGAGCAGCATACAATCCCAGGATCACTGCTTCCAAGGTCACCGCCGGGGTTGTCTCTAGGTTGTGAAAACCACCAGCGGGCTGTCACTAGTATGGCTGCATATTAGTTTAGCTGGAAGTCGACAATTGCAGTGTGGACAGTGCCAGTCTTGGCACCCTGCCCAACCATATAAAAGGAGGAGACTATGAATTTCAATGTATTGAAGTAGGACGCCAGGATTAGGAGTGGACTATTTCTAAAAAGGTACAAAAATTTTGGGAGGAAAACCATCTTTACTAGATTTACTCTACGACCGGGGTTTTAAAGATATCGTTTGGTCTTCAATACAATTTTGGCAATTGCTACCTCTGCTCAGTGTGCACTTTATTACAAATGGAAATTCTCATAGTTTTTTGATATCTGAGATAATTATCTTTATCATAGAATTTGCAGCATGTGGGTTGATAATCCGGATTGTCTTTTTAATAATGTTTTGTATATGTTTTATATTTTTTTTGTTTTCTAAAAATATAAAAGGTATTCTGTCATTGATACAAATTTCAACTAATAAATTATTTGAATCAAACTGCTTGGTTTATGGTGCTTTTCTTTTTGATAGTGAGGCTTCACTATCTCAATTTAATTTTTGCTAACTATTAAAAGCACAACCACAGCACACGTGAGTCAGTGGATTCTCTACCTCTCTACAAACGGTGTTCCGTTTTTTCTTTTCCTTACTGTGAAGAAACCTTTCTGTATTTGGAGATGAAATCCTTTTTCCTCTAGACGAAAAGAATGCCCCCTTGTCCTCTGTGCTGACCTTAAAGTGAATAACTCAACGCTAAGTTCACTATATGGACCACTTATGTATTTTTTTTTTCATAAATTTTATTGAATTTTGTTAAACATTAACAGAGTGAAAGAAGGTTACTGATAACATATACAATGTACATATATATATGTACAATGTAGTAATTCAACATGGAGCTGTTACCACATAGAATCAAAGGATAGGCATTAAACAACAATGCTGCTTATGCAGATTTTCAAAATAGGTACAAACAAAGTTGGGTAAATACGTAATCAACCTGGAAAGGAAATTCTTTTCCTTTTTATTAAATGGTAGAGTATCTTGTGTTTCCTAGGCCATGGAAACATTAGATACAATAGGTAGTGTGTGGAGTAATGGGGTGTCGAAAGATAAGTGAGGTTAAACCAGTATAGGTCAACCCAAGACCCGTTCACCCCTAAAGAGATCATACTGTGAGCGGGAGGGGACCCTTAGTAATCACATATATGTTATGGACCACTTATGTATTTATACATGTTGATCATATCCCCTTAATCTCCTCTTCTCAAGAGAGAATAAATTCAGTTCCGCTAATCTTTCCTCATAGCTGAGCTCCTCCATGCCTCTTATCAGTTTGGTTGCCCTTCTCTGCACTTTCTCCAGTTCCCCGATATCTTTTTTGAGAACTGGTGCCCAAAACTGAACTGCATATACCAGATGAGGTCTTACTAATGATTTGTACAGGGGCAAAATGATATCTCTCTCTCTGGAGTCCATACCTCTCTTAATAAAAGAAAGGACTTTGCTCACTTTGGAAACTGCAGCTTGTTATTGCATGCTATTTTTAAACTTATGATCTACCAAAACCCGCAGATCCTTTTCCACCATTGATTCCCCCAGTTGTACTCCCCTAGTATGTATGATGCATGCATATTCTTAGCCCCCAAGTGCAGAACTTTACATTTATCAGCATTAAACCTCATTTGCCACATTGTGGCCCAATTAGTTCATTGAGGTTGGTTTGTAAATTGAAGACATTATTTTACTGCAAAGCTTGGTGTCATCTGCAAAGACAGAAATGGTACTTTTATTTCCATACCCTATATCATTTATAAGGATATTAAAAAGTAGGGGTCCCAACACTGAGCCTTGGGGTACACCACCGATAACCTTAGACCATTCAGAGTAATGCCCCGTACACACGGTCGGACTTTGTTCGGACATTCCGACAACAAAATCCTAGGATTTTTTCCGACGGATGTTGGCTCAAACTTGTCTTGCATACACACGGTCACACAAAGTTGTCGGAAAATCCGATCGTTCTGAACGCGGTGACGTAAAACACGTACGTCGGGACTATAAACGGGGCAGTGGCCAATAGCTTTCATCTCTTTATTTATTCTGAGCATGCGTGGCACTTTGTCCGTCGGATTTGTGTACACACGATCGGAATTTCCGACAACGGATTTTGTTGTCGGAAAATTTTATCTCCTGCTCTCCAACTTTGTGTGTCGGAAAATCCGATGGAAAATGTCCGATGGAGCCTACACATGGTCGGAATTTCCGACAACACGCTCCGATCGGACATTTTCCATCGGAAAATCCGACCGTGTGTACGGGGCATAAGAGTCATTAACCACTACTCTCTGAATTCTGTCTTTTATCCAGTTTTCTATCCATTTACAAACTGATCTTTCCAAGTCTATAGACTTTACCTTACACATTAGCTATGTGTGGAGAACTGTGTCAAATGCTTTTGCAAAATCCAAGTATACCACATCCATAGCCACCCCTCTGTCCAAGTATACCACATCCACAGCCACCCCTCTGTCCAAGTCTACCACATCCACAGCCACAGCCACCCCTCTGTCGAAGTATACCACGTCCACAGCCACCCCTTTGTCCTATTGACATGCATTAGTGCACGTTTACTGCAGTATATTGAACTGCATTAGTGTACGCTTACTGCAGTATATTGAGGTGCATGTTTACTGCAGTATATTGAGGTATGTTAGCTGTATGTTTACTGCAGTATATTGACATGCGTTGGTGCACACTTAATGCAGTATATTGATGTGCGTTAGTGCACTTTTACTGCAGTATATTGAAGTGCATTAGTGAAGTTTTAAAATGAAAAACAAACAGAAGGCGCTTCTAAGTGCAGTAACACAAAGCTTAATTTATTGCCCAAGGTTAAAAACACACTTACTAGAAGTAGAAAAGGGAAAGGCTCGTCATATCCATAATAAAAAAGGAGGTATGAGGTCCAACAATAGGCAGCCCTGAGGGTGGAATTGTTTTTCCGTATGGAAAAAACAATTTTTGTTTTCTCCGGGTTTCGGAATTTCTGGATTAGGGTCTGGAGTCCGGAGGCTTCATAGAGATTTGGGTGGGCGAAGCCCCTACCCCTGTGCCCCTGTGCACAGGTCTTACCCGATTGTGGCCCTCAGCCTGCTGCTGACTTACTGCCATCATGCCTCTGCCGGCCGCATGAACAGACCCCACCTCTGCCTGCTACCTGGACTATGGAAATAATTAGCTGTAGCAAGAGGCAGTATGTTTATAAAGGGCTGGAGAGCAGTACAATAATGAGTGTCTGCAGGTAACATTGTACCAAGACCAATATTATGGCTGTGCTTGCTGTCTCTGCCTGGACAATTTCTATGGACTGTGCTGTGCTGACAATATCCTTGTGCTGACTATAGACAATATTCCTGCCTGCTGCCTGGATAATTACTATTGCTGTCACTAAGCACATCCCTGCCTGCTGCCTAGAACAGTGCGCTGCTCTGTGGACACTACTAAAAGCACAGGTAATGTGTTTTTTTACCCTTTCCGCAATAGAATTTATTTTGGATTGTAATTCTTAGTATGTACATGTACATGCTATGTGTTAGAAATATGAGGGGCCTTCAAAAATGATAGGTTGCCAGGAAATTATGTAATTTATGCTCCTAGAATGCCTGAAGGTGCTACTTGGATGTTGGGCCTCTGTATGTGGCCAGGCTGTGTAAAAGGCTCACACATGTGGTATTGCCATACTCAGGAGTAGCAGAATGTATTTTGGGGTATCAACTTTGCTATGTACATGCTATGTGTTGGAAATATCTGATAAATGGACAACTTTGTGTAAAAAAAAAAAAGTTTACATTTTTTTTCCACATTTTCCAAAAACTTCTGGAAAAAAAATTAACCGTTCAAAAGACTCACTATACCTTATAGATTATACGTTGGGGTGTTTGCTTTCCAAAATGGGGTAATTTTGTGGGCAATTCCATTGTCCTGTGCTCCAGGGCCTTCAAAAGTGTAATAGGTGGTTGGAAATGAGATTGTCAGGAGAATAATTCCTCCAGGCGTCTGGGCCGTGTTCCTTCACGCAAGCGCGGCGGAGCGGTGCATGCACATTCGCACGCCCAACATGACCCTTTAGTTGGCCTATATAAATGGCTCTGGTACTCAGACAAATTGCTGGTTCGTCTTCAGCTTCCTGTTCCTTGATCCTGTTTGTTATACCTGATTACCTGCTGTGACCCGGATTGATCTTGACTTTGCTTCTCCTCGACCTGACCCTCGGCCTGTTTAACAGATTACGCTCTTCTCCTGTGTTTGACCCTCTGCCTGTGACTCAGATCTGCCTACTGTCTCCTTGCCCTTGAACCTCAGCCTGTGACCTGGACTTGTCTTGTGTCTCCCAGACACCATACCTCAGCCTGTGTTGGAATATCCAGTTCTTCTGTGTTTGACCCTCAGCCTGGTTCTGGACTTTCTGTTTACCTTATTCCAGTGTGCCATCTCGTCTGCCAATCTCTGCACAGCTGCTAATCCATGCCAAGACTACCAATCCAGTCTTCACCTGCCTGGTGGGTATCCTGTGCCTCTTTGTGCCATCCACTCCCTGTCTCACCTCCAGGGGGCGGACTGCGCTTAGTCGCAAGGGTGAACTGCTCTCGGCATCTCGGCCTCGGTAAGTACTTTCCTGACAGTACGAACCAGCCATGTCAGAGGCCGACAGAGCGCCTTCTCCCCTTGAGATCCTGTGCCAGCAGGTGTCAGCACTTACTGATGCAGTTCAGAAGTTACAAGAGGGCTACACCCAAATAGATGGTCGTCTCCAGCAACTTGCTGAGCCATCCGCACTACCTACCTCTGCTCCTGCACCCACCAGTGGGGCCTCCTCTCTCCAAGTTTCATCCAACCCTACGGTAATCATGGCTGCCCCGGAACCTAGGGTCCCCACACCAGAGCGATTTTATGGCGACCGCAAAAAGTTTTCAGCCTTCAAAAATGCCTGTTATTTGTATTTGGCTCTCCAGCCTAGAACTTTCTCCTCTGAGGTGGTAAAAGTGGGCTTTATTATCTCTCTCCTGGCTAATGAACCACAAGCCTGGGCCCACAGTTTGATGGAACAGAGGAGCCCTGTGTGAAATACAATTGACTCCTTTGAAAGTATGGGACACCTTTATGATGACCCCCAACGCATGGCAACAGCCGAAGCTACCTTACATAACTTGTCTCAAGGGCGAAGGCCGGTTGAGGACTATACGGTTGAGTTCCAGAAGTGGTCGGCTGATACCGGCTGGAACGAGCCTGCCCTTAAGTACCAGTTCCGCCAAGGGTTATCTGAAGTTTTCAAGGATGAGTTGGCCAGGATGGAGACTCCTGCTACTTTAGAGGACTTAATCCAAGCAGCCACCAAATTGGACAGGCACATGCGGGAGCGGCGCTCAGAACGCTTTCAGGCTCCTCGTCCCAGCTGGATGCTTCCCAAGCCGGTTCCCATCCATCCACCTTTCACGGCTTCTCCAGTCTCCACTCCTTCTGAGGTCAAACCCATGCAATTGGGATTGGTCCATGCTCCTCTCACCCCGGAAGAAAGACCACGCAGGCGTCAGGTCAACCTGTGCCTTTACTGTGGGGGTATTGGACATTTTCTCCGCACCTGTCCCGTGAGAACTAGTAAGTCCTACTCTCAAGTTGTCATGAACTACCAAGTCTCTGGTTTCTCTCAAACTTACATCACCCTCTTTGTCTCCCTACAGTGGATGGAAAAGGAAACCCGCCTGCCAGCCATAATTGATTCTGGAGCATGCAGCTGCTTCACTAGCTGCTAGTCTTCATATTCCTCTCTTAACTAAATCACAAAGCTTCCAGGTACACCTGGCTGATGGGTCTCTTCCATGCTCTGGACTTATCACCCAAGAGACCAGACCCATTCTTATCACTACAGATTCCGGTCATCAGGAGTTCCTGCGTTTCGACATTATCCAATCTCCTATGTTTCCCATCATCCTGGGGCATCCCTGGCTACAGGCACATGAACCTCAAATCAATTGGAAGAAGAAAGAGGTCTCCTTTTCCTCCCAATACTGCTCCCAGCACTGTATCCTCGCAGCTCCAGCCTCTTGCTCCACCATAGTACCAGCACCTGACAGCCTTCGGCATGTACCTCCAGTTTACCTTGAATTTAAAGACGTCTTTGACAGCCGTGGCAGAGTTCCCTAACTGTAAAGCTCCAGGGGGGACGGCATCCCCATGGAAATTTATAAGACTTACTCTGAGATACTACTTCCCAAGCTACTTAATGTTTTTAAGATCGCCAGGGAGCATAATACCTTACCGCCCTCCATGTCTAAGGCCCACATCGTGTTAATTCTAAAACCAGGCAAGGACCCAGTGGACCCGGCCTTGTACAGACCGATATCCCTATTACAGTCCGATATAAAAATATTAGCTAAAGTTTTGTCTCAGGTTAAATAAGGCTATTGCCTCTATTATACATCCCGATCAGGCGGGGTTTACGCCCAACAAATCCACGGCAATAAACCTTAGATTATTTCTTAACATGCAATCCCTGCCGGATAACAAAGGTAAAAGGGCTCTTCTGTCACTAGATGCTATGAAAGCCTTTGACAGTGTGGAATGGCCATATTTATGGGAGGTAATGAGGCGATTCGGCTTTGGTGAAATGTACATTTCATGGGTGCCTTTGTTATATCACTGCCCTCAGGCGATAATTAGAGAAGCGGGTAGAATGTCGCTACCCTTTACTCTGGGCCGGGGCACACGGCAGGGGTGCCCTTTGTCCCCCCTGCTGTTTGCCCTGGCAATAGAACCACTGGCAATCCGGATTAGGAATCACAAGGATATCACCGCTTTCTGCTATGGAGACAGACAGGAGAAGGTGATGCTCTATGCCGACAATACCATGATTCTATTGGGAAATACGGATCAATCACTAAAACAGTTTCCCTACATATGCCCTTATACAAAAGGTATGGAATAGAACTAAGTATGTACAGGAGGCGATAGGCATTAATGAGTATAGCCCTATTTGGGAAAATAAATCCTATCCAGAGCTGGCTAAACTACAACATGCGGAGAGGTGGAAGAGGTTTGGTATTTTTTACTTAACGCAAATCATAAGTGAAGGAAAATGACGATCTTTTGACTCTTTGAGGGATCTTTATAGACTGCCAGCTTACATGCTTTTCTATCATATGCAACTTAGGCATGCATTTACAACCCAATCAAAAACCTCTGAATGGCATACTGACTCGACCCCTCTTATCGCTCTACTTAAAGCAGCAGAGACCTCTAAGGGTTTAATTTCCCAGAGCTATAGCACTTTACTCCACAAATACCTTACAAAACACCCCTTGACAGTGAAAAGAAAATGGGAGTTGGACGTAGGACCGTTAGATGAGGATCAATGGGAGGAGGCTCTTCAGTCAGTTTCAGTATGTTCACTGAACGTAACACAACTATATACACTCCTGAGAACAGATTATACACCTCATAGGCTACACAATATGGGACTGCTTCCCACACCAACATGTACTAGATGTAAAAAGGACCACAGAGATTTAATACATATGCTATGGCGGTGCCCCAGATTACATGTGTATTGGAAGGGGTTGGTGGACATGCCGGGTGCAGTGTTTGAGGTCTCGATTCCATTGGACCCTAGACACTGCATTTTGAATGTGCTAGACGAATTGGAATGGGACCCTCAGAGAAGCCCTCACTAGGGCCCTTTTCATGGCCCGTAAGTTGATCATAGTTACATAGTTACATAGTAGGTGAGGTTGAAAAAAGACACAAGTCCATCAACCAACCTATGTGTGTGATTATGTGTCAGTATTACATTACATATCCCTGTATGTTGCGGTCATTCAGGTGATTATCTAATAGTTTCTTGAAGCTATCAATGCTCCCCGCTGAGACCACCGCCTGTGGAAGGGAATTCCACATCCTTGCCGCTCTTACAGTAAAGAACCCTCTACGTAGTTTAAGGTTAAACCTCTTTTCTTCTAATTGTAATGAGTGGCCACGAGTCTTATTAAACTCTCTTCTGCGAAAAAGTTTTATCCCTATTGTGGGGTCACCAGTACAGTATTTGTAAATTGAAATCATATCCCCTCTCAAGCGTCTCTTCTCCAGAGAGAATAAGTTCAGTGCTCGCAACCTTTCCTCATAACTAAGATCCTCCAGACCCTTTATTAGCTTGGTTGCCCTTCTTTGTACTCGCTCCATTTCCAGTACATCCCTCCTGAGGACTGGTGCCCAGAACTGGACAGCATACTCCAGGTGCGGCCGGACCAGAGTCTTGTAGAGCGGGAGAACTATCGTTTTATCTCTGGAGTTGATCCCCCTTTTAATGCATGCCAATATTCTATTTGCTTTATTAGCAGCAGCTTGGCATTGCATGCCATTGCTGAGCCTATCATCTACTAGGACCCCCAGGTCCTTTTCCATCCTAGATTCCCCCAGAGGTTCTCCCCCCAGTGTATAGATTGCATTCATATTTTTGCCACCCAAATGCATTATTTTACATTTTTCTACATTGAACCTCATTTGCCATGTAGTCGCCCACCCCATTAATTTGTTCAGGTCTTTTTGCAAGATTTCCACATCCTGCGGAGAAGTTATTGCCCTGCTTAGCTTAGTATCGTCTGCAAATACAGAGATTGAACTGTTTATCCCATCCTCCAGGTCGTTTATGAACAAATTTAAATAGGATTGGTCCCAGCACAGTACCCTGGGGAACCCCACTACCCACCCCTGACCATTCTGAGTACTCCCCATTTATCACCACCCTCTGAACACGCCCTTGTAGCCAGTTTTCAATCCATGTACTCACCCTATGGTCCATGCCAAGGCATCTTATTTTGTACAGTAAACGTTTATGGGGAACTGTGTCAAATGCTTTTGCAAAATCCAGATACACCACGTCTACGGGCCTTCCTTTATCTAGATGGCAACTCACCTCCTCACCTCCTCATAGAAGGTTAATAGATTGGTTTGGCAAGAACGATTCTTCATGAATCCATGCTGATTACTGCTAATGATATAATTCTTATTACTAAAATCTTGTATATAGTCCCTTATCATCCCCTCCAGGAGTTTACATACTATTGATGTTAGGCTAACTGGTCTGTAATTCCCAGGGATGTTTTTTGGGCCCTTTTTTAAATATTGGTGCTACATTGGCTTTTCTCCAATCAGCTGGTACCATTCCTGTCTGTAAAAATTAGGAACAACGGTCTGGCAATCACCTGACTGAGTTCCCCAAGTACCCTCGGATGCAAGCCATCTGGTCCCAGTGATTTATTAATGTTAAGTTTCTCAAGTCTAATTTTAATTCCGTCCTCTGTTAACCATGTAGGTGCTTCCTGTGTTGTGTCATGAGGATAAACACTGCAGTTTTGGTTACTGAAGCCCCCCGATTCACTCGTGAAGACTGAGGAGAAGAATAAATTCAATACCTTTGCCATCTCCTCATCCTTTGTAACCAGATGTCCTTCCTCATTCTTTATGGGGCCAATATGGTCTGTCCTCCCTTTTTTACTGTTTACATACTTAAAGAATTTCTTGGGATTTTTTTTGCTCTCCTCCGCTATGTGTCTTTCATGTTCTATCTTAGCCGTCCTAATTGCACCCTTACATTTCTTATTGCAATCTTTATAAAGTCTGAATGCTGAGGATGATCCCTCAACCTTGTATTTTTTGAAGGCCTTCTCCTTTGCTTTTATATGCATTTTTACATTGGCGTTAAGCTATCCAGGATTTTTGTTCGCTCTTTTAAATTTATTACCCAATGGGATACATTGGCTAATGCCCTTATTTAATATGCTCTTAAAGCAAACCCATCTCTCCTCCGTATTCTTTGTTCCGAATATTTTATCCCAATTTATGCCTTTTAGCAAGGTTTGTAGTTTAGGGAAGTTGGCTCTTTTGAAATTCAGTGTCTTTGTGTTCCCTTCATGTTTCCTATTTGTGTGATTTATACTGAAACTAATTGACCTGTGATCGCTGTTACCTAAATTGCCCTGTATTTCCACATCTGTGATCAGGTCTGTATTGTTGGTAATCAGTAGATCCAGTAATGTTTTATTTCTAGTTGGTGCGTCTACCATCTGACCCATAAAATTGTCCTGCAAGACATTAAGGAACTGGCGAGCCTTAAATGAATGTGCGGTTCCCTCCGCCCAGTCTATGTCTGGATAATTAAAATCCCCCATTATGATAACACTTCCCATCCTTGCTGCCAATCCAATTTGTGATAGGAGATCCGTCTCCACTTCCTCCCTCAGGTTAGGGGGCCTATAGCATACTCCCAGTATTATTTTCCCCTTAGCTTCATCCCTTTGGAGCTCTACCCATAAAGATTCCACCTCCTCCCTAGCTCCCTCAGTGATGTCATCTCTCACATTCACTTGTACATTATTCTTGATATATAGGCATACCCCTCCCCCTTTTTTACCCTCTCTATCCTTGCGGTATAGGGTATACCCTTGAATGTTTGCCAGCCAATCATGAGAGCTGTTGAACCAGGTCTCTGAAATTCCCACAAAATCCAAATCCTCCTTGTACAACAGTATCTCTAGTTCACCCATCTTGTCCGCCATGCTACTGGCATTAGTGAACATGCCACATAGTTTAGACCGGTCGCATATTTTCCTCGTATTGGGTGTTTCAAGATTGCAACTAGGACTTGCTACTATACTCACCTTGTGTTTTTGTGCTTTGGTTAACCTACCACTAATGCCCCCATGGTGCACTGGAAGTCTGAAACGCCACCTTCAGTGAAGGAATGGGTTACCGCACTAGGTAATACACTGAGAATGGAAAAAAATCATATTCCAACACCTGGTTGTCCAGGGAAATTTGAAAAACTTTGGGAGCCTTGGCTTGGTACTCCTGGGCTACCCCCAGATGACCTGGTCATGAATAGGTTATTGTGCCTTAACAGTGGTTGAATGCATTTTGTACCCTGCTTTAGCTTTGAATAGTGCTTGATAGCCCTGCCTGGTATGGACAGAGGGTGGGGATCATAGCGGAACTAGACATAGTAATTATATTAATTGGTAATGGGGACTATAAATATAAATACTCAAATGTATTTTGTTGTATCTGTATCCTTTCTGGATGTGTACCCATTTATTTTGTATAACTTACCTGAAGATTTTTGGACTGTATGTACTTGTTTTTCAATAAAAACTTTTTTTTTTGGATAAAAAAACAAAACAAAAACATGTCTTCGACAAACAGGCCGACCATCTACCACCTCACCGGTCCTACGACTGCCCTATTGATCTGTTACCAGGCTCTGAAGTCCCTTTCGGCCGCATTTTTCCATTATCTGAAACTGAATTAAAGACTCTCAAAACTTACATTGATGAAAACCTGGAAAAAGGTTTTATCTGTCCTTCCTCATCACCGGCTGGAGCCGGCATCTTCTTTGTAGAGAAAAAGGATGGCTCATTCAGACCCTGCATTGACTACAGAGAATTAAATAAAATTACCATTAAAAACCGGTACCCGCTTCCTCTTATCCCAGAGTTATTCCAACGCTTTCGATCTGCCCCAGTTTTCTCTAAATTAGACCTTCGCGGGGCCTACAATTTTATTCGGATCCGGACTGGCGATGAGTGGAAAACCGCCTTCAGGTCCAGGTTTGGGCATTACGAGTACCTGGTCTGCAATGCCCCGGCCACCTTCCAGCACCTGGTAAACAACATTTTCCGAGAATATCTTGAGGATTTTCTAGTCGTTTACCTTGATGATATTCTTACTTTTTCTGCCACTATTGAACTGCACCAAGTACATGTCAAAATGGTCCTTGCAATCCTCAGGAGACACAAATTGTCTCTCAAAGCAGAAAAATGTGAATTTGAGAAGTCAACGTTACAATTTCTAAGATTAATTATCTCCACCAACGTGGTCGCAATGGACCCTCAGAAAATCAAGGCAATTCAGGAGTGGCCGGCCCCTACAGCTAAAATAGGAGAACAGCGATTCATAGGATTCTCACATTTCTACTGAAGATTTATCGCTGGCTTCTCATCTATTGTAGCACCCATCACTCAGCTTGCATGCAAACATAACCATTTCCAGTGGTCCTTGGAAGCCCAGGAAGCTTTTACCAAATTAAAAACCCTATTTTCTTCTGCACCAATTTTTCGGCATCCAAATCCAGCCTTGCCGTTTGTACTAGAAGTTGATGCCTCTGAAACTGCCACTGGAGCCATCCTCTCCCAAAGGCAGGGTCCCAAAGCCCTCTTGCACCCCATAGCCTTTGCTTCCTGGAAATTAAGTGCACCAGAGAAACATTATGATGTTGGCGATAGAGACTTGTTGGCCATCAAGTTCGCTCTGGAAGAGTGGAGGTATCTACTAGAGGGGGCATCACATCCTGTTATGATATTTACAGATCATAAAAATCTGGAGTATCTCCGAACAGCCAAACGCTTAAGACCCAGACAGGCCCAGTGGGCTCTTTTCTTTTCCAGATTTAATTTCCACATTTGATACAGACCCGGCTCAAAGAATGGAAAAGGAGATGCATTATCCCGGATGTTCCATGAAACCCCTTAGGTAGTTGAAACTAGTATCATTCTGTCTCCACAAAATTTTTGCTTAATCACGCAAACTGACCTGATGTCCACGATAAAATCTGCATCCAGTCATTGTTCCAACCCTGAAATGTTCTCTCTGGAGAAACACGATGACCTACTCTAGGCCCGAGGAAAAATTTTTGTCCCACTAGAAGTAAGACCTCTGACCTTAAAAACTTTTCACGACCACAAATTGGCAGGACACTTCGGGACTCTAAAGACCGCTGAATTAATCGCCTGTCCTTTTTGCTGGCCAGGCTGGAGACAGGACTGTAAAGACTATGTTGCTTCCTGTATCTCATGTCAACGCAGTAAAGGGTCAAACACGAAGACTTGGGGTCTACTAAAACCATTATCCATCCCTGAACGACCGTGGGCAGAAATTTCCATGGACTTCATTGTGGACCTACCTCCCTCAGGGGGGTTCACCACCATCCTTGTCATCATTTACCGACTGTCAAAAATGGCACATTTTCTGCCCATGGTGGATACCCCCTCTGCCTCAGCTACAGCTGACATTTTCTTTAAAGAAGTTGTTAGACTTTATGGCATACCTGACAGCATCATCTCGGATAGAGGTGTCCAGTTCACCTCCAAGTTTTGGAAAGAGCTCTGCAAATCCCTGGAAGTAAAAATGTGTCTCTCCTCCACATATCACCCTCAGAGCAATGTCCAGATGGAGAGAACAAACCAAACTCTGGAGCAATATCTCCGCTGCTTTTGTTCCAATTCTCAAGATGACTGGTCCACTCTTCTGCCTTACGCCAAATTTGCATACAATTCCATTCACACTGCCACTAACCAAACACCCTTTTGGTCAAATTTTGGTTTTCATCCTTCTTTTTTCCTAGGTTCCCTTCCTGAGATGTCTGTCCCTGCTGTACAAGACTGAGTAGCCTCCATCCAGATGAACTTTTGAAAAATTCAGGAAGCTATGCAAAAGGCCCAGGATGACTACAGTAAACATTACAACAAAGGAAGGAAGGAGAATCCAGTCTTCAAGGTGGGTGAAGAAGTGTGGCTATCGGCCGTTAACCTAAGATTGCCAATTCCATCACAGAAATTAGGGCCAAAGTTCATAGGCCCCTTCAAGATCAAAAGAATGATCAACCCTGTAGCTTTTGAACTAGCCTTACCCAATTCTTAAAAAATACACCCAGTATTCCATGCATCCCTTCTGAAACCTGTTGTTCCTAGCCCTTTTCCTGGCAGAGAGGAGCCACCTCCTCCACCAGTTCTGGTTGACGGAGAAAGTGAATTCGAAGTGGAAAGAATATTGAGTTGCAGGAAGAGGGGAAGACAACTCCAGTACTTGATTAAGTGGAAGGGTTATCCCCCTGAGGAAAACTCCTGGGAACCTTCTAAAAATTTACATGACCCACGTTTGGTCCAGGCTTTCCAGCAAGAACATCCAGAATTGATGTCCAGTTTGGGTGTCCAGAGGCCACCCCTCGGGGGGGGGGCACTGTCAGGAAAATAAAGTAAAAACACCAAGCGCAATAATGTTCTAGCGTGACATATACAATCAAATACTTGTAAATCAAATGTATGTGAATGCACGTGCAATTAATTAAATAAAGATTGTTAGATTGACAATGATATCAAGCTGCTATCAATTATATAGTGGTCAGAATCCCCTAAAAATTAAAACATATAACATAGATTGATGCGCTCTGGTACAAAGTTCAATCAATGTGAGAAAATAATTTTTTGTGCTAAAAAACCAATGTGAAAAAAATTTGCTACCAAATCGCTAAAAAATCGCATATATATAAAATCGCAAATATATGAAAAAATCGCAAATATTTAAAAACTGTGTTCCTCCAGTTATACAAATCCACTGGAAGTGGTGCGATATCTCCAAAGTAAACTAAGCAACAATTGTGTATAGATATACTCAAAATGCGTTTGCAACTAATAATCAATCCAAATTAGTGCCAATAAATAAATAAATTAGATATATTCCCTGTGATAAGTGTTGAATCCTCCATAATAAATAAATAAATGATATGCTTATAAAGGTGCAATATATATACAATTGATGAGTATAAATAGATAAATAGTGCCAATAGAATCTGATTAAATATAGATGATTAAATTCATGAGATAGGATAAGTAACAGGCGACAGTTCAATCCTCAGTAATCTGGGATATCTGGATTCCTGCAGTACTTATTTGTTCACCCTCTGAGCTATTTCTTCCACAGCCACAATGAATGGTCATTTTTTCAGTATCAAGTGGTTTTATGTAAAATAAACAAAGAGAGAAAACATTGCGCGATATTGTTACAATAAAAGTTCACAGGCAAAACAGCACAGTGATACACTCACGTGTGCCTGACTTGTTTTAGGCATGCAGATGAGCAGATAGGCAGATCTCAGCTGGCTTGTAAGGACAAGGCTTGCTACGCAAGCTGCTGCTGCTTGATACAATGTATTCAGCAGACTGTGTCCTAGGCTCCTCCCACACGTTGCATCACTGACACGTGACTTTCTCAAGGCGCCTCAAGGCGCCTTGAGAAAGTCACGTGTCAGTGATGCAACGCGTGGGAGGAGCCTAGGACACAGTCTGCTGAATACATTGTATCAAGCAGCAGCAGCTTGCGTAGCAAGCCTTGTCCTTACAAGCCAGCTGAGATCTACGCAAGCCTTGTCCTCAAAATAGTTCATAATATCTGATAAATGGACAACTTTGTGTAAAAGAAAACGCTTTAATTTTTATCCAGATTTTCCAAAAAATTCTGAAAAAAAATGAACCGTTCAAAAGACTCATTATGCCTCATAGATTATACATTGGGGTGTGTGCTTTCCAAAATGGGGTCATTTTGTGAGCAATCATGTGGTATCACCATACTTAGGAAGAGAGTAGCAGAATGTATTTTGGGGTGTAATTTGTTGTATGGCCATGTTCTGTAGGAGAAATAACCTGTTAATAAGACAGTTTTGTAAAAAAAAAGAAAAAAAAAAGGAAAAAAACTCACCATGCTACTTAATACCTTGGAATGTCTACTTTCTAAAAAGGGGTCATTTGGGGGTAATTGTAATTTCCTGACCTGTTAGTGTCTCAAGAAATGAGATAGGCCTTCAGTACATCAGGTGTGATCAGATGTGATAAATTTTCAGCGATTGGCACCATAGTTTGTCGACTTTATAACTTTCACAAAGACCAAATAATATACACTAATTTGGGTTATTTTTCCCAAAGGCTTAAAACATAAAATAGACCTGAGTTGTGCCTTGGTCATCTGGCTGGTATGCCAAGAAAAGGGGGCATACCCAAGATAAGTAATGAATGATTGTGGAGAGAAATGTGCTGAGAAGTGCCCTTAAAAAGGTGAAAAAGGGGAAAAGGGGGGAAGGGTATCACGCACTGGAACTGACAAGGAGCATGGGTGAGCGGTCTGCTTAAATACCCCCTGGCTCCTCCCATAAATTCAGGCCACCATACTGGCTTTCTTATTTAACATGTATGAAAAAAATGCAAAAACAGCCCTGGCAATGAAAGGGTTGATACAGTATGATCTAACATCGCTGGTATATTATTGATATATGTTCCATACAAGCAGTCAGAACACAATATTAATCAGATCACTTCTATATATTTATAAATGGTCAGAATATGGGGACCTTTACCAGGGTCGGTGTTCTGAGAAAGGTCCCCGATCGGATAGTGTCCGCCCTGTACTGCGCAGGCGCAGCGCTTGCGCAGTACGAAGGACAAAGGAGACGCCAAAGTCTCCGAACATTAACAGCTGTTCATCATCTGTACACGGTACCTGTGCAATTAACACTACATTGTGCCACACGCTCCCGCACACTCCCGATGCTCGTGCAACTCTACAAGGGGTGGATGCATACAGAAGATGGCAAGAGCTCATACGATGGGGAAGATTTCTCAAAGAGGTGGATGTAATATTGAGAAGCATGTAAACTACATGTCTTTGCAGAAAAAATTATACAAAAAAGATGCGGCGCTAAAACATGATTGAACAAACTACAAAATGAGTTAATATCAATGACCACAAGGATATATCAAAAATATTATAAAGTGAATATGGATAAAATCACACACTAGTATCCAAAATTAGGTGTTAATAAAAACAAATTAATATGAGATGAATAATATGTAAGTGAATAAAAGTTGAATGAATAAAGTCCACAAACAGCCAAAAAAGAAAAATCCGTGATAACAAAGGAAAAGTGCCAAAAGTGCCAAAAAAGATGAAGATGTAGATGAGAAAATCTTCTATGGTTCCTCACACCCAGGGTGGAAAATCAGATATGCTTACCAGATCCCGATGACTGCTATTGTAGCAGTCATAGACAGCACAGGGAATTTGGGGCTCCCCACAACCTCAGCATAAGGTACCGACGTAAGCGACAGATAATATCTCAAGATTAAAAAGCAAGAGGACAATCCATAGCGTGATACAGTCTCCACAATTGATTTATTAAAAAGAATAACACTTACAAAACATCGGTGAAATGAACGGCATGAACCGTGCAATCAGGAATCACTGTCTCCGTCTACTGCCTCCGCTTCCTAAGTTCGTATACAGCCCTACACGAGAACAGACGTAGTGACGTCGCAGGCTCCTCCCTATGCGTTTCGTCACAAATGGACGTCGTCTGGGGATTGGCCAAGCAAGGTTTAAAATGATGGGCAGAGCTGATAAGGGCGGGTAGTTCAATGTTGATGGGCTGGCCATCTTCTGTATGCATCCGCCCCCTACAGCTGCCCCTTGAAGAGTTGTACAAGCATTGGGAGCATGTGGCACAATGTAGTTAATTGCGCATGCGCCGTATACAGCTCATGAACAGCTGTTCATGTTCTGAGACTTTCGGCATCTCCTTTGTCCTCCATACTGCGCGAGTGCTGTGCCTGCACAGTATAGGGCGGACACTATCCGATGGGGAACAGTTCTCGACAGGACACCGGCACTGATATGGCACTGCGTCGCTTTAACTGACAATTGCGCGGTCGTGCAACGCTGTACCCAAACAAAATTGATGTCCTTTTTTCCCACATATAGAGCTTTCTTTGGTGGTATTTGATCACCTCTGCAATTTTTATATTTTGTGTGCTATAAACAAAAATAGAGTGACAATTTTGAAAAAAAAACAATATTTTTTTTACTTTTTGCTATAATAAATATCCCCCAAAAAATGTAAAAAAACTAATTTCTTCTTTAGTTTAGGCCAATATGTATTCTGCTACATATTAAACAAAGAGTTTGATCTCAAATGTTTCCTTAGTAATATTTAATGGTTCAACCTTGCATTGGTCTTGGCCCACACCGACAATAGTTGGTAATTGGGTTGTTAATTGACCAATGCAGGTAATTATACAGTTAATCATGGTAAGATATCTATAATGTCCATTTTTATAAGTCCAGGCGTATGTACCTGGGGTTATGAGGCTTGTGTCAGCTGGTGTGATCATGATTTGTTTATTGGGTTGGTATATAGCCTGTTCACATGGGAAGGGGGATAGTTGAGATATGGCTCATAGGGGTGTTAGGGATGGTGGTAGTCCCCATTTGTATTCTTTTGGGGTTGTCGTACGGGGAAAGAGGGGCTGGACAGCTAGGTGGTGATCCCCAATTATATTCTTTTGTGGTTGTCGTACTGGGACCATTGACTGTATAGGACATATACTGTGTATGATGTTAATATAGTTTTTAGGCTCTGATCAGATAGGGAATTTTTTTAGTATATTGGCACATGGGTGGACCTGTATATATGTACACGCACGTGCATGCAGATCGGTATGTGCCAGTTTTTATCCTATATAAATTAACTTAATTTTATTGATTATGTAACAAATATAAATAAATATATAATAAAGTTTCTACAGATAATTATGTATTTATATATTATTATGAATTTGGTAAAAAGCAGGAGTAGTTATGGTGCTGCCCTTGTGGGGTTAGAAAATTTTTTTTTTTCTCTTAGTGGACAATTCCACTATATATTACCTGGTGTATATAACTCCTATAGATTTAGAGTATTATTCTTAAAAATTATATTTATGAGCGAAACAAAAAAAAAAACCTATATGTACCAAAATAACTTGAGTGTTTTAGATCTGGAATCTGTGACTGGTACTCGGTTACTAATAATCACATTGTAATAAAGGTGAAATATCAACGTAAAATTATTTCCACAAAGTGCATTTGTGCTAAACCAGTGCTATGAATTCCATAAAGTGACTGGTGCTAGATCATACGAAATCATACTAAATGTCCAATATAAAAGGTGACTGATGTGTTTTTTAACCAGTAATCTTGGATAGGAAAAGTTCCACTAATGAGAAAAAAAAGTTCTTTTTGGAGTATTTTAGGATGTTCAATCTCTGAGAAACAGATTTCTGTGGGAAAACTTCTTATCCAGGTGCTGGCTTTTTAATTAATGCCTTGTCTGCATGCTCTGATACTGCTTGCACTCACCGGATTTTTCTTTCCCCTGCAGGGGTGCAGGCAGTCACAGTATCTGTCACTGTGTAGCAATCATAGATGTCTCCAAACTTTACTTTCCGTGTTGTTTTGATGTATTACATAAAAAAGAAAGGAGGGATACCCATAGCGTAAAACCGTACAGGAACTTTTATTAAAGCTTAATAACACTGTGGTACTCACATTTTCAATGATAAAAAAGAGCATGAAAAATATATCAAAATCGCTTTGCTAGAGGTGCTGCAAGACGTCCGTAAGCTAGGGTTGCCACATCATCCCTTTAATCCAGGACACACATTAATTACACAGGTTCTGTGGCTGATTAAGGTGGTAATTAAACTCACTTGGTGTCTTATCTGCATTAAATCAGCCTCAGAACCTGTTTAATTAATATGTGTCCTGGATTAAAGGGATGATGTGGCAACCCTACCGTAAGCCCGCCCTACACGCATTTCATCATCAGACTTCTACTGGGGCGTTCATCTTGCTACACCTCTTCCACAAAATGAGACCAAATGGATCTTCCTATTGGACACCCTCCAACCAGCGGGAATGAATATAGATGTGGATTTAAATTGTTTCCTTACAAATTTTTAAAGTTACGAATAAGCAACCTAAACCCAAGTACTTTATTTTAATTTTTACTTTTATACATAACATTTTCCCATTTTTTTTTTTAGTATATTTTTAAAAATAAACTATTCCCCAGTGCAAACATGAGAAAACACACCCTGATTTCCCAATCCCCTTTCTACAAAACAACCTCAGGGAAACCTATTTCCATTCCAAACTAATCCTAAACTAAGCCTAAATTTAGATAAAGATCACCCAGCAATACATATACAAAATTGGATATGATGATCCCCCCACCATAAATATACATACAAAAAATGTTTTCTAAAAAAAGTTTCTATTACAATACCTAATGACGACCCGATCACGGATTTTGGCTATAGGACACACACTAATGGTCCCCCTTTAAAACCAAAGTATTACAATAGCATAATATACAAATACCAGGTTCAATATACACAAATAAACACCGACAGAATTGAGGTATACCTTTGCATTTTAATTTAATTTATTTTAATAATAATAACTATAATAATAAATAATATTCATTATTTGTATAAATAAATTGTCTGTTTATCTCTTGGCTATGATGTGCTGAATCGGCACATTACAGGTTAAATGTGTGGCCAGTATGTGCATATATAAAATCTTATCAAAAAAATCAATCAGCAGCGCTTCGGGGGTGTCACTGACCCGGATGCTGGCTTAAATCTCAGCAGTAAGTGAGAGAGGAGTGAGTGTGGCCGAGCGCTGAAGGGTGACGTCCTTTGCTGACAGCTCGGACCACATCTTCTCCCACTGACATGAATGCGCAGGCGCACTACTTAGGCTTCGGTCTGCAATATCTTCAAACAAATGGCCGCCAAAACAGCTTAAAGATTAAACCCATTAGGCTCCGGTCTTCAAAATCTACAGCAAAATGGCCGCCGAGCAATTAGCACGTAATTGCACCCATTACATGGCACACTATTTAAACTGAAGAGGTGTAGCAAGATGAATGTCCCAATTAGGGTTGCCACCTCATCCCTTTAAACCCGAACACATATTAATTACACAGGTTCTGTGGCTGGTTAAGATGGTAATTAAACTCACTTGGTGCCTTATCTGCATTTAATTAGCCTCAGAACCTGTGTAATTCAAAGGTGTTCGGGTTTAAAGGGATGAGGTGGCAACTCTAGCCCCAGTAGAAATCTGATGATGAAATGCGTGTAGGGCGGGCTTACGGACGTCTTGCAGCACCTCTAGCAAAGCGATTTTGATATATTTTTCATGCTCGTTTTTATCATTGAAAATGTGAGTACCACAGTGTTATTAAGCTTTAATAAAAGTTCCTATACGGTTTTACGCTATGATTATCCCTTCTTTCTTTTATATGTAATACATCAAAACGGAAAGTAAAGTTTGGAGACATCTATGATTGCTACACAGTGGCAGATACTGTGACTGCCTGCACCCCTGCAGGGGAAAGAAAATCCGGTGAGAGCAAGCAGTGTCAGAGCATGCAGACAAGGCACTAATTAAAAAGCCAGCACCTGGATAAGTTTTCCCACAGAAATCTGTTTCTCAGAGATTGAACATCCTAAAATACTCCAAAAAGAATTTTTTTTTTTCATTAGTGGAACTTTTCCTATCCAAGATTGCTGGTTAAAAACACATCAGTCACCTTTTATATTGGACATTTAGTATGATTTCGTATGATCTAGCACCAGTCACTTTATGGAATTCATAGCACTGGTTTAGCACAAATGCACTTTGTGGAAATAATTTTATGTTGATCTTTCACCTTTATTACAATGTGATTATTAGTAACCGAATACCAGTCACAGATTCCAGATCTAAAACATTCACGTTATTTTGGTACATATAGGTTTTTTTTTTTTTTGTTTTGCTCATAAATATAATTTTTAAGAATAATACTCTAGATCTATAGGAGTTATGTACACCAGGTAATATATAGTTGAATTGTCCAGTAAGAGAAAAAAAAATGTTCTAACCCCACAAGGGCAGCGCCATAACTACTCCTGCTTTTTACCAAATTCTAATACACTCCACTTAGGTGGTATTGTATCTGTAGAGGCAGCAGCCCCATATCCTAACTACACTCAACCACTGCGCGGATTTACCCCATATATCTATATATTATTATGAGCCATTGTATATTTTGGAGTGATTTAGTATGTAATGATTTATAGCTAGTTTGCATCTAGGCAAATGATGTGTTTAGCATGTAGCTTTTTTAATGATACTTAGTTGATGTGGCAGTATCGCTGTGAAGATGTGTCTGCTCCTCGCACACCATCCTGAATGCATCCTGCAGAGGGATTAATAAACTGTAACAATATAATAGGTGGGCCGATGAGCGATGGAAAGTCAGCAGTATTTAATATTTGCTTCATATGCTTTTGCTTGTAATATGCTGCTCTGTGATATGATATGCTGTCATAATATGCAGCATGTATTATGGTTAACATTGAGTGCTCTGACCCACTAGAAAATGGCTGCGATCTTACAATAAACAATAGAGTGTCTGTGGTCTTCAACAAAATGGCCGCGATGACACTATATAATGATTGACATCTCAACAGTCCAATAGAATCCCCCTGAGGAAGATACATCACTTGCCGGTATTGACATGCGTTGGGGAGGGGACAAGACAGTAGACTTGGGCAGAGTGATTCATTTTAGTGAGTCAAATCATTTGGATCAGTTCAGTGAAATGATTTGAATCACTGAATCACACACAGCTCATGATTCAATAGATTCAATTCAATATATTTCTTTACTCCAGTTTTCATTAATTTCTCCTGATTTCAGGAATCTCATCTCCTTGTCCCTATTCTTACTATATGGATGGACACCCTATTTTTTTCATTCTGTTCACTTTGTTGATATGCTCCACAATATACTTCTATACTGTGGTGATGGGTCTACTCTATATGGCATCTCTTTTTATTTATACCAATATGGTAACAAACCACTTACTTTATTGTATACAATACAGAAATCCCATCCACAGTTACATCAAGATTTTTCTATACACATTGTTTTTGGGGGGACTGCGTGTGTGCTCCTGATCCATGCTTGGGTCCTTTCCTCAGCTCCTGTGCTGGACATAATTATCTGGCTGACCTCCGGCAGGTGGTATCGCATGGTCTAGTATCAGCTCTTATGTGAGTACTTTCAGGTATGGCCGTTTATTTGTTCATCATCATCTTTAATCCCTCTACCCCTCCAGTCGGTGGTTATATTAAACTATAATGGTGATTTTTTTTTTTATCCCCTTTTTAGTATATGGATTCACTTGCTCCTGATGAGTGGATAGAAGTCCATGAAACGTCGTTGAGCTTATTTTGATGCATCCATCTCATATTTATGATTCCAGATGGTTTTTGTTGCTCTACACCAGGGGTCTTCAAACTGCGGCCCTCCAGGTGTTCAGGAACTACAATTCCCATCATGTCTAGTCATTTCAGTGAATGTCAGAGTTTTACAATGCCTCATGGGATGTGTAGTTCTGCAACAACTGGAGGGCCGTAGTTTGAGGATCCCTGCTCTACACCTTGACATAATGTTATGCCTACTCTATTTGAGGGACTGTGATGTATAATATTTACTTTCTGTGTCATTTTGGTGACTATCCTCAATATGTATGTTGATACTTTGTATTTTTTTATATGCCAATGTGCTATTATGCATTTATATGGGTTGATCAATGCCCTATCTTTGGTCTAATAAAGAATACAATTTTTTACATATGTATATGGTTTTGTCTGGCTCTATCCCACGCACCTCATCTAAAGTCCCCCCCTCTTTTTTGCAAATGATTCAATAGAGAGTCATTGTGAGCTCTCTAGACTGTGAGTCATTCATAGATGGAAGAGTCATGCTGCTGGTTTATACATACACAGCTCATTTTAAAATGCAGAATGATTGTGTGCTCTCTGTGATCTAGGCTGGTGTCACTCAGTGCTGCCCTCAGTGCATTGTGCGACATCTGTGCAAATCACATGGGATGTCTGTGCGATGCAAATTCAGCCACACAGATTTGTATGGCTGAATTTGCATCACATTCAGACCAAAGTCGTGCAGGACCCTTTTTTTGGTCTGACACCAGAATCGGATCACATGGGTGTTGCCTGCAATTCAGTTGCGATGCGCAAACTTCAGGGTTTCCCGCATGATCGCACCAATGTGAACCGAGCCTCGTTCAAAGACTTCTCACAGCAGCTCATGAATCTAATGTGCTCTGATGAGTCACTCATAGATTCAGGAGTCATTCTGCTCTGGTGGCTCACACAACTCTTGAACCTAATGTGCTCTGATGAGTTGCTCATAGATTCAGGAGTCATTCTGCTCTGGTGGCTCACACAACTCATGAACCTAATGTGCTCTGATGAGTCACTCATAGATTCAGGAGTCATTCTGCTCTGGTGGCTCACACAACTCATGAACCTAATGTGCTCTGATGAATCACTCATAGATTCAGGAGTCATTCTGCTGTCTCACACATAGCTGATGTTACAAAACATAATGTTGATTCTTGTGTGCTCTTTCTGAGTGAGTCGTTCACAGACTGGACTTGACTTGACTAGCTGCTGCCTGCCTCACACAATGACATCATACTAAAGAAAATCTTGTGTACTCTGTGATTTATTCAGAAACTTGAAGTCTTGGTGGCTCACAGCTAATCATGATCTAGCTAATTTTACAAATCATGAGCTGAGGCTGCTGTTTTTTCAACTCCCTCTACTCATCCTGAAAGGGGAGGATCTTTGACAATAAATTGAATCAGATTCACTTTCATGATTTGATTCATTCAAACTCTGTAGTGAGTTGATTCACTAATTTGATTCAGTAGCCAAGCCTACAGGACAGTGTGTGGGATGGAGGAGTGTCTCAGCACAGGAGGGGACACATCAGTTCAGCGTTTTTACTATTTCTGGCTTGTACAGAATTGTGCACTGTACCACCTATGAAATGTGAGTACCCTACCATAGGGAAGATTGTTATCTTTTAATAAATATATGAAAACGGTAATACACTATCTAGTTTCCTCTGTTTTTTATATGGATATATGTGCAAGCAACCAGCCAAGGATCTGAATACAGACAGTAAACCCAGAGGTGGTTTAAAAGCGTGTTTTGACCAAGCTTAGGTGTGAGGTCACACATGCTAAGGTGAGCGCATACACCAAAGGGGAGCACAGGAGTGGACACGAGCACTTGTTGTTTTATCATCTGTAATAAGAAATAGAAGACTTGATTAAATAGGAATGGACTTTTTATGTTACGGTCCATGAAAGGCACATTACTGCATGATTTATTTGTATAATATTCAGCACTATAATATTGGTTATCCAATGTGGATGCACTTTAGCGCTATGTACATGTACTGAGTTTGTAACTAAAATTATCGCATAGGATTGCAGTTTATAATCGCATAGAAAAGCAATGTGGATTCACTTTATATAGTGTTATGTACATATACACAGTTTGTCACTAGAGTTTTCGCATAGGATTGCAATATATAATTGCATAGGATTGCAATATTTGGATACAATTTAACTGCATAGGATTGCAACAATTTATAATACTATTTTATTAAGAGATATCGAATGTGATGGTCACACGATAACATTTGGATAGCGCAGCATTTTATTAGAAATAATTAGTAGTAGTTAGGAGACTGGACATGGTGTTCCAGAGAAAGGGGGAGGAGTAATGTGGTCACATGGTTTACAGTCCATAAAAAAGACATTATTAAAAATCCTATCTATACTGTTAAAAAAAATACAAATTCTGATCTGACAGTGAGGATTTGTTTGAAAATGGGAACAAGAGCAAATATGCCAAAGAGAAAAGGAGAACAAAGATAGTGGTGAGGAGTGCGGTGTATGTGTACTGTGTTTATTACTGACAATGGAGGTACACTTGGGATAATTAGTGTCAATCATTATTTTGGTATAATTAGTGTCAATCATTATTTTATCACATTGTTGTCTGAAAACACAAAGTCCTGTTACCTGTCTGTGTGATCTCATCCAGAACGGACAATAAATTAGGATGAGGATGATCTTTCTTTAGCGAATAGAGACATTCCCAGAGTCCAATCACAGCTTCTCTTCCCTGATCTCGAATATCTTGTAACAAGGTGTGAGAGAAGGTGTGAGAGAAGGAAGACGGGTCTTTTTCCATTGATCGGTATTTCTGGAAAATATAACTTATTATTGTTTTATATCTGCTGTTAAAATGTAACTTCATTTTTTTGGGATAAATACATAAAATGATTCTGGGTGCTTTGAACACTTCTTTCAGAAAAGAACATCTTGTTACAAGAAAGTTATACTGCGTACTGCTGACACATGTCTGAACACTTCCAGGCCTTTGTGTGCTTTTGCATTTCTCCCATTACAAATGGATGTAATAGGACACTACCAGAGCTCCAGGTGTTCCATCAGATTTAGTAATGGAAGTGACATTTCGTCGCGGTCATCTTGCTACACCCCGCACTCCTCCACAGTAAGAATACAGTGAGGCGGCAAGCTTATATAGCTTATAAGCTTATAACCTAAAAAAGCTTTTAGCTTTTTCAGCTTATATAGTCAAACTAAGTATTTTGAAATCCGCCTGAATGATTACATAGTGAATTTTGAAAGCAGCAGTGAGCCTGGTGATCTCACATGTTTGCTAATATGATAGAGCACCGCTGATTAGAAAAATCAACATCAAAACAGTCTGACGGATTTCAAAATTTGACTATATAAGCTGAGTTCACTTGTAAAAATGAGTGTACAATGCAAGACTCCGGAGGGTGTAACAAGATGTCCGCTTGACGTTTTCTCACTGTATCCTTACTGTGGATGAGTGCGGGGTGTACCGAGATGGTGGCGAAGGAACGTCACTCCTGTTAATAAATCTGATGGGTCGCCATATTGAAGTAGGAAAAGGGGTCAGTTTATATAGCCATAGTTATGTGTGTAGTAAGACTGATTTAGAATTTCAGCTAAGAATCATATTTCTTGCATTTTATGTTGAAGCTACTTGTGACTTCCCCATCAATTTGCTACATTCCTCTTTCTGTGCAAAAAGCTTGCTTGCTGACATCATTTAAGACAGATGAAGGAACCTGCAAGAACATACTGCAGAGAGACGAGTTTTGTATAAGGCTAAAAATATATATGGTTTTGCGGAACTTGTCTGGTTTTAGGATGCATAGGTTGATTTTTAAAAGGTTAGAATGTCTGTTTAAAACAGAAGTGTACCGCCTGTTCGCTTGTGACACAATATGCTGAAAATATATATCTACACTGTATTCACTGTATCTGGGACTCTTGATGTGTAGACACGAGTCGGGTCAGGAGCTTCCATTCTTTTCTGGCCAGAAAGATGGAATAAAATCTCCCATACCAGAGTTCTTTGTCCAACTGTCATATACCGATATTCTGCTACTTTAATATCTGATGGAACACAGGCAAGAGAGACAACAGATCTGATTGATACCATTCACTACAGAGGGTGTTAATGGGATTAAAAACATATATTTAAGACACATCCCGCCCGACCAATAGCAAAATGATGGCCACAGCCGGGAGCAGCTGTCCCGACTGGGTGTCATATGATGTCCAGCAAGATATGCCACTCATGCACATTAGGGATGAGCTTCGAGTTCAAGTTGAACTCATGTTCGACTCGAACATCGGCTGTTCACCAGTTTGCCGAACAGCGAACAATTTGGGGTGTTTGCGGCAAATTCGAATGCCGCGGAACACCCTTTAAAAGTCTATGGGAGAAATCAAAAGTGCTAATTTTAAAGGCTTATATGCATGGTATTGTCATAAAAAGTGTTTGGGGACCTGGGTCCTGCCCCAGGGGACATGGATCAATGCAAAAAAAGTTTTAAAAACGGCCGTTTTTTCAGGAGCAGTGATTTTAATAATGCTTAAAGTCAAACAATATTCCTTTAAATTTCGTACCTGGGGGGTGTCTATAGTATGCCTGTAAAGGGGCGCATGTTTCCCGTGTTTAGAACAGTCTGACAGCAAAATGACATTTCAAAGGAAAAAAGTCATTTAAAACTACTCGCGGCTATAATGAATTGCCAGTCCGACAATACACATAAAAGTTCATTGATAAAAACGGCATGGGAATTCCCAACAGGGGAATCCCAAACCAAAATTTAAAAGAAAAGACGTGGGGGTCCCCCTAAATTTAATACAAGGCCCTTCAGGTCTAGTATGGATATTAAGGGGTACCCCGCGCCAAAAAAAAGACGTAGGTGTCCCCCTCAAAATTCATACCAGACCCTTCAGGTCTGGTATGGATTTTAAGCTGAACCCCGTGCCAAAATTTAAAAAAAATTGCGTGGGGTCCCCCCAAAAATCCATACCAGACCCTTATCCGAGCACGCAACCTGGCAGGCCGCAGGAAAAGAGGGGGGGACGAGAGAGCACCCCCCCCTCCTGAACCGTACCAGGCCACATGCCCTCAACATTGGGAGGGTGCTTTGGGTCCCCCCTAAAGCACCTTGTCCCCGTGTTGATGAGGACAAGGGCCTCATCCCCACAACCCTTGGTCGGTGGTTGTGGGGGTCTGCGGGTGGGGGGCTTATCGGAATCTGGAAGCCCCCTTTAACAAGGGGACCCCCAGATCCCGGCCCTTCCCCCTGTGTGAAATGGTAAGGGCCTACCATTTCACAAAAAAACTGTCAAAAATGTTAAAAATGACAAGAGACAGTTTTTGACAATTCCTTTATTTAAATGCTTCTTCTTTCCATCTTCTTTCTTCTAACTTCTTTCTTCCTCCTTCTCTTCTTCTTCTGGTTCTTCCTCCGATGTTCTCGTCCAGCATCTTCCTCTGCGGCGTCTCCTTCTCTTTATCTTCTTTTCTTCATCTTCTTCTCCGGGCCGCTCCGCATCCATGATGGCATGGAGGGAGGCTCCCGCTGTGTGAGGCTTCTTCTCTTCATCTTCTTGTCTTCATCTTCTTGTCTTCATCTTCTTGTCTTCATCTTCTTGTCTTCATCTTCTTGTCTTCATCTTCTTGTCTTCATCTTCTTGTCTTCATCTTCTTGTCTTCATCTTCTTGTCTTCATCATCTTTTCAGCCACTTCGCATCCATGATGGCATGGAGGGAGGCTCCCGCTGTGTGACGCTTCTCCTCTTCTGACGGTTATTAAATAATGGAGGGCGGGGCCACCCGGTGACCCCGCCCCCTCTGACGCACGGGGACTTGACGGGGACTTCACTGTGGCATTCCCCGTGATGTCAGAGGGGGCGGGGTCACCCGCCTTCCGTTATTTAAGAACCATCAGAAGAGGAGAAGCGTCACACAGCGGGAGCCTCCCATCCAATCGTGGATGCAGAGCGGCCCGAGAAAAGAAGATGCAGAAAAGAAGGCGCCACTGAGGAAGATGCCAGAAGAGAACACCGGAGGAAGAACCAGAAGATCCAGAAGAACCAGAAGAAGATGGAGAAAGAAACCAAAGGAAGATAGAAGAAAGAAGATGGAAGAAAGAAGAAGCATTTAAATAAAGGAATTGTCAAAAACTGTCTCTTGTCATTTTTGACACTTTTTTTGTGAAATGGTAGAAAGTACCCCCTTACCATTTCACACAGGGGGGAGGGCCGGGATCTGGGGGTCCCCTTGTTAAAGGGGGCTTCCAGATTCCGATAAGCCCCCTGCCCGCAGACCCCCACAACCACCGGGCAAGGGTTGTGGGAATGAGGCCCTTGTCCCCATCAACATGGGGACAAGGTGTTTTGGGGGGGCTACCCCAAAGCACCATCCCAATGTAGAGGGAATGTGGCCTGGTATGGTTCAGGAGGGGGGGTGCTCTCTCGTCCCCCCTCTTTTCCTGCGGCCTGCCAGGTTGCGTGCTCAGATAAGGGTCTGGTATGGATTTTTGGGGGTACCCCACGCCATTTTTTTATTTTGGCGCAGGGTACCCCTTCATATCCATACCAGACCTGAAGGGCCTGGTATGGAATTTAGGGGGACCCCCATGTCTTTTTTTTTTTTTTTTGGTTCGGGGTTTCCCTGTTGGGAATTCCCATGCTGTTTTTATCGCGACTATTAATGAATTGCTGGTCCGACAATACACATAACAGTTCATTGATAAAAATGGCATGGGAACCCCGAACCAAAATTTAAAAAAATGATGTGGGTGTCCCCCTAAATTCCATACCAGGCCCTTCAGGTCTGGTATGGATATTAAGGGGAACCCCGGCCAAAATTTCTTTTAAAAAATGGTGTGGGGTCCCCCTCAAAATCTATACCAGACCCTTCCGGTCTGGTATGGATTTTAAGGGGAACCCCGCGCCAAAATTAAAAAAAAATTGGCGTGGGATCCCCCAAAAATCCATACCAGACCCTTATCCGAGCACGCAACCTGGCAGGCCGCAGGAAAAGAGGGGGGGACGGGAGAGCGGTCCCCTCCTGAACCGTACCAGGCAACATGCCCTCAACATTGGGAGGGTGCTTTGGGGTAGCCCCCCAAAACACCTTGTCCCCATGTTGATGGGGACAAGGGCCTCATCCCCACAACCCTTGCTCAGTGGTTGTGGGGGTCTGTGGGCGGGGGGCTTATCGGAATCTGGAAGCCCCCTTTAACAAGGGGACCCCCAGATCCCAGCCCTCCCCCTGTGTGAAATGGTAAGGGGGTACTTCCTACCATTTCACAAAAAAACTGTCAAAAATGTTAAAAATGACAAGAGACAGTTTTTGACAATTCCTTTATTTAAATGCTTCCTCTATCTACTTTCTTCTATCTTCCTTTTGGTTTCTTTCTCCATCTTCTTCTTCTTCTGGATCTTCTGGTTCTTCCTCCGGTGTTCTCGTCCGGCATCTTCCTCAGCGGCGCCTTCTTCTCTTCATCTTCTTTTCTCGGGCTGCTCCACATCCACGATTGGATGGGAGGCTCCCGCTGTGTGATGCTTCTCCTCTTCTGACGGTTATTAAATAACGGAGGGCGGGTGACCCTGCCCCCCTCTGACATCACAGGGAATGCCACAGGGAAGTCCCCGTGTGTCAGAGGGGGGCGGGGTCACTGGCTGGCCCCGCCCTCCATTATGTAAGAACCGTCAGAAGAAAAGTGTCACACAGCGGGAGCCTCCCTCCATGCCATCATGGATGCGGAGCGGCCCGGAGAAGAAGATGAAGAAAAGAAGATAAAGAGAGGGAGACGCCACGGAGGAAGATGCTGGACGAGAACACCGGAGGAAGAACCAGAAGGGCCTGAAGGGCCTGGTATTGAATTTAGGGGGACCCCCCCCCCCCGTCTTTTTTTTTTTTTTTTTTTTTTTTTTTTTTTTTTATAATTTTGGTTCGGGGTTCCCCTGTGGGGAATTGGGGAATTCCCATGCCATTTTTATCAATGAACTTTTATGTGTATTGTCGGACCGGCAATTCATTAATAGCCGTGAGTAGTTTTAAATTACTTTTTTTCTTTTGAAATGTCATTTTGCTGTCAGACTGTTCTAAACACGGGAAACATGCGCCCCTTTACAGGCATACTATAGACACCCCCCAGCTATGAAATTTAAAGGGATATTACACTTTTATTGTTTGACTTTAAGCATTATTAAAATCACTGCTCCTAAAAAAAGTCAGTTTTTAAAACTTTTTTTGCATTGATGCATGTCCCCTAGGGCAAGACCCGGGTCCCCAAACCCTTTCTAGGACAATACCATGCAAATTAGCTTTTAAAATGAGCACTTTTGATTTTGAACGTTCAAGTCCCATAGACTTCAATGGGGTTCTAACGTTCTTGCAAAGTTTTGGTCTGTTCGCAAGTTCTGGTGTGAACCGAACCGGGGGGTGTTCGGCTCATCCTTAGTGCACATCCTCGGGGGTGTGCAGCACGGCGATCGGTGGTGCGGTGTGTCGGTTTGACACACCGCTTCTCCGATCTAGGTAAAGTGCCTATGAGGTAGGCTCTTTACCACATGATCAGTTGTGTCCAATCACAGCTGATCACATGGTAACCAGGAAGTGCTGTTTATCCGCTTTCTTCTATTGGCGCTGACAGGTGTAAGTAGAGGAGAGCCGATCAGCGGCTCTCCTGACAAGGGGGTCTGCGACGATAACCAGCGTATTGATTATCAGTGCAGACCAATCAGTGATGTCCACCAGTGCCCGCCAGTGATGCCTATCAGTGGGCCACCAGTGATGCCCACCAGTGCCTGCCAGTATTGCCAATCAGTGCCCATAAGGGATGTCAATCAGTTCTCATCAGTAATGACAGTCAGTGCCTCCTCATCAGTGCTGCCTATCAGTGCCATCTATCAGTGCCGCTAAACAGTGCCACCCATCAGTGCCCATCATTGCTGCTCTTCTTTGCCCATCATTGCTGCTCATTAATGCCCATAAGTGTCACCTATCAGAGCCCATCAGTGCCACCTATCAGTGCTGCCTATCCGTGCCCATCAGTGCTGCATATTACTGCATCATCAGTGCTACCTCATCTGTGCCGCCTCATAAATTCCCATCATTGCTGCCTCATCAGTGCCCATCAGTGAAGGAGAAAACATACTTATTTACAACATTTTATAACAAAAACAAAGAAAAACATTTATGTTTTCAAAATGTTGGGTATTTTTTATTTGTAGCACAAAAAATAAAAAAGCCAGTGGTGATCAAATATCACAGAACACCAAAGAAAGCTCTGTGTGGGGAAAAAAGATAAAAATGTTATATGGTTAGTGCTGAATGACAGTGCAATTGTCATTCAAAGTGTGACCGCGCTGAAAGCTGAAAATTGGCCTGGGCAGGAAGGGGGTGAATGTGCCCGATATTGAAGTGGTTAAAGAACGTTATCTCAACATTTCATATTTCTAAAATGTGCCTGCTGTACTATGTAATTGTGTTAAACAGTATCTCATTCTTTGTATTGCTTTCTTTGTGTGGAATACTTGGTGATCCTGCCAGTCCCCCGTTTACTATTTCAAACTGACCACTCTAGGCATTAGAGCACATTTTCCCAGACTTGTTCTAGCTGTGCTGGAAGAACAGCCTATCTGTCCACCAATGGCCAAGACTTGTGCTGATTACCCCTCACAGCCTTACTGGGAAGATCAGTGTCCTGCTGTTTCTCCACCCCCACCTCCTTAAAGCAGAGTTCCGCCGGCAGAAAAAAAATAATATAAGGACACTTACCTGTCTAGGGAGCCCGCTATGTCAGCACCCCAAATGATCTTTGGATCAACTCACGGGTGCTGCCGCCACCATTCCTGGTAAGTGAAACCAGGCAGTGAAGACTTTCGGCTTCACTCCTGGTTCCCTACTACGCATGTGCGAGTCGCACTGCCCATTCTGATTTGGTCCCTGCTGTCTTGTGGGACCTGTGTGTCTTCCAGAAAACAGCAGGGGGGGAAGGAGGATTTGCCAGACAATGTTCGGCGATTTTTTTTTTCCCGGAAGTGGGAGCAGATACCTGAATTTGACAGGTATCTGCTCCTCCTTTCCCCCTGAAAGGTGCCAAATGTGACACCGGAGGGGGAAGGAATCCGAACAGCAAAAGTTCAATTTCTGGGTGGAACTCCGCTTTAAACTCCTTGTGCAGCGGGGAACAGAGGTTATGGGAAAAAGTATTTATGGTGTATTTTATATCTGTACACAAATTCTTTGCCTTTCATTTCTGTTTTAAACTGAATGGATTGTTTCACAAGGTGATGGTTCACAAACACTTTAAGGGCAATTTAATATAAAATATTTTAAAATTATGGGGCGTGGCCAGATGTAAGCGAGGCAGCAAGTGTTTATTCAGAGCTCCGTCTATCCTGCACTCATCCAGTCCTTAGGAGTAGTTTTGCCCGTGTTCAGAGCACAAATCCAGGCAGGGCTCATGGGGCCAAGACTGAACTTATGGGGCGGATAGACCACCTCTCTACAGAATGCACCCTGATCAGGCACAACCTAGATAAGATCCGGGGAAGGCTGACAACAGTGGAGGAGAAAGTCTCTGAGGTGGAAGATACCTTGCACTCCCATGACACACACCTGTCAGAACTGCATGATCTGGTAATGATCCCTCCCAGTGGCGTTGCTATGGGGGTGCGGCCCGCACCTGGGTGACACCTGCCAGAGGGTGACACCAGGTTTAGACTGGCACTTGCACTCGCATTGAAAGGTGTGCCATGGCTCCCTCCTTCCTCTCTGAAATCTCCCCAGCTCCACGTAATCTGCGGGCAGAGTGGGGGAGGAGGGAGTGAGGCAGAGAAAGAGGTGCCCAGGGTCTGACCGTCCCACACACCACACATGACGTGGCCACAATCACATCTCGGTTCCTGATGGCTACACTCACTGCCGCTTCCTCCTCAGCTCTGAAATGTAAACATGATGGGAGGAAGAGCCGTGGAGGAGGAGGGATACCATCCATGCTACAGCCCCTGCCCTGAGGTATGTAACAGGAGTACTGCAGAGGGGGACATGGTGATTGGGGGGGGGCATTGGCAGGTAATAATTATGCTGCCAGAAGTGATTTTAGGAGGGGGTAGAGGATAGCTGCTAGGGGGTGTTTTTTTTTGGGTTAGAGAGGACTTGTACTAGAAGTAGGAGGGGCAAATTTGAAGTTTGACCCCCTTCCCCCCAGCACAATTCCTCTCCCCTCCAAAAGCATCCCCTAGCACATATCCTCTACCCCCCCAATCAAAGATCCCATCCCGGCTACATCCACCCCCCTGATCCCATCCCGGCTACATCCACCCCCCCATCCCATCCTGCTCCATCCACCACCCAATCCCATCCTGCTCTATCCACCCCCCAATCCCATCTCAGCTCCATCCATCCTCCCAGATCCTTTCCCAGCTGAATCCATCCCACCAATCCCATCCTGGCTCCATCCACCCCAACCCAATCCCATCCCAGCTCCATCCATTCTCCCCGATCCCAGCTCCATCCATCCCCCCCATACCATCCCAGCTTCATCCATCCCCCCAATCCCATCCTGCTCCATCCACCCCCTGATCTTATCCCAGCTCCATCCATCCCCCCAGATCCTTTCCTAGCTGAATCCATTTGACCAATCCCAACCAGGCTCCATCCATCCCCCCGACCCCATCCTGGCTCCATCCACCCCACTCCAATTCCATCCCAACTCCATCCACCCCAATCCCATCCCAGCTCCATCCTTCCCCCCCTGATCCCGGCTCCATCCATCCCCCATACCATCCCGGCTCCATCCATCCCCCCAATCCCATCCTGGCTCCATCTACCACCCTGATCACACCCCAGCTCTATCCATCTCCCAATCCCATCCCAGCACCATCCATTTCCCTGATCCCATTCCAGCTCTATCCACCCCCCAAACCCATCCCAGCTCCATCCATTGTGGCAGGTTAAGGGGGGAGATCCGCGCCGACGCACTAGCCTACTAAGTGCGTGGGGGTGGCACACCATGTTTTACCGCACAAGGTGATACCAATCCTAGTGACGCCACTGATCCCTCCAACACAGGGCGGATGGTGCAGAGGACAGGCAGAGAAGGAATAATATATGGGTAGTGAGTTTCACTGAGGGATCAGAGGGGGCTACACCTGTTACTTTTGCTGAGCAGTTATTCAAGCAGTTATTTTCCCTGCAAGATCTACCCCCATCTATGTAGTGGAAAGAGCGCACAGGGTCCCCACAGGTATCTGTCCCCCTGGTGCTTTCCCAGGTCCCTTCCTGGTTAGATTCCTGAACTAAAGGGATCACAACATGATTCTAGCCCAATCCAGGAAGCATCAGGATCTGCGTTTTGAGAATACCAGAGTGATGTTTCCTGATTTTACGGTTGAAACCCAGAGAAAACGCCTCTCATTTAACGAAGATCATAAACGGCTCAAAGAAAGGGAGATACAATATACTGTAGTATGCTTTACCCTAGCAAGCTCCGAATCCAATACAAAGGGGCTATGAAGTTCTTTGATAACTCAGTGGAGGCGAGTGATTGGCTGGTAAAAGAACTATAAGTAGTTGCTGCTATATTACTTGTTCCCTCTTTTTATTGGATTGCACCAGACTGCCTATCATTTGCAAATGCACACTGTTGCCCCCATGGTGCCATATTAAATATGCTCTATTTCCTTCTGGGTACATTTTAAAGTCTGCACTGATTTTATTATGGGAACATTCCTCATCGTACCACTAGATGGAGCCAACTTCCTTGTATAATTCTTCCCATTTTTTTCTACTGCACTTTTTTGGTCTATTACTCCATACCCGTGGGAAAGGTAAGAAAATCCATTATGACCTGCCATATGTATGCAGGCTCCCTGTATTTTATGAAGGAACAGTGGAAGTGTGGATTACCTGTTGGAGCCACGGGAATGACTGGAGAATGAGCTGCAATATTAGTGCTGATCACATTCACCTTTCTTCTCTAATCTAGGCCAATGAGATTGCAGTTGGTATAAGTGATCACTGAGGCAACTGAGGGTTAAATTGTAACTGCTCCATTCCCTCCTATTTACACATGGCTGACTATGCTGTCCTGCATACTGGGAACATAACATCACTCACCACTGGAGGGTGCCATAGTCCCAATATTTTTTCCTACTTTCTTGTCATTACACCTTACTTTGTTCCTTTTGCTCCACGATCCTATCGAATGGAGTGTCCAGAGGAACTGCAGAACCACCAATGGAGCTCCCAAACATTTGTTTGCCTCCAATGGACCTCACCGTTGTTTCTTTGGGACTAAACTACATACCGGAGGTTTTCATTTTAGTTTTTTTACTTGAGTATCTGATATAATAGAGGGGGCAATTTTGTTTGTCACAGTTCTCCAATGTGCCTTAGCTTTTGATACCATTCCACAATGGATTGGCTCTGTGGTTTTTCGTGGTCACTACATAGCCATAGACCTATTGTTATTATCTTGCTGGGATGTATTAATGGGTTTTAGCAGTCATGACTGATAAGGTTAAATTTCTGTCCTTGAATATCAGGGGCTTGCATAACAAATACAAAAGGGCTTTTATTTTCCAATATTTAAAACGGACCCAGCTGCATATCGTTTTTCTGCAGGAGACTCACCTGGATGGCAATCCTATCCTATCTTTGCATAGGCCATGGATCCAGAGAGCCCTGCACTCGACTTATTCAACATTTGCTACGGGTGTCTCCATTCTAATTAGCAAGGCTACCCTGTGCACAATCCACCAGGTGATCTCGGGACCCAGGGGGTCAATATGTGGCGGTAGTTCTGGATGTTTGTTATCACAAATTATTATTGGTAAATGTTCATTTGTCTCCTCCCTTTCAGGTCCAGATACTTTATGATCTACTGGCTAAAGTGGTCCAATTTTCTAACCTTCCTATTGTCTTGATGGGTGATTTTAATGCTGTGTTAGACGCGGCATTGGACTTCCAATCTGAACAGAATGGGTAACTCTGATTTGGTCAACTGGGCAAATGTAGAGGGGCTATCAGAGTTATGGCGTTGGAAGCATCCAGTAGTCAAGTGCTTCTCCCATGTATCCAGAGCCCATAGATCCTCAGCCAGGATAGATCTAGCTTTTGGCAATGGGCTTTTCTTGCCATTCCTGACCGAAATAGAATATTTGGCAGGGGGGTTATCTGACCATAACTCTTTCTCTTACCCTGACCTTTCCAAAGGGGGCAAAAGGGGGAGGATGTCACCCAGCTGGTTACAAAATGGGCAGGTGTCTGCCCAACTAGAGGAATCGATTAAATCATACTGGACTTCTAATGCTGAATCAGCAGGTCCACCTATAGTGTGGAAGGCATTCAAGGCTGTGGCTAGGGGGGAATTTATCTCTGCATTTAAGACAGCCCGTGTAAACAACAATGAGGAGTTTCAAACTCTACAGACTAGGGAGAGGAAGTGTGCTAAGGCCCACGTGGGTTGGCCCACGTGGGTTCCCTCACGAGGACCTCATTCGAGTCTCTGTTTGAGGCAAGGCGTCTTCTGTCCCTACAATTTACGGACCTGGTGCATTCAGAAGCACAGCGGAGGGCTCACACAATATTTGCCGAAGGGGATAAAAATGGGAAATTATTAGCTATGTCAGTTGCTGACTATCACCCAATCACAAATATTCATAGCAAAGGTTATAGGTCGGCAGTTAGCTGCAAAGTTGTGCCACATCCTAAATTAGATATACCAAAAAAAAGGGAAATTCCCCTAGTGGTGGACTTTTAAGGCACATACAGAAAAACGTAAAAAGAGTATGTAATATATAAACAGTAGTTTATTAATTTGAAAACATAATAAAAATATCAAGCAAAAATATATAACACAAATTGTAAGGAATGCGAATCGTGTACTTATACACAGATATAGTGTTGATACCAATATTCTTGCAGCTGACGCGTTTTGGAGTTACTCAGCCTCCTTCCTCGGGAGTGGATATAGATTTACAGAAAATTATTGGCACTGTGTAAGCTGACTTGGCGTTCCAGAACAGTTAAAAACAAAGGCACTGACATTGTCTGTCTATACAGCGTATTCCTGATTAGGTAGATGGAAGTTCATTGTCATATTCTAAGTACTATTACTTCATGCATAGCATTGAAAATGTAGTTACGTATAGATATGGGTAGGTGGTTTATTCTTCAAAAAATGAAGAAAGACCCAAAAATAGGGGGTGCAAAGAGGTTCAAAAACCTGGAACTCCACTGAGGCCGAGGGCAGATCCTGATAGTAAATCAGTAGATGGTTCAAGGGGGTACGTAATAGGTAACTGGTATTGGCTTGGTATGTCTTGAATAGTTTTAGTACCAAGGAGCTGGACATCTGCTCAGGCTGAAATCATCCTGCAGACTGCAACGGAATCACAAATATTCCAGTCATCAGAACTAGGGGGGTGATTTGGTCTCTGAACCACAGACCATATTGAAGGAATTTATTGACTTCTTCTCAGCTCTATACTCCCCTATAGCATATTATGATGTGTCTGCTCTAGATACCTTATTGGAAGGCCTATCGCTCCCAATGTTGTCAGAGAAAGATAGAAATGCTTTAGATGCCAAAATTATCACTAAGGAGATTGAAACAGCAATTTTTGCTTTCCCCCATAAATCCCCTGGACCGGATGGCTGATTTTTATAAGTCATATGTTACACAGTTAGTCCCCAGACTTGGATTACTCCTGGAATATTGCCTTGCAAATGACACTCTGCCGGGTTCCATGCTGGATGCATATATGATCCTTTTATTAACATTTTAACTAAAGTCTTAGCGACCATGCTAGAACAGGTTATTTCCTCTATAATTAATATAGATCAAATGGGGTTTATGCCAGGTTAATCCATGGACACAAATCTAACGAGACTTTTTACCCATTTGCAACTTCCACCTATGGAGTCCCAGTCTAGAATAGTGGTATCAATGGACAGAAAAAGTGTTCAATTCAGTTGATTGGTGTTATATGCACAAGGTCCTTGAATGCATGGGTTTCCGGCCTATTTGTGGATATCCATGCTATATAAACGCCCTAGAGTAGCAATACGATTAGGACTGTCAGTGTCTGAATTTTTTGAAGTTGGCAGAGGCACTAGGCAGGGGTGTCCACTATCCTTTTTTATTTGCTATTGCCATGGAACCCATAGCAGTTGCCGTTCGGTCGTCTGGGGAGGTCAGGCCATTAGGGTGGGCACAATCAATGAGTCCCTTGCGCTTTATGCTGATGACTTGCTCCTGTTGCCTCACTGCAAGCAGCGTTGGCTATTCTTGATCAATTTGCTTTCTTTCTCCAGGTTGATTGTGAACTGGAGCAAGTCGTCTATATTCTTTTTTTTTTTTTTTTTTTACAAATATAATTTTATTAAACTTCAGGAAAGGGTGGCGAGTATACATGTGCAAGCGATCTTCTACATAAGTTCCTAATCATCTTGTATTTTTATATATCAACTTATAACTTAGTTAACCTGTGTAATGTTATCCATCTAGAAATAGGGTCGTCCAATCCTATTTCCAGTTTTCCCTTAATGAATGGGAGAAGAAAAAAGAAAAGGAAGGGGGAATACAGAGCGTAGCAGCTAGAGATGAGAGAGGGAAAAGGGAAGAATATGGTTAGGGAAAGGAAGGGGGGGTGGATGGGGACAAGGGTTAGGCATAGCTATGGCCTTTAACAGCAGGGCTACTTTGACTTTTGATTGCATGCAGAGGACTCATGTTTTGTATAAAGCTTGTCCTTCTGAGAATATAAACATATTCCAAAGATCCCATGTCTTTTTATATGTCTCATGTTTGTTTTGTGCTGTAAGAATCAAATCTTCCATGTTTCTTACTGTATCTCTTCCACTTTCCTTAGCCAAGTCACAGTGGTCGGGGGGTTTTGTTGCTTCCAGAACAAGGGAATGCAGAATAAGTGTTGCAGAATGGATTTTCTATAGACTCTAGTGGATATTGTTGATATGTGTAATTATAAAAAATGCCGTTCATTTGGGATTGGATAATTTGTAAATTTTTGGGAGGTAGTTCTGTCAGTTTAGGGCAAACCCAGAATATATGCAAAAGTGTCCCTATTTCTTTTTGGCATCTCCAGCAGAGTTCTGATGTGTTGGGGAAGATGGCTAGGCATCAGATACCATCTCGTAAGTACTTTGAAGTTGGTCTCTTGAATTTTGGCGCATGAGGCGCATGCGCAGTAGCTCCTTGAGCGGTCGCTCGTTCTGAGAGCTCCGCTCCACTCCGGCCTACATCCACCGCAACAGTTAAAACAAGCGGCGGAACCAGACCATCAGACCCCCTCCTCACCTCCTGGAGTCCTGAGGGACCCCCTCCCATGATCGGGGGCTCAGCCAGACGGGACCTATCCCGATTTCTTGTTCCCGGCCCGTGGATCGTGGCCTCAATGAAAATGGCGGCCGCAGGTGCAACACGAGGCCCCTCACAGAATCCAGCGGCATCCCTGGAAGACTTCCCTCCTCTGCCTTCTCACAAAGACAGGGTGAAACCTCAAACCGTGAGTAACCCTCTGGATGGGATATTACCAACATCTCCCACAGACTCTATAGGCTGCAGCCCCATGGAAGTCCCCCCCTAACCCAGATGGAGGAGAGCTGCTCCACATCCAGCCCTCAAAATGTTCCCCCTGCTCCCATCCCCACAGATTTCTCAGCTCTCATGGAAACCTTTTCCAATAGGCTCTCACAATGCCTCACAAATCGCCACCACTATACAGGCAGACGTGCAGCAGCTGGGTGCAAGAATTGAAGCAATCGAATCTAAGACTGATCAAATTGCTGCAGTTGCCAACCAGAACACTGACAGGATCCAAGAATTACATGACCAACTGGACATGGCGTACTCAAAACTTGATGACCTCGAAAACACGTCTCTTAGATATAATTTTAGGTTGAGAGGCCTTCCCTAATCGTTCAAGGACACAGATAAAATCGTTCGCTCTTTCAACAAACATTTAATTCCGGACATACCAGACTACAGGCTGGAATTAGACTGGGCACATAGGGCCTTGCAACCTCCGCGCCAAGACGGCCTACCCAGAGACATAGTGGTTAAACCCCACTTCTTCAGAGTTAAAGAAGAAGTAATGCACAAAGCAAGGAAATCAGAAAATCTCTCCATCCAAGGACATCCAATTCAAATTTTTGCGGATCTTTCCCCCTTCACGATACAGAGACGGAGATCCTTAAAGCCTCTCTTGATCATCCTATCGCAAAAATCGATTGCTTACAGATGGTCGTTTCCCTTTCGCCTCAACTTTGCCTATTTAAATAAATCTTACAGCTTCACGAATTTTGGAAATGGAGAACGGTTGCTGCTACAACTGGGCCTTATTTCCCACTCGCCGGCCTCATCAGCTGCTATGGATCCCAGAACACCTCAATCCGCGAAAAGATCACCTCCCACGAGTCCTATCCAACCCTTATGGCACAAGCAACAAGCCAAGAGATCCAAAGATGGATGCCCTCCTTAATGAAAAGTCTACTATCAACGGTGCCTTCTTCCCCCCCAGGATCTCCTGCGGTAGTCTTCTGGCAGCGGGACGCTGACTTCCCAAGCCCCCGTTTTCCTCTGGCAGGGCTTTAGCCAGAGCTTTAATGATTCTTAAACGTTTTCTTTTTGCCTCATTTTTCTCAGGACACCTTCAAGTCTGTTTTTATGGTTCTATTTTTGGTTTTATTTTTTAGCGGTATGGCTGGAGTGGCTGCACTTCGCCTCCACGAGTTTCGGAGTGGTATTTTCCCCCACTCGGAGACACCTCCACAACCCTCTTTTTGGGGTTTTTGTTCTTTGGGAAAACCTTGCGGGGGGTGGCTTCCTGCCCCTCCCTCCTGTAGGGGTTCTTAGATTGTTATCTAGTTATAATAAGAATGTTTGCTTGGTTATGGCATTTATTTTACATTGCTTTAGATATGTCCTGTCTCTCCCTCTCAGGGTTGATCTTTCCCAATTGTCTCCCCTCCTCCTCTCACCTATTCCCAGAGTCACTCAGACGCCCGACAATGCAACTACAACCTAGAATCCAAAACTCCCAGGCTGTGAAGGCTTGGACACATGCACAAATCTTGAAGTCTCAGGTAAGCACTTTTTGTGTGATGCGCACATCCCCCCTCTGATCCATGCATTCTGACACACTCATTCCTCCTTCCCCCCTCTGTATAGCCACACACAATGTGCAGGGAATGAATTCTCCGGTCAAAAGACGTAAACTATTTAACCACTACAAGTCACAAAAAAATCGCAGTTCTTTTATTACAGGAAACTCACGTCCCATCCTCGTACAATCCCTCCTTCTTACATGGACACTACACTCAGTTTTTTCTTTCCAATGTTGAAAATAAGACTAAAGGGGTGGCCATTTGCTTTGCAAAACACCTTAAATTTTCCCCCTCCGAAGTTATTAAAGACCAAGCGGGCAGGTTTCTTCTGGTAAAAGGCACGATTGAGGGATCATTGTACTCCTTTATTTCTTACTACGCCCCAAACAAGGGTCAGGCTTCCTTTTACTCTACAATAATGTCCACACTAGGCCCGTAACTTCAGGGGAAAATAATAATGGGAGGAGACACAAACCTCCCTTTTGATATTTCTCTAGACAAATCGGGGTCTGGACCCCCTCGTTCTAGAAAACCTCCAAAACAAAGTACTAAGATAGCCTCCACACTGTGTTCTCAAGGCCTTGTGGACATCTGGAGAGAAATGAATCCTAGGTCCAAAGACTTCACTCATTACTCCGCCCCACACCACCTCTACACCAGAATTGATCATATTTTTATTCAATCACATAACATCCCCTGGGCTACTAAAGCAGTTATTAGCGACACCTCAATTTCAGATCACTCTGTGGTCCTCTTATATATGCAACAATCTCCCAACCCGGGTAACAAATTCATATGGCGCCTTAACAAAGGGCTCCTAATTGACTGAACCCAATGCTCGATTATAGCAAAGGAAATACAGGAATATATTTGTTTAAAGAATACTGAAGAGGTTTCTCCGGAGACGTTGTGGGCAGCCCATAAAGCAGTCCTCAGAGGAAAAATTATTCAAATCTCCACTAATCTTATAAAAGAACGCACGGCAGAAACCAAGAACCTTCGGTTAAAATTCCAATCTCTGTGTGGAGCCCATAAAAGGAACCCCACCAAAGATTCTCTAGAGGCGCTGGAAAATGCACGGACATCTTTAAACCTGGCCCTTATCTCCGAGGCTGAGAAACAGCTTCGGTGGTCAGGAGCCCGCTTTTACTACCAAACTGATAAAATAGGAGCTAAATTAGCAGCCAAATTGTCACCAAGACCGCAATCCGTTGCCTTCCCCAAAATTCGCACTCAACCGGGTGAACTATCTCAAAACCCGAAACGCATAATGGAAACATTCCATGATTTTTATACTTCACTATATAAAAAGGAACAAACAACACCTAACCATTCTATATCGGACTTCCTAAACAACCTCTCCCTTCCCAAATTATTTCCTGAACATTCGGACCTACTAGATGATCCAATCACTGACTCAGGAGTTCTCAAGGTGATTAAGCACCTGAAACGAAACAAAACTCAGCCCCGGGTCCAGATGGCTTTTCCGTTGGATATTACAAAAAATTTGGCCCCATATTGACCCCGTACTTAGTCAAATTTTTTAACTCTCTCAGGTCTGGCTCTCCCCTGGATAAAGCCCTAAACCTTGCCTTCATATCGGTCTTTCCAAAACCCGGCAAAGATACAACTATGGTCTCCAATTATCGTCCTATCTCCTTAATTAACAATGATTTAAAAATTTTAACTAAAGTTCTTTCCAACCGGCTAGCATCCTGCATAGCTCTCTACATCAATAAGGACCAGGTGGGCTTCATCCCGGGGAGACAAGGACCTGACTAGATCAGGAGAGCAGTTGACATTATTTCACTTCTCAAATCTCAATGGGATGGGGGCCCTCCACAAAACGGTTATCTGTTATCTATCGACTTGCAAAAAGCTTTTGACACAGTCACCTGGCCCTACTTATTCAATGTACTAGAACGCTGGGGTTTTGGTCCACGTTTCTTGAGCATTCTTCGAGCCCTGTACTCTGGCCCAAGTGCACAGGTCAGACTGCAGGGCTACTACACCGAGCCACTTACTATAGAGAGGGGAACTAGACAGGGGTGTCCTCTCTCCCCCCTTCTATTCGCCATAGCCATGGAGTCCTTAGCTATTGCTATTAGAAATCACCCTGATATTAAAGGGGTGTTATGTGGCAAACACGAGCACAAATGCGCCCTTTTTGCTGACGATTTGTTGCTCTTCGTGACTTCCCCTCTGATATCTACTCCTAATATCTTCTCCTTGCTTGATAAGTTTGGTGAGGTATCTGGTCTGCGAGTTAACGTTTCCAAATCTTCCGCCCTGAACATCACGGTCCCTCCCAATGTTTTATGTAGCTTACAAAATCACTTCCCGTTTTCCTGGAACGAGGCTTCACTTCCTTACCTAGGGGTCAATCTCACAGCAAGTATAGCTTCCCTCTACTCATCTAACTACCTGGCCATCTTCCGCAAATTGATATCGGACCTCTCCCTTTGGGATAGCCATAACTTATCCTGGCTAGGCCATATTAACGCAGTCAAATTGACCCTCCTCCCCCGCATACTCTACTTATTCAGATCCTTGCCCATCCCTATCCAAAAATCGCAAGTACACCTACTCCAATCCAAAATCATAAAATTCATCTGGGGCCCGAAGGGAAGTCGTTGAGCAACAACATATCTTATTCAGGCTTAAATCACAAGGTGGTCTAGCCCTACCTAACATTTGGTGGTATTATCAGGCAGCTCAGTTGGCCCAGATTTCCATTGTATACTCAAAGTGCCCGAAACCTGATTGGGTATCAATGGAACGTCATGCAGTCCTTCTCCACACGATTGATTTTTTGCTTTGGTCTCCCACTAAACTGAGACCACCCATTCTAGCCCCCACGTTATCATACTCTCTGGCCTTATGTGACCGACTACATAAAAATCCCTCCCTGATTTCCTCCCTCAAACCCCTGACACATATTTTTCATAATCTCGACTTCCCGCCAGGATGAACATTTTAGCGTTTAGTTGGTGGCTGAATAAGGGATTACTTAGAATAGGGAATTATTTCACTTCCACAGGCCCGCTTTCTCTGGCATTCTGTACTAGTAAGCTTGAAATGCCTCCTGCTGAATGTTTCCATTTTATGCAAATACAACACTTCCTTCATTCCATTTGGCCAAATAAATCTGAACCCCCCACAGTAACTATCTACGAATCATGGTGCGCGGGTGCAATGGATCAGAGAGGGGGGATCTCCATCATATATGCCTTGCTTGCCTCAGTGGTGTCCAAGCCTCCATACGCCTTATCCTGGGAAAAAGACCTTGATATCTCTTGGGAAAAAGATCAATGGTTCTCCTGCTTTCATCACTCTTTTAAAGGAATCTTAAATGTTTCCCTTATGGAGGGCAGCATTAAGGTGCTCATGAGGTGGTACAGGGTACCCTCCCTTCTTGCAAGGATATATCCAGATGCTTCCCCGCTGTGTTTCCGCAGGTGTAACCGTATAGGGACACTGTACCACGTATGGTGGTCCTGTCCACGAATAAGGAGCTTATGGAACAAAGTATTCTCAGTGATCCGCAAAGTAAACACCGTTCAGATTACTCAAAACTCAGAGACAGCTCTACTGAATCTGAAAGTGGAAAAGGTAGATAAATATACCCAACAACTGATCTTTTTCATCCTACTGGGCACCAAAATCACAATAGCTTCTTGTTGGAAAAATTGCAGGGTCCCTTTCGCAGCGGTGAAGCATAAAATATCCTGTATTATGGCACAAGAGAAGATAGTTAGCATTATACAAGACAAAGTTCGTATTTTCGAACTCACAAAAAAGAGGGAACCCAGGGGGAAGGAACGGGACAGGTACCAGTTCCGCCCAGGTAAAAAGAATTCATCAAAAAGGAACCAGCAATTTAGCAAAAATATGAAAAATTTAATATAGAAATTGAATAATTCCACATATACACCAAACACAAGATCAAAAGATATGACAATAAGTGAACCAAAACCTGACACTAAGAAAATAAAATAGACAACGTTGTCTACAGACAGAACAACACACAGATGGCCACCACTAGACACATACAAAGACACCCAGCTGAATTATTGAATGAAAAGAAATACTACATAACATAAAAAGTCTCATGAATATCTCAGAAGGTGGTAGGTCAAAGCTGGGAGATGGATGTGTGCAGCCGTATAGTAGAGGGGAGTCCGCCTAACAGAATACCAGTGATAAGCCTTAGCTGAGCCTTGAGATATAAGTCATGGAGATAGCTGGTAAAAGGACTAGCAGCTGAATTGCATACAGCGGCTAGTAGTGTGAGTAAGCGGTTGCGTAGAGACTGTACGTAAATGGAACTGTAGATGTGCCTTTATCACCACATATTAACTGGGCAATGGGTGGGAGACAACTATGTAACTATGGTGACGGTAGTCACGATTAGGACATGAACAGATACTGTCTCACCATTCCAGGGATACCAGAGTGCGGCAGGCAGTTGTAGATCATTCCAGTCCTACTTAGACCATCTTAGGTAGTGCGAACAGCTGCATCCAGATCAGGCCAACTGAATAGGGCCTCGTAGATCTAGGTACTCAGTTACCAGCAACGATAATGAGGAGCGGGGAGCGTGTAGGGACGTGCCGCCTGAATGCGGCGTGGGTCAGCGTCCACTTCCTGATTCCATGCAGTGAGGCTTCACAGGCGGGCGGATGGAATACCCAGGGCTGATGGGTGGGTCCGTGTGTACGCTAGATGGAGCGTGATGGCGTCATGCTGACGCATTTCATCCAACACAGGGATTTCTTCAGAGCATGCGCCGTTGCCAGAACGGACATCTTAAATAGCCCTCCCACTTACAGACGTGGATACATTAGCTAACTGTTGGCCTGGCAACGGCACAACAAATAGACTGCCATTCAAACCGGAAGACAACAGAGATTATATAGATAAATAGAACGGGCCGGTCCGTGGGTGCACCACCTCTATAAATTACATAAACTACTATAGAAAGGAAAAATGAAAAAAGAGAAAAGAGTTAGAGTAGAGAGGGAGATTTTCGAACTAACATGGGAACCCTGGGCTAATTTTTGCCATATTTTCTTATGCCCTGGCGTTAGACTACCAGGACAACAGGTACTCTGAGTGACTCCACTGATAATCCTTATCACCTGTGAATCTCTTCTTACCCTCCTCCCCCTGGTCTTCCTTCCTTTTCCTTATATTATCTCAGTTTCTCTGATTGCTTTCTCTGAAAGCTGTGTAACCCTGATACTTATTTATTTGCATATCTTAGGAGAGGTAAGGAATTACCTTAACAATTCCTGGGCTCCCCGAGTCTAGGGCTATTTTGCTGTAAATCAATCTCCTTAAGCTAGACGATATATAGCTAAGTTGGTTAGATCACTTGACCATAGACATTAGTGGGGTAGGGTTTTTCATGTTTCTAGATTAGAACAATAATATTGGGTTCTCCCGGTTAGGGAGGACTCGGCTGGGGTTGGGGGCTCGGGAGGGTGGGGAGGCCCCATGCCCACAGTGTGTTCCCCTATGGGGCGGGTGCGGACGCCTCTCCTGCTCCCTGAGCCCTTGCAAATCCGAGAGATGTCTTTTTCTCCTTTTTTTTTTTTTATCTCCACAACCACATCACCCTCCCCAACGAAGTGATACCTCTGCCTCCCCTAGTCGTTTGATCTTGCAGAATATACATCCTGTCTCACTCTAGCTACTGAGACATGACATTCCTAACTAAAACTCTTGATTTGTATTAGGTTGTAGCACAAAATGTTGGTTTTTTTACACCCTGCTTTGGGAGGCTTCGACTCGGATTTATTTGTACCTTATGTTCCCTTATGCATTAGGCTATGTTTCCACTAGTGCGTCCCCAAAGTCGCGCGATTTTGCCGCGATTTTTTACCGCGATTTTACCGCGACTTTTTACCGCGATTTGAAGCAATGCCTGTATCTATGGACCTCAAGTCGCATCAAAGTGGGACCAAAGTAGTGCAGGGACTACTTTGAAGTCGCTGCGACTTGAAGTCGCACAGATATGAACGGTACTCATTGGAAATCATGGGAAACAATTTGTCATGCGACTTTTCAGTCCCAAGTCGCATGAAAAGTCGCACTAGTGGAAACAGAGCCTTATTTCTTTGTACTGCTTGCTACAAATGTTTTGACTAAAATTTTTATTAATAATAAAAATCTATTGAAAGAATTTTGGCGCACAGCGACGATTTGACGGCAAGTCCTATCATATTTTGTTTTTGGGGTGTTGTGAAGGTACATTGGAGATCAGTTTCCCATCTTGCTAGGCATGGTAGTTGTGGTTGTTCCAGGGGGTGTTCAGGAGTGCATACATTTTGGAGAGAACTTGGGGCAGTTGATCCGTCCCAGAGCGGTATTCTTTGAAGGTGGTGAACTGTCTATTGAAGTTCAGAGGGTTGGGTATAGAGTGAAGGAAATTCTGTATCTGTGCTACATTCCAGAATGTGTGCTGAAAGGATCCTGTGGGGTCCCCCAGCACCGCTATGGTGGGCCATCTTCCCTCAATCACAAACCTGGAGACCACAAGTCGTCTATTCTACCTGTAGATGCGGGCGCTAAAGAGGGGGCAAACCCAGACCTCCCGCTACAATGGGTATCCTCTTTTAAATACTTGGGGGTGAAAATTACAGCAAATGTTCAGGATTGTATGCCCCTTAATTTACACCCTCTCTTGACACTCCTTAAGCAGAAAGTCCAGGCTCGGATGAGGCTACCCTTAGCCTTGATAGTAAGGTATAGTTTGCTTAAAACCAAAACTCCTCCCTGTCATTTTATATTTCCTGAGACATGAGCCATTGTGGGTACTAAAATCCTAGTTTAAAAAGATTGATGGCATAGTCAGCTCCTTCCTATGGGCGCCTAAACCCCCTAGAATAGGCATAAAAGTGCTACAAGAACCTGGGGATCAAGGGGGTTTGGCCTTGCCCGACTGGCAGAAATACTACCTGGCTGGCCAGATGGTTTTTGCCCATCGATGGCTGCTAGCAGACGATGGGGACTCAGCCACTGTTCTAGAAGCAGCCCATCTGGGGTCTTATGAAAGCCTGAGAATGCTCTTTATAGCTGAATTAAATCAGACCTCCCACTCACTTTAACAATGAGGGACACTATTAAAGCCTGGGAATCTGCGGTTAAACTCGCGTGCCTACGTTACCAGGGAGTCTCCACCTCTGCCCCATTGTGGATGAACCCTACACTTTCACATTTCTTTTTTTTTTTTTTTTAAACAATAGATTTTTATTGAGTTTCACTTTGTACATTACAGAGCATTCAATATATGCATTTCTAAGATTATACAAGTTGACTCTGCATATACAACACTTACCACATAAGTAATCAGGAATATACATCATGCGTTCAAGCTACTGATTGGATTGTATGCTTGACCTCCGTAAGAGGTACAGCCCATCACCCCCTTTGGGTTTACACTGTGACCAGGCTTATTGCTGGGTACCTGCATAGTAGCTTGCCGAGGATCCTATGAAGGATCCACGGGAAGGTAGACTGTGAGCAGTAAGTGCTATCAATTCAGGAATATAAAACACAAACAAAGATATATTGTTGTCATAAATGCCGAGTGCAGAGTTATCCCCACCCACCCACCACACCACCATTAGTTGCTCTTTGGTAAGTATCCAACCTGTGTAGGTTGAAGGATGCTGTTAGTATACCACTGCACCAGAGGCGTTCATGTGCTTTAGCGTATCAGTACTAGGATATCATGAATGTGAGGAGGCTTATTTTGAGGATCTCCAAATTTCCCACTGTTTATGGAAATTCGGGGAACCTTCTTTAGTGTAGGCAAGAGCTCTTTCCATTGTATATTAGGCGTTTACCCTAGAGATAACTGCTTCTATTTTAGGGGGTGCTAGTGAAAGCCATTCTTTTGCTATTGAAATACGGGCCGCAAATAGTATATGGATTACTACTTTCCTCATTAGGGGGGGTAGGTTTCAATACCCAGGCTCAGCAGCGTTAGCACTGGTCCCAGTTTGAGATGGGTATTGGCGACATTGTAGATGAGGGATTGGACCTCCTCCCAGAACGGTTGGTTGTTTTTACAGCTCCAAAATATGTGGAGAAGATTGCCTGTAGATAAGCATTCTCTCCAGCATAGTGCTGAAATGGAGGGTTTCATCTTGTTCAGTCGGGAGGGTGTGAGGTACCACCAATGGAGTAATTTTTGCGCGTTATCCCAGTGGTCTATGCAAGAGGAAGATTTGCTATTGTATTTTATAGCTATGTGCCATTGATGCAGGGGATATTCCCTTTGAAGGTCCCGCTCCCACTTATGCATATTAGGTAATTTAGCATGCAGATAGGTAGGGGAGGTGAATGTGTAAAACAAGGAGATGCCTTTGCGAGTAGGCGGGGATCTATTGAGCAGGAATTCCCATAGGATCTGCAGGATAATGATCAGACGGGTCGGATTGGATTGTGAGTAGTGGTTTAGTTGGAACATTTGTATTTATCAAGTTCATCAGTGGTATCCAGGTCATTAGAGTAGAAGTGTACTCCCTGTTTCTTCCATCTGTGGGTTGAGAAGTTCGGTATAAGGTACTCATATGTTGCTAGTGGTATTCTTAATGTACGGGTTGGAATGTCAGTGAACTTAGTATTCCCTTGGGAGGACCATGCATTAACAGTAGCTTGTATGGCTGGGAATGAGGGAACATTGGGTTTGTGATGAAGGCTAGCGGCTATAGCTAGTGCTGGTAGATCGTGACCAGGGGTCACTGTACATTCAATATCTGACAATCTATTGTCCGCTTGACATGAGAACCAGTAGCTCATCTTTTCCATTAACGCAGCTTTATAGTATAGTTGAGCATTGGGGAGGCCAACTCCGCCTAGGTGTTTAGGTTTATAAAGCTGTGCTAATGCGATCCTCGTTTTTTTTCCACCCCATATGAATTTTTTAAGTAGTTTATCTATGTGTGTAAAGAATTGCTGGGGGATAGGGATGGGTACGGTCCTGAAAACATAGAGCAGTTTGGGCATTACTTGCATTTGATATGCAGCTATCCTCCCCAGCCACGTGAGTGGGAGTTTACTTATCTGATTTAGTTCCGCTTCCACTTTAATCAGGAGTGGAGGGAAGTTGCAAGAATAGATGTTGGTGGAGGAGGAGGACAGCTGCACACCCAGATATGTAATTGAAGGCGGGTCCCAGGTGCAGGGAAAAATTTCCTTTAGCCTGGGCTTTGTTTTTTTTGGTATGTTGATGGTTAATGCAAAGCATTTGTTAGTGTTGACCTTGTAGTAGGAAACGTTTCCAAACTTATGTAAGAGGGAGTTAACAGCAGGTAAGGATTTAAGTGGATTAGTTAATGTGAAGATAATGTCATCAGCGAAGAGCCCTATTTTGTGGGATTTGTGACCAGTGTCGATGCCCTCTATCGCAGCGTCGCCTCTTACATATTCTGCTAGTGGCTCTATAATTAAGGAGAAGATTATTGGCGAGAGTGGGCATCCCTGCCGGGTACCATTGGATAATCTGAAGGGGTCTGAGAGCAGCGTGGAGGTATAGATTTGTGCTGTGGGGTTTGTGTATAAAGACATGATGGCGGAGTGGATCAGGCCCGAGATGCCAAATTTGTGCAAAGTCCTAGACAGGTAACCCCAGTGGACCCTGTCAAAGGCCTTTTCCGCATCTAAGGCCAGGAATATGCTAGGTACCTTTTTGGTTTCAGCCATTCTCAGAAGATTTAACATACGTCTGGTTCCATCCGGCGCCTGCCTGCTTTTGACAAAGCCGACCTGATCCAATCCTATAAGGGAAGGGGTGATGTCTTTCAATCTATTCGCTAGGATTTTAGCATAGATTTTGAGGTCCGAATTCAAGAGGGATATGGGCCTAAAGTTTTGGGGGTTCGATGTGTCCTTGCCATTTTTCGGTATTGTGACTATAATAGCTTGTTGCATCTCTCTGGGGAAGCTGCCAGATGTGGCCGCTACCCTGTTTCCCCAAAAATAAGACCTAGCGTGATTGTCGGTGATGGCTGCAATATAAGCCCTACCCCCCAAATAAGCCCTACCCTGTTTCCCTGAAAATAAGACCTACAAGGACTTTAACTAGGGCTTATTTGGGGGGTAGGGCTTATATTGCAGCCATCACCGACAATCACGCTAGGTCTTATTTTTGGGGAAACAGGGTATGTTGAAAACTTTAACTAGTGCAGGGGTGAGAGTCTGGGTGAGTGCCTTGTAGTACTCGGAAAATCCATCCGCACCTGGCAATTTATGCATGGTTAGAGATGCGATTACTGTTTCTACTTCTTGGTGTGTAATGGGAGAGTTTAGTTTTTGGAGAGACGCTTTGTCTACTGAAGGTAGGCGAATTCCATTGAGGAACTCGTCTATCTCCGCGTTTGTGGGCTGGTGCATTGCGGGGTCATTGTTAAGATTATACAGGGATTCGTAGTATTCTTTAAATACATTAGCTATGTCCTTGGGGATTTGGAATACAGTGTCGTTGATGTGATGCTTAATTTGAGCGATATTCGTGCGTGCTTCCTTTTTCTTGAGTTGGGCTGCTAATAATTTTCCCGAGCGGTTATTCTGGGAGTAGTAAGTAAGTTTTAGTTTTTTAAAGTACGTTTCGTAATCTGCTCTAAGTTCCTGCCTCAGTTCCTCCCGGCAGGTTGTAAGCCGGGAAAGAACCTCATTGGTTCTGGTACTGGGATTTTTGTGTTTCAGCTCCAGATCTGCTATATTGTCATGGAGTTGTGACATACGGTTCATTTTTTTTCCTCTCTCTAGAGGCAATCTGAATGAGGACACCTCGAGCAAAAGCCTTATGAGCACACCATACCGTCATTGGGGAGCATTCCTCGTTATCATTAAAGTTAAAATACTCGGTCACTTTTCCTGCTATTTTTGGGTTGTGATAGGAGGAATGTGTTATTGCGCCACAGTGGTTTTTGAGTGGTCTTGCTGCCATCCACAACCTCAATTGTCACAGGAGCGTGGTCAGACCAGGTAATGTTATGGATGTCAGCGGTCTGGACCTTCTGTAGCGTGTACAAATCCGTAAGGAAAAAATCTATTCTAGAATAGCTGTTGTGGACTGCAGAGAAGTGCGTATAATCTCTTTCGGTGGACCTAAGGCAGCACCAGGGATCAAAAAGCCTTTCCTCATGACAGAGGGCTCCCAAAGAGGGCCTCTGCCTAAGGGCCACAGAAGAAGTGTCCCACTCCGCATTCATAACCCCTTTTAAAATCGCCACAGACAATTAAACTACCTTTCTGCATTTTTTTTGCCATTGTGAATACTTTACGAATAAATTTAAGATCTTACATTCGGTGCATACAGATTTACCAGGGTATAGGTGACATGGTCCATTTCAGCCACTAGGATGATAAAGCGACCTCAAGGGTCAGCATGTACCTGTAAGAGAGAAAAGGTTAATCTGTCCCTGATAGCTATTAGGACTCCATTCTTCTTAGTGTTGTTGGCTGTGAATACTTGCTGAAATTTGGGGTGTGAGCATTTTGGTGGTTTCGTGCTGGAAAAGTGAGTCTCTTGTGCACATAGGATGTCGCAGTTCGCTTCCATGGCGGTTTTCCAAAAGGCTCTTCTTTTGTAGGGACTGTTCAGGCCTCTCACATTGAAGGTCATCAGTTTAAGATTCATGCAGGTGGTAGAAGGTGCAGCTATGCCATCTGGTGGTGGGGACGGGCGTTGGAGGTGACGTAGGTGGTGTGTTCAGCGTGCTGGGAGCCCCCCGCAACCCAGCCTCATGTTGATCAGAGAAACTTGTGGTGTCAGGAAACATAAAAACTTGAACTGGTGTGATCTTATAATGTATAGATCGCATCAAACTCGCAGAACATGTTACGGACAACATCTCGTAACTTGAGTTGGGGTGCTAGAGTAGAAGGTCAAAAAGTAGAATAAAAAATTAAAGGAAAACAGCCGAACAACTGGCAGTTGATCTGTGAGCATTACACTCGCTGTGAAGGCACAAAGAGTAGGGTATATCTGGTATCCCGAGTGCATTAAGAGTAGGTTGGAGGCTTGTGAGAGGTGGATATTCTTTGCCGGTTGAGGGTACTGTGCCTCCCGTGTAGGGGGTCCGGGCCTGCAAATTCACCATTTTCAGGCAGCAATTTCCATTTGTGGAGGAGCTCCAGGCCTTTATCAAGTGATGTGATTGCATGCGATTCATTATGCATATCCACGATTAGCTTGGCTGGGAAGCCCCATTTATAGATGACTTTATGGTTTCGTAGAATTTTGGTAATTGGTACCAGGTTGTGCCGTGCCATAAGAGTCACTTGTGACAGGTCAGCATACAATGCAACCCCGGTAAAAGGGTCAGGAAGAGCAGGGTGTTGTCTCGCGTACCTCATTAGTTGATCTTTGACATGGTAGAAGTGGATGCGTGCGATAACATCCCTGGGGATCTGGGTAGGAAGGATGGCTTCGGAAGTCTGTGGGCCCTATCAATTGTTAAGTCCGCAGGTCCTAGTGCAGGGAGGGCCGTTATCATGAGCTTTTGAAGGTAAGCCGTAAGTTCAGCTGGCTTGACCGACTCAGGGACACCTCTGAATTTGATGTTGTTCCTGCGGGCTCTGTCTTCGATGTCGGCCATTTTAAGTCGCATGGTTTTGATCTCTTCCTCAACATCAAAGTGAGCATCCACTAGCTCGTTATGTGCCAAAGTGAATTCTTCCATTTTCTTCTCCACATGTGTTACTCTGGTAGAGACTGCTGCTACTTCACGTTTGGTGGTATGCATAAATGCTGCCATATCGCACTGGAGGGCCCCTCTTAATGTTTGTAACATCTTCTTCATGGTGGTGTCTAATATGGGCTGCCCTGAGGTGGGGAAGGCATCTAGTTTCTGCGTATAAGCAGAGGATTCCTCCATATCTTCCCCCTCCATCCCTGAGCTGTCCCGGGTCTCATCCTCTTCCCCAATCCTCCTTTTTTGCTTTGCAGGGCTGCTAAATGGGGAGGATGGCAACGGATGGTCACTGGCATTTGACTCACCCGAGGATGGCACTGGATGGCTGTGTGGCTGTGTTGTGGAGGCTGATGAGCGGCTCTCCGCGCCGGCGCCATCTTGGAAATCCCGGGCTGTGCTGAGGGGATAGAAATCCATCAGTTTTCTCGGTCCTTCTCTGTCCTTACGCTTGGACATCACTGCCGCTGTGTGCCCCACTTCCTAAGGAGTCGGTAGATGTGTTTTTGGGGTGTTGTAATACGCTGTGAGCCACTTAATGTCGCCCGTTGTAGCAGAGCTTAAGTGTCACACATCCATCAGCTCTGGCTACCGGCTCCGCCCCTACACTTTCACATTTCTATAACATACCAGACCCTGTGGTCTGGGCGTTCAAAGGAATAAAACCACTAAAGGATATAATATAGTCCAGAAATGCAGCGCTTATTCAAATAAAAGTTCATTAGTTGAAGATGTAAAATGTGTGATAGTAAGAAGAGCCTTTCACAGCTTCCAGTGTGAAGAAAGAAGCACACAACACCCAGGTGTGTCAACTCTGCTTACCAGATGACAATTAAAGGTGAGCATCATATCATTTTTCCATGGAAATATAGGTGTCACTCTCCAACGGAAACAATGAATCCTCCCAAGAATCAATCAAAATAGCCGGCATTTTAAAACAGCTTCTCAGGACAGGAACAGGAGCAGTGGAACTTCAAGCATCAGCAATCCAACAATTACACATGACATGCAAGGCAAGAGCATGGCAACAAAAAATAGTGAAGCCCATGGGGTGAAAAGGCACAAATTTATTGTAGTACACTTAGTTATGAAGTCACAAACGAACATCAGGAAAGGTATAAAATCAACGTGCTTGCATCAGCCAGCCTGACATGTTTAATTTGAAGGGGAAATCATCAGAGGCATGGCTAAGTGATGCAAGCACGCGCTATATATAATGATCCCAATAAAAAGGTCAGGTGTTGTAATTCGTTTGAATGGGAGGACTTGGGGGGGAGGTGAAAAATGAGACATGACCCTCTGCCCTATGATGCTCACACTCTATGTAACGAGCCCCTGCTCGCTCGATTCCACTCTCCCGACACTCCTCTGCGGCTATAGAATCAGATTGCAGATCGCAACATCTGATTGTTCGGTCATCCGATCCTCCGTGAATCGAACTACAGCTATGTGCCGTTCGAATCCAGTTGTGATAGCTCAGAACAAACACCAGGCAGGCTGTATGTAAGTTCAAACAGGAATCTCACTTTTTATTGATGCACACAACACACTTTTATACACAGCAGTTTGAACACCCCGCCCAAACAACCACTTTCCTATTGGTCAATTGTAAAGTACACACGAGTCTTCACTCAGGTCCTCTTATCCATGCAAATGAGGACTTGAAACAGGGTCAGCAGGGATTGGTCCGATAGCTTGACTAGGAGGACTGATATGTGTAATGACACAGAGAACCCCCAGGGGGTAATTAAAGTACATAAACAAACAGTCAAACATAGAACAATGCCTTCCTTCCAGACCATGGAGCCGTCTGGAGGGGGTTAGCCTTAAAACAGGGCAGCAGATCCCCCCCCACTGTGAAATAGAATCAAAGGAGAAATACTTCAGTATTCCAAGCTTCATGACAATACTCCCCCCTGGAAAACAGTCCAACAGCCACGGTGGGACCCCAAACGGGTCAACTCGAGGATGTTGGAAAAGTAGTCTTAAGGTTCCAACAGTATGAATCGGTCACACTGTAATATGTCAAATACAATTTTCCACAGTCTGTGTCTCTTGGGGGAATATGGACCTGAATCCAAAGTAACACCACCTCAAGGGTCCTCAGGCATACAGCTCACAAAGAGCACCGTTCCCCCAAATGCCAGGGCCCACGATCGGTCGGCAAGAGGCTAGCATTCAGTCCCCTCCAAAAGCCTCTGTCCCGGCTAGTCACATTTCTTCTTTGTTGGCAGATGAATAACACAGGAGGAGTCCCCAGACGCATTTACTCCGAAGTTAGTCCGTAGTTCCAGTCCCCTAATGCCTGTACCCACACAGTACCCCAAACAAATTGTTCCAAACAGAGCATTACTTACCCAGCCAACCTCTGCCTCTCTCAGAGAACATGCCCACCACTGGGGACAGGCCTAGACTTGCCCTTTTCCTTGGAGTCCTTTCAGCTGCTGGAGAGAAGACAGGGTGACTGGGCTCACTCAGTCATGCTGTTGGGAATCTGGGCCGACTGCCCAGCATCCCTGGAGTATACAAGTGGGGACTGAAGTCCCATCTACTTTTAGTAGGTGAAAATCCCACAGTGCTTGCAAAGCATGGCTGACATCCTCCTGGCTCAGTGTCGCACCATTTTCTGGGGTTGTGTCAGTGGACACCAAAGTCCCATCCACTACCACAGGAACTCCCTCTTCTGTTAGTTGAGAGCAGAGGCCAGCAGCACTCTGCCCTGTTGCCAGCACTTCTGCTGGGGACTCCACATCCTCCGCTCTGGCTAACCGTTGGGGCAGGAGGCTGGCTTCCTCCTCTCCCAAACTGTGTAACTGCCATTGGGGAGGTGAGCCAGCTGCTTCCTTTTCCATTCCCTCATCTGGCTGTTGGGACAATATGTCTGGTACTGTCTCCCAGGTGCACGGATCTTTGCTGGGGAGGAAAGACCGCTTCCTCCACCCTGGCCAACTGTAAGGGAGGGACGATGAACACCTCCTCTCCCATCTCCCCTTGTATCCTGATCTGCTGCTGGGAAATGACCACCTGCTTCTCACCCTGAGCCTCCGGAACTGCCACAGATGTGGGGCAGAGGTCTTGGAACCTCTGTCCGGTGGCCAGCGCTTCAGCTGGGGGGGTTCCTTGTGACTCCACAGATACTGCTGTTGGTGCTGGGCAGAGCACAGTGAATTTTGGCCCTAATAACAGCTCTTCTTCTGCTGGAGGCTCACCAGTTGTTCTTCCTCAGCAGAAAAGTCTATCAAATCCCCTGTCTCTGCAACTGGTGTCTGGGGATAAAGGTTCACCATCTCCTGTCCCTGGAACCCAGAAGATGCTATCAGTGCTGGGCAGAGGTTAGCAGAGCTCTGCCCCGTTGTCAGCACTTCAGCTTTGGGGATAGCGATCTCCAGAGCAGAGTCTAGCAGCTGTCTGTAGGCGATCTCCAGCTCCCATTCCTGAACAGCCAGAAACTCCAAATCTTTCTGTGCCCAGTGCACTTCCGAGACATTCAGTCTTCCCTCTCTGTGCTCCATTATTTCCTCCAAACGCCACTCCCGATCACTCCCAAAGTCAGGGTCCCTGGACAGCCTCCAGTACAACAATCCCAGGCCATCGTAGTCAAAGACTTCCGTGGGGCTGCCATCCGCTGTCCACGGGCACACTTGGGCTACATACCACTGGAGGGCTCTGTAGCTCTCGTCCAACTGCATTTCTGCCTGGATCAGCCTGCTTAACTCAGCTGTCCACTCCTGGTTCAGTTGTTCCCCAAATAACAGCATTCGCACTTCATACTGCGACCAGTACCTTACATGGGTGGAGGGGAGGACTTTTCCCTGGTTTTGCTGCTCACGGGCTAGCGCTTCCTTCCAGAGTTTGCAGCGGATAGAATCAAACCATCCCAGCAGGACCTGCTCTGATACTTGTCCTCTGTGCTGTATCTGCATCTCTCGCAACGTCCTTCTGAATTCCTCTTCCATGGTGGCTGGTATCTGTACCTCTCCTCTCCTGCTATCTGGACCTTGGATGCAGGTGATGGTTTGGATGTGTTCACGGCAAGGAAGCACAATCCCACCGGTCCCTCCCAGCTCTCAAGTAAGTCTTTCAGCGTGGCTCTCCTGCAGGCTGGTTTGGAGTGTCCCAGTAACTGGAGAGCAAATCCCACTGCTGCCACCAATGTAACGAGCCCCTGCTCGCTCGATTCCACTCTCCTGACACTCCTCTGCGGCTATAGAATCAGATTGCAGATCGCAACATCTGATTGTTCGGTCATCTGATGCTCCGTGAATCGAACTACAGCTATGTGCTTTTCGAATCCATTTGTGATAGCTCAGAAAAAACACCAGGCAGGCTGTATGTAAGTTCAAACAGGAATCTCACTTTTTATTGATGCACACAACACACTTTTATACACAGCAGTTTGAACACCCTGCCCCCAACAACCACTTTCCTATTGGTCAATTGTAAAGTACACTCGAGTCTTCACTCAGGTCCTCTTATCCATGCAAATGAGGACTTGAAACAGGGTCAGCAGGGATTGGTCAGATAGCTTGACTAGGAGGACTGATATGTGTAATGACACAGAGAAGGCCCAGGGGATAATTAAAGTACATAAACAGTCAAACACAGAACAATGCCTTCCTTCCAGACCATGGAACCGTCTGGAGGGGGTTAGCCTTAAAACAGGGCAGCAGATCCGCCCCCACTGTGTAATAGAATCAAAGGAGAAATACTTCAGTATTCCAAGCTTCATGACACTCAATATTTTGACTTCTTCTCGGTTACATCCTCTTAAGATGGATTTCCATGATGTTTCCTTTAAATGGTATGGTTATCTTGTCCTGATCATATACTGTCACGTGACTGTTTAACATTGTATGTCTATTTTTGTTAATGCGCTGAATAAAATCTTTATGGGAAAAAAATATACATAACAGGTTTCTTAGGGGCCAAAGGTATTAAGTAGGCTTTCTCTTTTTATTAAGGAGTCTATTATCAAAACCTTGATTGATAATTTTCTTAAGTTCATTAGTGTATTTATAAATAGGATCATGATTGAGTAGGTCATATGTAACAGTATAAGAAAGAATGTTATTCATTTCTGTGATGTAGGCAGTTTTGTCAAGCACCACTATTCCTCCCCCCTTTTCGGCTGGACGAATAATAATATCATTTCTTTTTTAGGGAGTCTAAACCATCATGGTATCGAAAACTGTTACAACCCTTTTTCACTTTCAGTTTGTCAATATCCATCAGAACCAACTCTTTAAATACTGAAACCGAAGGGGCAACAAACCCAGGCGGGTTGAAAAGCGAAGCACTGGCCAACCCTGAATGTCTAATTCCCTTATTATTTTCACTAATGGGCAAACTAGGCTGGGATAAAAAATGTCTTTTAATGTTAACCTTCCTAATAAATTTTTGCACATCAATAAACATTCCAAACTTGCTCAGAGGGTTATCTGGAGCAAACTTAAGACCATGTGAAAGGACAAATTTTTCGTTGTCAGTGAGGGTACTATTACTCAAATTAAATATACCAGCATCAATTACACTCTGCGTCTTTTTTGGTCAGTTCCTCCGCCCCCCTCTGGTCCCTCTCTTGGATCCCCATCTTTTTTGTTTATTAAGGGAGCCAAGGGAAAAAAAGATGATGTGGAGGGAGCAATATGGGAAGGGGGGCCCTCATTATGACATTGATATAGTAATAGTGGTGCTTGACAAAACTTCCTACATCACAGACATGAATAACATTCTTTCTGATACTGTTACATATGTCCCACTCAATCATGATCCTATTTATAAATACACTAATGAACTTAAGAAAGTTATCAATCAAGGTTTTTTTTTATGATCAAATGTTTTATAAAACATATACACATCCATAACTTTATCTATAGTGTGTTATAGAGGATAATTTATTTCATATTCAGATCATAAAACATATCCCCATAATCCTTGCTAACTCATACCGAATATGTTCTTAAGTGCATTACCCTAGTTTAACTAAACCCTTATTCATTAACACACTTATACATCATACTAAAACCACACCAGTCATACACATTCACACACCATTCACATATCTATTGTAAAGGAGAGGAGAGAGGGGGAAAAAAAACCCCATGGGGGAAAGGGGGCGTTGCTCCCAATTCCTCCCGCTAACCAACCTCTATCTGAATCCTATATTTCCCTCAATAGCAACAACGCTGCTCTAAACTCTTCCCATATCTGCCATATAGTTATTATCTGTTTTTTTTAAACCCTCTTCCATTACCATCCTCTCTTCTAAAGAATGCATCACGCCCATTTCACACTCCTACTCTTCTGTAGAGGTAGCTGTTCTACTTTTCCATTTTCTGGCTATAACGGTTTGTGCGGCAGTTAGGAAATATTTTAAAATTCCCTTTTTTATATTTTTCACCGATCCGGGGATCATTGACAATACTGCCACATGTATATCTAGTTGTAAGTTTATCCCTGTTACAGCCCTATATATTTTGAATATTTTTTCCCAAAATAACTGGACTTCTGGACAGAAGTACCATATATGTGACATTGTGCCTCTTGCCATACAACATCTCCAACATATATCTGCATTATCCGAGTTTATTTTATGCATATCCACTGGACACCTATACCATCTGGCTAAGATTTTATCATTTCTTTCTTGATGTCCAGTAGAGATTGATAGTTTATGTGTTTAATATAATGCTTTTTCCCATTTGGCTCTGGGGATGACAGTCCCTAGCTCTTCCTCCCATTTTTTTATATAATGTATCTCTTGCTCTTTATTTTCTGAGATTAAATACTTATGAACAATAAAGTGTGTGTTGTTCTATGCTCCTGTAACAATAATTTTTCTAGCTCTGTCAATGGTCTATTTAGTACGGACTCCTTCAAAGAAAAAATGTATTGTTGGAGTTGCATCCATTTCTTTTTATGTTCGATACCCAGGGCATCTAATGGGGGGGGAGTATATTCCCATCCATCATCTCTACTATCCTCGTATCTTCAAACCTCTGCCATTTAAGGAAGGTCTTGGTTTCCACTGCAAGTGGCAATTCTGGATTGCTAAAGAGAGGAGTCATTGGACCGCTATACGTAGATCCTATCCCCTTTTTATCAAATCGTCCCACACTTTCAAAGTTGATACAACCAAGGAGGGCATATCCCCATCCAGGGGTCTATATTCCTTCTTAATCCATGGTAATGATTTCAATTTTATAACTGTGATTTCTTCCTCGAGTTTTACCCATTGTTTGCAGTCTACATTATGAAACCAGTCCACAATCCTGGTTATGAATATTGATCTAAGATATACCGATATATCTGGGAGAGCTAGACCTCCATCCTTTTTTAGCCTATATAGTACTTTTCTATTAATTCTGGCAGTCTTATTTGCCCAAATAAAACTCCCTATAACCTTACAAAGTTGATTCAACATGTTTGTTGAGAGAAATATAGGTATCGTCAGAATATATATATATATATATATATATATATATATATATATATATATATATATATATATATATATATATGATTTTAGGCAGTATGTCCATTTTTATAATATTTATTCTACCCATCCAGGAAAAAATTCCTTTATCATAATGATGTAGTGTCTTTGTTGTTTTTTGCACTAACGGAAGATAATTCAATTCCTGTAGTTTATTCATCTCTTTAGGAATAAAGGTTCCAAGGTATTTGATTGCATTTGCCTGCCATTTAAAAGAAACGTTTTTTTAAGGAGTTCCTACATAGCATTTGACAAAGTAATTTTTTCTGTGTCCCCCCACATGTCTTCCCGCAAATGGGACTTATTATGGCTTTCTTTCAACAATGGCTTTCTTCTTGCCACTCTTCCATAAAGGGCAGATTTGTGGAGTGTATGACTAATAGTTGTCCTGTGGACAGATTCTCCCACCTGAGCTGTGGATCTCTGCAGCTCCTCCAGAGTTACCATGGGCCTCTTGGCCGCTTCTCTGAATGTTCTCCTTGCCCGGCCGGTCAGTTTAGGTGGACGGTCATGTCTTGGTAGGTTTGCAGTTGTACCATACTTTTTCATTTTCAGATGATGGATTGAACAGTGCTTTAAACTTCTCCACAACTTTATACCTTACCTGTCTGGTGTGTTCCTTGGCCTTCATGGTGCTGTTTGTTCACTAAGGTTCTCTAACAAACCTCTGAGGGCTTCACAGAACAGCTGTATTTATTACTGTGACTAAATTACACACAGGTAGACTCTATTCACCAATTAGTTGAATTAGTTGAATTCTGAAGCAAATTGGTTCCACTAGATTTTAGTTAGAGGTATCAGAGTAAAGGGGGCTGAATACAAATGCTCACCACACTTTTCACATAAGTATTTATTTAAAAAATTGAAAAACATTTATCATTTTCCTTCCACTTCACAATTATGTGCCACTGTGTTGGACTATCACATAAAACCCCAATAAAATACATTTACATTTTTGGTTGTAACATGACAAAAATGTGGAAAATTAAGGGGTATGAATACTTTTTCAAGGCACTGTAGATTTATTTTTTTTGTTTACAAAAGTTTTATTTGGAAGATTCATGAAAAAGTTACAAAGCAATTAGGACAGTATCCTTTGAAGTTTCAGAAATGTACATGAGAGTAATGAACATATTCTTAATAAGGTTCTATGAGCATATACAATGAATAACCAGTAGTGAGAAAGAAAGTCTGACAAAAATCACATATATCAAGATGTAGAGTGTATATAGAGTGTGTTCACCTAGAGATGAAATACAGTAAATGGTTTGTATATATGTATAGTGATGCTGAGAGATTAGTGAGTCTTGATAGTATAACAATTAGTTATCCGACCAGTACATCCATTTAGCATTGAATGTGTGCATACTATCATGCAGAGTATGATGGATTCTTTCAGACAATTTAAGCAATTCCATCCTAGAAAGGACCTGAGACCAAGGTAAGTTGTTAGATTTCCAACTGAGAGCAATCATCCATTGGATAGAACTGAGTAAAGAATGAATCAATCTAACACATGGAGGTGGTATGTCTGGGATATTTGCATATAATATGCAAATTTGTGGTGAAAGGTTGATTCTTTTTTTGCAACTGAATCTATTTTCAAAGTGGCAGCCCTCCACACTGATTCAAAGGTGCTTACAGCTCCAGAAGATATGGAGATATGTACCAGGTTCGGGGCAGCCTCTGAAACATCCGGGAGAGGCTGACAGGTAGTGGAGTGGATTATTGAGGGGGTCAAGTATAGTCCTGAGAATAGTTTTGTTGGTGTTTCCCTGAAAGAGACTACTAGGTTGTGGAGGTTATCTGTCATCGTGTTCCAGGTTTCTATGGGAATAGCACGACCCAAATCAGATTCCCATTGTAGCATTGGTTTGGATTTTTCAGTATTATTAATATATCTATAAAGCAAGGAAATCAAGCCTTTATCTCTCGAGGAGTTTATACAAATGTGTTCAAATATAGTCGTTGGGGGTTGGAGGTTTAATGAGTAATATTCTGTATAGATGTTTTTGATTTGGAGGTAGTTTGTAAGTTCAGAAGAGGGGAGATTGTATTTGGATTAAAGTGCGGGAAAAGTAGAGAACATCTTGTTTGAGATCAGAGATTTCAGAGTGGTCAGATTATTGTTGCGCCAATGAGGGAATGAATTGCTATTATTGTGGTTTTGTGATAGTCTAGAGTCGCCTAAAAAGGATGCTAGAGGAGTATCTGAAGATAATTTAATGGTTTTGTTCATTTTGAACCATGTTTGGAGAGAGTGAGCTACTATGCTGTTTAATTTAAGGATTTTGTGGTAATGGTTTAGATTACACCATAGTAGGCCTTGTAAAGGATATGCGGAGACAGAGGATGATTTGAAGTTTAACCATGGGATGTATGGGGTAAGTGCAAACCAGTGGGCCAATTGTGTAAGTTTGGTTGCTATGAAGTAATGCCAGATATTGGTGAGGCCAAGTCCGCCTAGGTTTTGGGGCCTAAACATGAGGGTATAACTACATCTTGGTCATTTATTTGACCAGATAAATTTATTAATCTATCTTTGAAGAGCTTCTATTCTGGTTTTGGGAACATTGATGGGTAAAGCACGGAAGTTATATAGTAGTTTGGGGAGAATAGTCATCTTGAAGGCGCAGATCCTACCAAGGAGGGAGATATGATATGTGGACCATGTTTTAAGCAGAGAGCTAATGTGCGAGAAAAGGGGAGTGTAATTGGTTTTATATAGTGATTTGTAGTGGGGTGTGATGTAAACACCAAGATACCCAAGTGACTTGGTGCACCATATAAAGTTAAAATTTTGTTGTAAATTGGTGATCAAGTTAGGGGAGAGGTTGATAGGAAGGGCCAAACACTTGTTCATGTTAATACCCAAACCTGACAGGGTGCGAAAAGAATTAAGTTCAGAAATGAGGTTGGGTATAGATGTGAGGGGGTTTGTGAGAAATAATAAGGCGTCATCTGCATAAAGGCTTAGCTTGAATTCATTTGAGTCTTTATAGTAATCACTAATGTTAGTGTTGTTTCTTATTGCTTGTGCTAGGGGTTCTATGGCTAACGCAAATAGTAGTGGGGAGAGGGGGCAGCCCTGCCTAGTGCCTCTGCTTAAGGAAAAAAAGCCTGAATTGTGGCCTGGGATTTTAATTCTGGTTTGGGGGAGGTGATAGAGGGCATTAAAGCCATGGATAAATGTATCTGTGATATCAAATTTAGGGAGTAAATGGTTTAGATATGACCAATTTACGCTGTCGAATGCCTTGTGAATATCAAGGCTGAGCAGGCAGACCGAGCGGGAGGAAAGATTAGCATCTTGGACTATGTTGGTAACCAATCTGATGTTATCGGTAATCTGTCTGCCTGGTATGAATCCCGATTGGTCTATGTGAATGAGGTATGTGATAACTGACGCTAGTCTGTCTGCAAGAAGTCTGCCGAAGATTTTCAAGTCATTATTAAGGACTGAAATAGGGCAAAAGTTTTGAGGTAGGGTATGGTCTTTGAGAGGTTTGGGGATAAGGGATAAGTTCGCTAAAAGCATATCTTCAGGGAATTGTCCACCCATAAGAATATGGTTGAAGAGCCTGGTTAGTCTGGGTACTAAAAGGTGTGCAAATTTTTTATAATATGATATAGTGAAACCGTCTGGGCCAGGAGCAGTCGATGTTTTGAGCGATTTAATAATATTAGTGATTTTCTAATCTGTGCAGGGATCGCTGAGAGTGGAGGCTTGTTGGTCATTGAGGGTAGGTAGATGAATGTTATCAAGCCAATTGATCGAGGTATGATGGGGTTGAGATTGAGGACCCGAAAGAAGATCTTTGTAAAAAGAAGAGAAAATGTCTAAGACTTCACGTGGGTGAGTGACCAGGTTACCAGTTTGGTCTCACAGCTTGTATATATGGGGGTTTGTGTTCTTGATTAAGTTTTTTAGCAAACATGGTAGAAGTAGAATTGCCATGTAGCAAAAATTTGGCTTCGGGAAATCTAAGGGATTTTTCAGTGTCTGTTGTGAGGATGGAGTCTAACGCTTGACGCTTAGATTGGATTTGAATCGTAATCTCGGGAGAGGGAGATTGACCTAGCTTGATGTATAAAAGATCTAGGTCTTTAGTGAGGGACTTAATTTCTGTAAGTTTAGCTTTATTTTTGGCAGCTGCGATACTAATCAGGTGACCTCTAAGAACCGCCTTGTGTGCTGACCAGAGTGAGGTAGGGAAGATGTCTGCTGACCAGAGTGAGGTAGGGGAGATGTCATCAGTTGAGTTATTAGTGAAGTAATCCTCAATGTGCGTGTGGATGTTTTGGAGTGTGGATGGATCAGATAGGAGGGAGTCATTCAGACGCCAGTTAAATGGGGTAGGAGCAAGACCTATATGAGAAGTTTCAAATGCAACCATGTCATGGTCATACCATGGACAATGGTGGATCCAAGCCCTCGAGGAGTTTGCCAGAAGGATGGGAGTACTGAAAATATAATCAAGTCTGGCATAACAATCATGTGGGTGAGAGTAATAGGTGTAAGCTTTCACGCCAATGTTATAAGCTCTCCAAGAGTCAATCAGTTGAAATTTGCTGAGTGAGCGATTGATTGACTTGGAGAAGGCCTTCGAGGAGAGAGTGACTCTGCTTCTGTCTAGAGAGGGGTGAGTGGCTAAGTTAAAGTCTCTCATCTAATTTTAAGACAAATTTTGTCAATTTCACTACAAAAGCAAGTTGGTGAAAAAGTTCTGCTTATCCCCAGATGACATGCAGCTATAGGAAGACGGTATCATGTCTGATATGTATATGGGGTTATGGATGGGAGAGTGTGATGTGAAAGCTGCAATGTAACATTGGGGATGATGTACTTATATATACCATTTCTGTGGTAACATTGTCATATTACTGGACCTCATACAGTATATTGTAGTCCAAATGGACATTTAAATATCTGTGTAAAAAGTAAATATATTCCATGATTGTGAAGACTATATGGTGCCATATCATAGAAAACTATGGTGAAGTCATAATGTTACACACTCACCCCTCATTCATGTTTCTGAAGCCTTATTATAACACTATATACAATACAGTAAGACATCTCATAGCACACATGTACTTACATAGAACAAACTGTCTAAATTCAAAGTCATTCAAGGAACAGCACATTCTACTAGGAGTAAGAAATCTCGGATTTGTATTATGAGAACATTAATTTACTACTGTGATGAGCGAAAAGTATTTTTAGCAATGAAAGGATATAAAAGAAGATGATTATAATATACTGTAGATACAATTGGATTCATTGATAGAAGCAAGTTTAAAGGCAATTGGGGTGGATTTACTAAAGGCAAATAGATTGTGCACTTTGAAAGTACAGAATAACGTATTTTCCCCAGAGCTTAGTGAATGTGGTGTTGTTCTGCTGATTTCCATCATCCAATCATGTGCAAGAATAATGTTTATTTTCCTTGCATCTGATTGGGTATTCTTTGCAAAATGAAGCTTCACCACATTTGCTAAGCTCTGCGGAAAATGATTGCAACTGTACTTCCAAAGTGTACAGTCTATTTCACTTTAGTAAATCAACCCCTTAATGCATTATTACATTCTGGTGGGAGAAAGCCCCCTTTATTCTGGTGGGAGCAGTGGTGTAAATGGTTTCAATATATTTTGCGGGATGTAATGAAATTTTGATATGATCATGTTTATTGGGAGGACTTCTATGTTCAGCCGTTTATGATCACTATGGAGTGATATGGTGTACAATTATTAAAGGACTCTATGTTTGCAACTCTGAATCAGAGTTCACCTTTATATATATATATATATAAAATCTGTAGGTAATTTAGAAATATATTTTTCTTACCTCTGTGTTTAGGACATAGCGAGATTTTAGTTCTTTGAGGACAGCATGAGGATTCAAGTTCTCCAGGATGTAGATCAGATCATCTCTATAATACTCATATATCCTCCTCAGTGATGGATCATCATATGATGACAGCTGATGGCAGAACCTCCAAATGTCCTCTAGAAAACACAGAAATACATTTTCTGATTTATAAATGATGCAAATTCATATCCAGCATGAATTTTATCTCACTGGAGATCTCTGCAATTGAGAAAAGGAGGACTGGAGGTGAGAATCACTATAAGGACCAATTATTGGTCTGCAATTGGGGAATTATTTTTGCAAATCCAAGCTAACTAGCTTTAAATTAAAAAGCCTAACTACAGGTCAAAAACGTAAATATATATATATATATATATATATATATATATATATATATATTCTCTTAGATTGTAAACTCTAATGAGCAGGGCCCTCTGATTCCTCCTGTATTGAATTGTATTGTAACTGTCCCGTCTGCCCTCATGTTGTAAAGCACTGCACAAACTGTTTGCGCTATATAAATCCTGTATATTAATAATAATTTATTTAAAATACTCCCCTGCAGTATTTTCTTTTTTACCACTAGATGGTGCTCCTCTCCCAGGTAGAATAATGCCCAGTGTGATTCATCCCATTTTCTATGGGCTCAAGGAGTCAAGGACCGGCCCCCTGGGGAGTGACCTCAGACCCCTCTGGACTTACAGGAGAATACTGAAGAGAGTATTCTGCATCATTCAGTACCTGCCCACTGCTGAGGACAGAAGAGGACCAGAACATAAAGCCCAGGAATAAAGGGATGTATAATGATTTTTACAATGCAAAAATGATATCCAAAGGGAATGAAGGAAAATTGGGAGTGCTGGAATTGGGTTTTAAGGTTTATTTCTCAAATGAATATAAAGATATATTTTATTAGCTGTGTATTCTATTTTAAAGTATATGATGATTTGCTGTTCTGTGTTATGATGCTCCATTTGATATCTTATGAAAAAAGGGTCAATACCTCCTCATTCTGGTCTCCAATTTATTAAATAGAGTTTTGGATAGATCTAATATATTATTGGATTGAGTTTAGTTTGCTAAGAAATGAGTGTCATAAACAACGACCATTTTATTTTCATAAAATTGTGTTTTCAACTTTTATAAATCTGTGACAACACTAGATCACAATGAAGAGACAGGAACAGGGTGGTGTCACCTTATAAGAGGAAATGCCTCAGCAAGGACTGTCATGACATGATCACCAGGGATTATTTTATTAAAAGTTGCACATTCATATATGATTGAACATGTCTGGAATTATAGAAATACAGTATTTATCGGCGTATAACACACACTTTTTCCCCCTGAAAATCGGGTGCAAATAACGTGTGCCAATATTTTCTTTGGGCTGCCTCAGAGAGGAAGGGGGTACGAGGGCCGCCAGATTACACAGAGCGGCAATCTCCCATTTACTCTGTGGCCTCTGTAATACGAAGTCCCACCTCCTGGACTGGCTCCTATGATATACAGATAGGTGCAGCGCTAAACAAATAAAACCAAAAAAGGGAGAGCGTCCAGGGATATAAAGAAGGTGACAATATAACAGAAATCCTTCAGTAGATATAAAGAGCAGTAAAAATGTCCAGACTTCCTGTAGGATTCCACCGAACAAACGTGATTTCATACCAATAATGTGTGACTGATGGAAGTGCCCTTCACCAAATACTGAATGGCCTCTCACCTGATGACCAGGACCCTTAAATTATAGAGGGTCATGAAAGCATTCCCATAAAGGTCATAAAGACTGATGGTTCAATCCAGTGACAGGAAACTCCTCCAGGTAACCACGTAGCAGGGGGTCAGGGTAAGTCATAATTCATGTAAATAGAAAGGGACAAACATAATGCTCTCCGTTTGCCAAACTTTATTATAAAAGGTAAAAAATACACTTACATATCAGGCACTTCACAAGTGCCAGGACGGTAACAGTGCACAACACAGCGGAGTGTATACAAGAGATGGAGCATGCGCAGTGGCTGCGGATGACGTCACGACGTCACGTTCTGGACGCGTTGCGTCCCAGTGGGTGGGGACTTCCTCAGCTGATACCGTGACTACGTGGGCACCCGCGCTTTATAGAGGTGAGTTGCCATAATGACAACAAACAACCTGTGATGACATACATCTAATGAAAAGAGCCCCTTGGGGTTTTGTTGGTGAAAGGTCTTGAAATGTCTGGACACATTGTGGGTCTTAAGGCCTTTCTTAATGTTGTTGACATGTTCAGCCAATCTAACATGTAAGGGTCTTGAAGTTCTACCAACATACTGGAGCCCACAATTGCACTCCAGCATGTAGACCACCCCAATAGTGTCGCACGTGATTAACTGCTTAATCTCATACTCTTTGTTAGTGGCTGAAGCTAGAAATTTTTTCCGTTTTTTGATGTTTCCCTTGGAGTGCCTGCAAGGGACACATCTTCCACAGGCGTAAAAACCTCCTAAGAAGGAAAAAAGCCTATCTGACGCAGGGACTGGTGGATTAAGAACACTCGGAGCTAAACGATCCCTTAATGTAGGGGCTTTTCTGTAAATAAATTGAGGCCTATCCGGCAATACAGGGCCCAGAACTCTATCCTGCTTCAAAATTGCCTAATTTTTTTGAATAATTCTCTCAAATTTACAGTATTGTATGTTGTAATCCAATACCATTTTGAAATTATGATTATCGCCAGTAGGGACCTTGGTCGAATTAGCAATTAATTAACTCCTCTCCAATGACATGACTTTGGACACCTCTTCATCTAATGTGGCCCGATTATAACCCTTCTGTTCAAACCTAGAGGTGAGGATTTGAGATTGACTCACAAAATCCTCAACGGTAGTACAATTACGGCACAACCTAATATATTGACCCCTGGGGATGTTACACAACCAAGAGCTGTGATGGAAACTCCCCAGGGGAATATAAGAGTTGCGGTCAGTGGGTTTGAAATAGTTAGTGAGAGTGAACTGGTCATGTACAATACTAATAGATAAATCCAAAAATACAACCATTTCGGAACTAATGGTCCATGTTAGAGATATATTTTTAGAGTTGTTGTTTAATGATTCAATGAAGTCATCCAACCTAGATCTTTCACCATTCCAAATGAGGATGAGATCATCAATAAATCTCCTGTAGCACACTAGCTCAGGGGGGCGATGGAGGAATACTGTTTCATCCTCCCAGTGGGCCATAAAGATATTAGCCATACTGGGAGTGAAGCGAGCCCCCATAGCAACACCCCTGGTCTGTAAATAAAATTCTCTATTGTACCAAAAATAGTTCCTTGTAAGGCAAAAATCCAAACAACTCAAAAGAAATTCCTGATGCCCCCCAGACAAAGTAGATGAAGCCAAAGCCCATTCCACTGAGGCCATGGCGTCCTTGTGGCCAATGATGGTGTACAGGGAACTCACGTCCGCTGTAACCAAAAAAGTGGAAGAAGAGCACTTCAAGGTTTCAAGAATTTGAATGATGTGCTTTGTGTCCTTCAAAAATGCAGGGGTTTGCGTGACTAGAGGCTGTAAAAAGAAATCAATATATTGTCCCAATCTGGCAGATACAGAATCGATCCCATTAACAATGGGTCGTCCCGGGGGGTTAGCAGTGTCTTTATGGATTTTTGGTAAAAAATAGATGACAGGTGTTCTGCAAAACAAAGGATCTAGATATGAGGCCTCTTTTTACTGAGGATCCTCCGATCTTTACCATCCTCAACAATGTTATGCAACTCATCCTTAAAGGACAACGTGGGATCCTTATTCAAGATATGGTAAGTGTCACAATCTGATAATAAACGACACATTTCATTTTGATAGTATTCTTTACTAAGAATAACCAACCCCCCACCCTTATCCGCAGGGCGGATCACTATATCCCTACGTTCAGTTAAGGACCTTATGCCCCGTTTAATGAACAGTGGGTCAGAGACTATTTTAATTTGTAACTTTTCCAAGTCATTAGAAACCATATTCTTGAAAACTTCTAAATGTTTATTATCCGAGATATGGGGGTTAAAAGTGGACCTATTTCGTAAGGTAGAGTAATTCTGTCCAGAAGGCCTAGACCCCTCAGAGGGATGAGATAAAAAATATTTTTTCATATTTAGAGTTCTTATGTATTTTTGAATGCTAACATAGGCGTTAAATTTGTTGAGATTTTTTATAGGTGCAAATTTTAAACCTCGATCGAGAACTTTAATTTCATCATCATTAAGATCAACATGACTAAGGTTATAAATCCCTATACCTGATGCGGCTTGGGTTTTTTGTACTCGCTTCCCCCCTCTACTTCCTCTCTTTGTTTTCGCTTTCGAGCAGGCTCAGGGTTTGGGGGTGTGTATGGTACAGGATGTCTCCAAGGGTCCGCTTGGGCAGCCTAATATTGCAAGGGGGGTATCTCTGTGCCCCCCGTTGGCCTAAAAAATCGTCATTGTTTTCGTAATGAGTAGGGATGAGCTTCGAGTTTGAGTCGAACTCATTTTTGACTCGAACATTGGCTGTTCGCAAGTTCGCCGAACACCGAACAATTTGGGGTGTTTGCGGCAAATTCGAATGCCGCGGAACACCCTTTAAAAGTCTATGGGAGAAATCAAAAGTGCTCATTTTAAAGGCTTATATGCAAGTTATTGTCATAAAAAGTGTTTGGGGACCTGGGTCCTGCCCCAGGGGACATGGATCAATGCAAAAAAAAGTTTTAAAAACGGCCGTTTTTTCAGGAGCAGTGATTTTAATAATGCTTAAAGTCAAACAATAAAAGTGTAATATCCCTTTAAATTTCGTACCTGGGGGGTGTCTATAGTATGCCTGTAAAGGGGCGCATGTTTCCTGTGTTTAGAACAGTCTGACAGCAAAATGACATTTCGAAGGAAAAAAAGCCATTTACCCGCGGCTATTGCATTGCCGACAATACACATAGAAGTTCATTGATAAAAACGGCATGGGAATTCCCCACAGGGCAACCCCGAACCAAAATTTAAAAAAAAAAAAATGATGTGGGAGACCCCCTAAATTCCATACCAGGCCCTTCAGGTCTGGTATGGATATTAAGGGGAACCCCGGCCAAAATTTAAAAAAAAATGACGTGGGGTTCCCCCTATATTCCATACCAGACACTTCAGGTCTGGTATGGATTTTAAGGGGAACCCCGCGCCAAAAAAAAAAACGGCGTGGGGTCCCCCCAAAAATCCATACCAGACCCTTATCCGAGCACGCAACCTGGCAGGCCGCAGGAAAAGAGGGGGGGACGAGAGTGCGCCCCCCCCTCCTGAACCGTACCAGGCCACATGCCCTCAACATTGGGAGGGTGCTTTGGGGTAGCCCCCCAAAACACCTTGTACCCATGTTGATGAGGACAAGGGCCTCATCCCCACAACAATGTTAAAAATGACGAGACAGTTTTTGACAATTCCTTTATTTAAATGCTTCTTCTTTCTTCCTTCATCTTCTTCTGGTTCTTCTGGCTCTTCTGGTTCTTCCTCCGGCGTTCTCGTCCAGCATCTCCTCCGCGGCGTCTTCCATCTTCTTCTCCTCGGGCCGCTCCGCACCCATGGCATGAGGGGAGGCTCCCGCTCTTCTCTTCATCTTCTTCTTCATCCTCTTCTCTTTTTTCTTCTTCTCTTCTTCATTTTCTTCTCCGGGCCGCTCCGAAATTCATGCTGGCATGAAGGGAGGCTCCCGCTGTGTGACGGCGTCTCCTCGTCTGACGGTTCTTAAATAACAGGGGGCGGGGCCACCCGGTGACCCCGCCCCCTCTGACGCACGGGACATGACGGGACTTCCCTGTGGCATTCCCCGTGACGTCACAGGGAAGTCCCTGTCAAGTCACCGTGCGTCAGAGGGGGGAGGGGGTCACCGGGTGGCCCCGCCCCCCGTTATTTAAGAGCCGTCAGACGAAGAGACGCCATCACACAGCGGGAGCCTCCCTTCATGCCAGCATGAATGCGGAACGGCCCGGAGAAGAAAATGAAGAAGAGAAGAAGAAAGAAGAGGAGAGGATAAAGAAGAAGATGAAGAGAAGAGCGGGAGCCTCCCCTCATGCCATGGGTGCGGAGCGGCCCGAGGAGAAGAAGATAGAAGACGCCGCGGAGGAGATGCTGGACGAGAACGCCGGAGGAAGAACCAGAAGAGCCAGAAGAACCAGAAGAAGATGAAGGAAGAAAGAAGAAGCATTTAAATAAAGGAATTGTCAAAAACTGTCTCGTCATTTTTAACATTTTTGACAGTTTTTTAGTGAAATGGTAGGGGTAAGTACCCCCTTACCATTTCACACAGGGGGGGGCGGGATCTGGGGGTCCCCTTGTTAAAGGGGGCTTCCAGATTCCGATAAGCCCCCTGCCCGCAGACCCCCACAACCACCGGCCAGGGTTGTGGGGATGAGGCCCTTGTCCTCCTCAACATGGGGACAAGGTGTTTTGGGGGGCTACCCCAAAGCACCCTCCCAATGTTGAGGGCATGTGGCCTGGTATGGTTCAGGAGGGGGGGGGCGCACTCTCGTCCCCCCTCTTTTCCTGCGGCCTGCCAGGTTGCGTGCTTGGATAAGGGTCTGGTATGGATTTTTGGGGGGACCCCACGTCGTCTTTTTTTTTTTTTTTTTGGCGCGGGGTTCCCCTTAAAAATCCATACCAGACCTGAAGGGTCTGGTATGGAATTTAGGGGGAACCCCACGTCATTTTTTTAAAAAAAATTTTGGCCGGGGTTCCCCTTAATATCCATACCAGACCTGAAGGGCCTGGTATGGAATTTAGGGGGTTTCCCACGTCATTTTTTTTTTTTTTAATATTGGTTCGGGGTTGCCCTGTGGGGAATTCCAATGCCGTTTTTATCAATGAACTTCTATGTGTATTGTCGGCAATGCAATAGCCGCGGGTAGTTTTAAATGGCTTTTTTTCCTTCGAAATGTCATTTTGCTGTCAGACTGTTCTAAACACAGGAAACATGCGCCCCTTTACAGGCATACTATAGACACCCCCCAGGTACGAAATTTAAAGGGATATTACACTTTTATTGTTTGACTTTAAGCATTATTAAAATCACTGCTCCTGAAAAAACGGCCGTTTTTAAAACTTTTTTTTGCATTGATCCTTGTCCCCTGGGGCAGGACCCAGGTCCCCAACCACTTTTTATGACAATAACTTGCATATAAGCCTTTAAAATTAGCACTTTTAAATATTAATGTTCGTGTCCCATAGACTTTAACGGTGTTCGCGTGTTCGAGCGAACTTTTTTCCTGTTCGCATGTTCTGGTGCGAACCGAACAGGGGGGTGTTCGGCTCATCCCTAGTAATGAGTATATTCAGTTAAAGGAGCATACCTATTCTGTGTGGTAATAGGTCTATCATGTGAGGGGTAGGCGTTTTCTCTGACATGATTATCCCTTCTGTCACCTTGAGATGGATAACCCTCTCGTTGCGAGGGGGGGTCATAATGATAGGAACCCCTAGAGTTGTTCAACTCTTGAACATATGGCCTAGAACCTCCTTCTCTCCCTTTTCCCCTCATATTTCTCCCCCTTTTGTTATTAACTTTCCTGTACCCATTCTGATTAGGATGGGGCTGGGACTCGCTAGTACGAGGAAGATTATATTCATACACAGGGTTTAATCTGGAAGTATTTAAGGGAGCAACTCCAATACTGGACTGAATCGTCTGAGTATTCAGAGCAGTATCCTCTGTAGTAGGGGTATTTTGCCATTTGAAAATCACCCCTCCATTAAAGTCATCAAAATCCCTAATGAATTATTTCTTGTTTTTATTCTGTGACTCTAGATCCCATTTAGCAAGCTTGTTTTTGAGTTCACCTGATAATCTCAGAAACTCTTCATTGTCTTTTAAAGCTTCTATATTCTGAGTGATCTCCTCAAATTGGGAATCAAGGGCTGCCATTCTTTTCCTCTTACGTATCAGGAGAAATTCTAGTAACTCAAAACCTCTTAACAAAAAATCACTCCATTCTGACTAAACTGTACATCCGTAAGTCCGTCATTGGGGGGGTAAATCCCACCTTAAACATCTCGGAATAAGTCTGGCAGCCAGATATTGCTCAAAAGAGGTGATGTCCCACCAAGTTTTAAACTTTTTTTCATAAATATAACCTAATTTCCTAAATGATTGAGGTAGGTCATTACGGGACTCAAACGTGGGATTCCTAGAGAACACTAAATTAATCTTAATATCCCTCTTATCAAAATAACTAAAAACATCCATACTGCAGCTAGATAAATGAAAGTTGTGACATGAACTATACAATAAATGATATATCAGCGCATGTATGCAAAGAAACCAAAAGCAGCTGAACACCAGGGTCAAACAATCAAATCCCTCAAGTCAAAATATACAGATAGGTGCAGTGCTAAACAAATAAAACCAAAAAAGGGAGAGCGTCCAGGGATATAAAGAAGGTGACAATATAACAGAAGTCCTTCAGTAGATATAAAGAGCAGTAACAATGTCCAGACTTCCTGTAGGATTCCACCGAACAAACGTGATTTCATACCAATAATGTGTGACTGATAGAAGTGCCCTTCACCAAATACTGAATGGCCTCTCACCTGATGACCAGGACCCTTAAATTATAGAGGGTCATGAAAGCATTCCCATAAAGGTCATAAAGACTGATGGTTCAATCCAGTGACAGGAAACTCCTCCAGGTAACCACGTAGCAGGGGGTCAGGGTAAGTCATAATTCATGTAAATAGAAAGGGACAAACATAGTGCTCTCCGTTTGCCAAACTTTATTATAAAAGGTAAAAAATACACTTACATACCAGGCACTTCACAAGTGCCAGGACGGTAACAGTGTACAACACAGTGGAGTGTATACAAGAGATGGAGCATGCGCAGTGGCCACGGACGTCACGTTCTGGACGCGTTGCGTCCCAGTGGGCGGGGACTTCCTCAGCAGATACCGTGACTACGTGGGCACCCGTGCTTTATAGAGGTGAGTTGCCATAACGACAACAAACAACCTGTGATGATGTACATATAATGAAAAGAGCCGATTCCGGAAGTGTCCCCTCACATATCATTCGGAGTACACGTAACCCAATCATAATGTACTGACAGTACAAAGCACATTTCTGCACATACTCGAATAAAATAAAATACATAAAATATATATATGGTTACATAATTAAAAACTTAAGACACACAATATAAAATGTGTAATCTTAACAGAACTGAGAAAAAACTTTTTAAAAAATATTTTAAAAAATATTCAAAGCTTTTGACATCCGTCATCCACGACCACCGACTGCTCCAATTAATCAATATCCAAAAGATATATTAAAAATAGATATGAAGAAAATATAAAAAGATAACTAAATAAAAGCTTTATCGATCAGAGATAAAACAATTAGTGTCGAACTCTACATTTAACCCATCAGGGCACATTACTCTTGTTTCATAGATCCAATGAGATTCTCTCTTACTTAATTGTCTGATGAAATTTCCCCCTCTCCCGTGCTTTGTGACCCTTTCAATGCCCCAGAATTTCAAACCCTTGGGGTTTTGTTGGTGAAAGGTCTTGAAGTTCTACCAACATACTGGAGCCCACAATTTTGGTTTTATTTGTTTAGCGCTGCACCTATCTGTATATTTTGACTTGAGGGATTTGATTGTTTGACCCTGGTGTTCAGCTGCTTTTGGTTTCTTTGCATACATGCGCTGATATATCATTTATTGTATGGCTCCTATGATAGACATCCCAGCATTGGAACAGTGTTCTGTCTATCATAGGAGCCGGTGTAGGAGGTGGGACTTTGTACTACAGAGGCCGTTGAGTAAATGGGCGATCCCACTCTGTGTAAACTGGCATTATTCTACACAATAAACACTGGTGAGGTGTATATAATGTCCAAACAAAATGTGTTAAATATAGAAATGTCCAGTAGCAATACGTTAAGCTCCACATACTACAGTCAAAAACTGGAGTCAATGCATAAAAGGAGTCTTCTCAGACAGAGGGGCTGCTTGGACACATGATGTTGACTGGAGACTGGAAAGCACATCAATCATGGGCAGCACGACATAAACATCTAGAGTAAGGTACTCTTACCAGATCGAGTGGGACGTATCAGCCATATAGCAGTACGTCTATCGGAGCTTGTGGAGGTAGCCTCCCGTGAACTCTCCCCAAAGATTCTCCCTTCGATCACGATCTCCGATCGGCGAGGTTATCACTTGGGTTATGGTTACCGATAGCCAGGACAGTCAACGGTGGAGGTGGACAGCTCTCTTGCACGCTCTCAGGTTCCAGGCAGGTTCAAAGGGACCAATCATGGATGAAGTCATGGAGAAAAAAGAAAGAAGGGGCTTCACATGGCGTAGGTCAAAAATAAAGGGATTTATTGAATAAAAAACCTTACAGAGTAAAAAGTGATCACTAGATAAAAATTGGTGGCAATGTGGAAAGCTGAACGCCCTACGCGTTTCGACTAAAGAGCCTTTAACTGGGGCATGAAACAGCCTCTCCACATTGCCCATATATATAGACTGTGGACACCATTGTAAACTCATTGGATCCGCCCCCATCATGGCGGGACCGGAAGTACAAGGATTAATAGTACAAACACCATAAACTGGCTACATATGATATTGATATGGTATTAATCTCCTGTAAATCAACATACTACATTAGGTTAAAAGTATATAGTAATTCAAGGGTAAGACCAGAGTGGAAACAGTGATGAGAGGTCCCGAAAATTGAAGCATCGTGTCGGCTTGCGTTCCAAGCCTCACACTAGCTGGAGGAACTTGCGTTCCAAATGTCTAAAACATGTGACCGGAAAGGGAACAACAGCCGGCGTACAATGCGCCGCTGATGTTTCCGACGGTCATCACCAGGGGCGTGCGTTCCAGGTCTCAAAGGCAAGTGGGGAGGAGATGCAAGCCGACAGCCAATGTACCGCTGGCATCTCCTCCACTCCCTCATGTGGAGCGTGCGCTCCAAGCCTCTTATGTGGAGAGAGGCAGACGGCCACTCAAAAGCCAGCCTCGTCAGTGGTCGGGACCAAACGGGCCAATCGCTAACAGGCTGGACGAATTAACCACTCCCCCTCCTGTCAATGGAATGCTAGCCTAAAGATCACGGCGCGCTGCTATGGCAACACTAAAAAACAAATGCCAGAGCAGCGCCGCCGCATTGAAACTGTATTTTTTTCCCTCTGGAACGTCACCACAAAATGAAAAGACCATGTGGGCGACGTTTCACAGGGTGGGCACAGCATAATGGTCAGATGTAGGGGGGTGTTAACCCTTACACTGTATCATAGAGTAAAGATAAACTCAACCAGTTATATATCTGGACTAATCCCATCCCTGCAGCTCTGACGCAATAATGCAAATTCAGGCCACAAAAGGTGAAGACCAGACAATGCCACATTATCAGACTGACCGAGGGGGGGGGCCCTACGGTCCTAGAATAGACAAATGTGGTATCTGGTATGTCTGGTATCAATAGACCAGGGTGGAAATATAGAACTAAAACCCAAAGCAGAGTCAATTAACACAAAGGGACAAACGCCCAAAAATGGGGACAATATACTCCGCACATAGAGAAAGAAAGCATAAATGACGTAGAAGTAAATAAAAAACCCCAATAACACTCATAACTGCATCCTAAAAAGTAACCGTAACCTAAAAAATAAATGAATAATAAACAGGGACAAAAAAGGTAAAGGGTGCGTCGCGGCTCAGGAACCAAAGTGTCTCTCACGCACGGTTAATAAAACTATTAATGTCCCATTCGACATTCATACCGTGCGGAGTGTAACACCTGAGCTCATAAATCCAGTAAGTTTTGAGCCGCGACACACCCCTAAAACAAGACTCGCCCCTCCAGTGGGGGACAAATTTGTCTATGATCATAAAGGAGGTGCCTGTAGGGTCCCTATTATGACTTTCCAAATAATGGCGGGGAACACTCTGTTTAATACAGCCTTTCTTAATTTTGGCAATGTGTTCATTAACCCTAATGGAGAAAGTTCTAGTGGTGCGCCCGACATACTGTTTACCACATGGACATGTGATGAGATAAACAATATGTCGGGTAGCACATGTAGTAAAGTGTTTCATGTTATACTCTCTAGATGTTACCGTAGAGTGGAAAGTCGTTGTTTTGCATCTCCCACTTGTGTTGTGTAAACACACATTACACTTTCTACACGGGAAGTATCCCTTACAGTCTTGAAAAAAAGAGATTGACCGGGGGGGGGATCAATAACATTGGGGGCAATCTCCCCCTGAACTGAACGTGCACCCTGGAAAATGATACTGGCGCGGTCTGGTAAACGGGACCTAGAATACGGTCGCTTTTTAGGACCTTCCAGTGCCTGTCCATAATCCTTTTAACTTCTCTGTGTTGGGTAGAGAATGCAGTAAAAAACGACCATTTATGGGGGTTATCACCCTGTACTTTGGGACGGTCAATCAAAAGTGAATTTCTGTCTACTTCCCCGACTTCCTTGATGGTATTATCAAGGTCAGATGGTCTATATCCCTTTTCTAAGAATCTTTCTCTAAGAGTTTGGCACTGTAACTGAAAGTCCTCAGTAATGCTGCAGTTTCGTCGCAACCTGAGGAACTGTCCCTTAGGGACAGATTTCAGCCACTGCTGATGGTGACAGCTGTCCACCGGGATGTACCCGTTGCGATCTGTGGGCTTAAAAAACGTTTTAAGCACCAGTTGTCTATTGACTATAGACACTTCAAGATCAAGTAAATGTATGGTCTCAAAGCTAGCCTAAAAACACAGAGAGATGTTTCTATCATTGGTGTTTAGATGTTCCATATACTTTTCAAGTGACTTGAGGTCACCCTTCCATAGGAGGAGGATGTTGTCTATATATCTAGCCAACAGAACCAACTGAGGTGGTCTGCAGGCATAGACGACATCCTCCTCCCATAGGGCCATAAAAAGGTTGGCCAAGCTGGAGGCATATTTAGGCCCCATGGCCACACCCTTAATCTGAGAGTAATAAGTTCCTTGAAACCAGAAATAGTTATGTTCTGTAGCAAACCTGAGGAGCTCCATAACATAATTTCTGTGAATGAGAGGAAGGCCAGAGTCCCTAGAAAGGAACTGGTTGACAGCCGCCAGACCCTGATCTAGCGGAATGGATGTATATAGTGCGGAAACATCCGCAGTAGCTAAAAGTAGGCTGTCCTGGTATTCGACTTGTTCTAAAAGATTAATCGCAGCCCTAGTATCCTTTAAATAGGAAGGCATCTGCTTGACCAGGGGCTGGAGATAGAAATCGATATACCTTCCGATTCGTGAAGTAACCGAATCTATCCCACTTACGATGGGACGACCAGGGGGATTGGTGGGATTCTTATGCACTTTCGGAAGGTAATAGATGACCGGTATCCGGGGTACTGCTGGTACAAGGAAATCTCTCTCTTTCTGATTGAGTATGTTGGAGGGAGAAATCCTCATCTATAAGGGCCGTGAGAGCTCGTTTGTAATCCTTCGTGGGATCCTTAGGAAGGATGTTATAGGTAGTACGGTCATCTAATAGACGTTTCATTTCAGCAATATAGTCAGCTTTATCTAAGACCACTATACCGCCGCCCTTATCGGCCAGGCGGATGACCATATTATTCCTATCACAGAGAGAGTCAATACCTGCCCTAATGGCAGGATCTTAATGCATATGTTTGTCGGGGATTTTTTCTAAGTCATGTAATACCAACTCTTTAAAAACATTGACAGAATGAGACGTGTTATTTGGGGGATTGAAAAGTGATGGGTTCAAGAGCCCCGAGTGTCTGATATCACTCTGTCTCATAATCCTAGGTTTAGCTGCAGGTTGGGACAAAAAATGTCTTTGTATATTTAACTTGCAGATGTATTTGTGTACATCCACAAATGTGGAGAATTTGTTTAGCTTTTTAGGGGGGACAAATTTAAGTCCCTTATCTAGGACGTATTTTTCATGATCAGAAAGACTGACCTTACTCAAATTATATATACCGGCGCCTAGTGTGACCTTTTTTCTTTTTCCTCCATTGTAATCGCCACCCTCCTCTGCATCCTCTCTTGGTCTTGGGCTTCGAGGGGGGTGGTTGTGCCCTGGTTTGTGAAAACCCGGGGTTTGGGAAGGTCCAGAGTGGTATGCCACTCTGCTATATTCACCATTCCCACTGTCATTATACTAGGTGTAATCGTAATGTGTAACCCGAGACTGTCCATCCCCAAGAGCAGCAAAACGGTTACTCACATGGACAGGGGTACCATAACCGTAACCATCAATAGGATGGTCAGTTCTGGTATTAAATTTGGGGTCATACTGACCTTCATGAGGGCCCCTACCTCTATGCCCACCGTTAACCCCACCACTGCCATTTGATTGTTTACCCCTCTGACCGGAGGGGTGCCTACCACGGTAAGACACTGAGGTGTAGCCACCGGGATCGGAGGGATGTCTCCCACGACTCAAGTCTCTGGGAGGCTGATATATCTGTGGCACAGGTCTGGAGGCAAGGGGATTGGGCCCAGGTTCAGTTGGTCTACTGGACCTGGAGGGAGGATCATAGGTTAACCTTCTATCAGGATAGCGGACAGTTGATTCGACATTATCAGCGGGTATACTAGTAGACCCAGAGTCAACTCCCTGCGCTATCTTTTTCTGCCATCCAAAAACCAAACCGTTTTTATAATCAGAAACATCCCGGTTGTACTTTTTTTGTTTTTTGTTCCTTTTGGTCCTTCTCCTTTTTCTCAAGAAAAGTTCTAAGGTTAGTAGAGTGGGAGGTGTATTCGGGCAATCCATTAGATGGGAGGAGCTTATCCTTAAGGTCTCTAATTTCCAAATCTAGTGCAGTAAGTCTACTGCGCTTCCTCTCCACCAAAAAGCCGATCAACTGGATACCCGCTTCACTCACTTTTTAGCGCTGCACGTATTCTTTATATATTTGATGGGACTTGGTTTGTTTGTGTGCTAGCAGCTATCTATCACCTGTTCACATTTATTTGTTTTTGGGGTCAGTGCAACTTCTCATTTATATCACATTCTAATTTTTGACCACTTAGCAGCTGCAGCGACCCATATTCATCACACCAGTCCATTATGGATGTGTCTGAATATAGAACCAACAGGTCCATTGATACGGAGGGTGTCTTTGTACTTAATAACACTGACACAGAAATGAGTGGGCTGTTCTTAAGGCTTAAAAATTTAATGACCTCTGAACTCCATTTACAGTGGGGCATCGCTTTCCTAGAGCAGTACACTAAAGAAAAAATGGTTCCGAGAGGTTTACGGTGGGATGTGTTCCCCCAACAGGGAGATTCAGATTTGGAACCGTGGTTTCGCTATTTTAACGAAGCGGGTATCCAGTTGATCGGCTTTTTGGTGGAGAGGAAGCGCAGTAGACTTACTGCACTAGATTTGGAAAATAGAGACCTTAAGGATAAGCTCCTCCCATCTAATGGATTGCCCGAATACACCTCCCACTCTACTAACCTTAGAACTTTTCTTGAGAAAGAGGAGAAGGACCAACGGAACAAAAAACAAAAAAGTACAACCGGGATGTTTCTGATTATAAAAACGGTTTGGTTTTTGGATGGCAGAAAAATATAGCGCAGGGAGTTGACTCTGGGTCTACTAGTATACCCGCTGATAATGTCGAACCAACTGTCCACTATCCTGATAGAAGGTTAACCTTTGATCATCCCTCCAGGTCCAGTAGACCAAAAAGAAAAATAAATCAGCGCGAAGTGGTATAAAAGTAATGCAGCAGCTGAACACTAGGGTCAAAATTCAAATCCCTTAACAAAAATCAAAACAGCAGATAGAGCAGCGCTAAGACCAAATAAAATCAAATAAAAACAAGAGAGAACACAATAAAATCCACCACAGTGTAAAATCAATGAGTCCATGAGAGTGGTCCTAGTAACATCTTCAAGTCTGAGCAGACAACATGCTTGCAGAGAAGTGATTCAGGAAGCCCACCACCAAGGTAAAAAATGGCCTCTCACCTGATGGTGTGGACCCTTTAATTACAGAGGGTTAAAAAGAGCCTTTTCATATAACCAAATGGTATGCAGCATGCATAGATATCCGTCAGGGACCCGGTACAGGACACTCCGATAAGGCCATATATAAAATAAGAATGGCAGAAAAATAGTGCTCTCCGTATACGTAACTTTTATTTAAATGTATGAAATAGTAACACTCACATGTAAAGCACTTGGTAAGTGCAAGTAAACAGACAGAAGCAGTGTAGATCTTCCGAACAGCAGAGCGGATGCGCAGTGGCCGCGGGTGACGTCACGGCGTATCCTCATTCTTGACGCGTTGCGTCCCAGTGGGCGGGGACTTCATCAGCAGATGAGGACACAATGTGGGCACCCGCGTTATATACCAGGTGAGTAACCATGACAGCGATAAGCAAAACATGATTAATCTCACGCGTACCCGGAAGTCAATCCGGATGTGACCCCTTGGAGTTAAATATGCAATAAACGGAAGCATCTAGTCCAATACATATAAAACAACTAAAAAGGGGAATAAAATAAAACAAATAATATCACAAATGCATCAATCCTGAAAGGAAATGTGCATCAATCATAAGAAGGACAAAAAACATTTTGCAATAATTTCAAAATGATTAAAAGGAATTTAAAATAATTTCTAAAAAAAAATTTATTTATTTTTTTTTAAATTTATGTAAAGAAAAAGGTTTTTTAGGCCAGCGGGGGGAACAGAGATACCATGAGAGTGGTCCTAGTAACATCTTCAAGTCTGAGCAGACAACATGCTTGCAGAGAAGTGATTCAGGAAGCCCACCACCAAGGTAAAAAATGGCCTCTCACCTGATGGTGTGGACCCTTTAATTACAGAGGGTTAAAAAGAGCCTTTTCATATAACCAAATGGTATGCAGCATGCATAGATATCCGTCAGGGACCCGGTACAGGACACTCCGATAAGGCCATATATAAAATAAGAATGGCAGAAAAATAGTGCTCTCCGTATACGTAACTTTTATTTAAATGTATGAAATAGTAACACTCACATGTAAAGCACTTGGTAAGTGCAAGTAAACAGACAGAAGCAGTGTAGATCTTCCGAACAGCAGAGCGGATGCGCAGTGGCCGCGGGTGACGTCACGGCGTATCCTCGTTCTTGACGCGTTGCGTCCCAGTGGGCTGGGACTTCATCAGCAGATGAGGACACAATGTGGGCACCCGCGTTATATACCAGGTGAGTAACCATGACAGCGATAAGCAAAACATGATTAATCTCACGCGTACCCGGAAGTCAATCCGGATGTGACCCCTTGGAGTTAAATATGCAATAAACGGAAGCATCTAGTCCAATACATATAAAACAACTAAAAAGGGGAATAAAATAAAACAAATAATATCACAAATGCATCAATCCTGAAAGGAAATGTGCATCAATCATAAGAAGGACAAAAAACATTTTGCAATAATTTCAAAATGATTAAAAGGAATTTAAAATAATTTCTAAAAAAAAATTTATTTATTTTTTTTTAAATTTATGTAAAGAAAAAGGTTTTTTAGGCCAGCGGGGGGAACAGAGATACCCCCCCAATCTTTTCAACCTCAACAAGGAGAGCCGTGGAGACAGCCGACACCTTACACTCCACCAAACGCCGGCCCTCGCAAGCGAAAAGAAAGAGAGGAAGGAGAGGGGGCAGGAGAGTACAAAAGGCCCAAGTCACGGTAGGGATGGGTATATATAATCTCAGTCAAGTCACTCTTAGTGACGATGAAATTAAGGTTTTGGATCGAGGTTTAAAATTTGCTCCCATCAAAAACCTTAATAAATTCGATACTTATGTTAATATTCAAAAATATGTCAGGACCCTTAATATGAAAAAATATTTTCTGGCCAAGTCATATCAGGGAACTAGACCTTCCACTTCCCAACACTCCTCCTTACGGAACAAATCCACGTTTAACCCACAGAACGCTGATAATAAGTATTTAGAAGTGTTTACAAATATGGTTTCCCACGACTTGAACCAGTTAAAGGTTAAGAAAATTTTCGATCCTTTGTACATTAAGCATGGGATCCAATCGCTAGCGGAGCGGAAAGACATTGTTATCCGCCCCGCTGATAAGGGGGGTGGTCTGGTTATTTTAAGCAAGGACTATTACTAATCAGAAATGAGTCATTTACTTTCTGACCAGGATACCTATAGTATTCTCAGCAAAGATCCTGTGTTAACATATAAGGATGAATTGCATGCGATTATAGAGGATGGTAAGGATCAAAAAATCCTCAATAAGAAAGAAGCTATGTATTTAGATCCTTTATTCTGCAGAACCCCCATTATTTACTTCTTGCCCAAGATCCATAAAGACATCACTAACCCTCCTGGTCGACCCATTGTTAATGGGATCGACTCAGTGTCAGCATGGCTTGGGCAATACATTGATTTCTTTTTGCAACCGCTTGTGACTAAAACCCCTGCATTTTTAAAAGATACCAAGCACATTATTCAGATCTTGGAAAATCTTGAGTGCTCATCGCCCACTTCTTTGGTAACAGCGGACGTTAGTTCTCTGTATACCATTATTGGTCATAAAGATGCTTTGTCGTCTGTTGAATGGGTTTTATCCTCTTCATCGTTGTCAGGGAGACATCAGGAATTTCTTTTAAGCTGTCTGAATTTTTGTTTAACTAAGAACTATTTTTGGTATAATAGGGATTTTAATTTACAGACAAGGGGAGTTGCTATGGGGGCTCGCTTTGCTCCCAGTGTGGCTAATATTTTTATGGCCCACTGGGAGGAAGAGGCTGTCTTTCTTAATAGACCCCCAGAGCTTATATGTTACCGTAGATTCATCGACGATCTTATCCTGATATAGAGAGGGGATAGAGATAAACTTGACTTGTTTATCGAAACTCTCAATAATAAACAAAAGAACATTGCCCTGACTTGGACGATTGACCCAGAAAAGGTTGTGTTTTTGGATTTGACCATTAGTATTACACATGACCATTTCACGATGACCGCAACTCATACCTTCCCCTGGGGAGTTGCCATCATCATTCATGGTTGTGCAACATCCCCAGGGGCCAGTATATTAGGCTGCGTAGGAATTGTACCTCTGATAAGGATTTTATTGCACAGTCACAAATCCTAACTTCAAGGTTTGAACAAAAAGGGTATGATCGTTCCAGGCTAGAGGAGGAGATCACCAGAGTTAAAAGTCTGGATAGATGTACATTGGTCTCTGATACTGTTAGGGATACTGTGGGAGATAACCATAACTTTAAGATGGTGCTTGATTATAATGTGCAATATCGTACTTTTGAGAAAGTAGTACTCAAGAACTGGCCCATCTTAAAACAGGATAAAATCTTAGGTCCTGTGCTTCCGGACCGTCCCCAGTTTATTTATAAGAAGGCTCCATCATTAAGGGATCGTTTGGCCCCCCAGTGTTCTGAACCCCCCTGTCCCCACTTCTGACAGGTTGTTCTCTTTTTTGGGTGGTTTCTATGCATGTGGCAAATGCATCCCGTGCAAGCATGCTAAGGGGAATATAAAGAAAAGGAAAAAGTTTTTGGCCTCTGCTACTAATAAGGAATATGAAATTAAACAGTTAATTACCTGTGACACGGTAGGGGTCGTGTATATGCTGGAGTGCGGGTGCGGGCTCCAGTATATTGGTAGAACATCCAGACCCCTACACGTGAGGCTCACTGAGCATGTTAATAATATTAAAAAAGGCCTAAAAACTCACAATGTCTCTAGACACTTTAAACTTCACCATCATCAGAACCCTAAAAGTTTGAGATTTTGGGGTATAGAGAGGGTTACTAGGCACTGGAGGGGAGGTGACTTTATAAGACAATTGAGTAAAAGAGAATCATATTGGATTTTTGAAACCAGGGTTCTTTGCCCTGAAGGGTTAAACGTGGATTTCGATACAAATTGCTTTATCTCTGATCGTTAATTGGTTTTTATCAGATTGTTAATGGTACTGTATTCGTGGGGTGACAGTGGCCGCGGATAACTCACATAAATTAAAAAAAAAAAAAAAATTTTTAGAAATTATTTTAAATTCCTTTTAATCATTTTGAAATTATTGCAAAATGTTTTTTGTCCTTCTTAGGATTGATGCACATTTCCTTTCAGGATTGATGCATTTGTGATATTATTTGTTTTATTTTATTCCCCTTTTTAGTTGTTTTATATGTATTGGACTAGATGCTTCAGTTTATTGCATATTTAACTCCAAGGGGTCACATCCGGATTGACTTCCGGGTACGTGTGAGGTTAATCATGTTTTGTTTATCGCTGTCATGGTTACTCACCTGGTATATAGCGTGGGTGCCCACATCGTGTCCTCATCTGCTGATGAAGTCCCCGCCCACTGGGACGCAACGCGTCCAGAATGAGGATACGCCGTGATGTCACCCCTGGCCACTGCGCATCCGCTCTGCTGTTCGGAAGATCTACACTGCTTCTGTCAGTTTACTTGCACTTACCAAGTGCTTTACATGGAGTGTTACTATTTCATACATTTAAATAAAAGTTACGTATACGGAGAGCACTATTTTTCTGCCATTTTTATTTTATATATGGCCTTATCGGAGTGTCCTGTACCGGGTCCCTGACAGATACCTATGCATGCTGCATACCATTTGGTTATATGAAAAGGCGCTTTTTGACCCTCTGTAATTAAAGGGTCCACACCATCAGGTGAGAGGCCATTTTTTACCTTGGTGGTGGGCTTCCTGAATCACTTCTCTGCAAGCATGTTGTCTGCTCAGACTTGAAGGTCCAGTAGACCAACTGAACCTGGGCCCAATCCCCTTGCCTCCAGACCTGTTCCACAGATATATCAGCCTCCCAGAGACTTGAGTCGTGGGAGACATCCCTCCGGTCCCGGTGGTTACACCTCAGTTTCTTACCGTGGCAGGCACCCCTCGGGTCGGAGGGGTAAACGGTGGGCATAAAGGTAGGGGCCCTCATCAAGGTCAGTATGACCCAAAATTTAATACCAGAACTGACCATCCTATTGATAGTTACGGTTATGGTACCCCTGTCCATGTGAGTAACCGTTTTGCTGCTCTCCGGGATGGACAGTCTCGGGTTACACATTACGATTACACCTATTATAATGACAGTGGGAATGGTGAATATAGCAGAGTGGCATACCAGTCTAACCACTCTGGCCCTTCCCAAACCCCGGGTTTTCACAAACCAGGGCACAACCACCCCCTTGAAGCCCAAGACCAAGAGAGGATGCAGAGGAGGGTGGCGATTACAATGGAGGAAAAAGAAAAAAGGTCACACTAGGCGCTGGTATATATAATTTGAGTAAGGTCAGTCTTTCTGACCATGAAAAATACGTCCTGGATAAGGGACTTAAATTTTTCCCCCCTAAAAAGCTAAACAAATTCTCCACATTTGTGGATGTACACAAATACATCCGCAAGTTAAATATACAAAGACATTTTTTGTCCCAACCTGCAGCTAATCCTAGGATTATGAGACAGAGTGATATCAGACACTCGGGGCTCTTGAACCCAACACTTTTCAATCCCCCAAATAACACGTCTCATTCTGTCAATGTTTTTAAAGAGTTGGTGTTACATGACTTAGAAAAAATCCCAGACAAACATATGCATCAAGATCCTGCCATTAGGGCAGGTATTGACTCTCTCTGTGATAGGAATAATCTGGTCATCCGCCTGGCCGATAAGGACGGCGGTATAGTGGTCTTAGATAAGGCTGACTATATTGCTGAAATGAAACGTCTATTAGATGACCGTACTACCTATAACATTATTCCTAAGGATGCCACGAAGGATTACAAACAAGCTCTCATGGCCCTTATAGATGAGGATTTCTCCCTCAACATACTCAATCAGAAAGAGAGAGATTTCCTTGTACCAGCAGCACCCCGGATACCGGTCATCTATTACCTTCCGAAAGTGCATAAGAATCCCACCAATCCCCCTGGTCGTCCCATCGTAAGTGGGATAGATTCGGTTACTTCACGAATCAGAAGGTATATCGATTTCTATCTCCAGCCCCTGGTCAAGCAGATGCCTTCCTATTTAAAGGATACTAGGGCTGCGATTAATCTTTTAGAACAAGTCAAATACCAGGACAGCCTACTTTTAGCTACTGCGGATTTTTCTGCACTATATACATCCTATCCGCTAGATCAGGGTCTGGCGGCTGTCAACCTGTTCCTTTCTAGGGACTCTGGCCTTCCTCTCATTCACAAAAATTATGTTATGGAGCTCCTCAGGTTTGCTACAGAACATAACTATTTCTGGTTTCAAGGAACTTATTACTCTCAGATTAAGGGTGTGGCCATGGGGGCTAAATGTCAAGTCACTTGAAAAGTATATGGAACATCTAAACACCAATGATAGAAACATCTCTCTGTGTTTTGAGGCTAGCTTTGAGACCATACATTTACTTGATCTTGAAGTGTCTATAGTCAATAGACAACTGGTGCTTAAAATGTTTTTTAAGCCCACAGATCGCAACGGGTACATCCCGGTGGACAGCTGTCACCATCAGCAGTGGCTGAAATCTGTCCCTAAGGGACAGTTCCTCAGGTTGCGACGAAACTGCAGCAATACTGAGGACTTTCAGTTACAGTGCCAAACTCTTAGAGAAAGATTCTTAGAAAAGGGATATAGACCATCTGACCTTGATAATACCATCAAGGAAGTCGGGAAGTAGACAGGAATTCACTTTTGATTGACCGTCCCAAAGTACAGGGTGATAACCCCCATAAATGGTCATTTTTTACTGCATTCTCTACCCAACACAGAAGTTAAAAGGATTATGGACAGGCACTGGAAGGTCCTGAAAAGCGACCGTATTCTAGGTCCCGTTTACCAGACCGGGCCGGTATCATTTTCTGGGGTGCAGTTCAGGGGGAGATTGCCCCCAATGTTATTGATCCCCCCCCCGATCCATCTCTTTTTTTCAAGACTGTAAGGGATACTTCCCGTGTAGAAAGTGTAATGTGTGTTTACACAACACAAGTGGGAGACGCAAAACAATGACTTTCCACTCTACGGTAACATCTAGAGAGTATAACATGAAACACTTTACTACATGTGCTACCCGACATATTGTTTATCTCATCACATGTCCATGTGGTAAACAGTATGTCGGGCGCACCACTAGAACTTTCTCCATTAGGGTTAATGAACACATTGCCAAAATTAAGAAAGGCTGTATTAAACATAGTGTTCCCCGCCATTATTTGGAAAGTCATAATAGGGACCCTACAGGCACCTCCTTTATGATCATAGACAAATTTGTCCCCCACTGGAGGGGCGAGTCTTGTCTTAGGGGTGTGTCGCGGCTCGAAACTTACTGGATTTACGAGCTCAGGTGTTACACTCCGCACGGTATGAATGTCGAATGGGACATTAATAGTTTTATTAACCGTGCGTGAGAGACACTTTGGTTCCTGAGCCGCGACGCACCCTTTACCTTTTTTGTCCCTGTTTATTATTCATTTATTTTTTAGGTTACGGTTACTTTTTAGGATGCAGTTATGAGTGTTATTGGGGTTTTTTATTTACTTCTACGTCATTTATGCTTTCTTTCTCTATGTGCGGAGTATATTGTCCCCCATTTTTGGGCGTTCGTCCCTTTGTGTTAATTGACTCTGCTTTGGGTTTTAGTTCTATATTTCCACCCTGGTCTATTGATACCAGACATACCAGATACCACATTTGTCTATTCTAGGACCGTAGGGTCCCCCCCCCGGTCAGTCTGATAATGTGGCATTGTCTGGTCTTCACCTTTTGTGGCCTGAATTTGCATTATTGCGTCAGAGCTGCAGGGATGGGATTAGTCCAGATATATAACTGGTTGAGTTTATCTTTACTCTATGATACAGTGTAAGGGTTAACACCCCCCCACATCTGACCATTATGCTGTGCCCACCCTGTGAAACGTCACCCACACGGTCTTTTCATTTTGTGGTGACGTTCCAGAGGCAAGAAACTACAGTTTCAAAGCGGCGGCGCTGCTCTGGCATTTGTTTTTTAGTGTTGCCATAGCAGCGCACCGTGATCTTTAGGCTAGCATTCCATTGACAGGAGGGGGAGTGGTTAATTCGTCCAGCCTGTTAGCGATTGGCCCGTTTGGTCCCGACCACTGACGAGGCTGGCTTCTGAGTGGCCGTCTGCCTCTCTCCACATAAGAGGCTTGGAGCGCAGGCTCCATATGAGGGAGTGGAGGAGATGCCAGCGGCGCATTGGCTGTCGGCTTGCATCTCCTCCCCACTTGCCTTTGAGACCTGGAACGCACGCCCCTGCTGATGACCGTGGGAAACATCAGCGGCGCATTTTACGCCGGCTGTTGTTCCCTTTCCGATCACATGTTTTAGACATTTGGAACGCAAGTTCCTCCAGCTAGTGTGAGGCTTGGAACGCAAGCCGACTCGATGCTTCGATTTTCAGGACCTCTCATCACTGTTTACACTCTGGTCTTACCATGGAATTACTATATACTTTTAACCTAATGTAGTATGTTGGTTTACAGGAGATTAATACCATAGTAATATCATATGTAACCAGTTTATGGTGTTTGTACTATTAAACCTTGTACTTCCGGTCCCGCCATGATGGGGGCGGATCCAATGAGTTTACAATGGTGTCCACAGTCTATATATATGGGCAATGTGGAGAGGCTGTTTCATGCCCCAGTTAAAGGCTCTTTAGTCGAAACGCGTAGGGTGTTCAGCTTTCCACATTGCCACCAATTTTTATCTAGTGATCACTTTTTACTCTGTAAGGTTTTTTATTCAATAAATCCCTTTATTTTTGACCTACGCCATGTGGAGCCCCTTCTTTCTTTTTTCTCCATGACTTCATCCATGATTGGTCCCTTTGAACCTGCCTGGAACCTGAGAGTGTGCGAGAGAGCTGTCCACCTCCACCGTTGACTGTCCTGGCTATCGGTGACCATAACCCAAGTGATAACCTCGCCGATCGGAGATCGTGATCGAAGGGAGAATCTTTGGGGAGAGTTCACGGGAGGCTACCTCCACAAGCTCCGATAGACGTACTGCTATATGGCTGATACGTCCCACTCGATCTGGTAAGAGTACCTTACTCTAGATGTTTATGTCGTGTTGCCCATGATTGATGTGCTTTCCAGTCTCCAGTCAACATCATGTGTCCAAGCAGCCCCTCTGTCTGAGAAGACTCCTTTTATGCATTGACTCCAGTTTTTGACTGTAGTATGTGGTATGTGGTATTGCTACTGGACATTTCTATATTTAACACATTTTGTTTGGACATTATATACACCTCACCAGTGTTTATTGTGTAGAATAATATCATTTTATATTTGGTTTTAAGTCACCAATCTTTTTCATTTAGGTTTGATTCACTCACTTTTTAGCGCTGCACATATTCTTTACATATTTGATGGGACTTGTTTGGTTTGTGTCCTAGCAGCTATCTATCACCTGTTCACATTTATTTGTTTTTGGGGTCAGCGCAACTTCTCATTTATATCACTGTGTAAACTGGTGGCACACTTACCCCCTACCCTTCTGAGGCAACCCAAAGACAAGGCCATTTTTTGCGATACGGCACTGCCCCACTTTAACTGACAATTGCGCGGTCGTACGATGGTGTACCAAGCCAAAATTGATGTCCTTTTTTCCCACAAATAGAGCTTTCTTTTGGTGGTATTTTATCACCTCTGCGGTTTTTATTTTTTGTGCTATAAACAAAAAAAGGCCGACAATAATATCCAAAAAAAGTAATAAAAAAATGTCTTCATCAGCTTAGGCCAATATGCATTCTTCTACATATTTTTGGTAAAAAAAAAATCACAATTATTATATTATTATTATTTTCCATAAAAGTGAACACATCCATAGTGGCAGCAAAGGTGCGTTTGTGAATGTAAACAATGAGAATGTAAAAAAGCCTTCGCGCTACTAAAATGTGCTAAATGCGAACTCCTATAAACCAAATGTTTAAAATAAAATTACTGAATAACTATTAAATCACAAAGTGCATGTAGTGCATAAAAGTGCAGTCTAATAAATCAAAAACAGCTGTCTGCAGCAGAACCTTACAGTGTATCACAATCCACTCTCAGTAAAAGTAAAACCATAACGTGATCCCGCGCAAACATAAAAAACTTTCCACTAAATACAGTAAGTGAACTTGAAGTGTCTTTGGTTCAATAATAAAATGAGTGAACCTAAAATGTTTCTAGTTCCATATTAAAAAAACAGTGCAAGTGTGCAAAAATGTGTCCATAAATAAATAAATCAATCCAAGGGCATAAGATTCAGGGTGATATTAGTCTCTTACTTAAGGTCATCAAAAAATGTCTAAAAGAAGGAATCATGCATAAGTAGTAGAAACAGTGGGCAGGGAGAGGTATATATCCAAAAGGGAGCTCACAGAACCCCTTTACCTTCATAACTTGATAAATCAGCATGTAGTGATAAACGGGGATCAATTCCGTTGTTCCAACTTTCACCACCAGGGGGTCCTGCGTTCCACTAAATGCACGACCACCTGAAGTACCAGCCTAAACCCATAGATAGAAAATGGTCCTGTTGTATCGATATCCACCACTAGGGGGTCCTCTGATCCACCAAGTACGTCACCTGAATTAGACTTCCCATCTAAGTCCTCATACAGCCTCGTCACCTCCGCTCGAGGGGGGGGAGACGAGGGTAAAGAGGCAAAAGGTGGGAGAGAGAAAGAGCTACAATAGTGTAGTATATTAAAGCATCAAAGGTTTATTTTAATAATAAAACTGGACTCTTACAATGTATTGTTAAAAACAGGCATAAATCAGCTAGTAAGGCGTCTGGACGCCACTCTCACATCACTTCCGGTGCACTTGAACCTCCGGCCACTCCCTACGCGTTACGTCATCACGTGACTTCATCTGGGGATCCATCAGGGTACTTGGTGGAAATAAGTGTGGTATAATGCTTTTTTTTATACAATTTTATAGATCCCTTAGTCCCATGAAACGAGAGCTGCAAGGGTGGTAATTCTATAGGCTTGTCAGACAATTTCCTGATCCGTGGGACTATTTCTTTCCAGAATGTTCTTATCTTTAGGCATGACCACCAGATATGGAGGAAGGTGCCCCTATCTTTACAGCCCCTCCAGCAACTTCCGTCCGATGTTGAATATATCTGTACTAGTCGCGCCGGGGTCTGATACCATCTAGCTAAGAACTTGTATGACACCTCTTGGATGGATGAACTGATAGAAGTTGTGTGCGTTGCCTCCATCAGTTTCTTTATTTGTGGTGAAGCGAATGTACAATTTTATTCTTTCTCCCACTCTTTAATAAAATAGGGGGGGGTTGCGGTGTTCTGTCCACTCAGAATTAACTTGTACATTTGTGATAGTAGGTGATTAGGCTTTGACATCTTCACACACATCCTCTCGAATGTGGTTAGGGAGTTTGCAGCCTTTAATTGGGGTTTTAGTTTCTTGAGGAAGTTCCAGATTTGGTAGTATCTCCATCCTGACATTACCATGTCTCCTTGGGACGCTACCAATTCCGGCTGTGGCATTAAGGATCCTGATGGTGCATATCTTAAGTACTTTGTATTCCCATCAGGGTTTACTTCCTCTTTAATAATAACCTCAAGTGTGACAATCTTCTATATCAATGTCAATATTCCTGTCAGACATAATCATTGATCAGGCTTAACCGGTTCAATACAGGGCAATTTCACCCCCTTCCTTCCCAGGCCAATTTTTAGTTTTCAGCGCTGTCGCACTTTAAACGTCAATTGCGCGGTCGTGCGACGTTATACCCAAAAAAAATTGACGTCCTTTTTTCACCACAAATAGAGCTTTCTTTTGGTGGTATTTGATTGCCTCTGCAGTTTTTATTTTTTGCGCTATAAACAAAAGAAGAGCGACAATTTTGAAAAAAAACACAATATTTTTTACTTTTTGCTAGAATAAACATCCCAATTTTTTTTTTTAAACAAATTTTTTCCTCAGTTTCGGCCGATACGTATTCTTCTACATATTTTTGGTAAAAAAAATCGCAATAAGCGTATATTGATTGGTTTGCACAAAAGTTATAGCGTCTACAAAATATGGGATAGATTTATGGCATTTTTAAAAATATATATATTTATTTTTTTAGCGCCAATCGCGATTTTTTTCGTGACTGCGACATTATGGCGGACACATCGGACACTTTTGACACATTTTTGGGACCATTCACATTTATACAGCGATCAATGCTATAAAATTGCATTGATTACTGTGTAAATGTGACAGGCAGTGAAGAGGTTAACCACTAGGGGGCGGGGAGGGGTTAAGTATGTTTCCTAGGGAATGATTCTAACTGAAGGGGGAGGGGACGCACAAGGGGAGGAGACCGATCAGTGTTCCTCCGTTCTGGGAACACAGATCGCTCTCCTCAGAGCTGACAGGCTGTGGATCTGTGTGTTTACAGATCCACATGCCGGCCCGGTTAACGGGCAATCGCAGGTGCCCGGCGGACATCGCAGCTGCCGGGCACACGCACCGGGTCCCGAGCAACGCGGCGGGCGCGCACGGGCGCTCCCGGCGGCGCGCGCGCCCCCTAGACGGCCGAGAATCCCAGGACGTCATATGACTATGGCTGGGTATTGAAGTGGTTAAAGATAGTGGGCGCTGCAACAACAAGCAGCTGAGTACTGGAAACTTCCCAGATGAATGCACATATCTGTCAGCACACTATGCATCTTCAAAAACATTGAAGGTTTTATTCAAAGTGATCACATCACAGAGGAAGAGTTCAATGTTTCAAGGGATGCACAGGACCCCTTCATCAGTCAGTGATCACATTCTTGATTAAGGGGTCCAGTGCAGCCCCAAAATGTTGCATTTCCATTTCTTCACTGTGATTTGATCACTTTGAATAAAGCCTTTGGAAAGGTTTTGAAGATTTGTGGTGTGCAGGTAATTATAAATGGTAATTTTATATATCGCGCATGCCTCTACAGCCATCTGAGTCTCTCTTGTGGAATGCCTTTCCATCTCCACCAGACAAGCAGCAGCTGACCCTAACAAGGCCAACCTACATCATATCTTCCATTGGCCAAATACCCTCTTGAAGGACAACACATCCCAGATCCGCTCCAGTAATACCAAACCACATACTGGCCCAGCACTGTCACACACATTGCAACCCCAACTACTGAGGAGAGTTAGGATTTCTGTCAGGGTTTTATCACTGTCTGGTCATTGCTCTCTGTGTCCCTATTTGCTACACTTTTTTAAATTCCTTTCCTGATGACTTGGGGTCCCTTAGACAGGAAGCAATGGAAAGCTCTCTAGTGCATATAAAGCCAATATTAAAACCATGACAGAGGCTCTGGTATTCGTTGTTTAATCTATAGCTAAAGAGGAAAGGTTTTAGTTGGAATGTGACTGTCATTAACTGGATCACCTGCTGGTGGCACTGTGGTTTACAGATCTGAAGGGTGCTATACTGGTGCCCACCAGTGGGTGTATTTTTGTAACCAACAGATTAAGCCATTCGCCTCCACCTGATACTGGTTGCAGGGAGGGTATTTAGCTTCTGTGCTAGTATTCTACAGTAGGGATGGGTGAACGGTTCAGCCCGAGCATAAGTTCGGGCCAAACTTTTTGCTGTTCGGACGTTCGACGAACAGCGGAACAAATGGGTCATTCAACCATTTGTTCAACCCCCCGGACCAACCACAATGCATTGCGGCACTGAACAGTGCATTGCAAGCCCTGATTGGCTGAAGCAGTGAAAGCTTCAGCCAATCAGGGCACAGAGCACTGTCAGAGTCATGATTGGACACTGTCATCATGACTTTATCCAATCATGGCTCATTCCCGCCCCACAGTATAAAAGTATTCTTTCAATGGCAGCCATTTTCAGTGTGATTTTGGCATGGAGAGAGATAGAACAGGGCTCTGTTCAGTGCTATTAGTTATTTAGTGTGCTATACTGTGCTATTTTGCTTCAATTGTCAGTGTAGAATATTAGTTTAGTGTCAGTCTAGGGATAGTGTGAGTGTAGTGAGGAGGACCATCATTCAGCTTTGCATAGTGTGCAGCTAGAGTAGGGACATCTCAGATAGTTTCACTGTAGCGTAGTGAGACCGTGCCAGTAATCTTTACATTAGTGTATAGCTAGAGTAGGAACAGTTCAGATAGCGTCAGTGTAGTGATGGTTGAACACCGTCTATTTGATTGCGTTACTGCCAGTCTAATGCCATATAGTTCTGTGTGCGTTACTGCCAGTCTAATACCATATAGTTCTGTGTGCGTTACTGCCAGTTTAACGCCATATAGTTTTGTGCTTTGCTGCCAGTTTAACGCCATATAGTTCTGTGCGTCACTGTATGTTTGGCACATTATATTGCAGTATATTATAGTGTATCCGTGGAGTGTTTACATTGATTAAAGTGCATCTACGTACAGATTTCAAATTCTTCTTTACATTTGCTTATAAGCACTGCCCCTCCCAATAATGTCTGGGAGGACAACAAGGAGAGGCAGACATTCCCATAGCACTGTAAGGGGGGCAGCAACAAATGTGTCCACAGGGAAAGGTGAACGTGGTGGTCAGTTCTCAGGCAGAACATCATTTCCTCTGTTTAGTGAGTTTGCCTATGCTATCCAGCTACAGCATGCAGAGGGGGTGGTGGACTGGCTTACTAAACCTTCCTCATCCTCTTCATCCTCTGTAACACAAGCAGAGACAAGTGTGCAGTTCCCTGCAGTTGCCAGAGTGGATAAACCTGCCTCCTTGTCCACATCTATTTCTGCCATAGCCCCAACATCAGCCATTGAGGAGTCAGCTGAGTTATTTGACCACAGCGTCAGCCACTTGCTCCTTGATGATGCCCAGTCATTACTGGATTCAGATGTTGGTTCTGAGGTTGAGGATGACAGGAACATGTGCCTAGAGACACTGGTAGACAAACTGGCATTCATGTTCCCCAAGACTCAGCGTATTGCCAAGTTGTCTCCAGTGGTAATAATGAAGATGGGGGAGATAGAGCAGAGGAGGAAACTGAAGGTGAGGCGGCACAACCCCAAGGAGTCCGACATCAAGAGAGTAGAGATCACTTCCGGTTCCGGCGCCACATGAGGAGGAGGTAGGCAGAACGAGCTCCCGCTGCACACCTCTATAAAACAGCTTTCAAAGCCGCTAAACACCTCAGGGACACCCCCATCTCCGGTACCAGCCGTGACCCACATGGATCGGTTTGTGGAGCAATCCCACAACCGATCGTTCTCTAAACATATGCAGCCCTTAGCAGATGCGGTGGTGGCCGTGGCTAAGATGGCACCCACACCAAACCCCATAGAGATGCTGCAGTATCACATGGGCACAACAGCCAGCGATCCTACCTACCCTGCAGGCATAGCCCAGGTGGTAGTGGCCCTTCTGACACCTACTCTGTCGGCCACAATAGATGCAGCAGTGCAGAGGGCAATGGAACAGTTTCACATTGAGCTCCAGAATCAGGCTCAGCATATTTCACACATAGAGGAGCGGATCTCCTCACTGGAGGATGACACTGCAGCCCATGCTGCTGTGCTTGCACACATCACACACTCATAAAGAACTGTGGGATGAATTGGACGATTTAGAGAATCATTTGAGAAGAAATAATCTCAGGATTATTGGACTGCCAGAATCATTCTCTAACGCACAATTCACAGATATATGTGCCAAAACTATCCCTGAGCAGCTGGGTCTCCGCACACCATGCATCATTGAGTGTGCTCACCACATAGGCCAGCACACTGAACACCATGCTAAACCCAGAGCAGTCATTGTCAGATACCTTAATTACGCTGACAAGAACGCCATCCTGCAGAAATTCCGTAGCAAGTGAACCCTTTCTATTGATGGTGCAGACCTGCTGCTATTCGCCGATTACTCCATGGAGGTGATGAAACAGCGCAAAGCATTTTCATCCGTCTTCTCGACCTTGTTCAACAACCACGTCAAGTTCACCTTGGCTTACCAAGCTGTTCTCCATACCATATCTCCTACAGGGGCACGTCTTACTTTCTCATCCTCAGCTGAAGCGGAGCACTACATATATCACCCTACAGACATGGATACAGAACACAATAATTTTGCTGAGGACTCTCCCTCAAGAACCGTCAACGGATCCCGCACCTCAAATAAAAGCTAAAACAGTCCTGAAAGCACCTATACAAGTGCAGTCATTCCACCAACCAAGCTCACCACTCAGAAACTCGCTGAAACATTCATGATGACATCCGAACTCCTGAGCTCTACTGGGAGCTGGTAACTTAATCTCCTACTCTTGTGAAACTTCCTGATATGTTCTGAATAGTGTAACCAATACTTTATTTGTTGTTAGTTATGCTCTGGTTTAGCTGCACTTAGTTTATTAATCTCATTAGATGTCCTTTTTAATCCCAGCTGTTCTCTTGCTCCCTCGTGGGTTTGAACCCATCACTCTGACCAGTCGCCCGTATTTGGACTGCTCATACCTGCTATTAGCGGGTCTACCTCCCCCATCCCCCCTCTCCCCTCTACCTTCCACCCTATTTATGGGAGCTGTTTTTTATCACTATCACTAACATTTATGCCCCCAACTCCCCTGATGGTGTCTTCTTTCAGGACATGGTGTCTTGGATCTTAGCCGCCCCTGAGGCTCTCCACCTGGTCGGAGGAGACTTCAACTCTGTCATGCGCCCATCAGAAGACCAAGCAGGCCAAAAATCCCAACCATCACGAAACCCTGACTCTCTGATTGCAGGCACAATGCTACTTGCCCGGGCCATCTCATCAATACATTTTATAGATTTTTGGCACCTAACCCACCCGACTGACCGCAATTTTACTTTTTTTTTTCACCCTACCACAATTCTTTTTCACAAATAGATTTTTTTTTGCATAGCAAGTTTACTGTCAACAATCTGTGATCCAGAGATTGGTGACACATTGATCTCAGATCACAGTCCTATCATTATACACCTAATCAATATCAAACCATCATCGCCCTTGCCCACTTGGCGATTCCCCTCATATTTAGCCAAAAACGAGGATTTTCCACACATGCACCGTGTCACTTGGCAGGATTATAAATCCACCAATGGTGCACACCTCACTGACCCTAACCTTTTTTGTGAGTCGGGTAAAGCCTTCCTCAGAGGTAAGATTTTCTCATACATGGCACAATTTAAAAAACACTCCCGACAGCAATATCTGCAGGCTAGTGAGAAGTTACGATCAGCACATTCTACTCAAATGCATAATCGCACCTTAGATAACATTAAAGCCTACCAACTTGCTAAACAAAACTTTGATCTATGGGCGGAGCAACAGGAAGCAGCTAAAACATCTTACTTCACACTTTGTTTGCACAGATATGGCAACAAGCCAGGCAAACTTCTGCCCCGACTGTGTACAGGTTTTAAACGACCTACCTATATTTCCGCTCTAAAGAACACTGCTGGCTCTCTTGTTATTTCCCCTATAGAAATTAGTAAAATACTTACTGAATACTATACATCCCTCTACTCTGAGGACCCGATCGATCAAACAATGGCAGAGACTATGCTATCCAAGGTGCGACTGCTCCAACTCACCACTGCGCACTTAGAGACCCTTAATGCTGCTATTACAGTGGAAGATATCCAATCGATGGTTCAATCCCTAGCCTCATCGAAGGCCCCAGGCCCTGATGGTTACACTGCCAAGTTCTACAAATTGACTAGTGATTTCATCCCCGACACTTTAAAACATGTGTTTTCCGCCATGTGGGAGGGGGGCCAGTACCTTCCCACAGGCACACATGAAACTAATATCCAAAAAAGGGAAAGACCCGTTACACCCAGGCTCGTATAGGCCAATCTCACTGATAAACGTAGATGTAAAGATTCTCTATAAAATAGTCACCTCACATCTAGCTACCCTACTCCCCTCTTTGCTTCATCCAGCTCAACTGAGCTTTGTTTCAGGACGATCAGCAACTTTGAACATCCCCAAAGTCTTGATGGCGCTGGAATATGCCAAATTATACCCGGAGCAGGACACTGCTATTATATCACTTGATGCTGATAAGGCTTTCGATAATAATAGTTTTTCATGCTTATTTAGGGTAATGACCACATTCGGCTTTTCGGGTCCGATTACTTGTTTTTTTACACCAGAAGTATGCATCCCCTACAGCTCGTTTAGTTACTCTGGATTTTATCTCCGACGCCATACCTCTTACTAAGGGAACAAGACAGGGCTGTCCCCTCTCCCCTCTACTCTTCAACATAGCGATTGAACCACTGTCCAGAATCCTTAACTCACCTGCAGGTATTAGCGGTATCATCATAGGTGACCAAATTGTCCGTTCCGCTTTATTTGCGGATGATATTCTGCTCTTCTCATCCAATCCTCTTTCAGATTTTGATACACTATGTGACCTATTTGTGCCCTTTCGACTCAGCTCTGGCTTTAAGATCAATTTCGACAAAAGTGAGGTTCTAGCATTAAATCCCTGATTATCTACTAAATGGCGATTATCCTCTCCATTCACTCTAGCCACCCACTACATCACATACTTGGGGATACACATAGGTCAAGAGCCATCCTCCCTGTACACTCTCAATTACCCACCTTTAATAAAAATTGTAAAGGAGTTGGAAGCTTGGGCGACCCTCCCCATCTCGTTCTTTGGGAGATGTCACCTATTCAAAATGGTGTCCTTTGCACAGTTACTCTATCCGATGCAGACTATTCCACTTTTACTGAAAAACTCAGATGTACAGAGGATACACAAGGCTTTAAATGCTTTCCTATGGACTAACAAAAAGCCATGTATAGCTCTCCAAAAACGTTGTCTCCCTAAGTCCGAGGGTGGAGCAGGATTTCCCAATTTATGTTTTTATAATATCTTATGTTTACTTAGAGAGGTTGTTAGGTACCTGGTAGTAGAGCCTGACTTGTAGGAGGAGACCTCGCTTACAACGCTGGTTCAGGAGCCACTGGAATGGGAACAGTGGTCTCGTGAGCACAGTGGGTAGGAGTGCCTGTTGAAGTAGAAGCTGCTGGTGCTGGTAGCAGAGTAGAGATCCTTCCAGGGATGGCTGGACTGCAGGTGATAGTGGTCAGCGGCCTGAAGAGCTGATGAATGCAGAAGCAGTGGTCACTGGAGCTGTATTCGAGGAGCCAGGAGTGCAGCAGCACACGGAGCAGAGCAGCTGGCACAAGCAGGGTCAGACAATCTGGGTCAGCAAGTAATCAGGCAGGTGAACACAACAGACAATAGCAGAGTCAGTAAAACAGGCAGAGGTTGACAACGGATCACAGGCAGAAGTTGTAGCAGAGTCAGGCAAGCCGGGTCAGATTGGAGAGAGCAGGGTGGTCAGACAGAGCCGGGTCAGTATAGCAGATCAACAATCAGATACAGGTAACAGATCACAGAAGCTTAAGACTAAACAGCACCGCACCAGTGCAGCTAAGAGTCCTTTATGCGTTCAGTGGCAGCAAACAGCACTAACGCACACGCATGTGCACCCGTTGCATGCGCACACTCACCCGCCACGCACCCGTGCCCGCCCGAGGGACACGCTGATGCACACCAGTGGATGGGCATTGTTGCTCAGCTCGAGCAGGGGTGCACAGGCACATGCGCGCTTGCACGTACCCCTGTCTGGTGCTGACAGGTCCCTGACATTGGGTCTAGATTGGTTGTCGGGAAAATCTCGATACTCAAACCATATGCTTGAGGGAGCTTTAGTGTCCTCACACACCCTCCCAGCTGTTCTCCACTTCACTCTAAAAGCTTTGCCCCTACATCTTAAATCAAATGTCTTCATTAGAGACACAGTGATTGCCTGGAGGGAGGTGCGGAGGTTGCTGGCGCTACCCTCAAGTATATCCAGCCATCTAACCATTCAAGGAAACCCCATTTCTTTCTCGGACATCACGGGACACAGAGCCACAGTAATTACTGATGGGTTATATAGGTATCACTAGGTATTGGACACTGGTCACACCCTAATCAGGAAGTTCAACCCCCTATATAATCCCTCCCCTTCCAGGGATACCTCAGTTTTTCTACTGTCCGAATTGATTCCAAACGGAAGGACTGCATCCTTAGGAATCGATTCAGATCTCTTAAATCCAAAATGGGTCTGACGTCCCCATTTGGTTTTTGGACCATAAAAAGATTGGAATAGAGCCTCAATCCTTGATCCTTTGTGGGAACCCCCACAATGACCTCTTGAGACAAAAGTCGCTCTATCGCTAGAAGGAGCGACTGCTTCTCTTCTGGTTCTCTGGGAACACCTGATCTGAGGAAACGAGGAGAGGGAAATTCTTGGAACTCCAGTCTGTACCCTAAGGTTACCGTGGAGATTATCCATCTGTCCTGGAAGTCCTTCTGCCAGGGCCCTGAGAGATGCAGCAGTCTTTCCCCCCACTCGAGCAAGCGAGGTGCCCCTTCATGAAGAGGCTTTAGTGTCTTGTCTAGAAGACTTCTTCCCCCAGGACTTCTTGTGTCCCTGGGGTTGACTCTTGTTTCTTGCCCCAGACGGAGGAGACCATCGTGACTGCCTGGAGGCTGATGCCCCTGGCGCTGGGGAAAGAGTCCGCTTAAAAGAGGGACGCTTACTTTTCTTCTTATCAGGTAAGAGAGTGCTTTTCCCACAGGAGATCCTCTTGATATAGTTATCTAAGTCCTCTCCAAACAACCTTTCACCACGAAAGGGAAACCCAGCCAGGAGCTTCTTACATGGTGCTTCAGCTGACCAGTTCTTCAACACGCGGCCTCACTACTGTTACTCCCTTATATAGCGATAAACCGGGAAAATTCAAGTCATACCAGGATCTCTCACGAGAATACTCACTACTACCATCTCATGCTTTCAATCATCACCAGTTACTAAACCAACTGCGAGCATGTCACGGACCCCAAACAGATCCCCTTCAAAAATCTTACCTGGATGTTGTGCTCCAGAAAGATTTCCAGCCTCTACTCCCAGCTTATTATTCACCAATCAGATAAATTTCGTCTTACTCCATTCCAGAAGTGGTCCTCAATATTCAATGACACTGAACTGCCGGAAAGGATCCTACAAAGCTACCGCCACATTCACAAACTCCATATATCAGAAGTGTGGCAGGAAACCCACTTTAAAATCATCCACAGGGCATACTACCCTTTCTGCACCATCATCTCGGAACCTACCCGAGCTCCATGCCCTTGGTGCTCCTTATCCCACCCTACATTGCTACACCGCCTATGGGAATGCTCTGCAATCTCCATGTTTTGGGACTCAGTGCTCAAATATATTTTCAAGGTCAGTAAGACACTGCTAATCAAAGATCCACTCTTATTTCTATTTGGATGTGATCCACTAGTCTCCCCCTCAGCACCAATGGGATCACCCACTCTCACACAATGGTCTCATCTATATCTAATGGCGGCTCGCAGAACGATTATGTCCTACTGGATCAAATCATCTCCACCTTCCCTGCAAGCCATAAAGTAAGCAATACTGTCGCTGTTTCATATTGAGAGACTGGATATCATAGTCTTTAACTTCTGCTCTATTACCCGTTTCTTTGTCAGATGGAGAAAATATATAGAACATACGTTCACTACCGAAGAATGAACCTCTATCATCCATCCATTCCGATATACTGACTGGTATTTGAAATGTGATCTCACCAACACCTTGGGAAAGCTCAAAATAAGTGACCTGCCCAATCCTTCTAACCCCCTGTTGCTCAGAGCCCCCCACATGGTGCCATGAGGGGGGCTCTGGAGTAACTGGAGGACAACTCCAGTTACTAATATTACTTGTTTTTTTCTCTCTTGTTTGTATGTATTTACTGTATATGACAGTCTTTGCTCTAGTATAGTTTAGGAAGCTTCCACTCCTGAGTAGGGATGAGCTTCGTGTTCGAGTCGAACGCATATTCAACTCGAACATTGTGTTTTCGGACGTTCGCCAAATTATGAACGTTATGGGCCGTTTGCGCCAAATTCGAGTGGCGTGTCAAGGCCCATAATTCACTGTGGCATCGCAGTGCATTGCTGGCTGATGATTGGCCAAGCATGCACTATGACCCGCATGCTTGGCCAATCACAGCGCCGTGTGTACAGAGAGCCACAATTGGCCAAAGCCAGGGAGGCTTTAGTCAATTATGGCTCAGGGGGTTTAGTACACGCCCCACAATATATAAGGCCGCCTGCGTGGCGGCCTTATGTAATGTGTTGCGGCGGAGAGAGATAGATAGACAGAGAGACAGTGTCATTTGATTTAAGTTAGATAGAGTAGGCAGGTCGAGTCAGTTAGCTGGACTTACAGTGTATTGTGTATATATATGCATCCCAGGCATTGTGTGTGTGTGTGTGTGTGTGTGTGTATGTATATATATATATATATATATATATATATATATATATATATACTGTATTCAGTTTAGCTAGATCTGTTCCTGTTTTTCTCTTCCTAATATACTGGCAGGCAGGTGTTTTTACAGTATTTACAGTTAGTGTACTGTGTAACCCTGCACAGTTGCACCTACAGTATAGCTACCTGAAGCCAACTGCTTGTGTGCTTCTTCTGATCCTATTAATAGCACAGGTAGGCTCTTGAAGTATTTCCAGTTAGTGTATTGCGTACCCTGCACAGTTGCACCTTCAGTATAGCTACCTGAAGCCAGGTGCTTGTGTGCTTCTTCTGATCCTATTAATAGCACAGGCAGGCTCTTGAAGTATTTACAGTTATGCCACGTACACACGGTCGGACTTTCCAGCATACTTGGTCCGGCAGACCAGAGTGTGCCGGACAATCCGCCCGTGTGTAGGCTCCGGCGGACTTTTCCGGCTGACTTTTTCCCAAAAGCCTGCCGGACCTAGATTTGAAACATGTTTTAAATCTTTCCGTCAGACTCAGTTTCGGGCGGAAAGTCCGCTCGTCTGTGTGCTGGTCCAACGGAAAGCCCGCTCATGTGTATGCCGGTCCAACGGACCAGATACGACGCGAGGGCAGAGTATTGCATTTCGCGCTCGCTGCAATAGGAAAAACTAATTTTCCTATTGCGGCGAGTGCGGTGCATACCAGGGCCTTAGGTCTGGTATGGATTATAAAGGGAACCCCCCTACGCTGAAAAAACGGCGTGGGGTCCCCCCTAGAATCCATACCAGACCCCAATCCGAGCATGCAGCCTGGCCGGTCAGGAAAGGGGGTGGGGACGAGCGAGCGCCCCCCCTCCTGAACCGTACCAGGCCGCATGCCCTCAACATGGGGGGTGGGTGCTTTGGGGAGGGGGGCACCCTGCGGGGCCCCCCACCCCAAAGCACCTTGTCCCCATGTTGATGAGGACAAGGGCCTCTTCCCGACAACCCTGGCCGTTGGTTGTCGGGGTATGCGGGCGGGGGGCTTATCGGAATCCGGGAGCCCCCTATAAGAGGGCCCCCAGATCCCGGCCCCCCACCCTATGTGAATGAGTATGGGGTGCATGGTACCCCTACCCATTCACCTAGGGAAAAAGTGTAAATAATAAAACACTACACAGGTTTTTAAAATATTTTATTAAACAGCTCGAGGGGGGGATCTTCCTCTGGCTTCGGGGGGTCTTCTTCCGGCTTCGGGGGTCCCTCCGATTCATCTTCTCCCAGCGTCCGGTTGGTTCTTCTCCGCTCTCTTCTCCCGGTGTTCCAGTTCTTCAGCCGGCTCCTCCGCTGTCTTCAGGCCACTCTCTTGCCAGCAGAGGTCTGGACTTCTGGGCTTCTGGGCTTCTTGTCTTCTCTTCTCCAGATGTTGACACGACGCTCTCTCCAGCTGGACTGCTCTCTGAGGGCTGCGTTGTGACTTATATAGGCGGAGACCCCGCCCCCTTTTGATGTCACAGTCCCTGGGCATGCTGGGACTGTGACGTTTTAGAGGGCGTAGTCAACATCACCCAGTGACCACGCCCCCTAAAACGTCACAGTCCCAGCATGCCCAAGTCACAACGCAGCCCTCAGAGAGCAGTCCAGCTGGAGAGAGCATCGTGTCAACATCTGGGGAAGAGAAGACAAGAAGCCCAGAAGTTCGGACCTCTGCTGGCAAGAGAGCTACCTGAAGACAGCGGAGGAGCCGGCCTAAGAACTGGAACACCGGGAGAAGAGAGCAGAGAAGAACCAACCGGACGCCGGGAGAAGATGAACCGGAGGGACCCCTGAAGCTGGAAGAAGACCCCCGAAGCCAGAGGAAGATCCCCCCCGGAGCTGTTTAATAAAATATTTTAAAAACCTGTGTAGTGTTTTATTATTTACACTTTTTCCCTAGGTGAATGGGTAGGGGTACCATGTACCCCATACTCATTCACATAGGGTGGGGGGGCTAGGATCTGGGGGCCTTCTTATAGGGGGCTCCCGGATTCTGATAAGCCCCCCGCCCGCAGACCCCGACAACCAACGGCCAGGGTTGTCGGGAAGAGGCCCTTGTCCTCATCAACATGGGGACAAGGTGCTTTGGGGTGGGGGGGCCCCACAGGGCGCCCCCCTCCCCTAAAGCACCCACCCCCCATGTTGAGGGCATGCGGCCTGGTACGGTTCAGGAGGGGGGGCGCTCGCTCGTCCCCACCCCCTTTCCTGACCGGCCAGGCTGCGTGCTCGGATCGGGGTCTGGTATGGATTTTAGGGGGGACCCCACGCCGTTTTTTCGGCGTAGGGGTTTCTCTTTATAATCCATACCAGACCTAAGGGCCTGGTATGACCCGCGACGGGGCTCGCAAGGTGTCAATCTCGCCGATAAAAGCGGCAAGATTGACATCCTTTTCTAGTCCCGTCGCACCTGAGTCACATTCAAAAGGAATGGACTTGTCCGTGTGTGGGCAAAAGACGGAAAGTCGGAAAGACAGGTGGACTTAGCCGCAAAGTCCGGTCGTGTGTGGGCAAGTCTGGTCGTGTGGGCAAGTCCGTCCGTTTTAAAGTCCGGCGCACCTGGCGGACAAAGTCCGTCAGAAAGTGTGCCGGACCAAGTAGGCCAGGAAGTCCGACCGTGTGTACGCGGCATTAGTGTACTGTGTAACCTTGCACAGTTGCACCTACAGTATAGCTACCTGAAGACAAGTGCAGGTGTTCTCATACTAAATACTACAGGCAGGCAGTTGATTCTGCTAGCTGCAGTATAATCAGTATATATATATATATATATATATATATATATATATATATATATATATATATATATCCATCCCAGTTTTGTGCAGCTACATCTCACTGCAGGCCATTAATATGTCTGGAAGGCCAACAAGGGTGGGCTTCAGGGGACTTTGCCCACTTCAGTGAGTTTGTGGAATGTGCAGTTACTCAGTGGCAGGTTCCCAAATGCCACTTTTTCTCACGGAAGGCGATTCCAGGTCTCTACCAGCATGTGGAAGGCAATGTCTTGGCCTCACTGGACAAGGCGGACAGTGGTAAGGTGCATATTACCGGTGACTCATGGTCCAGCAGTTATGGACAGGGACGTTACCTAAGTTTCACGGCGCATTGGGTGAGTCTGCTGGCAGCTGGGAAGGATGCAGGACAAGGTGCAGTAGTGTTGGAGGTTGTTCCACCACCACACCTCCAAAATGCTACTACTGGTGATTCTGACACACCTCTCTCCTCCACCCCCTCCACCTCTTTTTCCTCCATGGCCTCTTCATGTACTTTGTCCTCAGAACCAGCGGCGCTCCATCGGCGTTCAAGGGGCTACGCAAGTACGCAGGCCAAAAGATGCCATGCGGTGCTTGAGCTGGTGTGCTTGGGGGACAGGAGCCACACTGGGGCAGAGATTCTGTCAGCTCTGCAGGGGCAGGTTCAGAGGTGGTTGACACCATGCCAGCTTAAGCCAGGAATGGTGGTTTGCGACAGTGGCACCAACCTCCTCTCCGCCCTCCGACAGGGACAACTGACCCATGTGCCCTGTTTGGCTCACATCCTTAACTTGGTGGTGCAGTGGTTCTTGGGTAGGTACCCGGGCTTACAGGATGTCCTGAGGCAGGCCAGGAAAGTCTGTGTGCTTTGTAACCGATCACAGGGTGCGCCTGTCCACCGACTCGGTCGATCGACCGACCTTCATAAAAATGAATCAGTCTTGGAACACCACCAGATACCAAGCACCTGATGCTGATGTAACCGAATAATTTTTTTTGAAATGTCAGATTCCTTCAAGACTCCCTATGCTGCTGCTGAGTGTTTATCCTGTTATGCTGAGTGACTATCCTCTTCCTCCTCAACGATCATGCTGATAGCTTGTAAGAATATTTTTGGTTCTGGGCGCAGCCACCAGTGGCTAAGGCCGAATTTTTCTGCCCCTGTTTAACAGGGGCGTGTAATTACAATTTTTGATGCAATACTTTGCAGCAGGGCTCGTTCCTGCGTTCCAACTAGAGTATCTGTGAGGGGTTGCAGTGTTGTGGCACCAGCACCAGTGCCTAAGGCCCAATTTTTCTGCCCCTGTTTTACAGGGGTGTGTAATTACAATTTTTTATGTAATATTTTTCAGCAGGGCTCATTTCTGCGCTCCAACTAGAGTATTTGTGAGGGGTTGCCGTGTTGTGGCACCAGTGCCTAAGCTCCAATTTTTCTGCCCCTGTTCAACAGGGACATGCAATTACAATTCTTGATCTAATATTTCACAGCAGGGCCCGTTTCTGCGCCCACCAAGAGTAACTGTGAGGACTTACAGTGTTGTGGCACCAGCACCACCACCATCACTAAAGGCCCAATTTTTCTGACCCTGTTCAACAGGGGCATGTTATTACAATTCTTGATCTAATATTTGACAGCAGGGCCCTGTGAGGACTTACAGTGTTGTGGCCACAACAACACCTAAGGCCCAAATTTCTGCTGAGTATATAGGGCAGGCCCCTACTTTCAAACATTCAACTTACAAACGACTCCTACTTGCAAACGGAAGGAGACAACAGGAAGTGAGATGAAATCTACCCCTAGGAAGGAAAATTGTCTCCTGTAAGAGTTATTATGGGAAAAACGTTTCTCCTTTCCACTGATGCTTTAGCACAGACAGCAAAACAAATGTCACAGGGGTGATAACCCTTCCCTATGTTTTCCAAAAAGCTTAAAAATAGATTTTTTGGCTGGAGCTAAACACTTAAAAAATGTACCAGTTCAAAATTACAAACAGATTCTACTTAACAACAAACCTACAGTCCCTGTCTTGTTTGCACTGCCTGTATACTGCTGTTCAGAGGGCCTGGGGCCCACGCCTTTCCTTTTTTTAATTTGGGTGCGGGGTTCCCCTTAATATCCATACAAGACCCATACAAGACCAAGGCCTGGTAATGGACTGGGGGTGGAGGTACCCATGCCGTTTGTCTCACTGATTTTCATCCATATTACCGTGACCCGACATTACATTAAAGCCGTAAGCAGTTTTAAATGACTTTTATTCCTTTAAAAATGTCATTTTGTGCAGGGACTGTTCTAAGCACGGGAAACACGCGCCACTTTACAGGCATACTATAGACACCCCCCAGGTATGATATTTAAAGGAATATTTGACTTTTTTTTCACTTTAAGCATCATTAAAATCACTGCTCCCGAAAAAAAGGCCATTTTTAAAACTTTTTTTTGCATTGATACATGTCCCCTGGGCAGGTCTAGGGTCCCCAAACCCTTTTTAGGACAATACCATGCAAATTAGCCTTTAAAATTAGCACTTTTGATTTTGAACGTTCAAGTCCCATAGACGTCAATGGGGTTCTAACGTTCGTGCAAAGTTTCGGTCCATTCGCAGGCTCTGGTGCGAACCGAACCGGGGGTGTTCGGCTCATCCCTACTCCTGAGGGTTACACAATGCACAATTTGATAAGCTGCCAATGTATCCTCCATGATTTGAACCAGTTCACTATTACTTCATTTACAGGTAAATTATACCCTAGTCTTCCTCTTCCCCACTCTCTCCCCTTCCCCTCTCACCCTTCTATTCCCCTATTACTTATCCTTTACATTAAACTGCTACTCTCTTTTAGAATTACCCAACTGTATATTTTTCGTTGTCAGCTGGTTTATAATCTGTATCATAATAATCCAATAAAAAATTTACACAAAAAGAAAAAGAGTAGAGAGCAGCCACCCTATTTCATCACATTCTGCAGCTTTTATCTCCCAGCCGACTCCCTAAGTCTGGGTTCAGGCTGGGTTCACACTGGTCCGACAAATGCTCCGACATTGGGAGCTCATGTCGTGTGACATGTGAAATTCAATGTTTCCCTATGGGAGCCGTCCTAACTGGTCCGACACAAGTCGTTCCGACTTTAGAAATGCTCCCTGTACTACTTTGTTCCGACTTTGATCCTACTTCAGCCCATTGACTATCATTGAAGTTGGATCAAAGTCGGATCGCCGTCTCACATGATCCGACTTCGGCATGCGACTTGTGCTCAGATGGTCTTGAGGAGGAACTCCGCACCAAATTTTAAATAAAAAACCGGCATGGGTTCCCCCTCCAAGAGCATACCAGGCCCTTGGGTCTGGTATGGACCTTAAGGGGATCTCCCTACGCTGAAAAAATGGTGCGGGGGTCCCCCCAAATCCATACCAGACCCTTATCCGAGCATGCAGCCCCGGTCAAGAATGGGGGTGGGGACGAGCGAGTGCCCCCCCTCCTGTACCGTACCAGGCCGCATGCCCTCAACATGGTGGGTGCTTTGGGGCAGGGGGTCGCCCTGTGGGCCCCCCCACCCCAAAGCACCTTGTCCCCATGATAGGGACAAGGACCTCTTCCCGACAACACTGGCCGTTGGTTGTCGGGGTCTGTGGGAGGGGGGGCTTATCAGAATCCGGGAGCCCCCTTTAATAAGGGGGCCCCCAGATCCTGGCCCCCCACCCTTTGTGAATGAGTATGGGGTACATTGTACCCCTACCCATTCACCTAGGGAAAAAAGTGTCAATAAAAAAACACAGTACACAGGTTTTTAAAGTAATTTATTAGGCAGCTCCAGGGTCTTCTTCCGACTCCGGGGGTCTTCTTCCGACTTCGGGGATCTCTCTGGCATCTTCTGCCGTTGTCCGGATCTTCTGCCGCTCTTTTGCTAGCGGTGGCCCAGACTTTTGCCTTCTGCCTTCTTGTCTTCTTCCGATGTTGACACGATGCTCTCTCCAGCTGGAATGCTCTCTGAGCGCTCCGCAATGGACTTATATAGGCGGTGACCCCGCCCCTTATAACGTCACTGTCCCTGGGCATGCTGGGACTGTGCCATCATAAGGGGGCGTGGTCACCGCCTATATAAGTCCATTGTGGAGCACTCAGAGAGCATTCCAGCTGGAGAGAGTGTTGTGTCAACATCGGAAGAAGAGAAGAGGGAAGAAGACAAGAAGGCAGAAGGCAAAATTCCGGGCCACCGCTAGCAAAAGAGCGGCAGAAGATAGCGGAGGACCCGACAGAAGATCCGGACACTGGGAGAAGATGCCAGAGAGAACTCCCAAAGTCGGAAGAAGACCCCGAAGTCGGAAGAAGACCCAGAAGTCGGAAGAAGACCCCCAAAGCTGCCTAATAAATTACTTTAAAAACCTGTGTACTGTGTTTTTTCATTGACACTTTTTTCCCTAGGTGAATGGGTAGGGGTACAATGTACCCCATACTCATTCACAAAGGGTGGGGGGCCAGGATCTGCAGGCCCCCTTAGTAAAGGGGGCTCCCGGATTCTGATAAGCCCCCCGCCCACAAACCCCGACAACCAACTGCCAGGGTTGTCGGGAAGAGGCCCTTGTCCTCATCAATATGGGGACAAGGTGCTTTGGGGTGGGGGTGCCCGCAGGGTGCCCCCCTGCCCCAAAGCACCCACCCCCCCATGTTGAGGGCATGTGGCCTGGTACGGTTCACGAGGGGGGGCGCTCGCTTGGCCCCACCCCCATTCCTGACTGGCCGGGCTGCGTGCTCGGTTAAGGGTCTGGTATGGATTTGGGGGGGACCCCCATGCCATTTTTTTGGCGTAGGGGATTCCCCTTAAGGTCCATACCAGACCCAAGGGCCTGGTATGCTCTTGGAGGGGGAACCCATGCCGTTTTTTTTTTTATTTAAAATTTGGCACGGTGTACCCCCTCAAGATCATCTGAGCACAAGTCGCATGCCGAAGTCGGATCATGTGAGACGGCGATCCGACTTTGATCCAACTTCAATGATACCTATCCAAAACCGAGCTCATGATATTTCCTCCCTCAGGTGCCACTTCCCCTGATCTCCCTGTCAAGATCAACGGCTCAACTATCAACCCATCTCCCCACGCCAAGGTCCTAGGTGTAATCCTGGACTCTGAACTAACCTTTCGACCCCACATTCTATCACTATCCAAAGCTTGCCGCCTCTGTCTTCGCAACATCTCCAAGATACGCCCCTTCCTAACCAATGACACCACAAAGCTTCTAATCCACTCCCTGGTCATCTCCCGCCTTGACTACTGCAACTCCCTCCTCATTGGTTTACCTCTAAATAGGCTATCCCCACTTCAGTCCATCATGAATGCTGCGGCCAGGCTCATCCACCACACAAACCGCTCAGCGTCTGCTACACCCCTCTGCCAATCCCTCCATTGGCTGCCACTCAGTCACCGAATTAAATTCAAGATACTAACTATAACTTACAAAGCCATCCACAACCTGGCCCCTAGCTACATCTCTAACCTAGTCACAAAATACCAACCTAATCGTTCTCTTCGCTCCTCCCAAGACCTCCTGCTCTCAAACTCCCTTGTCACCTCATCCCATGCTCGCCTTCAGGACTTCTCCAGAGCCTCCCCCATCCTCTGGAATGCTCTTCCCCAATCCGTCCGATTTTCTCCTACCTTATCCACTTTCAGACGATCCCTGAAAACTCATCTCTTCAGAGAAGCCTATCTGGCCCCCACCTAACAACTGTACATTTATCTTCTCAATCAGCACATCACCCACAGCTATTACCTCTTGTATCTCTTAACCTTCCCTCTTAGATTGTAAGCTCTAAGTGAGCAGGGCCCTCTGATTCCTACTGTATCAAATTGTATTGTATTTGTACTGTCTACCCTCAAGTTGTAAAGCGCTACGTAAACTGTTGGCGCTATATAAATATTGTATAATAATAATAATAATGATAGTCAATGGGCTGAAGTAGGATCAAAGTCAGACCAAAGTAGTACAGGGAGCATTTCCAAAGTCGGAACGACTTGTGTCGGACCAGTTAGGACGGCTCCCATAGGGAAACATTGAATTTCACACATCATGCGACATGAGCTCCCAATGTCGGAGCGTTTGTCGGACCAGTGTGAACCCAGCCTAAGGCTCAGCTGTCTGGACCTTTTTCAGCACATCTGCAGCAGATTGCACTATTGCTATCTGCAAACTGTGTGTCAGGCACATCAAACGTGGCAAAAACACCAACCATATGCATATCATTGCAATTTTTTTGCTTCATCAAGAGCACCTCTATAGGGTTACGGTGGAAATGCGCCCCCGACACCCAAAGAGTAATTTTTCTGCACCTGTTTGACAGGTGCATATCATTGCAATTTTTTACAGCAAGGCCAATTCTTGCTTTCACTAAGATTTCCTCTATAGGGTTATGGTGGGAAGGCGCCACTGACACCCAAAGACCAATTTTTACGCACCCGTTACTTCTATACAAACTCAAAGTGACACCAGAATGTATCAAAAAAATCTCTAATCTCGTTCCCAGTGCACTACATTGTGGCCTCATCATACACACTGGCTCCCCAGTTTTTCACAAACTTTTTTTTTATTGATACATGTCCCCCAGGGCAGGACCCGGACCCCTATAACCATTGTATGCCCAATTACTTGCATATAAGCCTTCAAAATGGGCACCTTATGTTTGGGTCCCATTGATTTTAATGGGGTTCGTTATTCAGGTCCGAACTTTTGCGGTGTTCGGAAGTTCAAACCGAACAGGGGTCTGTTCGGCCCATTCCTATTCCACAGTGCCTCAGTGCTTTGCCTTTGTGCCCCATGTGCTCTGCTTCTTATAACCTGTAATCCTGTTCCTGTTACTTCCCTGCCCGATTTATCCTGCCATATGTACATAGCTTAGTTAGCTAGGCAGGCCATACCACAGGTTGCAAGAAAGAAAATTGCTCAATTCCTCCATCAACACAGTCAGTCATGGTGGATACACCAATTGGGTTCACTAGCACCTGGGGGATTGAACAAAGATTTTGATTTAAAATGTTTTTTAAGTAACTATTAATGTATTTTAAGCAACGATTTACCCTGCGTTTATTTAACTGTAAAAAAACACACATTCCGCTCTTTTTTTCTGCAATGAGATCAAACAGATCGAAGAGTACACTTGTATACACAAGCTCCTATCACTGTATCCTAGTCTACGGCTCTGATATTATATATATTTTTTAATTTAAAAAATCTTTTTAACGTTTTTATTTTTATTTTTATTATGAAATAACATTGCATCTCATACATATATATTTTATATTTCATTCAAATGCTTGTAGTTGTATCTCTATGAAATTTAGTGCCTCTATAGAATTTTATATATACGTGTGTGTACCTATACACACGCATGTATACATGCGTTTTATACGTATTTTAATTTCTACTTTGGATCTAATGTTATCTTCAATCTTATGTCACATTCATCTCTAATGTATTTTTCTATGAAATTTAGTGCCTCTATAATATTTTATATATATGTGCGCGCACCTACACACACGCATGTATACATGAGTTTTATACATATTTTAATTTCTACTTTGGATCTAATGTTATCTTCAATTTTATGTCATATTCATCTCTAATGTATTTTGGTGGTGCATATAGGTCTTTGAACTTGGGGATGTTCCCATATTGTAACAGATTGTTGCTACCACATGAGGATGTTGATTTTAAATATATCCATAGTACACACTATTATTAAGTGACACTACATATAATCAACATGGTATTAGGGATATGCTTAGAAGTCATCCATTACACATGAGATTTGATTGTGGATATTTACTGTTAGATTGCCTTGTCATAGGTCATACAGTAGCACTGGTATATTTTGTATGTTTGGGATAATATGTGCTGAACATTGGTCTCCGTCCTGCATAAACATCACATTGGCTGTTTATATATTTCTATATATGTGGATATTTCCTATTGGGCTATGAGTTGGACTTTATTACCTCGTTCCCCATATACACAGCTATAAATCCTAGTTTCACAGATGCTTGTTGCTTTCTGTGGTGCCGTTCAATACACTGAGCCTGGCACTGGAGTGTCTGCAAATCCATGACAAAATGGCCGTGATGGCTATATTTAGGCTGCAGAGCGTCTGTCCAATCACATCCCCCTGATGAAGACACGTGACCCTGTGGCGAACACGCATACGGGAAGGGCCAGGATGGAGCACGGAGCCTTTCACTCCACTGAGATGCGATGCACAGCTTATCCCTCCTGACAGGCAAACTTTGAGGCAAACTTTGGAGACTGTTATCAGATTGGTGCACTCACGCACCTTGCAAAAATGAGTACCCTAATGTGGGGAGCTTTTATTCTAATAAATATTTATAAACAATATCACACTATCTAGTTTTTCTTTTCCTTTATTCCTAACTGTGGAGTTGCTGCTAAAAACTGTGTATCTGGATTCCATCACTGAGCTCATAAGCGTGTTTAGAATCAGTCTCACAGCTGAGTCGCACGCTCTAAGGTGAGTGGCTGTCCCTGGGAGGTCACTGGATGGCACTTGAGCATCTAATTCTGAGCACTAGGGATGAGCTTCGTGTTCGAGTCGAACCCATGTTCGACTCGAACATCGGCTGTTCGATCGTTCGTTGAATTGCGAACGATATGGGCCATTTGCGCCAAATTCGTGTGGCACGTCACGGCCCATAATTCACTCCGGCATCGCAGTGCATTGCTGGCTGATGATTGGCCAAGCATGCACTATGACCCGCATGCTTGGCCAATCACAGCGCTGTCGGTAGAGAGAGCTGTAATTGGCCAAAGCCAGGGTGGCTTTGGCCAATTATGGCTCAGGGGGTTTAGAACACGCCCCACACTATATAAGGCCACCTGCATGGCGGCCCTGTGTAGTGTGTTCCGGCGTGCTGAGAGATAGAGAGAGAGAGAGAGAGAGAAAGAGAGAGAGAGACAGTGTCATTTCATTTGAGTTAGCTAGATTAGGCAGGACAGTCAGTGAGTTAGCTGCACTTACAGTGTATTGTGTATATATATGCATCCCGTGTGTGTGTGTGTGAGAGAGGCCCGGAGCTGAGTGAAACGATCGGTGCAGGGCCGGCATGACAGTGCTGGGGATGGCACAGTTATCATGTGGAATAAGGATTCTGGCCCCTTTAAGGATAAGGGAGGGGCTGAGGGAGCAGTGAAGGGAAGTAGAGCAGAAAGGGGGGAAGTGATGTCATTCTGAGAGCAGCGGTGGAATAAGATTCTCACAGCTCCTCACCGCTCTGCAAAAATCAGGCTTTTTACCCCCTTCTAAGCTGAGAGTAGACAGGATGGCAGCGATGGAGGGATTTCTGGATGATTTGAGAGTGGCGGTTGCCACTCACGGCGCGGACTGGCTGCAGCAGCAGCTTACACAGATAGCTGGAGAGAGAACAGCGGCGATCGGGGGGGGCGTCCCCACCTCGTGCTCGGCGGTCCCGGCCGCCTGAGAGGTATAGCCCAGCTTCAGGCCCAAGTGAGTCCCGGGGGAGGGGAGGACAGGAGGACAACAGAGATCCCCAGAGTATGGTCAGTGATCGGCCCCCTGTGACCAGAGCAGGGGAAGCTAGGGGAGCCAGTCGCAGAGGCAGAGGGACAAGTGCCAGGACGCCCAGCAGACCACGTGGCTCTTCCCCCCCAGCGCGTCGCAGGTGTATGACACTGAGGGATGGAGCAACAGGGATGGAGAGGAGGAATGACACCAGAGAGAGGGGATCAGCCTGCCAGGAGACAGCACAGATGGCTGGGTCGGCTGGCAACACTCGGCAGCATAGGAGTGGGTCAGCGAGGAATGCAGGCTCGGGCTCCAGTGCAGCCAGCAGCCAAGTGTTAAGTACCCCACCACGTGGAAGTCGCAGAGGTTTAGCTAAGGGGGCATCTAACGGGTCTGACGGTACTTCTGAAAGAGAAGGCCATCCACAGCACCGCAGACCCTCGGCACCCAGAGCAGTCGTGCCTGGGGTGCAACAGGCGATCGTCAGGAACGAACCCAGTGATGACCGATCAGAAGGGGAAGTGTCCGGGTCGGATGGAGGAGAAGACGAACGACTCCCTGCGGCGGTGGTTCCAAGCGTGGCGGCTGTTGGGCCCGGTCCAGGTCAGCCCGGTGAGTCAGATTCTTCGAATTCTTTTACATCTTTATTACATGCCTTATTGGGTCAAGGAAAACAGGGGGGACTACAGCATACGGGGGGGGAAACAGGGTCGGGGGTAACTGGGCCTACCTTAGCCACACCGACAGTGGGGGTACCCGGGTCTGGGAACATGGGATTAAGGGAGCTGTTAGTCGGGCTGAAGGAGCTAGTGACACGGGTTGAGGCAGGGACGAGTGGTAGTCCCGCAAGTGCATGGACGGCACCTACCCTTCGGCAGACAGCGGGGGACACGCAGGTCACAGGCGTTCTACCTGTGACACCGGTAGAGGACGTCAGCCCACGACTTCGGGGGATCAAGGTAAGACGGGCGAAAAAAGGCCGGATTCAGTTAGGTTGGCAGATGCGGCTAGGAGCGAAGTGTACGTGTGTTTTGAGGGACCTTTGGGAGCCCATTTAAAGACGGAAATAAAAGAAAAGATATGGAAGGGCGAATACGTGGAAATTTTCACGTTATTGCCGTTGGAAAAATTTAACCTGGATAGCTTAAAACCAGTGGAAGGCAAGAAGGAGGATGAGGAAAAGCGGAGATATTGCTTAATTCCACGTACGTTTGCTAATTGGCTGCAGGCGTTTGCCATTTTAGCGAGTGTGGTAGGTGAAAAGGCACCAGAGAATTGCTTGGCGTTATTTGTTTATTTGGAAGCCATTAGCAAAGCTCACAGGACGTATAGTGGTATGGCTTGGCTATGGTATGATGAACAATTTCGTCAGCGGATGACGGTAAGACCAAGTCTGCGCTGGGACCATAAAGACATAAGCCTATGGATGAGGTTGATGACGGCGGCGAGGGCCCCGAACCAGTTTTTTCAGGCAGGGGTCGGAGGTTCCGCAGCTCCAGGACAACCGGCCGAAAAAAGATGGGGTTACTGCTGGCAGTTCAACGAGGGCACCTGCAGATTCGGATCCAATTGTCGCTTTAAACACATGTGCTCCGGCTGCGGGGGATCTCGTGCGCTGTCCAAATGTTTTAAAAAAGGAAAAGGTCGGGTTGGAGATGCTTCGGGTAAGAGGGAGGACCCCGGTGCGGGTGGAAAGGATGCTTCCTTTCCTCAATAGATATCCCGATCGTACAGCGGCTGCTGTATTAGAAGCTGGATTTACGAGCGGTTTTCGGATTCCATGTTCTTTGGCAACAACAACGCCAGAGGCTCAGAATCTGAAGTCGGCAATGCAACATCCAGCAATTGTGGCCAAAAAATTGGGGAAGGAGGTAGCTTTGGGCCGCATGGCGGGCCCATTCAAAGAATTGCCAATGTCGGATTTAGTGGTCTCCCCTTTGGGTGTGGTTCCCAAAAAGGAGCCCAACAAGTATAGGCTCATACACCACCTCTCTTTTCCAAAAGGGGGGTTGGTCAATGATGCCATTGCTCCAGAAGAGTGTGCGGTGACGTACACATCCTTCGACGCGGCGGTGGCGTGGGTACGGAAGTATGGGCAGGGTGCCCTAATGGCTAAGTCTGATATAGAATCGGCTTTCCGGCTATTGCCGGTGCACCCGGACAGTTTTCGGTTACTGGGCTGTACTTGGGAAGGGTCTTACTATGTGGATAGATGCCTGCCCATGGGATTCTCTATATCTTGCGCCCTGTTTGAGACATTCAGCTCATTCCTGGAATGGGCAGTTAGCGACGTCGCGGGGATCAACTCAATCATCCATTATTTGGATGATTTTTTATGTGTTGGACCGGCGGGTTCCAAAATTTGTGCGGTTCTGTTGGGTACACTGCAACACCTGGCGGAGCGTTTTGGGGTTCCCTTAGCTCCTGAAAAAACAGAAGGTCCGACGGTGACTATAACGTTTTTGGGCATTGAGATAGACTCAACTAAAATAAAGTGCAGGCTTCCGATGGACAAGCTGATGCAGTTGCAGGAAGAAGTGCGTGGGACCAGAGTGCTTAGAAAAATACAGCTGAGAAAACTTCAATCGTTACTGGGAAAGCTGAACTTTGCTTGCCGAATCATGCCGATGGGCAGAGTTTTTTGCAGGCGTTTGGCGGCTGCTACAGCTGGGATCAGGGCGCCAACACATTTCGTCAGTCTTACTCGGGAACATAGAGAAGATTTGCGTGTATAGCAGGTTTTCTTAGAGTCTTTCAATGGAAGGGCTCTTTGGATGTCGGATCCCGTTAGCAACTGTGATCTGGAGCTATTCACCGATGCGGCCGGCTCCACAGGGTTTGGGGCTTTCTGCAAAGGTCATTGGTGCGCGGCCAGATGGCCGGAGGCATGGCAAGAGGCAGGGTTCTTGAAGAACCTTGTTTTATTGGAACTGTTCCCTATTGTGGTGGCTATGGAACTGTGGGGAGAATCCTTCAGGAACCTAAAAGTACGCTTCAATTGTGACAATTTGGGAGTGGTCCAAGTGGTTAACCGGCTGACGGCGGCATCAGTGCCAGTGGTCAGGTTGTTAAGACACTTGGTGCTTCGCTGTTTGCAAGTGAACGCATTTATTTATGCTGTACACTTACCCGGGGTTGACAACACTTTGGCTGACGCTTTGTCTCGTTTTCAGTGGGACAGGTCCCGGACGTTGGCGCCAGAGGCGGAACAACAAGGGATCGCCTGTCCCACCTGGATGTGGAACATTGCTTTGGAATCGCAGCAAAGTGGATTCCGCAATCCGTGAGTATGGCTACGTGGAATGCCTACTCTAAGGTATGGAGAGCCTGGTTTACTTGTTTAAACGAACTGGGTATAGCCGCAGATGATCCGACAGTCGGACATGCTGTTCTGTATTTCATCGTTCAGGGTTTTGAGAAGGGTATCTCGGCAGCTGCCATAGACCGCGAGTTGGCAGGTTTGGCCTTTCTTTTCAAATGGCAAGGGATATGTGATTACACCAAGGAGTTTTGGGTAAGACAGGCTGTCAAGGGGTATAGGAAGTCACACAAAAGCAGGGATGGGAGGCGACCGGTATCGTTTGACATGTTGAGAAGGATGTTTAGTTGTTTGGAAATGGTATGTATATCCGTTTACGAACACAAGTTATTTCGGGCAGCGTTTGCTTTGGCATTTTTTGGGGCACTGCGCATCAGCGAGTTGGTCAGCCCGTCGAAGTCAATACCAGGGGGTCTCATGGTGGGAGATATGGAGTTGGGCCATGAGTCGATTAGAGTGTGGATCAGAAGGTCTAAGACTGATCAGGCTGGCAGAGGCAGGTACTTGGAGGTTGGCAGGATTGATGAGGTAAGTATCTGCCCGGTGACTGTCGTACGATCCTTTTTGGAGATTCGATCAGAGTTTGAAGGGCCCCTGTTAATACATGAGGATGGTGGGTTCTTATCAAAATTCCAGTTTGTAGCGGTTTTTAAAAAATGCATGGTCAGGGTGGGGTGCGACCCGCAACAATTTTCTTCCCATTCCTTCAGGATTGGGGCGGCCACAGAGGCGGCTAGGGCAGGTTTGAGCCAAGACGTCATTCGACGGATTGGAAGGTGGGATTCGGATAGATTTAAATTGTACGTCCGACCACAGTTGTTGTAAGTATAGTTGGTTAAGTTAAAAGGCATGTTGGTGGATACTGTATGTTCATGGGCATTTTTTCGTATTGTTCTTCTTGTTTACAGGTGAAGTGGGCCTAGTATGGATACTCGGCCACTCGTACATTTTTTGGGGGGCAAAGAGAGCCGACGTTCGGCCGAACGGCAGACAATTAAGGATCCCCAGGCAAGAAGCACTCGTCAGGTGGATTGGGGTCCCGGGTATGAGATGGAATAGGGTGTTGGAGGAGGTACATAGATTTGCCAGGTTTGATAGAGCCCCTGATGTATTACTTCTGCACGTAGGTGGGAATGACATGGGAGCCAGATCCATGAGGGACCTTATTAGAGACATAAAATGTGATTTTTTTACGTCTAAAAGCAGCATACCCTAATATGGTCTTAGTCTGGTCTGACATGGTGGGCAGGTTGTCATGGCGTTGGGCATGGTCAGTATATATATATATATATATATATATATATATATATATATATATATACTGTATTCAGTTTAGCTAGATCCGTTCCTGTTATCTTCCTACTGACAGGCAGGCTTGTCTTGTTACAGTATTTACAGCTACCTGAAGAAAATTGCTGGTGTTCTTTTGATCCTATTAGTACCACAGTCAGGCAGCTGGACTATTTACAGTTAGTGTAGTGCTTCCTCACAGTGTTCAGTTAAAGCTACAAGTTAGTTTAGTGAGACCTCTGTACAGTGTTCAGCTAAAGCTACAAATTAGGGTAGTGCGTCCTCCTCACAGTCCTTAGCTAAAGCTACAAGTTAGCTTAGCATGACCTCTGCACAGTGTTCAGCTAAAGCTACAAGTTAGTGCGTCCTCCTCACAGTCTTTAGCTAAAGCTACAAGTTAGTTTAGTGTGACCTCTGCATAGTGTTCAGCTAAAGCTACAAGTTAGTGTAGTGTATCCTCCTCACAGTGTTCAGCTAAAGCTACCTGTAGAAGGTTGGTGGTGTTTTCCTGATCCTATCACTACCGCAGGCAGCTAAATAAACTACAAGTTATTTTTTGGCAAGCTCTGCACATTGTTCACCTAAAGCTACCTGTAGAAGGTTGGTGGTGTTTTCCTGATCCTATCACTACCGCAGGCAGCTAAATAAGCTACAAGTTAGTGTAGTGCGAGCTCTGCACAGTGTTCACCTAAAGCTACCTGTAGAAGGTTGGTTGTGTTTTCCTGATCCTATCACTACCGCAGGCAGCTAAATAAGCTACAAGTTAGTGTAGTGCGAGCTCTGCACAGTGTTCAGCTAAAGCTACCTGTAGAAGGTTGGTGGTGTTCTCATACTACAGGCAGGCGGTTGATTTTGCTAGCTGCAGTATGTATATATCCCAGCTTAGTGCAGCTACAGGCCATTAGTATGTCTGAAAGGCCAACAAGGAGAGGCAGACAGTCACAAGCCAATAAAAGAGGGCAAGCAGGCTCTGTGTCTAGAGGCAACAGTGCTGGTCGTGGAGACGGTGCATCCTCATCAGCACGTGGCCGTGGGACACGCTTGGCCTTTTTTTCAGCAGCTGGTCGTGTTGAGCCGCAACATTCCGAAGACTTGGTCGAGTGGATGACCAAGCCATCCTCATCCTCCTCATCCTCTCTCCCCCATGCTCAGGGTACTTTGTCTGGCAAAGCAGCTGCCAACGCGGCCTCTTCCCTCGGCTCAATGTTATCAGTGACTCCTTCCCTAGCCCCACCATGTCCTCCTGAGGAGTCCCTCGACCTGTTTGACCACAGTGTTGGGTACATGCTCCAGGAGGATGCCCAGTGTTTGGAAGGCTCTGATGATGATACTGAGCTAGATGAAGGCAGTAATGTGAGCACGGACAGAGGGGGTGCCCAAGGAGGACAGCAATCTGGCAGTCATGCTCCCCCTGCTGCAGCATACTGCCAGGTTTGCTCCAGTGATGAGAAGAGAGGGGATGGTGAGGTCACTGACTCAACGTGGGTGCCTGATAGGAGAGAGGAGGAGGAGGATCAGGCACATCACCATCGAGGCAGGATGCCCTCCAGGGGCCAGCCTAAGGGCAGCACACTGACTGCATCACACCCCAAAGCTCTGCATGTGCAGGGCGCTGCACTCTCTGCGCGTTATTCAAAAAGTTCTTTGGTGTGGGCCTTCTTTGAGACGAGTGCATCAGATCACACCGCTGCTATTTGCAACATATGTCTCAAGCGTATCCTGCATGGCCAAAACATCTCCCGCTTGGGCACCACATGCTTGACCAGACATATGTTGACCTGCCATGCAGTTCGTTGGCAAGCGTATCTAAAAGACCCACACCAAAGAACAAAGAGGACCTCTCCTTGCTCCTCATCAGCTGAGATCTCCAACCCCACTATACCTTCAGTCTTCTCTGAGACCTGCACTGAGAGGAATGAAGGTGTAGAATTAGGTGTGTCACAGCCAAGTACTTGTGGGAAATCTGCTTTCAGTACACCAACGTCAGATTGTACCAGGCAAATTTCTCTGCCCCAGCTGCTGCACCGCCGAAAGAAGTTCTCTCCCAGCCATCCACATGCCCAGCGGTTGAATGCTAGCTTGGCAAAATTGCTAGCACTTCAACTGCTGCCTTTTCAGTTGGTAGACTCTGCCGCCTTCCGTGAGTTTGTGGAATGTGCGGTTCCTCAGTGGCAGGTACCAAACGCCACTTTTTCTCATGGAAGGCGATTCCGGCTCTCGACCGGCATGTGGAAGGCAATGTCCATGCCTCGCTGGACAGGGCGGTCAGCGGTAAGGTGCATATTACCGCTGACTCATGGTCCAGCAGGCATGGACAGGGATGTTACTTAAGTTTCACCGCGCATTGGGTGACTCTGCTGGCAGGTGGGAAGGATGCAGGACAAGGTGCAGTAGTGTTGGAGGTTGTTCCGCCACCATGCCTCCAAAATACCACTACTAACTACCACCTCTCACCTCCTCTTCTTCTTTCTCCATGGCCTCTTCCTGTGCTTTATCCTCGGAACCAGCAGTGCTCTTTAGGCGTTCAAGGGGCTACGCAAGTACGCATGCCAAAAGATGCCATGCGGTGCTTGAGCTGGTGTGCTTGGGGGACAGGAGCCACACTGGGGCAGAGGTTCTGTCAGCTCTGCGGGGGCAGATTCAGAGGTGGTTGATGCCACGCCAACTTAAGGCAGGAATGGTGGTTTGCGACAATGGCACCAACCTCCTCTCTGCCCTCCGACAGGGACAAATGACCCAGGTGCCCTGTTTGGCTCATGTCCTTAACTTGGGGGTGCAGCAGTTCTTGGGCAGGTACCCGGGCTTACAGGATGTCCTGAGGCAGGCCAGGAAAGTCTGTGTGCATTTCTGCCGGTCATATAATGCCAGTGCTCGGCTGGCAGACCTCTAAAAGGAGTTTAACCTGCCCAAGAACCGCCTAATCTGTGACATGCCCACCAGGTGGAACTCAACGTTGGCCATGCTGCAGCGGCTGCACATGCAGCAGATGGCCATCAATGAGTACCTGTGTGACTATGGCACCAGGACAGGGTCAGGGGAGCTTGTTTTTTTTCCCCACGCCAGTGGGCCATGATCAGGGATGCATGCACTGTCCTGTCACCATTTGAGGAGGCCACGAGGATGGTGAGCAGTGACAGTGCATGCATCAGTGACACTGTCCCCCTTGTCCACCTGTTGGAGCACACGCTGCGTGGAATAATGGACAGGGCACTTGAGGCAGAACAGAGGCTGGAAGAGGAGGACTTCCTTAGCTCTCAAGGCCCCCTCTATCCAGACAGTGTTCCTGAGTGCCCGCCGATCACACAGGAAGAGGAGGAGGAGGAGAAGGAGGAGGATTGTATCAGTATGGAGGTGGAGCCTGGCAATCAGCATCAGCAGCAGTCTTTAAGGGATCAGTCCCAAGAAACACATGGACTTGTACGTGGCTGGGAGGAGGTGGCTGCGGACCATGTTGTCCTTAGTAACCCAGAGGACTCCGGACCGAATGCCTCAGCAAACCTACGCTGCATGGCCTCCCTGATCCTGCAAAGCCTGCGTAAGGATCCTCATATTCATGGTATCAAGGAGAAGGACCAATACTGGCTGGCAACCCTCCTTGATCCACATTACAAGGGTAAGGTTGCGGACCTTATCTTGCCGTCACAGAGGGAGCAGAGGATGAAACATCTTCGGGAGGCCTTGCAGGAAGGTCTGTGCAATGCGTTCCCAGAGACTGGGAGGTTACAAACTCCTGTTTCTGGAGAACGTGTTGCTGAGGCTTCAGTCAGTCAAAGAAGGAGCGGTGGAGAAGGTGGCCATCTGACCGATGCGTTCAGACAATTTTTTAGTCCGCTGCCCCAAGGTATGATCGGTTCCAGCAACCATCATCAGTGTCTGTTTTACATGGTGCAGGAATACCCAGGGGCAAGATCTGACTTGGACACCTTTCCCACCGAAAATCCTCTGGGTTACTGGGTCTTGAGGATGGCTCACTGGCCAGAGCTTGCACAGTATGCAATTGAGCTACTGGCCTGTCCTGCATCCAGCGTTCATTCGGAACGCACATTCAGTGCTGCTGGAGGCTTTGTAACCGATCACAGGGTGCGTCTGTCCACCGACTCGGTCGATCGACTGACCTTCATAAAAATTAATCAGTCTTAGATCACCACCAGCTACCAAGCACCTGATGCTGATGTAACCGAATATTTTTTTTTTAAATCTCAGATGCCTTCAAAGACTGCCTATGCTGATGCTGAGTGACTATCCCTGAGTAATTATCCTCTTCCTCCTTAATGATCACGCTTATAGCTTGAAAGAACATTTTTGGTTCTGGGCGCCACCACCAGTGCCTAAGGCACAATTTTTCAGCCCCTGTTTAACAGGGGCGTGTAATTACAATTTTTGATGCAATACTTTGCAGCAGGGCTCGTTCCTGTGTTCCAACTAGAGTATCTGTGAGGGGTTGCAGTGTTGTGGCACCAGCACCAGTGCCTAAGTCCCAATTTTTCAGCCCCTGTTCAACAGGGACATGTAATTAGAATTCTTGATCTAATATTTCACAGCAGGGCCCTATGAGGACTTACAGTGTTGTGGCCACAACAACACCTAAGGCCCAAATTTCTGCTGAGTATATAGGGCAGGCCCCTACTTTCAAACATCTAACTTACAAACAACTCCTACTTGCAAACGGAAGGAGACAACAGGAAGTGAGATGAAATCTACCCCTAGGAAGGGAAATTCTCTCCTGTAAGAGTTAATATGGGAAAAACATTTCTCCTTTCCACTGATGCTTTATCACCAATCCTTGTTTCACAAAAAAAAACAAATTTTCAAAAAACATTTGTCATTGGGAGAAAAAGTGAGGTGAAATCTTCTGAAGAGGAGGACAGACAGCAAAACAAATGTTACAGGGGTGATAACCCTTACCTATGTTTTCCAAAAAGCTTAAAAAAGATTTTTTGGCTGGAGCTAAACACGTTAAAAATGTACCAGTTCAAAAGTACAAACAGATTCTACTTAACAACAAACCTACAGTCCCTGTCTTGTTTGCACCGCCTGTACACTGCTGTTTCCCTTTTTAATTTGGGTGCGGGGTTCCCCTTAATATTCATACAAGACCCAAAGGGCCTGGTAATGGACTGGGGGGTACCCATGCCGTTTTTCTCACTGATTTTCATCCATATTGCCGGAACCCGACATTACATTAAAGCCGCAAGCAGTTTTAAATGACTTTTTTTCCTTTAAAAATGTCATTTTGTGCAGGGACTGTTCTAATCACGGGAAACACGCGCCACTTTACAGGTATACTATAGATACCCCCCAGGTATGATATTTAGAGGAATATTTCACTTTTTTTTACTTTTAGCATCATTAAAATCACTGCTCCCGAAAAAACGGCTGTTTTTAAAAGTTTTTTTTGCATTGATACATGTCCTCTGGGGCAGGACCCGGGTCCCCAAACCCTTTTTTAGGACAATACCATGCAAATTAGCCTTTAAAATGAGCACTTTTGATTTTGAACGTTCGAGTTCCATAGACATCAATGGGGTTCTAACGTTCGTGCAAATTTTCGGTCCGTTCACAGGTTCTGGTGCGAACCGAAGCGGGGGGTGTTCGGCTTATCCCTACTGAGCACTAAGCACTAAGATTAAAGCACGCACGTTGGATTTTTTATGAACTGTTTTTATGTACTTTATGTACATTTCTTTCATATATTGGACTTTACTAATCACGTACCACATCTTGGATTTGATTTTCACACTCATTGTGTGGCACGTGCCACTTTGTTGTATTTTGCACTTATCACTCTGATATATTTATTTATATATATTTTTTTTCACGGTAAATTTCATTCTATATAAATGATTTTTTCATCCATTATATATACAGGTAGTAGTTCAGTAATCGCTCCTCTCATTCTAATGGTATACATCTAGTATTTTATTTACACATTGCACCTTATAATCACTTGTTTTTTTATATATATCCTTTGTGCCTTGCTGTGGTTGGATAAGCCGCTTATGTGGTATTTTCAGTATACCTCATATGCATTAATAATCTCCAGATTGACATTTTCACCTTAGCGCAGCGTATCTTTTGTATACATTGTATTGCAGGGCATATGAAACGCGTTCTGCGCGGGCAGCTAGGTGATTTCCACATTTGAGGCAATATACCATTGTGGCTCGCAAAATCCCCTTTTATCTAACATAGTCAGTGTAGATGGGGAATCCATTCCACAATGCTATTGTGTTGTGCGGGAGGGGAACACAGGCAGCCTTCCCCACTGGCAGAATACAATGATCACTGCTGGTGGCTATAGCCGTGATTGGGCAAGAAAACCCAACAAGCTGGTTGTACTGAAGTTGATCAATAAATTGACTTCAATACAACCAGCCTGCCCATAGATGGATCAAATGCCTGCTGGTACCTGCTGAACCAGACAAATTTCAAACCATCTATGAACAGATTACATTTAGATAGCTTTGCTTAGTTGTAATCACTTTCACTGATTAGATTCACTGGGTTTTGTACTCGGTGTACTTATTGTTGTGGTCATCACTTATCTTGTTTCCCTAATAAACCACATTTACTTCTATTTAGTGTTGAGCCTGATGTTCTCTGTGCAGATCCATACATATCTAGTCATGTCTGCTCTACAGGATACAGCACTTGTAGTCCTAACAATGACTTTCAATGTTCTCCCTCATCTTTATTCCCATGCTCTGACTGGTTAGTTAGGTCCTAAAGAGGTAGTAAACCACAGAAAATGGGCTCCTACAGGATAATGTCATAATGCATACTAGTACATTATGTGACAGCAGGCAGGTAAAATCGCCTGGTTACATCCAGGATAGCAAATATGTATGTCCCAGATTCAGGCTTTATGCCGATTTGTATGACTAGGGGGAAGTACTGAGAGTCCTGCAGGGGTAGAGGTAATGAGCCCAGCTGAATTAAGTTGGCTCATTAAAGTGTATATAAACCCAATGTCATCCTTTCTAAACTCCTGCCATAGGGGTTATCTATAAGGATATACACGCCTCCTGCATGTATCTTTACCTGTCGAATGTCTCCCCTCTGTCTGTTATGAGACCCGAAAAACTGCATATTCTGTGGGCGGGTCTGTTGTCTGGAGCTCGGTGGGTGGAGTCGTGATGTCAGTAGACTCCCCGCCCACCTCTACACTCCCCTTGTCAATATACATTTTCTCCTGTGTATTTCTTATACTGAACTTCTGCTATGATCTCTAACATCCAGTGAAAAGACAGGAAAGTAACCACATGACTTCAGCATGCCAAATCATGCTGAGGTGTGGAACAGCCAATCCTTGCAGAGCTGCTGAAGAAAGGAGTGGGGGAGGGAATTAAAAAATAATGCATGTCTTAGGCAAGTGCACAAGATGTAAATCACCTGTCACTCACAGCAAGGGGGAGGATTTGACAAAGTTTTGTCAAGTTTTATCTCACTGAACAATAAAAGAGGATTGCTCAGAGCTGGATTAACTCTTTGTGGCAAGACTGGACTCAAATGATAGGAAATCTTATACTCTACAGTATATCCAAAAAAAAATTTTTTTTCAGGTTTACATCCACTTTAAGGCCTCTACAAAAACTCCCAGCAAGCAAAGAGTGTTGCTCCATTCTGGAACCAGTTTTGTGTCTGTTTAGACTGGGTAGTGTGATGCCTGTCTGTGGTGAGACAACGCCTGTGTGGCAAGCCTCTTTAGCAGAGAGATAGGTGCTGGGGACAGAACAAGGCTGCACCCAGCTGATAGCCAGGGAAACCTGTGTGTAGTAAGTGGCCAAGTTGGAAAGGGTTTATTTTCATGTTTCTTCTTGGATCATTGTAAATAGTGTAAATCAGGGGTCCTCAAACTACGGCCCGCGGGCCGAATCCGGCCCTCCAGCATTTTTTATCCGGCCCACGGACCGCCCCTTTAACATTGCAGCACTCCCCCTGCCCTCTGCTACCTCCATCACACAGGACGGGAAACATGACAGGCCAGGACAAAGGACCTTCTGTGCTAAGAAGCAGGTGATTGGTTACTAGGCATCGGAGCGGTCCCAGGAACCAATCACCTGCCCCTCACTTCCAAAGTCCCGCCCTCCGTCCGGACCTACCATGCCTTGCGTCCTGCGTGATACAGGTAAGTGCTGAGTGGGAGTGCTGTGATATTATACAAGGGGCGGCAGTGTAATATTGATGAGGGGAGTCTGTGATATGGGGGGGATCTGTGATATAGGGGATCTGTGATATAGGGGGGGATCTGTGATATAGGGGGGATCTGTGATATAGGGGGGATCTGTGATATGGGGGGGTATGTGATGGGGGATCTGTGATATGGGGGAGTCTGTGATATGGGGGTGATCTGTGATGGGGAGTCTGTTATGGGGGGATCTGTGATATGGAGGATCTGTGATGGGGAGTCTGTTTTTTTGCACTACAAATAAGATGTGTGCATAGGAATTAGTTCATATTTTTTTAAACTATAGTGTGGCCCCCCAACAGTCTGAGGGACAGTGAACTGGCCCCCTGTCTAAAAAGTTTGAGGACCCCTGGTGTAAATAAACCGCAACTTTGTTTTTTCACCTTCTCTGTTTGCTGTGCCTAATTTTTGTGTAGTGAACCCATCTAGGGGGTCACACACACCCATTGCCAAGCTCACCCCCTCACAGTTATGACAGACTTACTTACCTTAATATAAAGCTCTCCAGTAGGGATGAGCTTCGAGTTCGAGTCGAACTCATGTTCGACTCGAACATTGGCTGTTCGCAAGTTCGCCGAACAGCGAACAATTTGGGGTGTTCGCGGCAAATTCGAATGCCACAGAACACCCTTTAAAAGTCTATGGGAGAAATCAAAAGTGCTAATTTTAAAGGCTAATATGCAAGTTATTGTCATAAAAAGTGTTTGGGGACCCGCGTCCTGCCCCAGGGGACACGGATCAATGCAAAAAAAAAGTTTTAAAAACGGCCGTTTTTTCAGGAGCGTGATTTTAATAATGCTTAAAGTCAAACAATAAAAGTGTAATATCCCTTTAAATTTCGTACCTGGGGGGTGTCTATAGTATGCCTGTAAAGGGGCGCATGTTTCCTGTGTTTAGAACAGTCTGACAGCAAAATGACATTTTGAAGGAAAAAACTCATTTAAAACTACCCGCGGCTATTGCATTGCCGACAATACACATAGAAGTTCATTGATAAAAACGGCATGGGAATTCCCCAAAGGGGAACCCCGAACCAAAATTAAAAAAAAAAAAAATGACGTGGGAGTCCTCCTAAATTCCATACCAGGCCCTTCAGGTCTGGTATGGATATTAAGGGGAACCCCGCGGCAAAAAAAAAAAAAAAACGGCGTGGGGTCCCCCCAAAAATCCATACCAGACCCTTATCCGAGCACGCAACCTGGCAGGCCGCAGGAAAAGAGGGGGGGACAAGAGTGCGCCCCCCTCCCTCCTGAACCGTACCAGGCCACATGCCCTCAACATTGGGAGGGTGCTTTGGGGTAGCCCCCCAAAACACCTTGTCCCCATGTTGATGAGGACAAGGGCCTCATCCCCACAACCCTGGCCGGTGGTTGTGGGGGTCTGCGGGCGGGGGGCTTATCGGAATCTGGAAGCCCCCTTTAACAAGGGGACCCCCAGATCCCGGCCCCCCCCTGTGTGAAATGGTAAGGGGGTACTTACCCCTACCATTTCACTAAAAAACTGTCAAAAATGTTAAAAATGACAAGAGGCAGTTTTTGACAATTCCTTTATTTAAATGCTTCTTCTTTCTTCTATCTTCCTTCATCTTCTGGTTCTTCTGGTTCTTCTGGCTCTTCTGGTGCTTCCTCCGGCGTTCTCATCCAGCATCTCCTCCGCGGCGTCTTCTATCTTCTTCTCCTCGGGCCGCTCCGCACCCATGGCATGGGGGGGAGGCTCCCGCTCTTCTCTTCTTCTCTTCTTCATTTTCTTCTCCGGGCCGCTCCGCAACCCATGCTGGCATGGAGGGAGGCTCCCGCTGTGTGACAGCGCTCCTCGTCTGACAGTTCTTAAATAACGGGGGGCGGGGTCACCGGGTGGCCCCGCCCCCCGTTATTTAAGAACTGTCAGACGAGGAGCGCCGTCACACAGCGGGAGCCTCCCTCTATGCCAGCATGGGTTGCGGAGCGGCCCGGAGAAGAAAATGAAGAAGAGAAGAAGAGAACAAGAGAAGAAGAGAAGAGCGGGAGCCTCCCCCCCATGCCATGGGTGCGGAGCGGCCCGAGGAGAAGAAGATAGAAGACGCCGCGGAGGAAATGCTGGACGAGAACGCCGGAGGAAGAACCAGAAGAGCCAGAAGAACCAGAAGAACCAGAAGATGAAGGAAGATAGAAGAAAGAAGAAGCATTTAAATAAAGGAATTGTCAAAAACTGTCTCTTGTCATTTTTAACATTTTTGACAGTTTTTTAGTGAAATGGTAGGGGTAAGTACCCCCTTACCATTTCACACGGGGGGGGGCCGGGATCTGGGGGTCCCCTTGTTAAAGGGGGCTTCCAGATTCCGATAAGCCCCCCCGCCCGCAGACCCCCACAACCACCGGCCAGGGTTGTGGGGATGAGGCCCTTGTCCTCATCAACATGGGGACAAGGTGTTTTGGGGGGCTACCCCAAAGCACCCTCCCAATGTTGAGGGCATGTGGCCTGGTACGGTTCAGGAGGGGGGGGGCCGCACTCTCGTCCCCCCTCTTTTCCTGCGGCCTGCCAGGTTGTGTGCTCGGATAAGGGTCTGGTATGGATTTTTGGGGGGACCCCACGCCGTTTTTTTTTTTTTTTTTTTGGCGCGGGGTTCCCCTTAAAATCCATACCAGACCTGAAGGGTCTGGTTTGGAATTTAGGGGGAACCCCACGTCATTTTTTTTTTTTTAATTTTGGTTCGGGGTTCCCCTTTGGGGAATTCCCATGCCGTTTTTATCAATGAACTTCTATGTGTATTGTCGGCAAAGCAATAGCCGCGGGTAGTTTTAAATGAGTTTTTTCCTTCAAAATGTCATTTTGCTGTCAGACTGTTCTAAACACAGGAAACATGCGCCCCTTTACAGGCATACTATAGACACCCCCCAGGTACGAAATTTAAAGGGATATTACACTTTTATTGTTTGACTTTAAGCATTATTAAAATCACTGCTCCTGAAAAAACGGCCGTTTTTAAAACTTTTTTTTGCATTGATCCATGTCCCCTGGGGCAGGACCCAGGTCCCCAAACACTTTTTATGACAATAACTTGCATATTAGCCTTTAAAATTAACACTTTTGATTATTCATGTTCGTGTCCCATAGACTTTAACGGTGTTCGCGTGTTTGAGCGAACTTTTTTCCTGTTCATATGTTCTGGTGCGAACCGAACAGGGGGGTGTTCGGCTAATCCCTACTCTCCAGCTTGTGCTGTCACCGCTGCCAGGGCTTCCATTTTCATCCAGTCTTCCTTTCAGGTTCACAGGCTTCAGACATGTAGCGCCCTGCTCCTGTTGACCAGGCGCTCACATGTAAATTTAGTTTTTGGCTGAGCTGTAACCAGCTCAGATTGAATGTATATAGTTTACTGGATCTGTTCTGGATATGACTTGGTTGTGCAGTTCCCACTGTTGCCAGTAGGTGTCACTGGTACCACAGGACAGTGTGCTAATAAAAACTTGGTGAAACTTTAATGAATATTCTTTTTTCAGAAACAGCCCAGTAGGAGGTTACTGCTACTGTGCGTTCTGGGAGAGAGTATTTATGGGACAGATGCCATGTGCTTTGGGAGTCCTGACCTCGTGGCCCTCCAGGCCTGGAGGCTACGTCACTGCAGCTGTGCAAGTAGGCCCAGAAGCCTGTCTGGGGCCTACTACCACAGACTTTATTCTGAAAAGTCTGGGAGTCATGGCCCAGAGCTCTGAATGGACAGCACCATCCATTCAGAGCACAGTGTGCATGCGTGGGTGACATCACCGGCTGCTCCTAAAGTAAAAATCTCCTAAAAGGTTCACATTTAGGAGATATTTAGTGTGCCTACAGTTAAGTCTTATTATAAGCTTAACTATAGGTATAAATAAAAAAGCAGACTTTACAGCCACTTTAAAGAGGCACTTCAGTCCCCCTTTGTCTCCTTTATGTCCCCCTCCTCCAGCACCATTATCCTTGTTACTCTGCAATGTCTGCTAAAGGACTCTGCCCGGCCTTCTGATCCCAGCAGAGGCAACATTGTCACCCTAGGACAGGAAATGTTTTAGGTTTACAGAACACCTCAGCCCTCCTCTTCTCCATAACATAAGAGTGCAGCAAAGGCTTAGCATACACAGGAAGATTTCTGGCAGGATCAACAAGTTTTTTGCACTAATTGAACAGATATAACAGAAAACTTTCAATGGTATATTTAAGAGAGGAAAAGAGTGCAAATAAGATAAATTCATTGTTAGGCTACTTTCACACTGAGGCACTTTACAGACACTATAGCGCTAAAATAGCGCCTGTAAAGTGCCTTTCCTGTCACTCCAGTGTGAATGCCAGAGGGCATTCACACTGGAGCGGTGTGCTGGCAGGACGCTAAAAAAAAGTCCTGCAAGCAGCATCTTTGAGGTGCTTTAGGAACGGTGTATACACCACTCCTAAAGCGCCCCTGCCTATTGAAATCAATGGGCAGCGCCACCGATGTGTCAGCAAAGTGGTGCTTTGTGGGTGCTTTTAGCCCTTTTTCAGCCGCTAGCGGGGGGTTAAAAATAGTGACGCTTTACCCCCAATGCCCCACTGTGAAAGTGCCCTTAGTGCTTACATACACTTTATACATCTTTTCCTCGTCCCTAGCTAACTTCCACATCATCTAGGTGAGGATGATTTCACAGTCTGTCTGGTGAGATCCCAAGGTATGCCTGAATCTCCTGAGAAGACAATCCTGCACTGTGTGGAGTCATCTCCCCATGAGATTTGGAGTACTCAGCATTCCCCGGGATCTCATCAGGACAGGGATTTGTGTTCCCCAACATTAACCACTTCAGCTCCGGAAGGTTTACCCCAATTCATTACCAGGCCATTTTTGTGATATGGCAACGCTGTACCCAAATAAAATTTGTGTCTTTTTTTTACCACAAATAGAGCTTTCTTTTGGTGGTATTTGGTCACCTCTGCAGTTTTTATTATTTGCGCTAGAAACAAAAAACCCTACAATTTAAAAAAAAACAATATTTTTTACTTTCTGCTATAAAACCTTTCCAATAAAAAAAATTAAAAAATCTAATTTCTTCATCGGTTTGGACCAATGTGTATTCTGCTACATATTTTTGGTTAAAAAAATCCCAATAAGTATATTGATTGGTTTGCGCAAAAGTTCTAGCGTCTACAAACTATGGGATAGATTTATGGACTTTCTTTTATTTTACTAGTAATGGCGGCAATCAGTGATTGTTTTTTTTTGCGGGACTGCGACATTGCAGTGGACAAATCTGACAATAAGGAAAAAACAGGGAGGGGAGGCGCCGACCTGAGTGTAGTATTAAAATGATGACTTTAATAGGATAAGATTAAAAACACTTACAAGGTGATAGATGCATGCTCGTCAAAGTAAAGTGCAGTCCTGGCATTCCACATGGCTCTGTGGATCCCACCGCTGTTCCGGACATCTGGAATGGATTGAGCAGCTGGTTGTAATGGATCACAGTGTTTCTCCAGGAGCAAATTAACCAAGCAGCTCCACACAGACCAGCATGGACCGTGGAACAGGAAGTGATGTCACCGTCATCTGATTGGACCTAGGCAGTGCTGGAATCTTGTCAACCAGGGTTGCAGTGATGAAAGGCTACACGCTCGGAGCTGACTTCTCCTTCTATTGGCCAATGTCTTGCAGAGTTCTGGACACACTCTGAAGGATGGCTGCCATCCTTTTTAACCCTTAATACCCCTTTCTATGGATACACCACCATCCAGCTATTACAGCCACGGACTATACCCCTAAGGATTACTCCATCTGGAGTGCCAGATAAACACTGACTACACTGCAAATCTGACAATAAGTGACACTTTTTGGTGACCAGTAACACCAATACAGTGATCAGTGCTAAAAAATGCACTGTAACTGTATAAATTACACTGGCAGGAAGGGGTTAATACCCAGGGTGATCAAGGGGTTACGTTTGCTCCTAGGGGATGCTTTCTAACTGTGGGGGGATGCACTTGAGGAAAAGAGATCTGTGTCTCAGCTAAGCTGAAACACAAGATCTCTTTTACACCCTGACAGAACAGCGGACTGCCTTGTTTACATAGGCAGAACGCTGTTCTCCCTTTCTCTGAATGATCTGCGCTGTGTCCAATCACAGCGGGAGCAACACTCTGGTGGCGTGTGCGTACCCCCTGGATCTCGTGCCCAAAATCACATACCTGTACATGTGTTTTGTGCAGCTGGGCCTCCCTGCCACAGTATATATGCGATGGGCGGTCCGAACCAGTTAACTTTCGTGTCTTTTTACTGACATTTTGTGCTCGGTAAACCATTCCATCTGTATATATACCAGGAATTGTATGGATAAAAGCCAATTAGATATTAAGTATTGGCGTATAACACACACCCTAATTTTAAGATGGAAGTTTCAGGAAAAAAACATTTTTTAAATAAACAACTTTGAATTAAAATAAGGGTCAGTGCCCATCTGCAGCCTCCTCATCTCCCATCAATGCAGCCTGATCAATGCCCATCCATCTGCAGCCCATCTCATCAATGCCCCTTTTTAGCCTCAATGCTCATCTGCAGCCTCACCATCAATGCAGCCTGGACAGTGCAGGAAATCACCGAGCCGTCATCTCTTGTTTACTCGGCTCTCAGTCAGCTCTCTCACACATAGTCCCGCCTCCGCCATCGGCATTGGACCAGCTCCTGTGATAGACATAACACTGGTCCAATGCCAGTGGTGGAGGGGGAATTGTGTGTGATGTGAGAGCTGAGTAAACAGGAGATGACGGTTTGTGAATTCCAGGCATCGTTCCTCCCCCTCCTTCCCCTCCAAGGTAGGATGTCGGTGTATAACACACACCTGTGATTTGCCCCCTATTTTCAGGGAAAAAAGTGCGTATTATACACTGATAAATACGATATGTATTTTGCAGAGTGGAAGTGAAACAAAGTTGATGTCTGATCAGCTGTAAACATAACATGGAGATGTGATGAGAAGTCTTATCAATCATAAGAGGGGTCTGGCTGAGGAAGAAGAGAGAACAGATAAAGAATTTTTTGTATCAAGGACTGTAATAAATACATTTTAATAGACATGTACATTTGCCTCAATTGTATGGTAAATGTCACATTTTATGGCTACGCCGGCCACATATGAATGCCAGCTGTTCAGCAGGGACTGGCTGAATATTGATCCATGTATGGGTGAGCTGGTCTATCAATCCACTTGTGTACAATCAGCCTGTTGGGTTTTTCCTGCATGATCAGAGCCACTGGCTATAGCTGGTGTTCTGACAAGAACTGTTCTCCTATCGGATAGTGTCCGCCCCGTACTGCACAGGCACAGCGCTTGCGCAGTACGGAGGAGAAGGAGATGTCGAAAGTGTCCGAAGTTGATCAGCTGACCATCAGCTGTACACGGCGCTTGGGCACTTCTTAGCGATGGCTTTGTAAGAGGGCCCCTCGCGGGCTCGCTTCGCTCGCCATGCTTCGGGCACGGCCTCGCTGCGCTCGGCAACTATTTATTCTATCTCTGTGTCCACTTGGATAGTAGGGAATGAACCTGGACATAGGGTGAGAATAAAAGCGCAGGCGCCGTGTACAGCTGATGATCAGCTGTTGAACTTCGGAGACTTTCGGCGTCTCGTTTGTCCTCCGTACTGCGCCTGCGCAGTACAGGGCGGACACTATATGATAGGGGACTGTATTTGACAACACACCGGCAACACTGATCATTAGACTTGAAACATCCGCTGGCTTGTATATAATTTTTGGGCATTTTGACTAAGGCACCCCCTGAAGAAACCTGAACACACCCCGAATGGAAAAAGCTGATACATAGAAATTAGAAAATATAGATGACCTTCCATCAAATATCAACACATTAAATGGATTAGTAGAAGTATTCAGTATTTGATGCTCCATATAATTTGTCATATTTCATTAAAACTGATCAGAGGAATAAAAGACAAAAAAGTGATTACCGGGGCTCCTGGGTCTTCTATTTAACAATAATCTGAAGGAATTTGTTAATCTCTCCGCCATCTCTTTGCTCTGTCTTAGTTCTTCTACATCTGAATCCCAGTCATGTCACAGAACACCTAGACACAGAGATACATTGTCACTAATGGTTACTATGTTGTCAGATCCCTCGGATGTAATATGTCTGAGGATTCATTTCCTGCTGCAGACAGAAATCTTTGTGGAACTTTATTTTTTATAATAATATATCCAAAACTAAAATCCAGAGACAGATAAACTGCTTGTTCTCAATCCATGCAGAGATAAAGGATGCAAATGAATACAAGTCTGTCATCATTAATATATCATTAAATGTATTTTATATGGAAGAAGTATTGTAACCTATTGCTGTTCAGTCACTGTTATACCACGGCAGGTCGGCTCTCCTGTGCAAATCGCTGTAGCTGTAGGGGGGTGCATGCAGGCATGATAAAGGGAGGGCACCCATTGCAAGCTGCGAGAGCGTGCCCGCGGGTCGGCAGACTCGATGTCCGCTGGCAACCCACAATCACCTAGTACAGAGGCAGAACAGGGATCTGTTTTTGTAAACAAGGCGGATCCCCATTCTGAGAGATGACATGACAGATCTTCTGTTCCCAGTGATCAGGAACAGCGATCTGTCATGTCCCTGCCAGCCCATCCTCCACACAGTGTTAGAACACACCCAGGGAACATAGTTAACCCCTTGATTGCCTCCTAGCGTTAACCCCTTCCCTGCCAGTGTAATTTTTCATCACTTTTCCTGGGAATAAATGATGAATAGAATTAACCATTCCCTGCCCATAGGACATACCCGTATATCCTTGGATGGGAAGGGTGATATCTCGGTCATTGTTGCACCTGCAATATCATTTTTCCTAGCCATCGATTTTGCACATTGTAAAAGTAATCCAAGTGGTTATAGAGTTGCTGGATTACTTTTACAGGCAGGGGAGGGGGGTCTCCCCTCCCACTGCCACCTTTACTGAACTCTTCCAGGGAACCCAGGAAGGACACCTTAGTGCCACTGTAGGCGATACTCTCTTGTAATTTAATAAGGTAGGTTTAGGACCGTTCTGAATATGGTCTTCCTCTGAGGTTCCCTGCCCTCGCCATCTTGTTCTTTTTCACATTAACCATTTCACCGCTCTGCTAGAATATACATCCCTGGTGTGCTTCTTGTATTTTTACACTCCTTTTATATCTGGACTTTCTATACCATTTAATTGCTAATATTCCCCTTGTGAATTCTAAAACTGCATTACGTGATTTGTAACATCACATTCTATGTATATTGGGATGATGTACTTCCGGTGATCTTTGCTTTTAATATGACTTTGTTTCTACATCTTGATTAACTTTGAAAAAATGTAATAAAAATACAATTATAAAAAAAAAGAAAATGAAGCCTGCACCATCCCCCACCCCCAGTACTTACCTCTTTAGATGGTTGGCCTTCACTGCCCAAGTAGTTGGTGCAGCAGTCCGGGGTACATTATCCTTCCACCTCTAGATAAAGAGAACTTCAGCTCATACCATGTAGAAGGCCAAGACCAGGTCTGCAGGAAAGGAGAAGATTTCTGTGACTTCACCTTCCTGTATTACTGGATCTCAGTGGAGGCTGGTGCTCTATTTTTTGGGGAGGCAGCAAACAAACCATCATTGAAATCCATGTGTCCAGTGCCCTGCATGTAGATTAGGGGCGGGGTGCATGGATTAGGGGGGCGGTGCTGGATCTACTGCATGTTTTTGTATTTTTTTTCCATCACATGTTCCATTGGAGTTCTGTAGATGTGTGATGGGTGTAAGGTGACCCTGTCACCAGATCTACACCATAGAAAGAGAATTATTCTGTAAAAGCCGGTGATCTTCTACACATTACATATCACCACACACACCGGAGAGAGCAATCATTATCGGATCATTAATAATAGTGAACTCTAAACTGATGACCTGGAGGGAATTGTAAAGCATTGCCTATGGAAAATTTACAGTATGGAAGTTTGTTGCAGATTTAGGACTTGACATTACAGATCAGTTTGATGCTGATTGGCTGCCATGCAGAGCTGCACTCGTTTGTGCACTCTCCAGTTTTAGTAAATCAACGCCATTGGGTGTCCATTTACTCTGCACAATCTCATCTTTTATATTATATTATATTATATTATATATTTTATATTGTACCATATTGCATTTCTGTGCCCAAAAATTAACTTTAGTGTGTTTTCTACTGAAATTTTGTGCTTGATAAACCGTTTGTGCTAATAATGTGTTACATAATAAATTGAAACTACCACCATTTTATTCTCCAAGGTCTCTCCTTTTTTGTAAATATGAGTTTTAGTGGTTTTAAGTAATCAGGCCTAAATATTTTTTAAACGTGTGTACAAAAACAAAGAAGAATTGCTCTGGCAGCAAAATGATTCAAATGACACTACAGCCCGATTCTACTGAAAGACCTTTTTCTGACACGCTTTGTTTACAAGTAGAAATCAGTATTTTATGCTGGAAAATGACTTAGGACCCCAAAACATTTTTTTTTTTTTTGCAGAGGCCCTAGGGAATAAAATGGCAGTCAATATAATTTTTTTTTATGTCACACGTTTTTTGTACAGAAGTTTTTCATAAGCAATTTTTGGGAAGAAATACACCTTAACCAGTTTCGGACGAGCTACCGCAATTATACTGCGGCAGGTTGGCCCGGCTGTGCGAAGCGTCGTAGCTATACGTCACGTGCGCAACAATTGGATTCACTTCAGAACTGATCAATCCCCAGGCCCATGCCAATGGTTTCTGGCCTGGGCCTGGTGATCGGTCCTGGCAAATGAAATCCTTCCCCTGTCTGTGTAAGTGTAAACACAGCAGGAGAAATGATGTCATCTCTCCTCATGGAACTCTTTTCTGTTCCAGAGAGGGGAGAGAAGACCTCTCACAGTAAGTGCACCAACACCAGTTTACGTAGGTACACTTGTCACCCACCGATTCCCCCCCCAGTTAACCCCTTCACCACCTGTCACTGCGTCACCCAGTGCAGTGTTCATATTTTTTTTTATCACTTTACAGGTGTCATCAGTGACAAAAATCAGTGTTGGGGTACTTAGTGTAGGCCCAGATAGGTCTAGGGACCCCCCTAACCCCCCTAATAAAGGTTTAACCCCTTGATCACCCCCTGTCACTGTATTAGTGTCACGGGTGACGCTGGTTAGTTAGTATTTTTTATAGCGTCAAGGCACCCTCCGTATATTACATTATATATGTATATTACATATATTAAAATATGTTTTTTTCTGCTGTCCAAACAGGTCTCCTGTACTGCTAGACAATGTGTTAAAGTAGTAGGAAACTCAGCTTTTGAACTTGTACCTACAGGTAAGCCTTATAATAAGTACAGGGAATGTCCCCTAAACTTGTGGTGTTTAGGCAGAGCCAGGACAAGGGGTGGGCAGGAGGGGCTGCTGCCCTGAACACTGCGGTATCATGTGAGGTGGGGTGTCCCAGGCAGCAGGAGGTAAAAATTGTCCTAGGAGGGGAAATCTTGGTGGGTGTGTGTTAGGAGTGGTGATTTGGGAGGTTTTGTGTTTGGAGGGGGGATTTGTGCTAGAAGAGGTAATATGGTTGAGGGGATTTGTGCTAGGATTGGGGATTTGGGAGGATTTGTGCTAGGATTGGGGATTTGTGCTAGAAGAGGTAATATGGTTGAGGGGATTTGTGCTAAGAGAGGAAGTTTTTTGGTGATGGGGGGGGGGGGGGGCTTTTGCTAATAGTGTAATAGGGATGATTAGGGGGGATTTGTGTTGTTAGGGGAAATTTAGGGGGGGTATTTGTGCTAGAAAGGCGGGGCAGGGGGAAATGTGTGCTGGGAGGGAAGGATTAGGAGTAGAGGGGAGAGGATGTGTACTTGAAGGGATAGAGGATTTGTGTTAGAAGGAATTTTTTTTTAGGGGGATTTGGGGAGAGGGAGGATTTGAGCTGGGAATGGGGAGTGGGGAGGGCAAAGATTTGTTCTGGGAGGGGGAATTTCATCAGGAGGGCAGATTTGTCTTGGGAGGAGGGGGGATTTATGTTTGGGGGTAAGCATGCAGATTAGTGTCCACTTTTGTGAGGGGAGGGGATTTTTGCCAACACATAATGATCATACATCTTAGGGGTACACATTATGGCATGTTGTTCACCCTGGGCTTTAGATGACCTTGTCCTGGCACAGTACACACTGGAAGAAGCTGGTGACATCGCCGGTGCATGCACTCTGATCTGACAGAACACCGAGTATGTCATCAATTCAGAACACTGTGCTATGGCCGTGACTCTCATGCGCATGCACGGGAGTGACATCATCATGGCCCACCCATTCAAACGTCTGGGGCCCGCACATTCAGAAGGGAGACCAGCTGAAGATGGAAGCCCTGTCAGTGGTGACAGCCTGTCACTGGAGAGCTTCATTTTAACAGTAACTCTTCTATGATGTGCTAGTAAGTGATGCATACTAGCACATTATGGCTTAACCACTTGCTTACTGTGAACTTTCACCCATTTCCTGCCCAGGCCAATTTTTAGCTTTCAGCCCTGTTGCCCTTCGAATTGCGCAGTCATGCAACACTTTACCCAAATAAAAAATGTGATTTTATTGAGACAGACAGAGCTTTCTTTTGGTGGTATTTAATCACCGCTGGGTTTTTTATTTTCTACTAAACACATGAAAATACACGGAAAATTAGCAAAAATGTTTTTTTCTTTTTTCTGTTATAAAATTTTGCAAATAAGTCCTTTTTTCCCCTTCACTGATGGGCACTGATAGGCGGGGACTGATGCATACTAAAGGGCACTGACAGGCTGCACTGATGGGCACTGATAGGCGGGGACTGATGGACACCACTGTTGGACACTAATGGGCACTGACAGGCTGCACTGATAGGTAGCACTGATGGACACCACTGTTGGACACTGATTGGCACTGACAGGCTGCACTGATGGGCACTGATAGGCTGCATTGATGGACACTGATGGGCAATGACAGGCTGCACTGATGGGCACTGATGGGCAACACTAATGAGCATTGGTGAGGAGCACTAATGGGCAGCATTGATGGCACTGATTGGCATTGATGGAGCTGCACTGATAATCATGGCACTAATGATCAGTGTCCTGATGATCAGTGTACATGTCCCCATTCAGGAATACCAGTTATCTCTCCTCTCCTCAGGCTGTGACAGGGAGTGAGGAGAGGAATGCTGATAACTGGCTATTCTGGTTACACTGTGATCAGCTGTGATTGGACACAGATGATCATGTGGTAAAGGGTCACTGTGATGATCTGTAATCGGCTGGATGTGTGCCCCAGGGGGTGTGTGAGGGCCATGGTTCTGGGAGGGAATCCATGGATGGAACTAGAGAGCTGTCTTTTGGCAATGACATAGTTAAACCACCTGGGGCCCACTTTTTATTTCTTCAAGGAGTTTACTACCACTTTAAATATAAAAAAATGAGATTTATATTATGCCATATCCAGACAATGTGCTGGAAGGGTTCCAAAGATGAACATGTGTCCCTATATATTATACATGACAGAACAAAGTTTATCTTTAGGGTTTGGGACCGCCCATGAGGAGTGATACAACTATTCCTGTGTTGTATTAGCATGTCATTTATATTCACTACCTTTATGTTTGCAAGCACAATTGACTTCATAGACTAGTATATACTGTATTATATCCATATTCTGTTATACCCAGACACACACTTATACAGGCACATTTAGAGTATGTTTAGTGGGCATGTGTTCACTTCAGACAGGTTTTTTACCTTTTCATGCAAGTCTATGGGATTCAAAACCAGCTTGGAGCAGGTCACATGCAGGTCAAAGGAGGTCAATTGTAGATACAATTATGCTGTCATTTTTTTTAATGAATTTTATAATTTTTATGAATTTATTACTTATTATTCATCAAGCCCCCCCAACTGCTGTCCTGGCCTAGGCCACAACAACATGTCCTTGGTCCTGCAGCCTCCTGGAATACTCATGTCACATCCCCCAGGAGGCTTCAGGACCAGGGACAGACCATTGCTGGAGGGAAGTTAGGAGATTGAACCCGCACTTCATCAGCAGCTGGATGTCTGAGCCCAGAAGAGGCAGCCAGCCGAAGAGGACCAAAATGGTGGTGTGGGACCGGAGTTATATCACCCGAATAGTGGCCTGCAGCAGGACAACGACATACCTCCAGACTTTGTGAGATGGAAATGATGGACACCTATTAGCAAAAGTGTAGGACACACCCCCCGCCACGCCCCCTTAAAGGAGAATTATACAAAAAAATATTAGTTAAACCCACAAGTGCTTTTTTTTTTACCACTACTATTCCTTTATATTAGCTTTTGGAATTTACAAATGCAGCAATTTAGAAATTGAATGAAAGGTTTAGCGCTGGGAAACACTTTTTGAAAGATAAAAATGTACATTTTATATACAACTATATAGATCAGACCAAAATGAGGGACAAATGAGGAGGAATGAGGGACTTTGTTCCAATCAGGGACAGTTGGGAGCTATGCAATGCTGGATCTTCTGTACAGGTGACTGTTAGAGCACAAAGAGGGTGGAAATTCCCACAATCATGGGTGTCAGCAAGAAGTTTCAACAGTTTAAAAAAACTCTTATGCCCCGTACACACGATCAGACTTTCCAACAACAAAACTGTGGAATTTTGTTCAAAGGTTGTTGGCTCCAACTTGTCTTGCATACACACGGTCACACAAATGTTGGCCAACAATTACGAACATAGTGACGTACTACCTGGTCTTTCAGCTCTTTAGCGCTACCCTTTGGGCTCCTTCTGATAATTTTGTGTTAGTAGAAGTTTGGCGAGTGTTGATTCGTGCTTTTCTTTTTGCGTTTTTCATTTAGCACTATTATTATTATCACTTGAAAAAAAAGCCTTTGAAAATTCGTTTGCAATAACTCCATCGGTATCACCAGCAAAGCAGCTTCAATATTATCCCATTAAAGAAGAAGAGAATTGTGCGCTGCATTTCCAGATTTCATAATTTGCCGCGTCACGAATGTTAATTAACAACGCTAGTTTACAAGACCGACCTCTTCTGCTTCTGAGCATGCGTGGACTTTTGGACGACAGACTTGTGTACACACGATCGGAAAGTACGACAACAAAAATTTGTTGGCGGAAAATTTGAGAACCTGCTAGCCAACATTTGTTGGTGGAAAGTCCGACAACAAATGTTCGATAGAGCGTACACACGGTCAGACTTTCTGCCAACAAGCTCACATCCAACATTTGTTGTCGGAAAATCCAATTGTGTGTACCCGACATTAGATGGACATCTTAGCGAACACAATATACAGGGATATGGGAAATGGTAGTAACATAAACACACACATAGGTTGAACTGGATGGACTGGTCTCTTTATTCGACCTTACCAACTATGTAACTATGTATAACAAAGCTGTGTAATTCTCAGGACTGGATGGACAGAAATACAAATCCTTTGTCAGTTAACCGCTTGCTGACCAGCCGCCACAGTTGTACTGCGGCTACATGGCTCGGCTGCCCGAATCGACGTTATGTTATGTCGGTAACATAGACGGCCACTAGGGGGCACGCTGGCCCCCCAAGCCGATGCGGGTGCCCGGCTGCCTCAATCACCGCCGGGCTCCCGTGATCGCGCGGGGTACATGGAGAACCGGGAGCTGTGTGTGTAAACACACAGTTTCTGGTTCTCTGAGCAAAGAACTGACAGATCATCTGTCCATACAGAGTATAAACAACGATCTGTTACTTTCCCTGCACAGTCCCATCCCCCCTTCAGTTAGAACACAAACTAGGACACACATTAACCCCTTCACTGCCAGTGACATTTTTAGAGCAATCAGTGCATTTTTAATCGCACTGATCGCTGTATTAATGCCAATGGTCCCAAAAATGTGTCAAAATTGTCCGATCTGTCCGCCATAATGTCGCAGTCACGATAAAAATCGCTGATCGTCGCCATTACTAGTAAAAAAAAAAAAATATTAATAAAAATGCCATAAAACTATCCCCTATTTTGTAGACACTATAACTTTTGCGCAAAGCAATCAATATACGCTTATTGCGATTTTTTTTTACCAAAAATATGTAGCAGAATACATATCGGCCTAAACTGAGGAAAAAATGTTTTTTTTATATATTTTTTGGGGATATTTATTATAGCAAAAAGTAAGAAATAATGCGTTTCTTCAAAATTGTCACTCTTTTTTTGTTTATAGCGCAAAAAATAAAAAATGCAGAGGTGATCAAATACCACCAAAAGAAAGCTCTATTTGTGGGAAAAAAAGGACGTCAATTTTATTTGGGAGCCACGTCACACGACCGCGCAATTGTCAGTTAAAGCAACGCAGTGCCGAATCGCAAAAAGTGCTCTGGTCTTTGGCCACCAAAATGGTCCAGGGCTGAAGTGGTCAAAGTGATTGTAAAGGTTTGTGTGTTGTTGTTTTTTTTTTAATAACAAACATGTTATAATTACCTGCTCAGTGTAAGGGTTTTGCACAAAGCAGCCCCAATCCTCTTCTTCTGGGGTGCCCTGGGGGGTGCTCCTAGCCCCTCCTCTTCATCGGGTGCCCCCACGGAGAGCCGCTTACTATGGGGCACCTGTGCGTGTGTGCTCCCGAGTCCCGCTGCTGCGTCCATTGACACAGACAGCAGGACTCAGCCCTGCCCCCACTCTCATGTCCCTGGATTTGATTGACAGCAGTGGGAGCCAGTGGCTCGTGCTTCTATCAATCTATCCAATGAGGATGGAGACAGTGGCTGGAGCTGCTGGGCTCATGCACATCACTGGAATGGATGGGCTCATGTAAGAAAAAAGGGGGGTCTCTGGGGGCAGCTGCAGCACAGAAGGTTTTTCACCGTAATGGATTTGTATTAGCTTTATTTTCCTAAAAATTATCACATAAATGTACAAAAGACAAACATTTTCTCTTCACTTACCAGAACTACCGGCTCCTCTTCAGGTCTCCATCTTCTCTCTGTGTTAGTTCTTCTTATTTAGAAATCCTCCCATCACTCCGCACACCGACACCCCAACACCCCGGTCTGGGGGGGCAGAAGAGACAACCCACCTTGGGCACTTCAACAGGAGAGGAGTGCAAAAAGGGACCCGCAGCTTCTACTGCTGAGGATTTTCACACCAAGTACTGGCGGCAGGAAGGATGTCTGTAGAGAAATCTGCATGCTGAGAAGTGAAAGAAATGTTTGGGGAGTGGGGTGCACTTTGTCCTCTTTATCACAGATGCCACATGGATCTTGTGCCAGCTCTGATAACAACATATATTGAGCTAATAAATTTTATGATCCTATTTCTTCGCATCTGTACTGTAAAATATCACCTTTGAAGCAAATGAGTAAAAGGTTACCGGTTACAAAGAAAATAAAATGCTTGAATATTTAAACCGCAATTAAACCCAAAACATGATACAGTATCTCACAACAGTGAGTGAGTACACCCCTCAGATTATTGTAAATATTTTCTTCTCTCTTTTCATGAGACAACACAAAGAAATGACACTTTGCTACAATGTAAAGTAGTGAAGCGCCTGTAAAGAGCCTCTCCTGTCACTCCAGTGTGAAAGCCGAGTGCTTTCCCACTGGAGCTGTGCGCTTGCAGAGTGTCATGGTCTTGGGCTGCATGAGTGCTGCCGGCACTGGGGGGCTACAGATCATTGAGGGAACCATGAATGCCAACATGTACTGTGACTAGGGATGAGCCGAACACCCCCCGGTTCGGTTCACACCAGAACCTGCGAACAGACCGAAAATTTGCACGAACGTTAAAACCCCATTGACGTCTATAGGACTTGAACGTTCAAAATCAAAAGTGCTCATTTTAAAGGCTAATTTTCATAGTATTGTCCTAAAAAGGGTTTGGGGACCCGGGTCCTGCCTCAGGGGACATGTATCAATGCAAAAAAATTTTTAAAAACGGCTGTTTTTTCGGGACCAGTGATTTTAATGATGCTTAAAGTAAAAAAAAAAGTGAAATATTCCTTTAAATATCGTACCTGGGGGGTGTCTATAGTATGCCTGTAAAGTGACGCGTGTTTCCCGTGTTTAGAACAATCCCTGCACCAAATGTCATTTTTAAATGAAAAAAAGTCATTTAAAACTGCTTGCGGGTTTAATGTAATGTCGGGTCCTGGCAATATGGATGAAAATCAGTGAGACAAACTGCATGGGTACCCCCCAGTCCATTACCAGGCCCTTTGGGTCTTGTATGGATATTAAGGGGAACTTCGCACCTAAATTAAAAAAGGAAAGGTGTGGGGCCACCGGGCCCTATATACTCTGAACAGCAGTATACAGGCGGTGCAAACAAGACAGGGGCTGTAGGTTTGTTGTTAAGTAGAATCTGTTTGTAATTTTGAACGGGTACATTTTTAACGTGTTTAGCTCCAGCCAAAAAATCTATTTTAAGCTTTTTGGAAAACATAGGGAAGGGTTATCACAGTAATACAAGTACAGGCGCAATAGACTGGAAAATAAAAATAAAACCACCATGGGAGCACCATAACATCAGAGGAATAAAATATATTAGCAACAATGTGTAAAAATGGAGAAGGGGGAGGGGCAGAGGGAGAAGTCCATGAAAAAGTCCATGTATGAACCAAAAATTAGTTAAATAATGATGGGGGAGAGGGGGGGAAGGGGAGATGATGGTGATGGATCCACAGACAGGGCTGCCTTCAACAGAGAACTGAAACCACGTTCCAATAACCTAAAAAAGAGCACAAGGAGAGAGGCGCCTCTGGGTGTAGAAGTTTTAAAATCCAGTTTAATAAATATATACACAAACAACTCACAAGTGTGAAGTCATAAAAAAGCATGTAGCAGTATCCATCATGTAGACATCAGATGGGTCATTAGCGTCCTCCTGCCTGCCACGCGTGAAGCTGTATGTTCTCCGGGCACCGATTGGATGTGAAAGCCGGCTGCGGTGGATGTGAACTGAAAAGGAGGCCTGGAACGCAGATGGATGGTAGGTGAGGGGGAATGACTTCACTGGCAAGTGACGCGTTTCCTGAGCGTATGGGCTGCAGTGACGTGGCAGCCCCACTCCTTCATCAAGCTGCGGATGGATGGGACACTGGGCATTAAATTCCAACAGGGGAGGGGGAGGAGTGGCCATCTGGAGATTGCTATAATTGGTACATACCCTATCTGAGGATACCCTATCTGAGGGTTAAAACAGAACGCTGGAGTAAAAACAATATGCATGGCATTAAAAACATTATTGTGAAAAAGTATATATAAAAATATGTGAAAAAAGAGGGGTGCAGTGAGGCTTCAGAATAGTAATAACAGGGGGCATATTGGAAGCAATATTGGGCACTGCGTTATATATAAAAACAGTTTACGTAACCTTTGTGTCAGATGAAAAGACATAATAGATGAGGAAGTAAGAATTTATATGACATTCATGGTATCTACAAGATACAAAAGCTATAGGAGCAATGTACAATAAATATTACACAAAGAAAATGTTAAATTATGGATAGTAGGGTAGCATGTATGAAAATAATAATAAATAAAAATATTTATTTTATTTATTTCAGGTACTTATATAGCGCCGTCAATTTACGCAGCGCTTTACATATACATTGTACATTCACATCAGTCCCTACCCTCAAGGAGCTTACAATCTAAGGTCCCTAACTCACATTCATACATACTAGGGACAATTTTTTTAGACAGGATCCAATTAACCTACCAGCATGTCTTTGGAGTGTGGGAGGAAACCGGAGTACCCGGAGGAAACCCACGCAGGCACAGGGAGAACATGCAAACTCCAGGCAGGTAGTGTCATGGTTGGGATTCGAACCAGCGACCCTTCTTACTGCTAGGCGAAAGTGCTACCCACTACACCACTGTGAGGGATAAAGCATATAAATAGTTCCTCTCTGTGTATCCGAGGGACATAACTCACACACACAGTGGTGTACAGGTACATCTAAAAGAAATAAATAGGAATATTTGAAGGATCTTGATATTTGTTATGTGTACAAGGTTAAAATGATACTAATAGAAAAATAATACTAGTAAAATGGATGAAAAGATAGAGATATATAAAATCTCCTCGAGCTGAAGATGTCACAAAGGACATATCGGTTGTATGGGACTGTATAGTATGCGTATCCACAGCTACCTGTCACGGCTGTGTAATATGCGTACCTTCCGCTGAATGACACCCCCATGTGGAGAGGAGATCACAAAAGTGTGGAAAAACGAGGTGCAGTTTATTTAAAGAATGGTGGCGATCTACTCTAATTGATCCCTCCTGGCGAAAGTGCATCTAAAGTATAGATCCAATAGGTTTTGCGGGCACAGAGCTTCACTCCTGTGACATTTGTTTTCCTGTCTGTGCTCCTCTTCAGAAGATTTCACCTCACTTTCTTTTCCAATGACAAATGTTTTTTGAAAATGTGGGGTTTTTAGTGAAACAAGGATTGGTGATAAAGCATCATTGGAGAGGTTTATCCCATATTAACTCTTACAGGAGAGAATTTCCCTTCCTAGGGGTAGATTTCATCTCACTTCCTGTTGTCTCCTTCCGTTTGCAAGTAGGAGTCGTTTGTAAGTTAGATGTTTGAAAGTAGGGGCCTGCCCTATATACTCAGCAGAAATTTGGGCCTTAGGTGTTGGTGTTGCCACAACACTGTAAGCCCTCACAGGGCCCTGCTGTGAAATATTAGATCAAGAATTGTAATTACATGCCCCTGTTAAACAGGGGCTGAAAAATTGGGCCTTAGGCACTGGTGCTGGTGCCACAACACTGCAACCCCTCACAGATACTCTAGTTGGAGCAAAGTATTGCATCAAAAATTGTAATTACACACGGCTGAAAAATTGGGCCTTAGCCACTGGTGGCGGCACCCAGACTCAAAAATGTTATTACAAGCTATCAGCATGATCATTGAGGAGGAAGAGGATAATTACTCAGCATAATAGGATAGTCACTCAGCATTAGCATAGGCAGTCTTTGAAGGGATCTGACATTTCAAAAAAAAATATTCGGTTACATCAGCATCAGGTGCTTGGTGCTGGTGGTGATCCAAGACTGATTCATTTTTATGAAGGTCAGTCGATCAACCGAGTCGGTGGACAGACGCACCCTGTGATCGGTTACAAAGCCTCCAGCAGCACTGAATGTGCGTGCTGAAACAATGCTGGATGCAGGACAGGCCAGTAGCTCAATTGCATACTGTGCAAGCTCTGGCCAGTGATCCATCCTCAAGACCCAGTAAACCAGAGGATTTTCGGTGGGAAAGGTGTCCAAGTCATATCTTGCCCCTAGGTATTCCTGCACCGTGTAAAACAGACGCTGGTGATGGTTGCTGGAACCGATCATACCTTGGGGCTGCGGACTAAAAGATTGTCTGAACGCATTGGACAGATGGCTGCCTTCTCCACCGCTCCTTCTTTGACTGACTGAAGCCTCAGCAACACGTTGTCCAGGAACAGGAGTTTGTAACCTCCCAGTCTCTGGGAACGCGTTGCACAGACCTTTCTGCAAGGCCTCCCGAAGATGTTTCATCCTCTGCTCCCTCTGCGATGGCAAGATAAGGTCCGCAACCTTACCCTTGTAACATGTATCAAGGAGGGTTGCCAGCCAGTATTGATCCCTCTCCTTGATACGAGGATCCTTCCACAGGCTTTGCAGGATCAGAGAGGCCATTCAGTGTAGGTTTGCTGAGGCATTTGGTCCGGAGTCCTCTGGGTCACTAAGGACGACATTATCCGCAGCCACCTCCTCCCAGACACGTACAAGTCCATGGGTTTCTTTGGACTGTAAATGAACCCTTAAAGACTGCTGCTGATGCTGAGTGCCAGGCTCCACCTCCATACTGACACAATCCTCCTCCTCCTCTTCCTGTGTGATCGGTGGGCACGCAGGAACACTGTCTGGATAAAGGGGGCCTTGAGAGCTAAGGAAGTCCTCCTCTTCCTGCCTCTGTTCTGCCTCAAGTGCCCTGTCCATTATTCCATGCAGCGTGTGCTCCAACAGGTGGACAAAGGGGACAGTGTCACTGATGCGTGCACTGTCACTGCTCACCATCCTCGTGGCCTCCTCAAATGGTGACAGGACAGCGCATGCATCCCTGATCATGGCCCACTGGCGTGGTGAAAAAAAACAAGCTCCCCTGACCCTGTCCTGGTGCCATAGTCGCACAGGTACTCATTGATGGCCCTCTGCTGCGTGTGCACCCGCTGCAGCATGGCCAACATTGAGTTCCACCTGGTGGGCATGTCACAGATTAGGCGGTTCTTGGGCAGGTTAAATTCCTTTTGGAGGTCTGCCAGCCGAGCACTGGCATTATATGACCGGCGGAAATGCACACAGACTTTCCTGGCCTTCCTCAGGACATCCTGTAAGCCCGGGTACCTGCCCAAGAACCGCTGCACCACCAAGTTAAGGACGTGAGCCAAACAGGGCACATGGGTCAGTTGTCCCAGTCGGAGGGCAGAGAGGAGGTTGGTGCCATTGTCGCAAACCACCATTCCTGCCTTAAGTTGGCGTGGCGTCAATCACCTCTAAACCTGCCCCTGCAGAGCTGACAGATTCTCTGCCCCAGTGTGGCTCCTGTCCCCCAAGCACACCAGCTCAAGCACCGCATGGCATCTTTTGGCCTGCGTACTTGCGTAGCCCCTTGAACGCCTATGGAGCACCGCTGGTCCCCAAGACAAAGCACAGGAAGAGGCCATGGAGTAAGAAGAAGAGGAGGGGTGAAGGAGAGAGGTGTGTCAGAATCACCAGTAATGGCATTTTGGAGGTGTGGTGGCGGAACAACCTCCAACACTTCTGCACCTTGTCCTGCATCCTTCCCAGCTGCCAACAGAGTCACCCAATGCATCGTGAAACTTAGGTAACGTCCCTGTCCATGCCTGCTGGACCATGAGTCAGCAGTAATATGCACCTTACCACTGACTGCCCTGTCCAGCGAGGCCAAGACAGTGCCTTCCACATGCCGGTAGAGAGCCAGAATCAACTTCCGTGACAAAAAGTGGCGTTTGGGAACCTACCACTGAGGAACCGCACATTTCACAAACTCACAGAAGGGGGCAGAGTCTATCAACTGAAAAGGTAGCAGTTGAAGTGCTAGCAATTTTGCCAAGCTAGCATTCAACCGCTGGGCATGTGGATGGCTGGGAGCGAACTTCTTTCGGCGGTGCAGCAGTTGGGGCATGGAAATTTTCCTGGTACAATCTGACGTCGGTGTACCGGTAGCAGATTGCCCGCAAGTACTTGGCTGTGACACACCTAATTCTACACCTTCATTCCTCTTAGTGCAGGTCTCAGAGAGGACTGAAGGTATAGTGGGGTTGGAGATCCCAGCTGATGAGGAGCAGGGAGAGGTCCTCTTTGTTCTTTGGTGTGGGTCTTTTAGGTACGCTTGCCAACAAACTGCATGGCAGGTCAACATATGTCTGGTCAAGCATGTGGTGCCCAAGCGGGAGATGTTTTGGCCACGCGAGATACGCTTGAGACATATGTTGCATATAGCAGCGGTGCGATCTGATGCACTCGTCTCAAAAAAGGCCCACACCAAAGAACTTTTGGAATAACGCGCAGATACAGCAGCGCCCTGCACATGCGGAGCTCTGCGGTGTGATGCAGTCAGTGTGCTGCCCTTAGGCTGGCCCCTGGAGGGCATCCTGCCTCGTTGGTGATGTGCCTCCTCCTCTCTTCTATCAGGCACCCACGTGGAGTCAGTGACCTCATCATCCCCTCCCTCCTCATCACTGAAGCAAACCTGGCAGTATGCTGCAGCAGGGGGAACATGATTGCAAGATTGCTGTCCTTCTTGGGCACCCCTCTGTCCAGGCTCACGTTACTGCCTTCATCTAGCTGAGTACCATCATCAGAGCCTTCTAAACGCTGGGCATCCTCCTGGATCATGTACCCAATACTGTGGTCAAACAGTTTGAGGGACTCCTCATGAGGACAGGGTGGGGCTAAGGAAGGAGTCACTGATGCCATTGAGCCGAGGGAAGAGGCCGCGTTGGCAGCTGCTTTGCCAAAGTACCCTGAGCCTGGGTGAGAGAGGATGAGGAGGATGAGGACGGCTTGGTCATCCACTCGACCAAGTCTTCTGCATGTTGCAGGTCAACACGGCCAGCTGCTGAAAAAAAGGCCAAGCGTGTCCCATGGCCACGTGCTGATGAGGATGCACCGTCTCCACGACCAGCACTGTTGCCTCTAGACACAGAGCCTGCTTGCCCTTTTTTATTGGCTTGTTACTGTCTGCCTCTCCTTGTTGGCCTTTCAGACATACTATTGGCCTGCAGTGAGCTGCACAAAACTGGGATGTATGTATGTGTGTATATATATATATATATATATATATATTTTTTTTTTTTAGATTATACTGCAGCTAGCAGAATCAACAGCCTGCCTGTAGTATTATTAGTATGATAACACCTGCACTTGTCTTCAGGTAGCTATACTGTAGGTGCAACTGTGCGGGGTACACAGTACAGTAACTGGAAATACTTCAAAGAGCCTACACAAGCACCTGGCTACAGGTAGCTATACTGTAGGTGGGACTGTTCAGGGTACACAGTACAGTAACTGGAAATACTTCAAAGAGCCTACACAAGCACCTGGCTGCAGCTAGCTATACTGTAGGTGAGACTGTGCAGGGTACACAGTACAGTAACTGGAAATACTTCAATGAGCCTACACAAGCACCTGGCTGCAGGTAGCTATACTGTAGGTGAGACTGTGCAGGGTACACAGTAGAGTAACTGGAAATACTTCAAGAGCCTACACAAGCACTTGGCTGCAGGCAGCTATACTGTAAGTGAGACTGTGCAGGGTACACAGTACAGAACCTGGAAATACTTCAAAGACCCTACACAAACACCTGGCTGCAGGTAGCTGTACTGTAGGTGAGACTGTGCAGGGTACACAGTACAGTAACTGGAAATACTTCAAAGAGCCTACACAAGCACCTGGCTGCTGGTAGCTATACTGTAGGTGCAAGTGTGCAGGGTACACAGTACAGTAACTGGAAATACCTCAGTGAGCCTACACAAGCACCTGGCTGCAGGTAGCTATACTGTAGGTGAGACTGTGGAGGGTACACAGTACAGAACTTGGAAATATGTCAAGAGCCTACACAAACACCTGGCTGCAGGTAGCTATACTGTAGGTGAGACTGTGCGGAGTAAACAGTACAGTAACTGGAAATACTTCAAAGAGCCTACACAAGCACCTGGCTGCAGATAGCTATACTGTAGGTGAGACTGTGCAGGGTACACAGTACAGTAACTGGAAATACCTCAGTGAGCCTACACAAGCACCTGGCTGCAGGTAGCTATACTGTAGGTGAGACTGTGCAGGGTACACAGTACAGAACCTGGAAATACTTCAAAGAGCCTACACAAGCACCTGGCTGCAGGTAGCTATACTGTAGGTGAGACTGTGCAGGGTACACAGTACAGTAACTGGAAATACTTCCATGAGCCTACACAAGCACCTGGCTGCAGGTAGCTATACTGTAGGTGAGACTGTGCAGAGTAAACAGTACAGTAACTGGAAATACTTCAAAGAGCCACACAAGCACCTGGCTGCAGGTAGCTATACTGTAGGTGAGACTGTGCAGGGTACACAGTACAGTAACTGGAAATACCTCAGTGAGCCTACACAAGCACCTGGCTGCAGGTAGCTATACTGTAGGTGAGACTGTGCAGGGTACACAGTACAGAACCTGGAAATACTTCAAAGAGCCTACACAAGCACCTGGCTGCAGCTAGCTATACTGTAGGTGAGACTGTGCAGGGTACACAGTACAGTAACTGGAAATACTTCAAGAGCCTACACAAGCACCTGGCTGCTGGTAGCTTTACTGTAGGTGCAAGTGTTCAGGGTACACAGTACAGTAACTGGAAATACCTCAGTGAGCCTACACAAGCACCTGGCTGCAGGTAGCTATACTGTAGGTGAGACTGTGCAGGGTACACAGTACAGAACTTGGAAATACTTCAAAGAGCCTACACAAGCACCTGGCTGCAGGTAGCTATACTGTGGGTGAGACTGTGCAGGGTACACAGTACAGTAACTGGAAATACTTCAAAGAGCCTACACAAGCACCTGGCTGCAGGTAGCTGTACTGTAGGTGAGACCGTGCAGGGTACACAGTACAGTAACTGGAAATACTTCAAAGAGCCTACACAAGCACCTGGCTGCAGATAGCTATACTGTAGGTGAGACTGTGCAGGGTACACAGTACAGTAACTGGAAATACCTCAGTGAGCCTACACAAGCACCTGGCTGCAGGTAGCTATACTGTAGGTGAGACTGTGCAGGGTACACAGTACAGAACCTGGAAATACTTCAAAGAGCCTACACAAGCACCTGGCTGCAGGTAGCTATACTGTAGGTGAGACTGTGCAGGGTACACAGTACAGTAACTGGAAATACTTCCATGAGCCTACACAAGCACCTGGCTGCAGGTAGCTATACTGTAGGTGAGACTGTGCAGAGTAAACAGTACAGTAACTGGAAATACTTCAAAGAGCCACACAAGCACCTGGCTGCAGGTAGCTATACTGTAGGTGAGACTGTGCAGGGTACACAGTACAGTAACTGGAAATACCTCAGTGAGCCTACACAAGCACCTGGCTGCAGGTAGCTATACTGTAGGTGAGACTGTGCAGGGTACACAGTACAGAACCTGGAAATACTTCAAAGAGCCTACACAAGCACCTGGCTGCAGCTAGCTATACTGTAGGTGAGACTGTGCATGGTACACAGTACAGTAACTGGAAATACTTCAAGAGCCTACACAAGCACCTGGCTGCTGGTAGCTTTACTGTAGGTGCAAGTGTTCAGGGTACACAGTACAGTAACTGGAAATACCTCAGTGAGCCTACACAAGCACCTGGCTGCAGGTAGCTATACTGTAGGTGAGACTGTGCAGGGTACACAGTACAGAACTTGGAAATACTTCAAAGAGCCTACACAAGCACCTGGCTGCAGGTAGCTATACTGTGGGTGAGACTGTGCAGGGTACACAGTACAGTAACTGGAAATACTTCAAAGAGCCTACACAAGCACCTGGCTGCAGGTAGCTGTACTGTAGGTGAGACCGTGCAGGGTACACAGTACAGTAACTGGAAATACTTCAAAGAGCCTACACAAGCACCTGGCTGCAGATAGCTATACTGTAGGTGAGACTGTGCAGGGTACACAGTACAGTAACTGGAAATACCTCAGTGAGCCTACACAAGCACCTGGCTGCAGGTAGCTATACTGTAGGTGAGACTGTGCAGGGTACACAGTACAGAACCTGGAAATACTTCAAAGAGCCTACACAAGCACCTGGCTGCAGGTAGCTATACTGTAGGTGAGACTGTGCAGGGTACACAGTACAGTAACTGGAAATACTTCCATGAGCCTACACAAGCACCTGGCTGCAGGTAGCTATACTGTAGGTGAGACTGTGCAGAGTAAACAGTACAGTAACTGGAAATACTTCAAAGAGCCACACAAGCACCTGGCTGCAGGTAGCTATACTGTAGGTGAGACTGTGCAGGGTACACAGTACAGTAACTGGAAATACCTCAGTGAGCCTACACAAGCACCTGGCTGCAGGTAGCTATACTGTAGGTGAGACTGTGCAGGGTACACAGTACAGAACCTGGAAATACTTCAAAGAGCCTACACAAGCACCTGGCTGCAGCTAGCTATACTGTAGGTGAGACTGTGCAGGGTACACAGTACAGTAACTGGAAATACTTCAAGAGCCTACACAAGCACCTGGCTGCTGGTAGCTTTACTGTAGGTGCAAGTGTTCAGGGTACACAGTACAGTAACTGGAAATACCTCAGTGAGCCTACACAAGCACCTGGCTGCAGGTAGCTATACTGTAGGTGAGACTGTGCAGGGTACACAGTACAGAACTTGGAAATACTTCAAAGAGCCTACACAAGCACCTGGCTGCAGGTAGCTATACTGTGGGTGAGACTGTGCAGGGTACACAGCACAGTAACTGGAAATACTTCAAAGAGCCTACACAAGCACCTGGCTGCAGGTAGCTGTACTGTAGGTGAGACCGTGCAGGGTACACAGTACAGTAACTGGAAATACCTCAGTGAGCCTACACAAGCACCTGGCTGCAGGTAGCTATACTGTAGGTGAGACTGTGCAGGGTACACAGTACAGAACCTGGAAATACTTCAAAGAGCCTACACAAGCACCTGGCTGCAGGTAGCTATACTGTAGGTGAGACTGTGCAGGGTACACAGTACAGTAACTGGAAATACCTCAGTGAGCCTACACAAGCACCTGGCTGCAGGTAGCTATACTGTAGGTGAGACTGTGCAGGGTACACAGTACACAACCTGGAAATACTTCAAAGAGCCTACACAAGCACCTGGCTGCAGCTAGCTATACTGTAGGTGAGACTGTGCAGGGTACACAGTACAGTAACTGGAAATACTTCAAGAGCCTACACAAGCACCTGGCTGCTGGTAGCTTTACTGTAGGTGCAAGTGTTCAGGGTACACAGTACAGTAACTGGAAATACCTCAGTGAGCCTACACAAGCACCTGGCTGCAGGTAGCTATACTGTAGGTGAGACTGTGCAGGGTACACAGTACAGAACTTGGAAATACTTCAAAGAGCCTACACAAGCACCTGGCTGCAGGTAGCTATGCTGTAGGTGAGACTGTGCAGGGTACACAGTACAGTAACTGGAAATACTTCAAAAGCCTACACAAGCACCTGGCTGCTGGTAGCTATACTGTAGGTGCAAGTTTTCAGGGTACACAGTACACTAACTGGAAATACCTCAGTGAGCCTACACAAGCACCTGGCTGCAGGTAGCTATACTGTAGGTGAGACTGTGCAGGGTACACAGTACAGAACTTGGAAATACTTCAAAGAGCCTACACAAGCACCTGGCTGCAGGTAGCTATGCTGTAGGTGAGACTGTGCAGGGTACACAGTACAGTAACTGGAAATACGTCAAGAGCATACACAAACACCTGGCTGCAGGTAGCTATACTGTAGGTGAGACTGTGCAGAGTAAACAGTACAGTAACTGGAAATACTTCAAAGAGCCTACACAAGCACCTGGCTGCAGGTAGCTATACTGTGGGTGAGACTGTGCAGGGTACACAGTACAGTAACAGGAAATACTTCAAAGAGCCTACACAAGCACCTGGCTGCAGGTAGCTGTACTGTAGGTGAGACCGTGCAGGGTACACAGTACAGTAACTGGAAATACCTCAGTGAGCCTACACAAGCACCTGGCTGCAGGTAGCTATACTGTAGGTGAGACTGTGCAGGGTACACAGTACAGAACCTGGAAATACTTCAAAGAGCCTACACAAGCACCTGGCTGCAGGTAGCTATACTGTAGGTGAGACTGTGCAGGGTACACAGTACAGTAACTGGAAATACCTCAGTGAGCCTACACAAGCACCTGGCTGCAGGTAGCTATACTGTAGGTGAGACTGTGCAGGGTACACAGTACAGAACCTGGAAATACTTCAAAGAGCCTACACAAGCACCTGGCTGCAGGTAGCTATACTGTAGGTGAGACTGTGCAGGGTACACAGTACAGTAACTGGAAATACTTCAAGAGCCTACACAAGCACCTGGCTGCTGGTAGCTTTACTGTAGGTGCAAGTGTTCAGGGTACACAGTACAGTAACTGGAAATACCTCAGTGAGCCTACACAAGCACCTGGCTGCAGGTAGCTATACTGTAGGTGAGACTGTGCAGGGTACACAGTACAGAACTTGGAAATACTTCAAAGAGCCTACACAAGCACCTGGCTGCAGGTAGCTATGCTGTAGGTGAGACTGTGCAGGGTACACAGTACAGTAACTGGAAATACTTCAAAAGCCTACACAAGCACCTGGCTGCTGGTAGCTATACTGTAGGTGCAAGTTTTCAGGGTACACAGTACACTAACTGGAAATACCTCAGTGAGCCTACACAAGCACCTGGCTGCAGGTAGCTATACTGTAGGTGAGACTGTGCAGGGTACACAGTACAGAACTTGGAAATACTTCAAAGAGCCTACACAAGCACCTGGCTGCAGGTAGCTATGCTGTAGGTGAGACTGTGCAGGGTACACAGTACAGTAACTGGAAATACGTCAAGAGCATACACAAACACCTGGCTGCAGGTAGCTATACTGTAGGTGAGACTGTGCAGAGTAAACAGTACAGTAACTGGAAATACTTCAAAGAGCCTACACAAGCACCTGGCTGCAGGTAGCTATACTGTAGGTGAGACTGTGCAGGGTACACAGTACAGTAACTGGAAATACCTCAGTGAGCCTACACAAGCACCTGGCTGCAGGTAGCTATACTGTGGGTGAGACTGTGCAGGGTACACAGTACAGTAACAGGAAACACTTCAAAGAGCCTACACAAGCACCTGCCTGCAGGTAGCTATACTGTAGATGAGACTGTGTGGGGTAAACTGAATACAGTGTGTATATATATATATATATATATAACTTAAATCAAATGACACTGTCTCTCTCTCTCTCTATCTCTGTCTCAACGCCGAGACACACTACACAGGGCCGACGTGCAGGCGGCCTTATATAGTGTGGGGCGTGTACTAAACCCCCTGAGCCCTAATTGGCCAAACCCTCTTTGGCTTTGGCCAATTACTGCTCTCTGTACACACAGCGCTGTGATTGGCTAAGCATGTGGGTCATAGTGCATGCTTGGCCAATCATCAGCCAACAATGCACTGCGATGTCGCAGTGAATTATGGGCCGTGACGCGCCACACGAATTTGGCGCGAACGGCCCATATGGTTCGTAATTCTGTGAACGACCAAACACATGATTTGAGTCGAACATGGGTTTGACTCGAACACGAAGCTCATCCCTAACTGTGACATACTGTAGCTGAGCATGATCCCCTCCCTTCAGAGACTGGGCCACAGGGCAGTATTCCAACATGATAACCAAACACACTGCCAAGACCACCACTGCCTTGCTAAAGAAGCTGAGGGTAAAGGTGATGGACTGGCCAAGCATATCTCCAGACCTAAACTCTATTGATCATCTGTGGGGCATCTTCAAACGGAAGGTGGAGGAGCGCAAGGTCTCTAACATCCACCAGCTCCGTAATGTCCTCATGGAAGAGTGGAAGAGGACTCTAGTGGTAACCTGTGAAGCTCTGGTGACCTCCATGCCCAAGAGCGTTAAAGCAGTGCTGGAAAATATTGGTGGCCACACAAAATATTGACATTTTGTGCCCAATTTGGAGATTTTCACTTAGGGGTGTACTCACTTTTGTTGCCAGAGGTTTAGACATTAATGGCTGTGTGTTGAGTTATTTTGAGGGGACAGCAAATTTACACTGTTATACAAGCTGTACACCAGGGGTCCTCAAACTACGGCCCGCGGGCCGAATCCGGCCCTCCAGCATTTTTTATCCGGCCCACGGACTGCCCCTTTAACATTGCAGCACTCCCCCTGCCCTCTGCTACCTCCATCACATAGGACGGGAAACATGACAGGCCAGGACAAAGGACCTTCTGTGCTAAGAAGCAGGTGATTGGTTACTAGGCATCCGAGCGGTCCCAGGAACCAATCACCTGCCCCTCACTTCCAAAGTCCCGCCCTCCGTCCGGACCTACCATGCCTTGCGTCCTGCGTGATACAGGTAAGTGCTGAGTGGGAGTGCTGTGACATTATACAAGGGGCGGCAGTGTAATATTGATGAGGGGAGTCTGTGATATGGGGGGATCTGTGATATGGGGGGGATCTGTGATATAGGGGATGTCATAGACAGAGCCAGAACAGAGGCTGTTGGAGAGGACTGTATGCAAGCCTGTTGCCCACCGATTATGGGCCCTAGCATTTGGGGGAATGGTGCTCTCTGTGAGCTGTATACCTGGGGACCCTGGGGTTGATGTTACTATGGATTCAGCTCCATGTCCCCACAAAACACACAGACTCTGGAACCCTTTATATGCCATATTAGAATGGTGACTGATTTATACCATTGGGACTCGTATTGTTAAATGCTAATGTCATCAATTCTGCTATAATGTGTTTAGTGTGGCTCTAAGAGTCTTTTCACCCATTGTTGTTTATGTTAATTGAGAGAGCTCGGTGCCTACAAGTCTGTCATCTGGTCTGGGTACATTTTGTAATAAATTAGCTCATGTTAATTAGGTTAGCTTTGAGTCATCCTGGTGTATAAAGGTCTGTGAAATCTCAAAATAAAAGGCAGTTCTGATGTACTCCAAGACTGGTGTTGTCTAGTTCTTGGGGTTCCTATAGCCAGATCCATTGGACTCGTGTTCCAGAACTTAGGAAGCGGTATATGACGGAAGCACTCAAGCGGAGTGTGGGGCGTTCCGTGACATTGGTGGCAAGCAGCGGGAAAGCTTCCTGAAGTCTGAAGTCTGGGACATCCAAACCTCCAACTGGATCCAAGATCAGCATAGCAGACTTCAGTCACCCCAGCGGAGATATGGACCTGGCATCAGAATTCCCGGGGCTGCTGCGGATCATCCTTTCAACGTACACCAGGACTGTGTCTGAGGATGAATACCTGGAGCTCAGGCAGCTGATTCGGGTGGAGCTCTGGAATGCAGCCCTCCGTCTCGCTGGTATAAAACAGGGCAAGTGCTTTCCAACCCAAGAGCAATGGGCCAGTGACCAACGGGCATTGCGGATGGCATTCCTGGGAGAGCAGCCCCAGGAGCAATGGGTGACTGAGTTGGACAGGTTGGTCCAGCAGGAGATAGAGCTGGACAATCGTTATCGAGCTCTGCAATGGCACGCAGAGGAGGGATATTTAGGGGAGACAACAGAATGCTCTCCGGAGGGATATGACTTTGGCGGCCCTGGATTGCTGTGGGAGAACCTTACAGATCTTTTTATGTTTGGCGATGAAGGGGAACCTGACCTTGAGGACATGAGAGACTATAGAGAGTCTATGCTCGGTCTTGCAGGGGTCTCAGAGCTCAAACCTGATCTGGACCATTTGCTAAGGAAGGAACAGCATCTGGAAAGGGCATACAGGAAACTGCTAGAACAAGTTCAGCAGCATGCCAGAGAATCGGCAGTGGAAAATCCAGAGATTGCCGTCCCCAAACCTGAAGTGCTGACAACAGGGCAGAGCTCTGCTAACCTCTGTCCAGAAATGATAACATCTTCTGGGTTCCATGGACAGGAGATGGTGAACCTCTATTCCCAGACATCAGTTGCAGAGACATGGGATTTGATAGACTTTTCTGCTGAGGAAGAACAACCTGATGAGCCTCCAGCAGAAGAGCTGCTATCAGGGCCAAAGTTCACTGTGTTCTGCCCAGCACCAACAGTGGCTTCGGCCTTCCTGAGAGAAGAGGTAGTCGGCCTTTCTCCCACAACACTGACAGGGACATGTGATTTTCTGCCAGCAGCATCTATGGAGTTAAAACAAACTTCTCCAGCTGAAGATCTGGTAACTGAACAGAGGGTCCAAGACCTCTGTCCCACACTTTTACCACTTCCAGAGACTGGGGATTTAATAGACATTTCTGTAGAGGAGGAACCACCTAGCAAACCCCCAGCAGAAGTGCTGGCAACCGGACAGAGGGTCCAACACCTCTGCCCCACACCTGCAGCAATTGTGGAGGCTCAGGGTGAGAAGATGGCAATCACTTCCCAGCAGCAGATACAGGGGGAGAAGGGAGAGGAGGTGTGTGTTGTCCCTCCCCAACAGTTGGCCAGGGTGGAGGAAGTGGGCTTTCCTCCCCAGCAAAGATCCGTGTACCTGGGAGACAGTACCATCGACATGTCGTCCCAGCAGCCAGATGAGGGAATGGAAAAGGAAGCAGCCGGCTCACCTCCCCAATGGCAGCTACACAGTTTGGGAGTGGAGGAAGCCAGCTGCCTGCCCCAACAGTTAGCCGGAGCAGAGGATGCGGAGTCCCCAGCAGAAGTGCTGGCAACAGGGCAGAGTGCTACCAACCTCTGCCCAGCACCGGCAACAACTACAGAGTTCCAGGGAGGCGGGGCAGTCGGCCTCCCTCCCCAACAGTTAGCCGGAACAGATGGTGTGGGGTTTCCAGCAGAAGGGCTGGCAACAGGGCCGAGGACTGCTGGACTCTGCCCTCAACTAACAGAGGATGGATTTCCTGTGAAGGTGGATGGGACTTCAGTCTCCACCTGTATACTCCAGGGATGCTGGGCAGTCGGCCCAGATCCCCAACAGCATGACAGAGTGAGCCTGTCTTCTCTCCAGCGGCAGAAAGGATTCCAGGGAGAAGAGGCAGTCCAGGCCTCTCCCCAGCGGCAGATATGTTCTCTGAGAGAGGCAGAGGATGGCTGGGTGAGTAATACACTGTTTGGGATAATTTGTTTGGGGTACTGTGTGGGTACAGGCAGTAGAGGACTGGAACTATGGACTAACTTCGGAGTCAACCCGTCTGGGGTCTCCTCCTGTGTTAGTCTCCTGCCGAAAGGGGAGAAATGTCATAGACAGAGCCAGAACAGAGGCTGTTGGAGAGGACTGTATGCAAGCCTGTTGCCCACCGATTATGGGCCCTAGCATTTGGGGGAATGGTGCTCTCTGTGAGCTGTATACCTGGGGACCCTGGGGTTGATGTTACTATGGATTCAGCTCCATGTCCCCCCAAAACACACAGACTCTGGAACCCTTTATATGCCATATTAGAATGGTGACTGATTTATACCATTGGGACTCGTATTGTTAAATGCTAATGTCATCAATTCTGCTATAATGTGTTTAGTGTGGCTCTAAGAGTCTTTTCACCCATTGTTGTTTATGTTAATTGAGAGAGCTCGGTGCCTACAAGTCTGTCATCTGGTCTGGGTACATTTTGTAGTAAATTAGCTCATGTTAATTAGGTTAGCTTTGAGTCATCCTGGTGTATAAAGGTCTGTGAAATCTCAAAATAAAAGGCAGTTCTGATGTACTCCAAGACTGGTGTTGTCTAGTTCTTGGGGTTCCTATAGCCAGATCCATTGGACTCGTGTTCCAGAACTTAGGAAGCGGTATATGACGGAAGCACTCAAGCGGAGTGTGGGGCGTTCCGTGACAGGGGGGATCTGTGATATAGGGGGGATCTGTGATATAGGGGGGATCTGTGATATGGGGGGGTATGTGATGGGGGATCTGTGATATGGGGGAGTCTGTGATATGGGGGATCTGTGATGGGGGAGTCTGTGATATGGGGGGGATCTGTGATATAGGGGGGATCTGTGATATGGGGGGGTATGTGATGGGGGATCTGTGATATGGGGGAATCTGTGATACGGGGGATCTGTGATGGGGAGTCTGTTATGGGGGGATCTGTGATGGGGAGATCTGTGATGGGGAGATCTGTGATATGGGGGATCTGTGATGGGGAGTCTATTATGGGGGGATCTGTGATGGGGAGATCTGTGATATGGGGGATCTGTGATGGGGGAGTCTGTTATGGGGGGATCTGTGATGGCGGAGTCTGTTATGGGAATCTGTGATATGGGGGGATCTGTGATGGGGGAGTCTGTGCTATGGGGGGGACTGATATGGGAGGATCTGTGATGGAGGAATCTGTTATGGGGGGAGTCTGTTATGGGGGAATCTGTTATGTGGGGCTTTGTGATGGAGAGGAGTTTGTGTTGGGGGGCTTTGTGATGGGGGATCTGTCATGGGGGGGGCTTTGTTATGGGGCGAGTCTGTGATGGGAGGGGGGGGTCTGTGATTGGGAGTGGTTCTGTAATGAGGGGAGTCTGTGAAATACTGATGAGTTCATATTGATTACAATTGTTCTTTATTTTAAATATTGTACTGTTTTTTTCCTGTTTTTTTTTTGCACTACAAATAAGATGTGTGCATAGGAATTAGTTCATATTTTTTTAAACTATAGTGCGGCCCCCCAACAGTCTGAGGGACCGTGAACTGGCCCCCTGTCTAAAAAGTTTGAGGACCCCTGCTGTACACTCACTACTTTACATTGTAGCAAAGTGTCATTTCTTCAGTGTTGTCACATGAAAAGATAGACAAAGATATTTACAAAAATGTGAGGGGTGTACTTACTTTTGTGAGATACTGTATATTGCAGATTAGCAATCATTAGATGTGGTGGCTGAATTTGTTTTCTTTTCTTTGGCTTTTTCCTCTGTTTTCACCTGGTGATCTGACCAGTAACACACCTCCTGTATTCCCCACCCCCACCCCACTCTGGATGAAGGAACACAGGAGGCACATCAGACAGCAGCATTGTCAGTCAGGGGGAGTGTTAAAAGTATTAGGAGATTTTGATATACTAACAAATTTAATCAATCTCCAGCTCTCACTTTATAATTAGTCACAGCAAACAGTTTTTTTTTCATTTTGAGATAAAGGTTTTACATAAATAAATAAAAGATTCTCATATTCAGTGTTAAGTGGTTTGTTTCATCCCTGTGAATAGATACATTCTTGTGCTGTGAAAAACAACAGACTTTGGTGTCCGTTTATGAAGCAGTGAAATCTATTCACTGCTTCGTTCTCCGGCATTCAAGGTGAAGATTTTTCTCCTCTTTGTGCCAGTTTATGAAGCTTTGTAGATCGCTTCACCTTTGGAGGAGTGAAGAGATCTACAAATGCTTTCAAACAGTGGAGAACGGCCCCTGATACTGGAATCTCGTGAGACTTTACGAGATTACAGCACCAGAAATACAGAGATGTCAGTTTATTAAGCGGTGATAAATTATCACCGCTCAATACACGGACAGACGGCATGGATTAATGTTAATAAAATAACGAGTCCCCCTACATTATACACATATGTATACACACACACACATTATATATACATGTATATACACACACATGATATATATATACATATACACATTATATGTATATATATGTATACACATAAATATGACAGGGGGACATGCTTACAGTGTTGGGGGGTCTGAACGAGGCATAAGGAAGTTAAAAATCTTCCTCCTTCCTCCTCAGATCCCCCCAGATTTCCTCTTCCCTCCCCGATTCACCACCTCTGAGCTGGTGAACCTGGGAGTGTGAATTCTGACTCAGATCGCCAGTGAAGCGGTGAGATCACCGCTTCATAAACTGGCCGTTACTGTCATTCAATGAGGATTCTCCATGTGTAGAGATAATCGGCGGGAGAAAAAGTTCAAACATGTTCTCCCTCAATTATCACTGTTTCATAAACTGTTTATGGACTGTGATCAGCGGCGATCCTCGGGATCACCGCTGATCACTGCTTCATAAACGGACACCTTTCTGACTGGATTAGCAGATGAAAATAGAAGAAAGAAAGAAACAGGAAAACAAATGCAGCCATCGCGTCTAAGAATTGGTAAGTTGCAATATAATAAGGGTTTACTGTTGGATTTAATACAGCTTTATTGACTAATTTACAGCTTAACCCCCTTACACATGAGGGTAAAACAAATCTTAATGCCTAAGAATAATTTTGCAACTTTTACACGTGTTAGTAAAACCGTACAAATCACCTACTACTTCCGTCTAGGTGGATTATACCGAGTTTTTTCAGGACAAATTGGGCTCCCATTTGGTGGTAAATGGTAATGGATCTCCTGATTTTTTTATTATCAAAGGAAAACTGTCCCAAAATAGTAAAAAAAAATATATATATTTTTTTTTAATGTAGCTGTATATTTCTTGGTACTACCAATACCTACCACCATAGAACAACCCAAAATACATTCTCCTGCTCCTGACAATTGAATGTTGTTAGTTTGTAGCCATAGTACAGCCCAGAAACAATCGTGTGCATTTTGGTTTTTCCTACCTAAAACACACTGACACGGATATTTTTTAACCATTAGCCGACCGCCCGCCATCTATTTGATGTCAGCAGAATGTCTCCCCTGTGCGAATTGCCGTAGCTGTACAGTGGCCGCTTTAAGGGGTATAGGGGGCCTGCCATGTCACTGGCGAGCCAATGCGTGTGCCCGGTGGCCGCGATGTCCACTGGGCACCCACGATCACTCCTGACAGAGCAGGAATGTGGATCTTTGTGTGTAAACACACAAATCTACATTTTGTCAGGGGAGAGAAGACAGATTGTGTGTTCCTAGTATATAGGAACACCGATCGCTCTCCTCCCCCAGTCAGTCCCATCCTTAGAACACACAGTGAGGGAACACATTTTTTTTAGATTCTTTTTATTAAACACTTTTGAGTGTAATATACAAACATTGGGGTCATGTCAATGTGACATACCCTTGAAAAACCAGTGACATCGCATGGCCCAATATATCTATTTGACGAACGTAGTCAACTAACTCACTATTTAAACCCCCCTCCCTTTCCACTTCCATTCCCCCCCTTGTCACAGGTCATAGTGCATAGTGAATTATTAAGCTTACTCACAATTCTGTTTTTTCCTAGATATTCATTCTAGAATGTCATCAATGAGTAGTTTATCAGTGTATTAGGTTCCAACCATCGTGCCATCATCTAATCTTATTGTTTTGTTTTAATATGCTCTCAAGTCCTGATTCCCAGTGCCTCATCTAGATGGATGAACCCTTAGGAGGAGATCTTCTTTTATCCCACCATAGCATAGGTGTGTGCAGACTATTGCATTAGGGTGTGCACCCCAAAGCTCCAACACATATGCACATGTGTGTATATACTGTATACATATATATACACTATATTGTCAAAAATATTATCCATCCAGAGCCGCCTAACAGTGCTGCCTAACAGTGCCCACCAGTGCCACATATCAGTGCCGCCTATCAGTGCCTATAAGTGCGGCATATTAATGCCTCCTCATCAGTGCCACCTAATCAGTGCCCATAAGTGCCGCCTCATCAGTGCCCACCAGTTCAGCCTATCAGTGCCCATCAGTGAAGGCAAAAAATTACTTAGTTACAAAATTTACTGACAGAAACTAAGTAAAAACATATTTTTTTCCAAAATATCTGGTCTTTATTTATTTATTTATTTTTTTAAATAAAAAACATAGCATTGATTACATACCACCTAAAGAAAGCTCTATTTGTGTGAAGAAAATGATAAAAAAAAATTTGTGTAGTGTTACATGACCGAACAATTGTCATTCAAAGTGCGACAGCGCTGAAAGTTGAAAAATGGCCTGGGCAGGAAGGGCCTGGTAGGCAAGTGGTTATATAGTGGTAATATTAGAGAGGAGACTGTGAGTCAGGCCTTTTCGTCCAACATCAGTGCCTGACCTCACAAATGCTCTCCTGGAAGAATGGTCAAACATTCCCATAGACACACTCCTAAACCTTGTGGACAGCCTTCCCAGAAGAGTTGAAGCTGTTAGAGCTGCAAAGGGTGGGCCAACTCAATATTGAACCCTACGGACTAAGACTGGGATGCCATTAAAGTTCATGTGTGTGTAAAGGCAGGCGTCCCAATACTTTTGACAACATAATGTGTGTATATATATATTTATATACAATACATACATAGACACACACACTCTTATGGCAGAGCCGGTAAAGTGAAAGAGAAGTACGATAGAACTTCATCAAATGGCAGAACTGGTCAGAGAGGAAGATATTTCCCCTCTCCCCGCCGGCACAAAGAGCGATAACGCTCATACATTTGGGGTGATTAGGGTGTGACCAGGCACACCCGCCACACCCCCTGCGCACGCCTATGCACCGTAGTATCAGACTCATACCATACTTTCCACACTTTGTCAAATGTTTTCATACATCCTCTAGCCCTATATGTAGTTTTATAGTAAGGCAGCATGGAGTTTACCAACAGCTTCCAAAAATATCAGGAGCACTTGTGTTTTTCCATTTAAGCAGTATGGCCTTTTTCCCATAAAACACCAAAATAGTAAGTAATGTTCTCAATGCCCCTCGTTGGGACCACCTCCTCCACCAGTCCCAATAAACATACCCTCACAGTCACTGGTATGGGTACTATGAGGGAACACATTTAACCCCTTGATCGCCCCCTAGTGTTAACTCCTTCCCTGCTAGTGACATTTATACAGTAATCAGTGGCTATTTATAGCTCTGATGGCTGTATAAATGTCAATGGTTTCAAAAAAGTGTCAAAAGTGGCAGATCGCCGCCATTACTAGTAAAAAAAATATATAAAAAATGCCATAAATCAGTAACCTATTTCGTAGGCACTATAAATTTTGCGCAAACCAATCAATAAAAGCTTATTGCAATTTTTTTTTACCAAAATTATGTAGAAGAACACATATCGGCCTAAACTGAGAAAAACATTTGTTTTTGTTTTTTTTAAAAAGTTAAATATATTGTGTTTTTTTTTCAAAATTGTCGCTTTTTTTTGTTTATAGTGCAAAAAATAAAAACCCGCAGAGGGGATCAAATACCACTAAAAGAAAGCTCTATTTGTGGGGAAAAAAAGGACATAAATTTGGGTAACACATCGCATGACTGCACAATTGTCAGTTAAAGCGGCGCAGTGCCGTATCGCAAAAAATGGCCTGGTCAGGAAGAGGGTAAATTCTTCTGGGGCTGAAGTGGTTAAAAAAAATTATAATTCTGTCCCCCCTAAAAAATACTGACCCTGACCTTAACACAATCCAGGTATTTATTTTTTTAAACACACTTTTTTTTCTGTTCAAAGGACAGAGAAATATATAAATACAATGTATCACTAACTGACACTGATACTAATTAAAAAAAAATTCTGTCCCCGGAAAAATAAATAAAATACTCACCCTGACCTTTGACCCTGACCTTAACCTTTGACCCTGACCCAGACACTAGCCCTAGCACTGACCTGGATCAAACCTTGATTTTATTTTATTATTACTATTTGATGCATTTTTTCTTTTACACACACTTTTTTTTCTGTGCAAGGACTATGGTGTCCGTTTATGAAGCAGTGAAATCTATTCACTGCTTCGTTCTCCGGCATTCACAGTGAAGAATCTTCTCCTCTGTGTGCCAGTTTATGAAGCTTTGTAGATCGCTTCACCTTTGGAGGAGTGAAGAGATCTACAAATGCTTCAAATAGTGGAGAACGGCCCCTGAGACTGGAATCTCGTGAGACTTTACGAGATTACAGTACCAGATGTCAGTTTATCAAGCAGTGATAAATTATCACCGCTCAACGGCGTGGATTAATGTTAATAAAATAACGAGTCCCCCTACATTATACACATATGTATACACACACATTATATATACATGTATATACACACACATGATATATATATATTCACCACCCTGATTCACCACCTCTGAGCTGGTGAACCTGGGAGTGTGAATTCTGACTCAGATCGCCAGTGAAGCGGTGAGATCACCGCTTCATAAACTGGCCGTTACTGTCATTCAATGAGGATTCTCCATGTGTAGAGATAATCGGCGGGAGAAAAAGTTCAAACATGTTCTCCCTCAATTATCACTGTTTCATAAACTGTTTATGGACTGTGATCAGCAGCGATCCTCGGGATCACAGCTCTTCACTGCTTCATAAACGGACATCAGAGAGAGATAAATTGTATCTCTCTTCACAGAGAAAGAAAACATGGGGCGGGCTCGGCAGTGACTGATCACTATGATAGCCAATCAGAGGCTATCACAGTGATCAGGTGACCTGGATGTGGGAGTTAGACTCCCGATCGTTAGTACAGGGACCAGGGCTTATGGTGAGACCCCGGTCTCTGTGCTGGGAATGCACCACTTGGCACAAATGGAGATATGCCAATATGCAGCCCCACGGAGAAAATCCCAGTGCAGGGGGCCACATAGTTGTGTGACGTTGGTGGGAAGGGGTTAAAGTAGTATGAAACTCAGTGTTTGCATGTCCTCTCTGATTGGCCAATTAATAAATCAATCAATTGACCCACCGATTGATCGACCCTTTCATCAACCAATTGATCGACCCTTTGATCAATCCTTCCTTCTATCAATTGACTTCCTTTCATCAATCAACTGACCCTTCTATTGATCAGCCCATCAATTGACCCTTTCATCAACACTTCTTTCTATCAATTGACTTCCTTTCATCGATTGATTGACCCCTTCTATCAATTGATTGACCCTTTTAATTGATTGGCCCATCGTTCAATTGATCGTCCCACCAATTGACCCTTTCATTAACCAATTGATTGACCCTTTGAAAAACCCTTCCTTTTATTAATGGACTTTCTTCCATCAATTGGCACATAGTTCGATTGATTGACCCATCAAGCGACCCTATTATCAACCAATTCATTGACCCTTCCATCCATTGATCGACCCTTCCTTCCATCAATCAGTCAATCGACTGACCCTTAAATTGTTTAATCAATCAATTGGTCTATCGATTGATTGATCCTTCCATTGTTTATTTAATTGTTCCATTGATTGATCAACCCATTCATCAATCAATTAACCCTTCCTTTTATTGAGTGGCCCTTTCTTCCTTGATTGATCGATTGACACTTCCATTGACTGATTGACCTTTCCTTCCATTGATCAACCCCTCCTTCCATTGATTTGATTGACCGTTAAATCAATTGATTGGCTCATCAATCAACCCATTGATTGATCAACCCTTTGATTGCTGGATTGATTGTAGGAAGGGTTGATGGATTGTAGGAAGGATCAAAGCTACTTCAGTGTGATCTGAGCCTTTAGACAGCGGGGAGGAGAGGTGAGGGTCCCATAGGAAGGTTTCTTATCTCTATCGTGATGTGACTTCTGTGAGAAAACATAGAAGTATATAAGGGAGAAATTGCACTGGTGTCAGAATAAGTTGTGATTTTTCAATGCAGTTCTGTGAATCCGGCCGGAGAACTTCTAAATCTGCACTGGAAATCGCATGAAAATTGTATTAGACTAGTACAAAGTGATACGAGGAAAGTGCAACACAAACGTTACAAAAATTCACTAAAAACACAGAATCCGTTGAATTCAACTAAACAAAAAAAGCGACAAAAATGCATAAGTGTTTCTGATGTGTTTTTCATACAGAGCAGTGTGAGAGTCGCCTTAAAATCGCACATTGTGTATAGAGATCTACACTTCACACCAACATGGGGGACAACAGAGCCTGGGGGGAGGGGGAGGGGAGAAGGGTTTGGTCTCAGAGGGGGGAGGGGAGAAGACCGCTATAGAGACCTGTGATGGAACTCTCCAGAGAAGCCGCCAATACTGATTATAGATCCGCACATCCGTCACATGTTAGTTATTACATCCGGTATCTGAGAGTCAGAGATTACAGATTCTTCTAGAACCCCCAACAATCTCTGGAGCGACCCGGAGTAGAATGTCTTCTCTAGATGATCCCACCAATCCTCATCATTGTTCAGATATAAGGAAACAGATTGGAACCTCCCCCGATAATCCTCAGGGAGGTCCTCATTTTATGGAGAGAATTCATAAATCGCACAGAGATCACCAATCAGACGTCTGACATGTGACTTCCTAATCCATAGAAAATAAGATGTTTCTAATACAATCCATAAAATAATCCCATTATTTCCTCACCTCCACTGAAGGGGGTGACTGGATCCTCGGGGCCCAACCTGCACACACATGGGGCCCTTTGGCCCTTGATGAGGGGCCCTTTGCAGACCCCCAGCAGTCGGTAGCGGCGGTATTCATCTGTAAAGAAGCCATAATGTCGCTGATTTCTCTCATGTCACATGTCTGCAGTCTCTGATCATCTCCTCCAATAGGATTGAAGTCTCTGACAGTCTTCTGTCATATACTGAATAGAATGTGTGGCCCCTGTGGAGGTGTCAGGGGACACAGTTGGGGCCCCTATACATTATAAGATGACAAGCACTGAACGTGTCACTGAGAAATCCTTCCCCCCACACACAGAGCAGGAAGTAGAGTTCCCCCTTCTAGTGTTGTGTATAATGTGTCCCCCCTCTTCCCTCCTCTTATTACTGTCCAGTGTAGATTGCGGTGTATTCCCTGTCAGGGAGCCCCACACACGCTCTATACACACTCCTATACAAGTCAATGGCTGGGCCTAAACTACCTCACCACAGCTGTGCGCCCACATTTCTCCTCCCCCCACACACGCTCTATACACACTCCTATACAAGTCAATGGCTGGGCCTAAACTACCTCAGTCACCACAGCTGTGCACCCTCATTTCTCCTCCCCCCACACACGCTCTATACACACTCCTATACAAGTCAATGGCTGGGCCTAAACTACCTCAGTCACCACAGCTGTGCGCCCTCATTTCTCCTCCCCCCACACACGCTCTATACACACTCCTATACAAGTCAATGGCTGGGCCTAAACTACCTCACCACAGCTGTGCGCCCACATTTCTCCTCCCCCCACATCTTTCTAGTCAGGTAGTTGTGTGATGATTGGCGGCTGTGTGCGGCACCTGTGGGCTCCCTGGAGGGTGAAGAGGTCACATTTATACTACAGGCCGGACACAGCCGTCTACATGAGTCCAAACAAGGCCCAAGACAAAAGAGGACGGCGCCCTCTAAGTGCAGCGTGTATCATACAACACATTTATTAGAAGGGATTAAAAGCACTTAGCATTGTAAGGTGAGGAGTATTTATTGATTTGTTAGGGTGTTAATACTACTACTACCCCTACTCATATTACTACTACTCCTACTAATACTAACTATACTACTACTACCACTCCTACTACTCATACAGCTACTACTACTCATACAGCTACTCCTACTACATATACTACTACTATTCCTACTAATACTACCTATACTACTACTACTCCTACAGCTACTACTACTAATATTACTACTACTGCTACCTATACTACTACTACTACTCATACTACTCCTACCTATACTACCACTACCCCTGCTCATATTACTACTACTCATACAGCTACTTCTACTACCCCTGCTCATGTTACTACTACCTATACTACTCATACAGCTACTACTACTCCTACTAATACTACTTATACTACTACTACTACTCCTACCACTCATACTTCTACTACCACTCATACTACTACTACTACTACTAATACTACCCCTGCTCATATTACTACTACTGCTACTAATACTACCTATACTACTACTCATACAGCTACTCATACTACTACTTATACTAATACTACCTATACTATTACCCCTGCTAATTCTAACTATACTACTACTACCACTCATACTACTAGTACTACTACTCATACTGCTACCACTACTACCTCTACTCCTGCTCATATTACTACTACTCCTACTAATACTACTACTACTTCTACTACTAATACAGCTACTCCTACTACCACTTATACTACTACTCCTACTAATACTACCTATACTACTACTCATACAGCTACTCCTCCTCCTACTACTACTACTAACCCTGCTCATATTACTACTATTTCTACTAATACTACTACTACTACTACTACTCATACAGCTACTACTACTATTACCCCTGCTCATATTACTACTACTCCTACTAATACTACTACTACCACTCATGCTACTACTACTCATACTAATAATGCTACTGTCAGGAAAAGCCCTCTTGCAGTCTTCCCAGCAGATTGAGGGTTAAACGAATGCCTGTGCATAGAAGTGCCATCCGGCGCTCGTGCACGCGCAATAGCGCCAATAGCGCTAATAGTGCTAACAAACGTACGCGCATGCGCAATAGCGCCACTTGGCGCCAAAGATAGGCTATTTAAAGAAGACTGTTTCAATGCTGCCTTGCTGTCCGGTCTACAGCGTTTCCTGAGACCCCTGCTACCTTGTTACCAGTTTTCCTGTATCCAGTACTTACTTGGCTTGTTCCTGACTTACCTGCTTGCTGCCCGCCCCGATCTTGGCTTGGACTCTGACTATTCTCTTGGTTTGCCCTTCTGTACCTGATCTGCCCGCCAGTACCTTGACCCGGCTTGTCTGCACCTCCCTGCTGTCTGCAACCTGCTACAGGACTACAGTGCACCTCCCTGCTATCCGCATCCTGCTACAGTACTACAGTGCACCTCCCTGCTGTCTGCAACCGGCTACAGGACTACAGTGCACCTCCCTGCTGTTTGCAACCTGCTACAGGACTACAGTGCACCTCCCTGCTATCTGCATCCTGCTACAGTACTACAGTGCACCTCCCTGCTGTTTGCAACCTGCTACAGGACTACAGTGCACCTCCCTGCTGTCTGCAACCTGCTACAGGACTACAGTGCACCTCCCTGCTATCTGCATCCTGCTACAGTACTACAGTGCACCTCCCTGCTGTCTGCAACCTGCTACAGGACTACAGTGCACCTCCCTGCTATCTGCAACCTGCTTTAGGACTACAGTGCACCTCCCTGCTATCTGCAACCTGCTTTAGGACTACAGTGCACCTCCCTGCTATCTGCATCCTGCTACAGTACTACAGTGCACCTCCCTGCTGTCTGCAACCTACTACAGGACTACAGTGCACCTCCCTGCTGTCTGCAACCTACTACAGGACTACAGTGCACCTCCCTGCTGTCTGCAACCTGCTACAGGACTACAGTGCACCTCCCTGCTGACTACAGGATCCTGCCTTCTACTTCAGTGTTCCAGTCAGGCACTTGTGCCCCTCTGTACTTTCGAGTCCCTGTTCACACCTTCAGGGGTTCTTAAGTCAGAGGCATACGAGAGGCCGTTCTCTGCATTCCGGGCTCCACCTACCAGGTACGTGACAGCTACTCCTACTACTTCTACTCATACTACTACTCCTACTAATTCTACTAATACTCATACTACTACTCATTCTGCTACTACTACCCATTCTACTCATTATTGTAATACTACTACTCATACTAATACTACTACTGCTACTCCTACTACTACTATTGCTCATTCTATTACCACTCGTACTACTACTACTGATATTACTACTACTCATACTAATAATACTACTCCAACTACTCATACTACTACTTCTACTCATTCTACTACTCCTCAGACTACTAATCATTCTACTACTACTACTCATACTACTACTACTACTCATTCTATTACTACTCATGCTACTAATTATTCTACTACTACTACTCCTACTAATACTGCTACTCATACTACTACTACTTCTCATACTACTACTATTGCTCATTCTACTACTATTACTCATTCTACTACTACTACTACTCATACTACTAATACTACTATTCATACCAATACTACTACTGCTACTCCATATTACTACTCATCCTACTACTACTTCTCATTGCTCATTCTACTTCTCCTCATACTACTACTGCTACTCGTACTACTATTTATGCCGCGTACACACGGTCGGACTTTTCGTCTACAAAAGTCCAACGGACGCTGACGGACTAAAGCTGGCTGGTAATCCGATCGTGTGTGGGCTTCTCCGGACTTTCAACGGACTTTTTTAGCCTCAAATCCGACGGACTTTAGATTTGAAGCATGCTTCAAATCTTTACGTCGTAAGTACGACGGACCCCGAAGTCCGCTCGTCTGTATGCTAGTCCGACGGACAAAAAAACGACGCATGCTCATAAGCAAAAACTAAACGGAAGCACTCGGTCTAGTAAAACTAGTGTTCGTATTGTAGGTAGCACATTCATCACGCTGCAAAATCTGTGATCGTTCAATGCAGCGCATTTTATTTCTTCTTTACGAAGGCTCTAAAGAACGAAGGTGTTTTGCTGTTCATAATCAGAGTTCTCCCAAACTGATTTCTGGATTCTTTTTCTCTTTGATCTCATGAATGATATAGTATGCCTTTTTAAAACAATGTTTCCATACTAATAATACTTTTTCCCCTTTTTATTTTTTATTTTTTATTTTTTTTATTTTTTTTAGGTTTGTAAAGTTAACACAAAGAACCCATTATTATTTTTTTTTTTTTTTATAGTGTTTATTTTTTAGTTTTTAGATAAAGTTAACCCAAAGCACCGTTTTTGGTTACGTAATTTTTTGGATTTTCAAGACTTACCACTTGAACATTATTAACATTAGTAATGTATTTTTGGTGTGTTTTTTTTCAAACTCAATGAGATTGTTGTCCCTTGTTAATTTAACATTGTGTGTAAAATCAATGATTTCAAAGAAAACACATAAAGTCTTTTGCTAAACTCAAAAAATATCCATTTATTCATGGTCAAAATAAAATAAAGAGGAAGTCAACGCTGGAAAAAGTCGGTGTACCAGAAAATTGGGATCTTGAGGAGTCCATATAAGAGGGAGCACAATCTGGTCCAAGAATCCCAGAGATCAACAGCACCAGCAGATGATCTAGATGTCCCCAGACTGTGGTCCTACAACAGCCTGCGTCTTCTGTCAGACCAGACTGAACCCAGGTCATCATTTTCTTCTCTTCCCTGCAGCCTTTCCTCCACGCTGCCCTGCAGCCTTCCCTGTAGCCTTCTTTTGAGGCTGTGGCTCTGGTGTTTCAGTTGTGGCAGGAGGAGGAGGAGGAGGAGGAGGAGGAGGAGGAGGGGGGGCTGCCTCATGTAGTTGGGTGTTTTGTGTTAGCGTGCCCTGCAGCCCCTTATGGATTGTTTCCCCAAATAGGCGCTCACAAATGAGGCGCTGCTCCCAATCCATCTGAAGAAGCCTGCTGGCTAAGTAGCAGCCATAGGATTCTTCCGCTTCGGGGGGGCTTTTTAAAAAACGGGTGGCCTCTTGCATGAGGCGCAGGGATGCGTCCTGTGTGACCATCCCCTTCCTGGCCCTTTTTTTGGGAAGGTGGAGGGGAGGCACTTGGGATTCGGTCAGGCTTCTACTGGGCCCAGCCACCTCGCTTGGCCCAGCCACCTCACTGGGAGCAGCCACCTCACTGGGAGCAGCCACCTCACTGGGAGCAGCCACCTCCTGCCTGACACTGGGCCCAGCCTCCTCCAGGATGATGGTGAATCCGGCCTCCTCCAGGCTGTCCATGGGCCTGGTCTCCTCCTGCCTGCCACTTTCCCCACATTCCTCCTGGATGGACTCATCCTGTGTATAAAAAAAGGACAATAGTTTGAGTATATTTTTTTGGCTTCATCAATGACACACAGTTTGCTTCTCATGAATAGCAAATTCAATGTGAATACTTCTCTTTAATAAAAGAGTCTAATCAGACACCATAATTATTTCAAGCAGGTGCCAAACATATTTAGCCACTACTGTCAATTGATATGTATACCCAATTTTGAGTGCCAAATTATTTTAGACAATTATAACATCCAGTTAACATCATTAATATTAGTACAGTAAATATTTGTTAAAATAATTTACCTGACTCCAGATGGTCATATCTGGTTCATCCAGGATGGAAGACCCAGCTTGCTCCTCATCAGCCTCTGCTGGGGTGGAGGGAAGGGTGGAGGGAAGGGTGGAGGGAAGGGTTGAAAGTGATGGCCTGGCTTCATTCTGGTCATCCAGAAAACGGAGTTGATTGTAGTACCACAGCCTGGGTACATAAACATCATCTGCTGATGCTCCTGATCTCCTTGATTCCTGGATCTTCTTATGCTCCCTCTTATACATGTTCCTCAAGCCCCCAATTTTCTTGAGCAATGTCTCCATTGTTGCTTCCGGGATGGTCGCCTGGACAAAGGCCAGAAGTCTCTCCAGCGTTGACTTCCTCACATGCTTAGCATAATACTGAGGGTGGTTTCACCTCCCACAAATTCCTCATCTCTCGATATTTGGAAATAAAAGATGTAAGGAACTCTGGATCCTTAAATAGGGGATTCATTATATCTGGAAAAGATGAAGTCACAAGACAAAAAACACTTTTATTATAGGTTTCGGCTAACCCCTCATCATCTTCTCCCTATGTAGGCCTCATCAATCTATCAAGCCATATAGGCCGCTTGCTACAAAGTCATGACCATAAAAACCAAAAAAAAAAAAAAAAAAAGAATATATCTAAAATTACCTTCGTTTTGTAACGTCCAGGTCCACTATCACCTACCACAGAACGTACGTACGACACGTGCGCAAGGCCCCTCTTTATACACTACGCATGTGTGAAACTCCGCCTGCGTCGCCCGCCCCTGACGTTCGAAATTAACTCATGTTCTCCGCCCCCTAATTCGACGCACAGAACGTACGTACGACACGTGCGCAAGGCTCTTTATACACTACGCATGTGTGAAACTCCGCCTGCGTCGCCCGCCCCTGACGTTCGAAATTAACTCATGTTCTCCGCCCCCTAATTCGACGCACAGAACGTACGTACGACACGTGCGCAAGGCCCCTCTTTATACACTACGCATGTGTGAAACTCCGCCTGCGTCGCCCGCCCCTGACGTTCGATTTTAACTCATGTTCTCCGCCCATTTTTTGTTACGGCGCGTAGTGGAGTTAAAGAATGGCGGAGACACCTGAAATGTTGACGACCTCAGGTAGTGGAGACAGCCCGGAGGCTGGAACGTCAACAAAATCTGTGAGGCCTAGATTTAAGGCCTCTAATATGAGTTTTAAAGAGATGGTGGAGATGGTGGCCATTCTTCACAAAGACGACTATGATGGGAAGTATGGGCCGTACGCACGGCCAAATTTGCGCAAGGCCAAAATAATGGCGAAGGTGGTGGAAACTTTGCAGGCATCTTTTGGGGTCCAGCGCTCCAAAGACCAACTGCGAAAAAGATGGTCTGACCTGAAACTCAGGGAGCCGGATCAATACCGACGTATCCGGAAAGTTCTTAAAAAAAGTAAGTACTTGTCGTGTTTTTATCTTGTGTTTATTACCTTGTATATTGCTCCATGTGCTTTTCCTTCCTATCCGATTTTTGTTTTCATCGTTTTAAACGATCTTTTAAGAAACCTCGTTAGTTACATATCTATAGATATATACATATACACATATATATACATATGTGTATATATATATATTATATATATATATATATATATATATATATATATATATATATATACACATACATATATATATATATATATATATATATATATAACTATATATATATATATATATATACACACACATATATATATATATACACATACATATATACATATATATATATATATACACATACATATATATATAACTATATATATATAAATATATATATATATCTAACTATATATATATATATAAATATATATATATATATATATCTAACTATATATATATATATATATATCTATAATATATATATATATATATATATATATATATATATCTATATATATATAGATATATATATATATATATATATATATATATATATATATATAAACGAGAGAGAGAGAGAGAGAGAAATATATATATATATAGAGAGAGAGAAATATAGAGATAGGTAGATAGATAGATATAGAAATTTAAAACATTCTTTTGGAAGATTTGAAGTTATCTTAATTTTTTGGCTTTACATTTAGTTAGATAGTTTGAGATTTTGTTCCAGATATAGAGAGAGATCAAAAGATTATTAACTATATTTTGAGATATTGATATCTATCTATCCGATATGTCTTTCTAATTTTAAATATTGAGGTAAAATAGGAACTCTACACAAACCACTTCATTACAAATGTTGGAAAATTACTATGTACTAAAATATCTGTGTGCTAATTAGATTAAAATAATTTTTTGTTTCACATAGGGGAAAAATCACTCAGCCAACCCAAAGCAAAACATGATTGGGAAATAAGCCCAAGTCCCATTGAGGATGTGGAGGAAGGAGAGGTGGGCGACATGGGCACCCCACCAGGTCAGTGTCTGACACACCAGCTTACGGTAATCTATGCATGGCTGCCTTTTATTTTATGTAATTTTTCTACTCTATTTTAGGTGATCTGGTTGTGCTGGAGTCAAGCAACAGCGCCACCCCCGAGGATGTTAATGAACTTTGCGACATGGGCACCCCACCAGGTCAGTGTCTGAGACACCAGCTTTATGGTAAGGTAAACTTATGTGTGCATATTTCTAAACATATTTTTTTTTTCATTCCACTTTAGGTCCAACTGACTATTTTACCCCAGACAGTGCCCAACGGCTAATTGCTCAAATCATGGCCTGGAATGGGGAGATCGATCAAATGCGGAATCGGCTGGATCGTATGCAGCAGGAAATGAAGGACATGATTGATGTTTTGGGTCGAATCTAAATGCCCTTTTTTAAACCCCAAAACATCAATCATGTCCTTCATTTCCTGTTTTGCTGACCCCATTCTGGGCCTTCTCTTTTTTGTTTTGGCCAGAACATAAATGGCTGTTTAAGCTAATGTAAAAAAGGAGGGCTGTTTCTTGTAAATACCTCACAAATCCACAAAAAAATAAAAATTGATTTTCAAAAAAACACAAAAAATCAAAAAAATAAAAAACTTGATTTTAAAAAACCCAAAAAAATAAAAAACTTTATTTAAAAAAACCAAAAAAAAAAAAAAAACTTGATTTAAAAAAACCAAAAAAAAGAAAAAACTTGATTTTAAAAAAACAAAAAAAAAAAAAAACTTGATTTTAAAAAAACAAAAAAAAAAAAAACTTGATTTTAAAAAAACCAAAAAAAAAAAAAAAAATTGATTTTAAAAAACCAAAAAAAAAAAAAAAATAGATTTTAAAAAACCAAAAAAAAGAAAAAACTTGATTTTAAAAAAACAAAAAAAAAAAAAACTTGATTTTAAAAAAACCAAAAAAAAAAAAAAAAATTGATTTTAAAAAACCAAAAAAAAAAAAAAAATAGATTTTAAAAAACCAAAAAAAAGAAAAAACTTGATTTTAAAAAAACAAAAAAAATTAAAAAATAGATTTTAAAAAACCAAAAAAAAATAAAAAATTGCTTTTAAAAAACCAAAAAAAAATAAAAAACATGATTAAAAAAAAAAAAAAAATTAAAAAACACTTGATTTTAAAAAACCAAAAAAACAAAAATATACAAACTTTATTCAAAAAAAATAAAAACTAAAATAACTTGCTAAAAAAATAAAAACATAAACACAAAAATTGCTTTAAAAACAAAAAAAAAAAAAAAAAACACAAAACAAAACTTGATTTTCCCAAAACCAAAAAAAAAGCCTGTTTGTGAAAATCAAAAAGCCAAAAATATTTTTTTGTGGATTTAGGTATAAATATTTAGATATAATTATATTTTGCTACATTATTAAGATATCATTCTATTTTTGTCAATGAACATTTTATACTAAATGCAGAACTGAATGCATAACAACCATTAATAAAAACATCTCCTTATAGGAATTAAATAAATGTGTGGTTTGTTATTTCAAGGCTCAGTATCATTTTAGTTATAATTGTAAAAAAGTTGTTTACAGTGGCAATGGAGCTTATTTAGACATTTAAAATTACAATACAGTTGGCACTACAACTGCTCGACCATAACCTAGGAGACAGCCCAAAAGAAAGGCAAGCAATAAATATAATGCAAGATTTCATCAATAATTTTTTTATTGTCAAAAATTATATATCCTGGCCCATTGCAATGGCCCCCCTACCCATAAAATAATTAACATATTGCTGTCTAACTTGACGGGCACTTTGGGGGGCCAAGCCAGTACGGACAGTATCCAGGCCTGGAAGGTTGGCTTCTATTTGTCCGGCCTCAGGCCCAACTGTGCCTATATAATTTGGAGCATGCTTATTTAAAAAGTTGTGCAGAATGCAGCACGATAAAACAATAAAATTAAGTTTGTATTCCGCCAAATTAATGGCTGTTTGAAACAGGCGGAACCGGCTGGCCAGAATTCCAAACGCATTCTCAACCACTCTTCTAGCTCTGGCCAGCCGGTAATTAAAAACCCTCCTCTCCGGGGTGAGTGTTCTTTGGGGGAATGGCCTCATGAGGTGCTTGCTGAGAGCGAAGGCTTCATCGGCAATGAAGACAAAGGGGAGTCCTTCCACGTTATCCTCATCAGGTGGCAATCCCAGGCCACCACTCTGGAGACGCTGGCAGAACTCCGTCTGGGCAAATACTCCTCCATCCGACATCCGGCCATTCTTCCCCACGTCCACATATAAAAAATCATAGTGTGCCGACACCACCGCCATTAAAACAATACTGTGGAACCCCTTATAATTAAAATAATATGACCCCGAATGGGGTGGTGGCACAATGTGGACATGTTTCCCATCTATAGCCCCTCCACAATTGGGAAAGTCCCAACGGCTGGCAAAATGGGATGCCACAGTCTGCCATTCCTGTGGCGTTGAAGGAAACTGGGAAATCAAACAAGAAAACCAAAATCAATTAATTTGTAAGCTAACATTGCAAGAAAATTAGACAATTAAAAACATTATTCCCCAGCATCAGTATAACATTCAATAATTTAATTGTTCTGGAATAACTAATATGGAAAGGCACACTTATCAGATTGCTCA